>CM053786.1:807895201-808592701 GCA_028749045.1 Cupressus sempervirens | reverse complement strand
TATGCACTATTAAGACTCAAATTCAAAAAGCTTTGAATAGCATGTGCACGCTATAGCGTACACACACTATTCAAAGCTTTGCATTCTACCAAGCCTAAGGATTGGTTTTTCCTTGGGGATCCAACCCAAAGGTTTGGAGTCTATAAATTGGTCTAAGATGTGTTTTGCTGCAAACATACAAAAAATGATTGATTTTTCTTGTGTGCTCTCCTTCAAGTTTTCTCATGGTTGAGCATTGATAAAATCAGATTACACGACATTGTAGGTCTCTCTGTTAGCTATATAACCATATGATTTATTTTTTATTTGAGCTATCTCAAGCCTTTCATCTATAATTTCTTTTGAATGTATGTCCATTTTTTTGTCAAAAACTAACATGTACTAATTGGGTTGTAGATTTTAGCTCGTTCATCAAATTTTGCAACAACTTAGTTTTTAGAAACTAGACTCCATTCTAGACACTTTGGAAAAAAAAGTTTTGATTTTAGATTAGTTTTCAATCATTTTTAGGGGGAGCACACGGATATTTCACATTTTTGGGATGTGTCTAATTAAAAATTTATTAAAAAAATACACATTATAAATTTTTTTGAAAAATCTGGGATAAACTACATAGTGTTAGATAACTTTTGACCAAAGCAATTAAAGAATTAAAAAAAAAAAAAAAGTTAAAATTTTAGGGGGGCCATACTTTGTACTGTGTTATGTTTTTTTGGAATAAACAGTACCACTTTCTATGGCCCCCTTTTTTGAGGACCTAAAATTAAACCATTTTGAAAAAAATTTAGTAGTTCAGAAACTAGATTCAAAGGAGTCCTACTACTTTTGTTTTTGTCATATCTTAAAATTTTGAGCGTAACTATCTTCAAATTCTTGTTGAAGTTCTGAAATTGCTGATTTAAAAAAAAAGGTGTCCACTTATACCCCCCTTTTGGCACCACAACTTGGTGCACTTAGCCTACTGAGTAATGAAAGAGGTAAAGTTGAGAAACAAAAGACTCTAGATAGGATAAGGTCTTGTAGGGTAAATCAGATATGAAAAAGAGGGCAGGTGGTTAAATAGGTGATTTACTATCTAATGTTGGTGTAGGGCTTGAAAAGGAAAGTGCAAAGAAGAAGAATTTGATGGATCTGATAGAGGATGCAAAAGAATTGTAGAGATTGAGATTCGTAGATAAAAAATGATATTTGGATTAAGAGTGAGAATGAGATTTATGTTCTAAATTCTATAACATCTTCATAATCTCCTCAAGATATGGAATATCTTCTTGTCACCAAAGGTGTCTGATGTAGGAACATCCTTAGGTTGTTGGCAATCTTGCATCACCCAAAAATATTTCCTTGTAGTTTAACTTCTATTTTCTACTTTATGTGTTTCTAATAGAAAATTTTTGGTTTCAATCATTTATTGTTGTGAACCTAAGGGTATAACTTGGACATCTTGTTATATCTATGTCTAGAATCACACTTCATTGGATACTTTGCACAAGAGATATTTTGGATTCTTGGAATGGTTTTATATGTTCTTCATTGTTTCTATGGTAAGTTGAGTTTTCCGATCTACTGAAGTTGTTTCCTAATTGGATAAGCTTAAGGGATCATATTTGGATGTTCCTGAGTCTTTGGTCAATGTGTCTTGGAACATTGCTCATATCTTGTCAAATTGAGGGAGATTCTTATAATTTGGGTTCGAACCTATATTTATGTGTGACATTTTCCTGAACTACTAGAGAATGTAATGCATTTGAGGCTGACTTGTGTCTTGTGTAGTTGTATAAATTTTGATAGTTGTCCCTAGTTTGAGGCATGAAGGAAGTTAAAAGATAGGATAGCTTTTTGAAGCTAGAAGTTTGGAGAATTCATTATAACCAGACATTTATGCATTGAATGTAATATACATGTTGTAGACCAACTTGATGTAATTCTTTAACTTTATGATAAAACAAAGATTTGTTGAACTATGTTGATTGTGCATTCTTGTATTTGACGTTGTAATTTTCATTTTGTTGACTCATTCTACATGGATTATACCATCTCCATTGGGGAACTCCTGTCATGTATGTATCATTTAGCTAGGATGGTAGCATATCTAGATCTACTAATGGACCCCTCTAGATGATCGAATGTAACACTTTTATAAACTTTAATAAAATAGGTACTAAACCCTGCCATTTTTATCAGTCTAAAAAATATTAAAAAAATAGAATCAATTCAAACTAATTTATAACTTTGTGTACATAAGAAATAAATAAATTAATAAATGTATACTAAATTTTAGAAAATAAATATTAAGAACAATAATAATAAATCAAATTACAAATAACAAATTAAAACTTATATTGTAAGAAATTATGTTACAATGAAGTACATATTTTTTGGAAGATATTTAAAAAAATAAATAAAGTAATACTCTAATCGATTATATGCTCTTAAAGATAAGATTGGCATTCTTCATATAGATTTCTTTAAGGACAATAACATTATATTTGTAAACATTCTGTGTGTCCATATATATATATATATATATATATATATATATATATATATATATATATATATATAGTAATTAATAGAAAGCAATTTTCATTCCTATCATCCTGCATGAGTTTTGCCCTTCGGAGATCCGGAGCATTCAACACTTGGTCACCAACATGGAGGCTGGCCATTGGTTGGCGATAAAACTACCAACTTAATATTCTAGGCAACAACAACAGTCCATAAAAATAGTTGGCAAAGATCTCCATAAAAAAGGTTGTATAATGAAAACCAACTTTAGGCTCATTGAAAAGGACTGACACTACCATTATTGATATCTAATCAGTGCGATCGTCTGTAGGAGGTGGTAGTGTTTACTGAACTGGGTGTCTGGATTTGCGGTGCATCAGAATGGCAGAGGAAAGAGTAGCTTTGTTGGGATACAACAAGGAAGGCTCTGCATCAATCCAACAGTCCTTTGGCAACATTATTGTGTCTATTGTAGGCACCGGTGTCCTCGGCCTCCCTTATGCATTCAGAATCAGTGGATGGGCAGCCAGTGCATCAGCCATATTACTTTCAGCGCTATTGATATATAATTGTATGATGCTTCTGGTAATGTTCCTAACTTGGTTAAGTTCTCATGAGTAAATGTTTAGATTTTTGAAATGAAATGAATGAACCGAATGTTTTTGGGTTTTGCTTACCTCTTGCTCTTGTTGGGATCATTGAAATGAAATGAATGAACCAAATGTTTTAAGTTTTGCTTAGCTTTTACTCTTCTTGGGATTTTTGAAATGAAATGAATGAACCAAATTTTGTAGGTTTTGCTTACCTTTTTCTCTTTGAGCGACTTCAAGAGGCTGTTAAGAGTAAACCCAATTGGCTATCTCTCATACTGTTTTAATTGTATTTTTTGGTTTTAGTTTTTAGGTTATTATTTTTTAGATCAAATCTCAGGGCAAGCTATGGCTTCCCTGTAATGCAAGCTTGACAACATTCTGAAGAGGTTTTGTAAATTTGGATAATGCTGGTATGCAACCTATAATAATTATATCACAGTTTGGTATTTTTATATCATAATTATTGCATCGACAATTGCAGTCAAGGTATTTGAATCTTGAATAGGCTTTCACTAGTGTGCACTTAGTATTGCAGTGCAATTCAATGGACATGTTAGGGATAGTTGGGCTACAATCCGTTGAATATTTCAGGGATAGCAAATGGTTATCATTAGCAAAAGACAGATTCCCATTGAGTGAATTAGAGAAAGACTTCGAAAAATCTATTTGCAGGATCCCCATCTCAAACTAGTATTAAAAGATCATGTTTGAAGAAACCCTTCATTTATTTTTTCAATTAATCGTTTAATTAATTGAAGTAACTTCTCACATATGTGAATAAATATATCCATTTCCATTTAGAATGAAAAGCCAATATATCAATAAGACAATAAGCCATTAAAACACCTTACGTGACGGTCTTTAAGAAAACCTCGTTTTGTGGTTGCGGTAATTGTTACATGCTTTGCTGAAATCTACATGAAGAGTCTAGTCCCATTTAGAATCGTCTTAAAACCAAAAGACTCATCAAAGGAAAAATCGGTTTGATGATTTCAATAATTCTTGCAAAATTTATGATAAGAAATTCAGTTGTATTTATCATATAATTTTTCCCCTCGAATGATGCAGATGGAAAACCTATTTTTAATCTTATTTTTTTTCTGAAGGACTATATAAAGCCTTCGTGGTTGAAACAATTTTTGAACCCCTGCTGAAAATTAATAAATGTGGTTTTGTTTCTTCATCGTAGATTTTTTGTGCTTAAGGTTGAAAGTTAGGATTCATGGGTATACCCACCAGTTTTTTGAATCTAGGTTATTCTAAAAGATGAAGGGTTCCAGCCTTCCTTCTACAAAATAGACCCACTGACTTCAGTGTAGGTTTCTAGAGATGAAATCCCATTTGTTTTGGTTGCATTAATCTGAAAATATAATTGGAACATACCATTAAAAATTTGCATAGTTACCTGATATCAAGGTAGGGATAGTGATACAGGGACAGGTGCACCATTAAAATTAGGATAGTTGATAAATGAGTAAGAGTACAACTGCATCACATACAAATGTAGTCACCAAAGATTGTGGGTATAAAGTACAGGGATCAGAGTGCGGTTGTGGTTGGCATTCGTTTGCTGAAGTTTCCTGACAACTTTTTTAAAAGTGAACTCACTTGTAATGTATGAACCATCAAGGCCACAAGCAGGACATAGTTGACCTTGAGTTGGTTTCTTTGAATAATCTTTAATTGAACCTATGGAATTCTGAGTTTAGTATAACCATAGGATAGTCAGTCCCTGATTTTCACCTTAAATGCTGAAGTAGCTCTGCATTATGTCAGCTTGACTAACTTGATGAAGCCTATGCCATCCTCTTGCATTTGCTCATAATCAAAAGTCATTAGTGATGCATTTGTAAGAAGCTGCAGTATTGTGCTTTTGAAATTGTAATTGCTGCTCTCTTCCTTTAACCTCCATTCATGGTTATTATATACTATTGCAATTCTTCTATGTTATTATATTCTTCTCTTCAGGGGTAAACAGGGACATGTCCCTGGGATATTTTCCAACAGATCCGCAGGGGGAACATTTTTTAGGAAGGGGACGGTGTAGGGATGGCCAGCTGTTCCCATGCCATCAGCAGTGACTTTAAATTTTAAAACCTTTGCTACGAAGTTCTACAAAAAACTCGGCATCAAGTTTTTCTGTGAGTTGCTGATGATTTTGAGTTGCAATCACTTATAGAGTTCTCTAACCACAGTTTTCCAACACTGGTTCCATCCTATTCGACCAACATTTTCAATGAAGAATATTTGTTAATGAAACTTTACCTTCTATATTTGTTTTAAATGTTTCAGAATTAAAATGGGTGGAAGAGTCATAAAAATTACAATTTCTAATAATGTTCCTTGCATATTTAAAATGCACTTTTTCAGATTTTGAATGCCTAGAAATGCTTTTTGATGTGGTGTTGGGAGATGCCGATTAGACGCAGCCTCATACTTTTCATCACTATGTTGTTGACATTTGTGACTGTGTTTTGACATTTGTAGTGCAAACTTGTAGGCTTTAGGGCCTAGGCATTTTGGTGTATGCAGTATTACTATTTTTTTAACCTTTATATCGAATGCACATTGGCAATCAATTATGAAAGCAGTTAAATATAATTACTAATTTTTTCCACTCTTATTTGACCTCTATATTTGTGCACTACAGATTCTATAATGTGTGTATCACTATGATGAATGCCTTATCAATGTTATCATATGAATGTTTAAAACTTTAAAATCTCCCAATATTTAATGCTTTCTATAATTTTATGTAGTCATCCTCTTTGCTGTTCTTGACCATCCCTAAAAATGGTCTCAAAAAATGCATCCTCCTGTTACAGAAACATGGCTTCTCTTGCATCTTTATTTTCTTACATGTGT
This sequence comes from Cupressus sempervirens, assembly GCA_028749045.1. Lineage (NCBI taxonomy): Eukaryota > Viridiplantae > Streptophyta > Pinopsida > Cupressales > Cupressaceae > Cupressus > Cupressus sempervirens. Next base: position 808,586,738 of record CM053786.1, on the reverse strand, counting down.
TTTAGGCCATCTAATGATAACATAAAACCATATGAAGATACAACAATAAACAATAACTTGGATTGAAGTGTAGGGAAACAAAAGGAAAAGAAACTTATGGTTACTGTTTGATGGGTTGTATACAGGTGAAATGCAGGGACAAGTTAGAGCAGTTGACTAATAAAAGTATATTAACATATGGAGACCTTGCAAGACACACTTATGGAAGAATTGGGCGTTATGTAGTAGAGACAATGGTAATAATTTCTCAATGTGGAGGGTGCATTGCCTATTTGGTTTTTATAGGCCAAAACTTGTCCTCAGTTTTCACAGGATCAGTTGACAAGTATTCATTTTTCATATGCATTTTTGTTCCTGTGGAAATTGCCTTGGCTTGGATTCACACACTGACATCACTTTCTCCCTTCAGTGTTTTCGCGGACATCTGCAATCTTTTGGCTATAGCAATTGTCGTCAAGGATGATTTGGGTTCATTTCAAGGACCGGAGAAGGCAGATGCCTTCACAAGCTATCGGGCCTTACCATTCGTGGCTGGAGTGGCAGTATTTTGCTTTGAGGGCTTCAGTATGACATTATCACTGGAAACTTCAATGAGAGAGCCACATAGATTTGGCAGAGTACTGGGTTGTGCTTTTTGCTTCCTAGCCACTCTTTATACTGGTTTTGGATTGATAGGATATTTTGCCTATGGCAGTGAAACCCGAGACATAATAACACTCAATCTTCCCAATGATTGGTCTACAGTTGCTGTCAAGATAGGTCTTTGCATAGCCCTTCTATTCACATTTCCTGTTATGTTGCATCCTGTTCATGATATATTCGAGATGAAATTGGTGAAAAGTAGCTGGTTCCAGAAACTTTCTTATTCATTCTCATGGATGCAATTGGTACTGTTAAAGACTCTTCGAGCTAGTACTGTTGTTATCCTGGCAGTATTTGCGTTATGTGTCCCTGGATTTGGCATCTTTGTCTCTTTAGTGGGAAGCACAGTTTGTGCACTTCTTGCATTTGTTTTCCCAGCATTAATTCACCTTAAAACTTTTAAAGGTTTTCTAAATACTCCACAGAAAGCCTTGGATATGGCCATTTTAGCCTTTGGAATGGTTTTTGCTGTCTATGGCACATATAGTACATTTGCTGAAGTCATAAAAGGTGGGAACTGAGATCTCAGCTTTGGATTCCAAACAGAGTAAAGCTTCAAAACTAGGATTAACTTGTCTGCAACTAGTTTTTCCAAGAGACAAGTTTGTCTACAAACTTTATGTAGAGAAACTTATTCAAGGACATAGATCAGATCAATGGTGGTAGTACTAAAAATTTCTGTGAGCTGCTTATTTCTCAAGCTTGCAGGTTTGACATATAGTTGATAAGTGCATCTGAGCACAAACGTACTTGAATAATCACTTATAAGCAACCATTATTCAGTTTGAGAAAACTTGTACATTATACATTCTTTTATTGACTTCCAATTTTGTGCAAGCTGACAAACATCAAATCAGTATTTTTTCAGCCAACTTAACAATGGCTTTTTTAAGAGGACATTTATGGTGGACATGCTGATCTGGCGTATTCCTTTTTCTTGTGTTTAGCACATATCATTAGTATCATTTGTGAAGCGCTTATATATAATCTTTTCTCCATGCTATTGGCACTCCAGCTTTATATGTATTTGCAGGTAACTTATACTTTAAATCCTTTGTTAGTTCTCTGGAATACAGGAAAGTCGAAACCTAATAGATAAGAAAACAAGTGGCTTGAATATGAATTATAAATCAGACACTTCATGCTACTTTTAAACATGCATTCCTCCCTGTTGTATATATATATGGGGTTCTTTCGTTTTATTTCAACTATCCGAATGGAGGGTGGATTTTTAAAGTAGAGCTTCTTGCTCCCCGCATAAAAAAACTGACTATTGGTCTGTAATAATCCTACATTGTTAATAATCCTTACACAATATAGAAGAATTATAGGAAAGAATTCGTTCAAGCTTTTGTAAGTGGGAAAGAGGCTAGAGTTAAAAGCTAGAAATGGTACATTAAAATCCTCTTCACTCACCACCATTGTTCCATTTTGCTCGCATACATACAAATGGCTACAATATGGTCCCATGCAATTGCTTGAAGATTTAAATTTTTTTACATGAAATAATGTTTCTTTGAACGAGTGGGATTTTTATAATAAAAAGATTACTTTTGATCCTTATAGATGAAGAAATTGAATCTATTTTTCTTGATCCTTATAGTGCAGAATCTGTTTACAGATTAAAAACAGGTGCTATCTTCTAAAGCAATTACTGTTAAAAATACCACTATCTCAACTATTGCTGGGTATCAAAAGAAAATACTGGTAGCGCAAACAAAGCAATAGACACCTGTACTTCAATGGGACTGCAGAGAATCCAAGCACATTCTAAAATTAAATTCTAAAAGTAACTCTTGATATAGGAATTCTGTAGAAAGAACACTACTCAATAATCAGTCAGTGAATTATTTATTCGGAACAAAGTTGGACAAACGTTTCGAGTTGTGAATACTGAATTATTCGGAGCAAAGTAGTTGGACAAACGTTTGAGGTGTGAATACTGAAACACATGTTGTTGAGATAGCCAATGGAGAAGTGGAAGCTATATTATAATACACACCTAAAAGGAAAAGACTTTAATATGATATTTTGATTTTAAAAAATTTTCATTTTTGGTATGTGGAAGTAAACTAGTGTGTAGATGATTCATCTTTAACAATGACCTTCCACATGGTAGGTTTTCCAATCCATGAAAACAAGAAAGGATGCAAAGCGTCAAAGTTTTAGTGCATAACAAAACAAGGGAGGAGGAAAGGAGTAAAATAGACAAGAGACATCGAGAGAAGAACTAGAGAAGAAAGGATAGAGAGAAAGAGAGGGGATAAGGAAGGATATTAAAGATTGAGATATATAGGGATGAAAGAAGAAATATGGCAAAGAGGGAGAGAGATAGAAAGAGATAGGATAAAGGAGTAAAGTAGATGAGAGAGATCAAGAGAAGAACTAGAGAGGGAGAGAGAGGATAAGGAAATTAAAGATCGAGATATAAAAGGATGAAAGAAGAAATATGGCAAAGAGGAAGAGGTGTAGGATGAGAGAAAAGTTAGAGAGGGAGAGAGAGATAGGAAGAGATAGGATAAGGAAGGAGATAAAAGATCAGGAGGAAGAGATGTAGGACGAGAGGAAAGAAAGAAAGAAAGAAATAGTGTTAGAGGTATAGGGAGAGAGATAAAGAGATATGGATAGGAGTAGAGAAAGAAATATAAAGATGGAGTGAGAGAGGAAAGAAAGAAAGAAATAGTGTTAGAGGTATATGGAGAGAGATAAAGAGATAGAAAGAGAAAATAGGTAGAAGATAAACTAAGTGAAAGAAAGAAATAGTGTTAGAGGTATATGGAGAGAGATAAAGAGATAGAAAGAGAAAATAGGTAGAAGATAAACTAAGTGAAAGATATGGTAAAATTATTTAATTAAAATAATTTAAAATATTTTTTTGTTAAATACTAAGATCATAATTTAATTGATTTAAATATTTGTTGATATTTTACAATTTGGTTTATAATTTTAAAATTATTTTTTTGATAGATATGGTAAAATTATTTAATTAAAATAATTTTCAATAAACATTATAATCATAATCTAATTGATTTAATTATTTGTTGACATTTTATAATTTATTTTACAATTTTAAAATAATCTTTTGAATATTGATTATTATTATGTGTCGAGAGGCTTACAATTTACTGTTGTGTTGTAAGCTATTGCGTCAGAATTAATTACATATATTCTAATTACTTATAATTCTTAGTTTAGTCTAATTAAGAATTGTATAACATAGTCTACATAATTAGAAGATTAATAATAAATTTAATAATATGTCTAATTTCAAATCAAACTCACAATTACTATTTTAGAATTTTATGGAATCCAACAAAAGGTATCATTTGATGCTAGATGCATAACTACATAAATAATTTAAACATGCATTATTTTACAACTTAAAGTATTATATTATTTATAATAATTTTTAATTGAAATTACAATCATAATATAATTGATTATTTTTAAAAGATATTTTAGAATAATTTTATTATTATTATAATATATATATATATATATAAACTCTTCAAAATAAATAAAAGATCTCTATATCGATTGCAGATTGTGCCTTTCTCATGCAAAGGACTGTGGCTTATACCTTCATCAAAGTTGACACTCATGCAATCTTTTGTTGATACTAGTACTTTGAATATCTGCAACTTTTTTTTTGATGGCATGTTAATTGTTCAACACAATGCATGCTATAAAACATGGTCCCCTATGCTTGGACAGAATCACATAATATTGTATCTGCATTTGTTTTTATAGGTACTGCATAATATTTTTACTTTGTAGCGATGGCTTTGAATCATGGACTCTCCACCCAATCCAGTAGTATTTTAGCAGATAGTTGACTATTTGACATTACTAGAGAAGGATAATGCAACTCTAAAAGTCACAACTCTTTCTTTTTCTACAGTTTCCCAAGGACTCTTAGTACAGTTATAGAAGTATGAATTCGTGAACCAAACTCTCCAAGACACTATTCACTCCCTATTTGAGACATTAAATGACTTGAACCAATAGGTTGTGGCTAATTCTTCACACATCCATGACCTCTCTAAAATTTTTACCTCCCAAACAACAAACATTGCAAAAGATATCAGCTCCATTATTGAAGACTTTAGAGATATCAGAAGCCTTAAGGACAAGAAGACCGAGTTCGTCAACCAAAAAACATCTCTCTTGACTGAAACAGAGTAGCATATTAAATCTTGGGCTTCCACTTGCAAGAGCTCCATCACTACACCTCTACCTAAGGTCAAAAAAATTGTCCAAGAGAAGTTGGCAGAAGATTGGGTTAGGCACTTCCAGGAACTCAACCTTTAGGTTAGAGATCTTCCTTCATCCTCCATTGACCCTCTCCCTACAAGGCTACTCATTCTCAGCAAGAAACTAGGTATTTTAGATATTACATTAGATAGAGCATGGTTTGGACATGATGGCACCCTTTTTCTTAGGTATCTCTCACTAGTCGATAGATTACAAGTTCTTAGGGAAAAGAAGAAGCTCTTCCCTCTTCCCACTAAGATATTTCTTGACGAGGACCTCACAAAATCATAGGTAGTTGAACTAAAGCACTCTAGGAGTCTCATGGTGGAGGCAAGGAGTAACAAGAAATTAGCAGTTTTAAGGAATCTAAAAGCATTTATCCATGACTCACCTCTTACTGGTTGGCAAGTGAGTCATGTCCAAGCCAAATGATGGTATGATTACCAATAGTTGGGTAGGTCTAAGCCCCCCATTAGCTCTCTGCTTGTCAACTGTTGGAATGGCAATGGCTCCTTATGGTCTATGCTAGGCTTACTTCACGATGTAGTTGGGTCTGCTGAGTTATTGGTTGTTACAGAGACTCATGAGAGTCACACAATCCCTTCTAGGTTACACATGCTATTAGTGCCTTTCAGTTTGTAGAAAGGAGGTCCACACTTCTGGAGGAATGCATGGTTCTGGTGGGGTTGCATGTTTGATTAGAGATGATCTGTTCAGTACTGCCACATTGGTTCTTGACACTTATACTAGATTTATGTGGATCTGTGTTGGAGGCACCAACTAATGTCAAAGAGATATCTTCATTATTTTTTGCTAATTTTCATCAGCTTCCTCACCTTACACCCTGCATAGTGTTGAGGATGGGAACCCTTTTACAGAACTATATGAGAGCTTCTCCAAGTTTGGGGCTATGAGTGACATCATCATCTTAGGAGATTTTAATGCATGAACTAGAGATCTCTAGACCCCATAGTATGACTATGGGTCTGACTTGATTTGTACTATGAAGAGGGATCCTACTAGTATGGGCCTTTAGCACTTATCCGAGGATCACAATGGCCATCTTTCTTGCTATGGTTACCACCTTCTCTAGCTCTATGAGTCCTTTGACCTGTTGATTCTAAATGACCTCTCTTTCTTCCTAGGCTCTAAGCTTTTTATGTGTTGGCTCATAGTGGGGGTGTAAGCATGGTTGACTACATCCTCATTGTTGCTTCTTTCCTCCCCTCCATCCACAACTTTACCATCTCTCATATTCCCTTGGTTGATCATGCTCTCCTTAGCCTCTCAATTCATGTTTCTTCCCACTCTCTACCACCCATCTCTAATCCCCCTAATCAGATTTGCCCCATTCCCATTTCTATTTTGATGAGATTGATCAAGACCTCTTAATATTTCATTTGAGAAGGTTCCTCTATCCCACTAGCTTCACAGATCATAGTCAAGTGTCCACCATGTTTCACTCACTGGCCACCACGATTTGGGAGTTATCTCTCCTCTCTATCCCTTACTACTCCATTCCCTACACCCCCAGATCCTCTCAATGAAATACTTATCCCATGAACCAGTGGTTAGATGATACTTGTAAAAAATTTCACCGCTCCTTGCACTTGGCTTTTGATACTCATTCCCTCGCTTTCACCAACATATGACTCTCTTACAAATGCTTGTTTTTCCATAAGAAGTGGTTATTTATTGCTTCATAGGGAAGATCCCTCTGTAACACACTTATATAGTATCCCAAGATGTTTTGGTGTATCATGTTCCCCTGAAATCCCCAACCCCTGTACACCCCTGACCTTCACCTCCTCACCTCCCATGTCTTCATGCTGTATGACATCCTGGGTCAGCTCGCTCACCTTCACTTCCCACCCCCCATTCTCCCCTGTTTTCTACCTCTAGCATTTATGAGGCCATCATACTTATGAGATGCAGTAGGGAAATTGATGAGGAGGATTTTTAGGCTAAGCTCTTCAAGCTCAGTACCATGATCCTGTTCCCTTACCTCTCTACACTCTTTAATAGAGCAGTTTGTTTTGGTTTTCTAGACTCATGGTCAAGACATGTTATTCAATTGATCCATAAATCTAGGTTGGCTTCCGATCATGAAAGCTATATGAGCATCATGATTGGGTGTACATTTTCCAAACATTATGCCATAATGTTGAATACTATTTTATCTAGCAAGCTTGACAGGAGAAATTGTAGGGCTAAGGGCCAAGTAGGCTTTGGGATAGACTACCAGACCATGGATCATATCTTGACACTATGGGCTATTATCGAGGAGGCCCAACACCACTCAAAGAAAGTCTACTATTATTTTTTGGATTTTCATAAGGCTTTTAATTCCATCTCTAGAGTGACTCTTTTCCAAAGACAGAGATATTGGTATTTTCAAGAGCCTACTAATGACTATCATGAGGTTATATGAGATAGTGGTAGGTAGACTTAGTACCACTTGTAGACACCTAAAAACCTTTAGAAAATAAAGTATTTTTATTTTCTGAAAAATTTCTGATGACATCATCATTTATTAATTAATTTATTTTTATGCCATTAAATCCCTTTATCTTAATTAAAATATTTAATTAAGGAATCCCTCCCAAAAATGTTTAAATCTTATTTAAACATTATTTCCTTATTTATTAATTATTTAATTAATAAATTGACCAAAAAACTCAAAATAAATAAAAAATTTATTTTTTGCCCAAAACTTGGCCAATTTCCTTAAGACCACTAACCTCTTCCAAAATCTTCTAATCCTTCTTTAATTTTAATTAAAAGCTAATCCCATCATTTCCTACCCCTAATCCCAACTCAAAATATTTAATTAAGATTAAATATTAATCCTCATGTTTATTAAAAAAGTTATAATAAATATCTCCTCAACCCAGACCCTTGAAATAAATAAAACTTTATTTGCTTCCTAAAAATCTAATTTATCCTCATCCTAAGAAGTTCTAGACTCTTCTAGAAAGTCTTCATACTCATCCTAGGAAATTCTAGACTATTCTAGAAAGTCTTTATCCTCATCCAAAGTCTAGACTCTTCTAGAAGATGTCTTTAAACCTAATCCTAATCCCCTCCTAACCTTGTCACATTCCTTAAAAATGGGTTAAGACTTACTAACCCAAGCCAAAGTTAACAAATATCTCCTCCTTCACTCACCCTCATTAAATGCCATCCACTTGCCTATCCCTAAGCTAATCCTAAACCATCCTAATCCATCCTCTAATCATTTGCACAATCCTAAGCAAGCTTAAAACCCTTCTAATCAAGCCCAAGTCGAAATTGCTCTCATCTCCCTCAAAATATCTCAACCATAAAACTTTATGAGGCCCACTAGGCCATAAATGACTCTTCCAAGCCCTTTTAATTGCTCTTACAAGTCATTATGAGGGTCTTTATGAAGATTTTATCCCTTGAGCCTCCTTTGTTGACTCATCCTTCCCCTTTCCTCCATCCTCTCACCCTGTGACATGTGTCACTCCCTGATTAGCTGTAAGGAAGCACAATCCATGTGCTCTCTTCTCATGCAATCTGAGCCCTCCATGAGCTTTTTTCCATCCTTGCATCTTAGCCCTCAATCCCTCAAGCCTCTTGCCTATAAATTGGATCCTTTCCCTTTGCAAAATAACACAATCCATGAAGTAAAGTCATAATGCCATTTTAAGAAGCCATTTTACATCAAAACCATACACTCACACCCAAATTCCAACTCCATTTGAAGCCCTTTTTGAAGCATAAGCTTGAGCATACATCCTATCTATTTAGACAAAGCTACTCAACAAGAGAGCTTCTCATTGAGAGAGCCCATTAATGGCTCATATTCTCAATTGAGAGCTCATCTTAGTCTATCTTGAAGTTTATGAATTTTGTTTAGTTTTTAGAAGCTTTATTTAAATTTGGTTTCTATTAGCATACTAACATTGCTCATATACATTTTGGCACGCCCGGTGGGACTCCGCATGGGTCATCTTCATTAGCTTTTTTAGTCAAGTTTTGTATGTCATTTGCTAATTTTGGCTAATTTTTCTTGTTTTTGTGTTTGGTAGGATTGTATAAATTGGTTTTATAGGTCCACATGAGCATGAAGAAGACAAAGGAACTCATAGTCAATCTCATAGTGTTTGCATATTTTTCAAGCTTATAGGTGGACAAAGCACTTGGAATTCTTCTTCCTCTTCTTGTCTATATTCTTCTTATTCCATCTACTTCTTCTTCTTCTTGTGGGAAATCTTGGCCATTTTTTTTTAAGGAAGCAAAATCATACACACTTCTTTTTAGTGCTTAAAATGAACCCCTAAATCATACTTAAATCCATTAAAAATTAAAAATTTGCAAAAAAAAAAGAAAGAGCATTTTAACAAGTGAAACTAAACCAATCCAATCATTTGCATCCTTGCAACATCAATATTTTAGATGCATTCATGCAAAGTTAGGAACACTTCATTTTTGAGAATTTAAAAAGAACTTCAAGTTTTCATTTCAAAAGGTTCAAAATCAACACTAAGTGTACACTAAAATCTAAGTCAAACTCAAAGCATCAATCAAGGATAAAATGAACCTCATTTGCAAATATTTTAAAGTTCTTTTAAAAATCTCATGAAAACTAAGAATCTTAAATGGTTGCCAAAAATTGTCCTAAAAGCTTTGTTATTTGTTCCAAAAAAATATCTTGTTGCAAAATCTTGAATGTTTCTTAGGTTTTTCATGCATCAAAACAATCTAGGAATATCATTTTTGGGCTTAAAATATGCAAACTAGAACACAAAATCTTGAATGAAAACCAAAGTCCAAAGAGTCATTTTCACTTTTGAGTCCAAAACAATCTTGAATGATCTAAGGTTAAAACAAAGCACTTCAAAGTTCTTAAAACAACACACAAAATCTCAATCTTGAATGCTCAAAGGTAAAAAACTTGAATGTTTAATCACTTGACTTTGAATGCATGTTGCTAAACACACTCTTGAATTCCATGGATTAAAATCAAATTTTTCTTGAATGCATGATTAAAAAAACAAATCCAATCTTGAATGCCAAGGATCAATTAACCATTGCAATATCAAACACTTCATTTGGAGCTTCTAAAATTGAACAAAACAAATCTCTTTTCCACATGCAATTTAGGTAAAGTTTGATTTTTGGACATTTAAGAAACTTTGTTAAGTTAAATAAAAATTTGCAAAAATCAATTTGAGTAGTTCCTTGGAGTCACCTCTTTTCTAATCACCCATCAATTCAACGATTGGTTGCAATCTCAGCGCCATTTATGGGGACGGGTCTACTTGAAAAAGGTGTTAAATGTTCCACAATCTAACTCACTCACTTGGTCTTTGAATGTTTGCTTTAACTTTATCAAAATTTTTAAATGACCAAAACTCTAGATTAAATCGATCACACTTCAAGTTTGGGCACTAAAATTGAACAACTATTGACGTGGAGGGCCTCCGGGCGCGCGCTTGACAAATCGAGTCTCACACATCTTTGCTTTGGGCTTAAAACAAAATCACATAAACTCTTGAATGCTTTAAAGGAAATTAATCGATACTTGACATGGAGGGCCTCCGGGCACGCGAGTTTGCTTTTGTTGACCCTAACTCTTCTTCTTGTTTGCATTCTTTGATTGATTTACTTTTGTTGGCGCTTCAAGTTGGAATTGAACATTGTCTCTTAAACATGAGTGCTTGCAAAGTCTAGATTAGCACACATAAGAGTTAGTTGGTAAAAGAACAAGTGTGTTTTTTTGTAGCCCAAGGTCATCCAAGTCTTCTCTCCCCTTGTCGTCTTTTGAGGCCATCTTGGGTGCATAAGATTAGGATCCAAAACCTTGTTTCTTTTTAGGAGGCTTGCTTGGGGATTTCATCACCCCTTGGATGACCTCAACTCCAGTGTTCTGTCAGAGTATAAGAATCGGGAGGTGAATCGAAAGACACCTCTCTTGGAATCAAGATTTTTGTCACTTGGGCTAAGCCTCAAGGAACTTTATACCCTTGAGAAGTGAAAGAGGAGAAGTGGGTTACTGCTCCTCTCGGCTGTGTGACATCTTGTTGGTTTCATCTACAGATTTGGGCCTCACGTACCTTTGGGTATATCAAGGACTCCCTAGCTAAACCAACTGTCAGCCTTGTAGACAACCATCTAGAGTGTTAATGTGTTTGAAGTGACTGATCGAAACATTTGTAAAACATACACACTCCTCATCGCAAGTATCACATTCTGAGAATCAAAAACTTCTATCTGGTTGTTCCTATCTATTGCTTTCTTTTTAATTTGTTGAATGAATGTTTGCCAAACTTGGTCAATCCTAGCTTAGGGAACACTTAGCGTAGTCACTGCCTATTCTAGAAGTTGAACAAGTTGAAGCAAAATAATCGAGGTCTCTCAAAGCCAAGGAGATTCAAGAATTGATGTCAGAGCAACCCAAACCCAAACAGAAGTTCCACAAAGTTAAACTCAAACCATCTCAGGCATACCAAGAACTTTCAGCCAAGAGAAAGGAACTAACACCAAGTCCTCGAATTGCCAAACTCCACAAAGTAGAGGATAAAGCTGTCGATGAAGCACTTCAAGAGGCCTGGTTAGAGCGCACCATCAAATTTAGCTAACATCCAGGAGTTAATCTTGCTTATGCCTTACCAACTAGGCATGATTTCTATGATTAGACACCCTTGTTTCTCCACACCTTCTTGGATAAGCTTCACCTTAGAGTCATCTTTGTAGAAAAGTCAGCCATCTTAGGTTATCCCCTTAAGCATTATTAGCTCATCCATCTCATTTAGGACCAAACCATCTAGCCAGCAATCCAAAATCTTCACATCCAAGCCTTCAAAAATTGTTGTCACCTTGCTAAAAGTTTTCCATTCCTAAAATCTTTCAAAACCACCAATCTCACCAAGGTTATCCCTTTGAAAAAGCTTTGTCTAGGGTAATCTAGCTTTGCCACTTGTTATCCCTCATCACCTTGAGCTAAAGGTTGGGATCCACAAGTGGTCAATCTCGTGTTCTTCCTAAAGGTTCATTAGTCTATCCTTAAGTTGACACAATCACCACCAAGCTTGCACATAGGAAAGTAGACCTTTTGTGCTTTGGCAACATATCTTTAAAGTTAGAATCCCCAACCCAATCCTCCTTAGGTTTTTTCATATAGCTTTGCCTCAACCTAGGAAATCATTTGCATAGAAAAGCGTTCCTCCCTTTTGCATCCACCAGCATTTGTTGCATCTCATCCCTAGGAGCATTTTTCATGCCACCCGTCACTTACTTAGCCAAGAAGAAAGAAACAATGGAGCCCTATCATTTGGATTGAACAGCCTCACCCCCCTTGAGTACTCAACCATCCTTCAGCCCAGAGAAAGCTATGCCATCATCTAGTGACATTGAAGCTTTCATGAACCAACCAGGAAATGCAGTATTGGTAAATGCCATTATAGACAAGAACAAAGAGACAATCATGGCTAATTTTTGAAGGGACAATGTAGGAACCTTTGACTTTGGAAGATCCCCTCCATTATTAGATCCATCTCACCTGTTGTTTGGGTAGCTGCCACCACCCATAGGCTCTTATGATCCAAATTATCCTCAATATATGCCAAAAGAAGAGCCTCTAGCCAATCCATATGATCCAACAGACCCAAACATACCATCATCCACCCAAGTTGAAATCTCCATGCCGCAAGCCAACCCAGCCACCACCACTCCATCCTTGGTTCATACCTCTCGGCTCAAAACCCCCTTTACCCAAAACACCTCACCATTCATGCCCTTCACTATTGTTGCTGCTGCTCCCCAACCCAGCCTTCCAAATCCACCCATCTCCCAAATCAGTGCTAGCATCTTTGGCCAACCTCAGTAATATACAATAGGGATGCTGCCCATGGGGCCAAGTAATCAACCTTTCACCACCCCCAGCTTGTTCACCATAGCCCAAAGCACAATCCCATCATTTCCATTAGGTCTTGGGAGCTCAGTGCCATCAGCCACAAATCCACAAGCTACTACCCTCACTCCACAAAGCTATCAAACCCCACAAGCTACTAACAATGTTCTGCCTAGCTCTCAAGTGACCCAAGCTCCCGCCACCACTCTACCAAGCTTCCAAATCCAGCCACCAAGCTATCAAACCCCATCAATTCCATTTCCTAGCTTTCAATTCTCACCACCTCCACCACCAACTAATCCATTACCTCCTATTACCAAGTACTTTTCAATGCCACTTCTAGGAGGTAACCCACCAATCCAGCCAACCATCAATTATTTGTAGATACCATCCCAAATGGGGGCACAACCCAAATACCTTGGTCAAACCCCACAAGCCCCCCGATCCTTTCCCAAAGCTTCACAACCATCTTATACTTTACCTCCATAAAGCAATTCATTTAGCCCATAGCCATCTTATGTTCCTCAATCCCAACCTCAAATCCCATATCAACAGCAAGCCTCGTAGCACATGCAGCACTATGCGCCACCTCTCCCTCAGCAAACCATCATCGACCATGCGGCTACCCAAACAATGTACAATCCCTATCAGCAAATCCCTCACAACCATCCATATTCAGTGGCCCCATCTAGTGCATACCTACCTCAAGGCACTCCTACATTGGGGGCACCCCAGCCATCACCCATTAATTTAGAATCGGAAGCCATGAAAATAGCTTTGAAGAACATCCAAGCGGGAAATGATCCAAAAAATTTCAAGTTTAAGAATGTGTGCCCTTACCCATTTGACAGAGCCATTACCATGACACCATTCCCCAAGCATTTTGAGACACCCAAATTTGAAAAATTTAGAGGAAAAGGAGACCTTGTCACACATATCAAAGAATTTTACATGCACTGCCAAGAAGTGGCACACGATGACATCTTCCTCTTGCGTCTCTTTTCCAAAAGCTTGGCTGAACCAGCTCTTGAATGGTTTTATAGAATCCCCTATGGCACAATTAAATTTTTTGCTGAATTATCTGAGGCATTTGTAGCCCAATATGCCCATCTTGTTGAAATAGAGCTATCAGTAGTTGATCTTGTCCACACCAAGCAAAAAGGTGGAGAAAGCCTTCCTGAATATCTGCAAAGATGGAAAACCCTTACCACTCGCATATCTTGCACCTTGCCAGAGCACCATTTGGTGAAAATGTTTATTGATAATGCCCATCCTAGCTTGGCTCACCACATGACCATGAACTGTTTGTAGACCTACAAAGATATCAAAGAGAAAGGAATGATCCTTGAGCAAGGACTCATTAAAGATGGCGTGGTCAAGATTTACAAGGAAGCCAACCAAAATCAATCACATTCCAATGACAAGTCTAGGTATTGGAACAAAAACAAGCATGTTGCAACAGATGGCGTCACTGACACCAGACATGTGAATATTGTTGGTCCTTCTCACAACCAGTCCAACCCACCCTATCAACCAAACAATCAGCAAACTATCAACTACCAACAGCAGAATAACCACAACTATCAAAACCATAATCCAAGACCAAAATTTCAAGGGTCTAGCAATCAAGCTAATGGCATCAATATAGCTACAGGACAAAAGTCCAGATTCCAACCTACACCTAGAAACTATACACCCCTTGGTGAGCCATTGGATGTCATTTTTGAGAAATTAGTCAAGGAAAACCTCATCAAATTTCCTCCTACCCAGCAAATTGACCCAAGCCAATCAAAAGCTGCATGGTACAAAGACAATGAGTACTACAAATTTCATAGGGTAAAAGGTCACACTACCCTCAGATGCATGAAACTGAAAGACTATGTGCAGGACCTCATTGATCGGAAGGAAATCACTATTGGTGCCCAAACCTCTCCCAATGCAGGGTTATAGATCTATCAAAATGCTTTTCCTCCTCACAACAATCAAAATCCTGAAAAAGCACCTATCCAAAACAACAACAACAACACCAACAACCGTCAGCCAAACCAACAACATGGGAAGAACAATGACCACACTTCATCCTATATAGACTATGGTAGCCTTATAGGTTGTATATCTGAGAAAGAGCCTTCTATCAATGTTATCAATATCCAAGGACCAAACAATGAGTGTGCAGTCACCACTCGAAGGGCCCAATTTAACATCACAGGCCCACCCATTTCACCAGCACCATCAGCTCCATCAAAAAGCCAGTATAATATCTTGGAACACCTTGGGAACATGCCAGCCCAAATCTCCATTTTAGGCCTGCTTCGCACTAGTCTTGTGTACAAGAACATCCTTGACAGTGCTCTCATAGAATCCCATGTCCCTTCTGATATCAATGATACTGATTTTCGTAATCTTGTTGGACACCTTTCATCCTCATGTGCCCTATCGTTCAAACCCACCGACATACCCGTGGTCGAGCCAGATCACACCCTTCCACTTCACATAGCCATCATGGTATCCAATTTCGCCGTGAAAAGAGTAATGATAAATAACGGATCAGCCTTGAATATTTGCACCCTAAAATTCATAAAACAAGGTGGGTATACTGAGGTAGATATCATCAATGAGGTTATCACCATCAAAGCTTATGACAACTTGGAAAGAACCACAGAAGGAACTATTTTGCTGCCAATCAAGGTTGGGCCAGTCATCCAAGAAACACTCTACCATGTTATTGATCTAAACCTACCATTCAACATCCTCCTTGGTCGCCCATGGATTCATTCCATGAAAGCCGTTCCATCCACTTACCATCAGTGCGTCAAATTTCGGCATCAAGGCACTGAGGTAACCATCCATGCCGAACCAGAACCCTTTGCTTACTGCAATGCAGTTGAAGCTTCATATACAAACCATTTCCCTAGAATTGATATCGACACATCCATCGCCAGCTCATCCCGCACTTGTAATGACCCAAAAACCATCCTCACCTCTACCTTGTCTACCGTGAAGATCAATAACAAGGGTTGTGGAGAGTATAGTCTGTCGGATGCATTTGTTGTCGAGGCACTCCCACTTGATCCACATGCCCATGGACGAACGACATATCATAAAGCTAAGGAGATTCCACCTCCTTGATACAAATAGTTTGGCCCAACAACCTTTGTATCCTCAAAAATCCCTCTTCATGAGGAGCTCACTCCAGATATCAACAATTGGCTACATAAGGATGCACCTCAAAGGAATTAGGAACACCTTGATCACTTCAGCCAGAAGTATCCCCTAGAACATAAGCTCATCACTAACAAATGGAACTATTAAGGTGGTGGTCTAGGACTAGAAGAAAGAAGCATGTAGTGCCCCATCAACGCTCAAAAGTGGGAATCGAAGTCAGGTCTTGGCTTTGGCATACCCACAACTGAGGGCACCAATACGGACGATCACGCTTTTTTGAACATTCATTGCGACCTTTTCGAAATCAAAGACATTCCTAAGGAATTTGAAAAGAGAGCCTATGACGATATCCTAGACCAAATCTCCCTCGGAGACTCTGTTCTCCAAGAACTATCTATCCACCTCATTGATCTACCACTCGCCCATCCACAACTCATAGATTGGGACCAACCAAGCGTCATACACATTGATGAGTTCACATCAAAGGAAGCACTTCTGAGATTCATGGGAGCTGAAACACCTCACAAGAAAACAAAGCCAGATTCTACCTATATCTACAAGCTAGATTCCAAGGGGTATTTTGGAGAAAATCCCTAACCTAGTTTTGATACACCCAAAACTGGAACTAAGGTGAATCTGAGACTAGCTAAGGTAGCAAAGAGAACCCCTTAGCAAGAACATCCAGAGCCATAAGCAGAACATGAGGATTTAGCATTACCTCCTCAAGATAATCGACCTGAGATATCTTCTATTCTAATTGAGGATACTAGGGAAGTCAACATCGGTTCTTCAGAGATCCCTAGGCTTGTTCACATTGCTGCATCCCTATCACAAGACCAAGCTGATTTCCTCTTTGAGGTCTTAAGAGAGAACATTGGCCAATTTTCATGGTCATATCAGGACATTCCAGGGCTTGATCCAAAGCTTGTAGTTCATCATCTTGCAGTCAATCCACAGATCAAGCCCGTCAGACAAAAGCTTAGAAAAATGCACCCCAAGGTGACATTATTGGTCAAAGCTAAGTTAGAAACAATGTTAGCTGCTAAGGTTATCTGACCTATCGACTATTCAGAGTGGATCTCCAACATGGTCCCCATCACTAAGCCTTCTGGTGACATCAGAATCTGCACTGATTTCAGAGATCTTAACAAAGCTTGTCCAAAAGATGATTTTCCCTTGCCCAACATATATATGATTGTAGATCTTACAGCTAGACATGAAATTTTGTCCCTCATGGATGGATTTTTTGGGTATAATCGAATCAAGATTGTAGAAGAGGATCAACATAAGACAACATTCACTACCCCTTGGGGAACCTTTTGCTACAACATGATGCCTTTTGGCCTAAAGAATGCTGGGGCTACCTATCAAAGAGCTATGACAACCATTTTTCATGATCTCATCCATAGCATTTTGGAGGATTATGTGGATGATATCTTGGTCAAGTCTCATACCTTCATGGATCATCTTGCTAACCTGGAGAAATTCTTTGATAGGTTAGCCAAATATCATCTCATGCTGAATCCCAAGAAATGTGTCTTTGGGGTCACATCTAGAAAGCTTCTAGGCTTTATAGTTTCTAAACGAGGTATAGAGATCAACCCCAAGAAGGTCAAGGCTATCTTAGACATGCCTCCTCCCCAGACACTGCGACAACTTCATTCTCTTTAGGGAAAGCTTCAATCTGTTCGACGCTTCATCTCCCATCTTGCAAATAAGTGTACACCATTTTCACATTTACTGAAGAAGGATGAGAACTTCAAGTGGGATCATTTATGTCAGCGCAACTTTGACCATCTCAAGCAGTATCTCATCAATCCCCCTATCTTGGTTCCACCAGTTCCTGGTCGTCCCCTGATTTTGTACATATCAGCAACACCTACTGCTCTAGGGGCACTTCTAGCATAGCTCGATGACTACAGTAGAGAAAGAGCCATCTACTACATTAGTAGAACCCTAGTTGGTTATGAACTCAATTACACTCCTATGGAAAAAGCTTGTTTGGCAGTTGTTTTATCAACTCAAAAGCTTCACCATTACATGCTAAGTCATACCATCCAACTAGTCTCCAAGATTGACCCTCTCAAGTATATGTTCTCCAGAACAGCACTTATAGGCTGTTTGGCCAAATGGGTTATGCTCCTTAGCAAATTTGACATCTAGTATGTGGACAGAAAGGCAATCAAAGGGCAAGCTATAGCAGATCACCTAGTTGATGCACCTCTAATAGATGCTTATCCATTGATCACAGAATTTCCAGATGAACATATCTATCTAATTGAAGAACAACCCCCATGGAAACTTTATTTTGATGGCTCATACACATCTCATGGATTAGGGGCAGGAATATTGTTGGTCACACCTCAAGGAGATTACATTCCAAGAGCCTTCAAGCTACAATTCCCTAGCACCAGCAATATAGCTGAATATGAGACCCTCATAGAAGGATTAAAGATAGCTGCAGAATGGAACATTGTGATTCTCAGCTCATCATCAAGCAAGCCCTAAATGAATATCAAACCAAAGATGAAAAGCTATTACCCTACAAAGAGCTAGTTGATCAACTAACCCAACATTTTACAAGGCTTCAGTTTACACAAGTACCTCGAATATAGAACAAAGCAGCAGATGCTATGGCTACTATAGGCTCGCTCTTGGAAATTCCCCAAGAAGCTACACAATATGAGTTTTCAGTGGAGCAGCTCCTCATACCCGCCTATGTGAGTGAGGATTCAAATCGTGTTTGTATCTTGGTTGGTCCCCAATCCCCTTGGTACCATGAGATTCACGCTTACCTTAACGATGGTATCATATCCCCTCACCTCACACATACCCAATGCCAGAACCTCATCCGAAAATCATCCCGCTATGTTATCATAGCCAATACCCTATATCGTCGGGGTTATCACGATATTCTCTCTCGATGTTTAGACCAAAACGAGGCCGCGATGGTGTTAAAGGAAGTACACTCTGGACTTTGCGGTGCCCACACGAGTGGTATTGTCCTAGCGTGACAAATCCTTAGAGAAGGCTACTATTGGCCTACCATTGAAGAAGACTCCTATGACTTTGTCAGAAAGTGTCTCCCATGTCAGCAACATGCAAATCTTGTGCACGCTCCAGCATAGAATCTACACCCTATTGCACCACCTTGGCCTTTCGCTTGTTGGGGCCTTGATCTAGTTGGAACTATCACACCCCTCTCATCTGATGGACATAAATGGATAATAATAGCTACAGACTATTTCACTAAATGGGTGGAAGCAGTCCCCCTAGTCTCAGCTACAGGACTTCAGGTCTCCAAATTCATCTTGTATCACATTGTTTGCCGCTTCGGCATCCCATCCACCATCCTCATCGACCACGGAGGTAACTTTGAAAATCTCAACGCGGAAGAATTATGCACTTCCCTCCACATCCATCACCGCTTTTCTAGCCCATATTTCCCAAAAGGTAATGGCCAGGCAGAGGCAACTAACAAAACCCTCCTCAAAATCCTAAAGAAAGTTGTCAATGATTCCGACTGTGATTGGCACCTACAAATAAATCCAGCCCTATGGGCCTATCAAACTTCCTTTCATACATCCACAGGCACAACTCCATACTCCCTAGTCTATGGTGCCAAAGTGGTACTACCTATATAGGTTGAACTTCCCTCCTTGCGCATATCTTTGCAAGGGCAAATATCAGATGAAGAATATAGAGTAGCTCGGCTCACCCAGCTAGATCTCTTAGATGAGAAGCGACAACAAGCCTATGATCATCTCATAGTCTATCAAACTTGTCTCAAAAGGAATTTCAACAAGAAGGTGCTTGCACGACACTTTTAGCCAGGTGACATGGTCCTCAAAGAAAACATGAAGTCCAAGCAGATCGAGAAAAGAAAGGTGAGTTTGAACCTACATGGCTTGGTCCTTATGTTGTCACTGCTTCCTTTGGCTCTAGAGCCTATCAACTATCTACACCGGAAGGAGAACTCTTGAATGATCTTACTAACATCATTCATCTCAAGAAGTTCTATGCTTGAAGATCCTTGGTATACCCATCTTTTGAAAAATACAGAAAAAAAAATAGTAAAGAGAAATAAGCGTCCAATGGTGAAAACTTGGCAATTCAAGCGCCCTTGATAGGTACCTTGGTGAAAACCTAGTAATTCAGGCACCTTGTGTACTAAGACTAATCCATTATCTATCACTATCCTATCCCTCATCCATTCACCCACCATCCCATAAAATACTTGCTTGTTCCCTTGGTGTTCCAACCAAATATCCAAAATCTAATGGAGCTTGTAAATATCTCCTGTACAGCTTGTAAAATCTTGTACCAAAGCTTGTATTATACCTTGTAAATCTTGTACCATACCTTGTATATCTGAATCTTGTCCAAATTTTGTACCATATTCCAGCCTATAAATAATCTTGTATCCTAGCTTGTATACTATCACATGCACACACAAAACCCCATTTTCACTTAAGCTTTTTGCAAACCATCTACCTATCCACCTATCACCTATTATAGACATCCCATCATTCACAAACATTTCCATCTCACAAAAACCAAAACATGAACAAACTTGTACATTTGTAACATATCTTGGTCCATCATCCTATACATCCTCTTTAGCTTAGTACCATTGTATCTATCCAACGTTCGTGTCAGTTCATCCTTGATCAGCATCTTGCACCCATCGCACATCTTGGTTAGCTATTCCAATGCATCCTTTAGCTAGATTTCCTATCACCAAAGTGTTATCTTTCTTAGTTCAGGTTGCTAGATGCATCACTCATCCAAATCTACCAGCTTAGGTGCTCTCTGATAGGTCCTTGCAGGATATAGCTTTCCTCATGTCTGATCTTGGTCCGTTAGTTCCTCGTCCTACCCATCTCGTTGGCAAATGGTTCTCTTTTGGATTTTCGCTTTCTTTTGATTTGGACTCTTCCTTGTTGGGTCTTGAAATATCTTTTCCAAGAAATATCCTTGTTCCCTCCTCAAGGTTGCCATGATCTTCCATATCATGGTATACTACGAATGGGGCAATCAGAGCGTAAGGTCTTGATCATGTCTTTTGCTTGTTTTCTTTTCTGCTTGTGGGTTACCCAGTGTCGTTTCCACACTGCTTCCTCTGAGATTCATGTGTGATACTGGGGCAATCCTTGCGTGTTTGTTTTGAGTTAGTTCATCAATCCTCTGGACAATTTGTGAAAAGGCCTTGATGTTCTTGGTAACCTTGGAAATTAACCAATAGTCCTATAGCAAATCTAGTGCTCAACTACATGGTGGTACTTCTCTTTGAAGTATCCCCCCGCTCAAAAAGTTTCAATGGTTTTCCTTCATCTCCATTATCCCCCATCCATATCCAGCATTCATCTCTCCTACCCCAGCTTATGCATCAATATCTCTTTGAATCACTCCTCACCTTTAGCTTTAGGGATCCACAATTCTAGTCTTAGGGATCCACCAATCCAAATCAATCCACCAAGCCTCATCTTTCGAGATCCACAATCCTAGTCCTAAGGATCTCTGAAACCCATCTTCCACTAATCTGAATCTTTGAAATCCTATTGCATCAGCTTTTTAATCCCCTCATCCATCTCCCCATCCTAGATTCCTTTTATAGCGCTCTGCTCCTTCATCCTCTGCAATCCCTGAGAGCTTAAGCTTGCTTCCTCTTGTGCCTCTAATTCTCCCTTTATCATTCTCCCATAGTGAGAGTTTGAGCTAACTAAACCTCTTCTCTTAAGCCAATATGAGTCTTCTTACTCATCTCAGATTCTTGTACTTTTCAAGAAGTCGTTGAGCCTCGCTTTCTCTCCCCGCCACCTTCTTGAGGGGGCATCTTGCAGTCCATTCTCTCCTCTTCTGCTCTAGCCTTGGGCATCTTATTTTCTTATCTTTGATGCCATGCCACTTGCGGGATCACATCAAAGAGGGGAAAAATGTAGACACCTAAAAACCTTTAGAAAATAAAGTATTTTTATTTTCTGAAAAATTCCTGATGACATCATCATTTATTAATTAATTAATTTATTTTTATGCCATTAAATCCCTTTATCTTAATTAAAAATATTTAATTAAGGAATCCCTCCCAAAAATGTTTAAATCTTATTTAAACATTATTTCCTTATTTAGTAATTATTTAATTAATAAATTGACCAAAAAATCCAAAATAAATAAAAAAATTATTTTTTGCCCAAAACTTGGCCAATTTCCTTAAGACCACTAACCTCTTCCAAAATCTTCTAATCCTTCTTTAATTTTAATTAAAGGCTAATCCCATCATTTCCTACCCCTAATCCCAACTCAAAATATTTAATTAAGATTAAATATTAATCCTCATGTTTATTAAAAAAGTTATAATAAATATCTCCTCAACCCAAACCCTTGAAATAAATAAAACTTTATTTTTTTCCTAAAAATCTAATTTATCCTCATCCTAAGAAGTTCTAGACTCTTCTAGAAAGTCTTCATCCTCATCTTAGGAAATTCTAGACTATTCTAGAAAGTCTTTATCCTCATCCAAAGTCTAGATTCTTCTAGAAGATGTCTTTAAACCTAATCCTAATCCCCTCCTAACCTTGTCACATTCCTTAAAAATGGGTTAAGACTTACTAACCCAAGCCAAAGTTAACAAATATCTCCTCCTTCACCCACCCTCATTAAATTCCATCCACTTTCCTATCCCTAAGCTAATCCTAAACCATCCTAATCCATCCTCTATTAATTTGCACAATCCTAAGCAAGCTTAAAACCCTCCTAATCAAGCCCAAGTTGAAATTGCTCTCATCTCCCTCAAAATATCTCAACCATAAAACTTTATGAGGCCCACTAGGCCATAAATGACTCTTCCAAGCCCTTTTATTGCTCTTACAAGTCATTATGAGGGTCTTTATGAAGATTTTATCCCTTGAGCCTCCTTTGTTGACTCATCCTTCCCCTTTCCTCCATCCTCTCACCCTGTGACATGTGTCATTCCCTGATTAGCTGTAAAGAAGCACAATCCATGTGCTCTCTTCTCATGCAATCTGAGCCCTCCATGAGCTTTTTCCCATCCTTGCATCTTAGCCCTCAATCCCTCAAGCCTCTTGCCTATAAATTGGATCCTTCCCCTTTGCAAAATAACATAATCCATGAAGTAAAGTCATAATGCCATTTTAAGAAGCCATTTTACATCAAAACCATACACTCACACCCAAATTCCAACTCCATTTGAAGCCCTTTTTGAAGGATAAGCTTGAGCATACATCCTATCTATTTAGACAAAGCTACTCAACAAGAGAGCTTCTCATTGAGAGAGCCCATTAATGGCTCATATTCTCAATTGAGAGCTCATCTTAGTCAATCTTGAAGTTTATGAATTTTGTTTAGTTTGTAGAAGCTTTATTTAAATTTGGTTTCTATTAGCATACTAACATTGCTCATATACACCACTCAGGGCCTCTTTGACCTTATCCAAAGCACCATTGGAGTGAAACATGGCTTCTCTCTCACCTACCTTTTTTGAGATCTATATTGATGAGCTCGAGGCTTTTCTTAGTGACTCATCGCTTCCTAGTGATGGCTGTCATCTGCTCCAAGTATTGATCTCCATCCTTCTCTTTGTTGACGATGTGGTTCTTCTTTCTTCTCTTGAGGGTCTTAGGAGGCTTCTAGATAGACTTGCATCTTTTTGTGACATGAGACAACTAGTCATGAACTTGGAGAAGACTCGTGTTATGGTCTTCAATGGTCTGAAGACATCACATCTCCATTTTCACTTTCAAGGTTGGGAAGTTGAGATTACTTCTCCTTACACATACCTTGGGGTTAATTTTTCTGAATCCCATTTTAGCTCAAGATCAACCATTCAACCTCTCATCAACAAAGGGTTGGGTTTCCTTACCATGATTGAGAGACAATCTTCAAACACCACTTTTAGGACACATTGTCAAAGCTATCCCTCTTGGATTCCTTAGTAAGACCCACAGTGCTCTATGGTTTGGTGGTATGGGGGCCTTTCCTTTTGGACTTGGATTGGGCCATGATTGAATGCACCCAGACTCTGCTCCTTTTTTGGATTATCAAATGTCATAGATCTACCCTTGACAATGTTATTTTGGCTAAGTTTGGAGCCCACACATTCAAGCTGGTAGTCATTTTTGTCTTGATCTGATTTCTCTATCATCTTCATGGCTTTGCAAACTTGGCTAAAGGAAAACACAAATACCCTTACCTAGTCTATTGCTCTTTAGTTTCTATTGTAGACTTTGATCCAACCACTAGAGCCCATTGTTGGTATGTTCAAGTTACTATCCTATTGAGATTGGTTGGGATTGATAGTGACCCTCTCCCTCCCTACCAATTCTCATTGGACACTCCTACTCATCTCCTCCCCTCTCGGCAAGAGTATCATAGGTATGTCAGACTTGACATCTATAGGAAGTATATTATCCAGACTTGGGTTGATCCTCTAGGGGGTCTACGTTAGAGGATGATATTCTACACTGAGAACTTCTTAGATATTTGGGATGGGATTATTGTATGCCCTAACTACTTACATAGACATTTTACACATGCCCTATATCTCCCTTGGTTCCTTCAGGGTGGACTTCCACTGACTCTGGATCCAAGTTGATCACCATATTGCTAGAGAGGATGGAGTTTGTAGAATTTGTACCTTAGCAAAGGAAAAATTTGAGACCCATTTCCTTTTTAGATGCCCCATATACTATGAGATTAGAGGGATATTTTATTGTCTATTTAGAGAATGTAGATCCCTCTTAGATTTCTTCAAGTACATAGATCAGCGTTGCATTGTGATCTATCTTTGTGAGTCCTTACAACTTCATGACCATACTTTACAACTATCATTCCCCATGAGCCAGACCCAAGCACAACTTTTCATGAACTTCTTCTCATCCTCAGCTCTGGCTTGAGGTATGAAGTGACCATGCAATTTCCCTAACATGGGTCATTCCAGATTAGTGAGACCTAGCAGTGGACCTTTTCACTAGTGACACTCCTCTTGTAGCACTCAGCTACACCATAGGGCTCCTAGTAGCCATCGGTCATATCAGTCATTATTGGAATTTTTCCCTTTAAGGATGGATACCTTATCTTTTTCATGATGTCACATGCTTTTTTCTTCATTTATTATGCTTGTTCTTTTGTGGACACTGATTGGTGCTCTATTTTTCTGCTATCTTCTTAGTTGTAAGCTTTGAGTCCAATAGACCCATGTTGTGGTCTTTTGTTGGATATTAATAAAATTATATTACATTATATTATGTATATATTATATAATATCACAAAACAAATATCGGGAATAAAGATGATTTCATTAATTTAAAAGTTAAAAGTTATAGTATAATTAAAATACCACTCTCCACTATATGGTAGTAGCCCAAAACCTCCAAATGCTAAGCCATAATCTTGACAGATTAATAAACTATAGTCCCACCCATCACCTAGAACAACCTAGAGGCCAAAAATCAAAGATGCAACACATAGTCTGTACTACAAAAAATTGGGCATGGAAGTAGACAAGGGTCTTGGCCTTAGCCAAATAACCTCATGACCTCCTCCTTTAAGAAATATGAAGCAACCTAGCCAGAACGAGCTATCGCTTCCTGCACGAGCTATCGCTTCCTGACAAACACAAGTACTACTTCATCACCCTCGACAACTACTCCAAATGCCACACCTTGCTCATTGCTAACAAAAGCTACACCTTGCACACCCCCACCTTGCTCTATATATGTGTGGATGATGAGGGAGAGGATGACTATCCTCATCCCTAGGGGTAGATGACCTTACTCGACTCTATAATATCACTTTTAAATGTAATTGTAACTATATTTTAACTCTATTTTACAAAATTAAATATTGCTAGCTAATTATAAAGTCTAATCTAATTAAAAGTTATATAATTTCTCAATATAATTTTGAAAAATAGTAATAAATAAAATAATATATTTATTTATAGTGAAATTCTTAATTATTATTTTAAGGTTATGTGGAATTCATTGATTAGATGAAAAAATATCATTTAATGTCTAACTACATAAATAAATTTAATATGTATTATTTCACAACCCAATTAGGCTTTAGAACTTACAACCATTCAATGATAAGACCACAATATGGAAGGCTTCTTATCGAGGCCAAAGCTAATTCATATTGTCATAAAGGATTTCAAAAAATTGATTTTGAAATTTATTACCTAGCCAAAAATAACACCCAAAATACACTTTAATCCATATTTATCAATCAATAGAAAATCAAAATAACAAATATTCTTCTCATCCCAAAACCCATATTACCTCACCAAATTGGAAAAGACTATGTCTTAGACTAACAAATTTCAAAACCACAACCTTGACATTAAAATAATAGAAAAACATAGACCATGTGTTTGCATGTATGAAAGAACTTGAAAGACTTTCTAAACATGAAGTCATTGATCAAACCTTTAATCATATGCCTTTACAAATAATAGGTTTTATCCATGTGTCACATCTTGGTTCCAAATGCCTTGATCCATAGTAGAAATCACTCATCATCATGCTTTTTTTGTCTTATATGTAATGCCCCACCTGGAGATCCTTGGAACATAAGGATACAAATTGCACTGAATAATTTTTTTAAAAATAGGTTACTAAACAACAATATAAAGTAACCAAAAACAAGAATTGTACATCAAAACAAGGTAATAAAATAGAGAATGTGGATAAACTGACATTTCCACCTACATTGATCAATGGAAGTCTTACAAACACTTCCAAAGATTCCCAAGCACTAAATCATAACTTACAAACCAAAGATCACATGAATCATGAGAATACTCGAAAGAGATGTTCTTTTAAAGCCAAAAGTAAAACTTCCTTGCATGGTTAAATATAAAGGAAAATTTCCAACTATCCATATCATATTAGAGAATTATAAGTAGAGATCCTCAAATGATCATGCACAAGATGAGGGCTCAAGGTGTAGTGCCTACCCCTAGTTTACTTTTCACATTATATTGCTGAATTCTTTTAGGCCACCTTTATGGTTATGTTTGATGATTAGTGGTACTTGATTACTAGATTGTTTGAATGTTATTTCAAATGTAGTTGATTTTTAAGATGAGCTACTTGATACTCGGTTATTTCATGTGTATGTAATTATTATTTCGATGATGATTCTTGTATATAGTGATTTTAGTTATTTCATGATGATAGTTAGATGGATGATTTATATGTAGTTATTGTGGATACTTACCTCATACTTGCATGTGTATGGTGTACATGTATGTTTTACTTTATGTATGATGTTTCTGATGTGGTTGAGAGAGGGAGTCCTAGTCACTTGCTAGTCAAGAGCAATGATGCACCACTCCCTGCCATTATCTCTTTAGTTTAGAGTGTATGTGTATGTACATGCTTAGATTTTATGTAGATTGCAGGTATCAAGCATCAACTTTCATGAATTTCCAGGATTCCCTATTGTAGTATCTAAATGGAAAAAGATGGGAGATAATTCATTAGTCCAAATCCTAACTATTAACCATTTTCACTCCCTGCCAAAGTTTGAATTTTAGGGTGACAAACATGTCCAATGGTCATTTTGACTCTTCAAAATTTAAATTTTCATGAATACATAATAGAAATACAAAAAAATTAGCTTTTCCTTTTATCCCTAAGTCTTAAATCTTTTCATTTATGCATGCTTTATCCTCAAAGGATTTAAGTTGCGACCTTGTGATCACTCTTCATTGCATTGTTGCATGTTATTAGCACCTAATTGTTAATGAAGCTATGAGAGTACAGAGGACATGGGTATCTATAGTTAACCTTCCTCAATTGTTGATCTAGAGTGGATCAATGTCCAACATATGTGCACTTTCTAGAGATGCATAGGATTTAACCAAAGTGGGCAAGCTACTAGCTGCCACATGGAGCTGGTGGGTCCACACCTATTTGTGAGCCAGAAAAAATGAATAGATCAATCTAGTGGTGGTGAAATAATGATGGATAGGTGTCAATAGTCTAGGAATTCATGAAACATCAAAGGATGAAATGTCTCAGGAACCCATAGGCAATCACAATCATTAGATCTTAGCATATCAATGTTTGATGTTTCCTTGCTTCCTAAATTTGCATGATGTTTAACCAATGCAGGGAAATGACATTGTGATGCATTTCATGGTGGGCTAGGTTCATAGGGAGTTCTTGTTCACATGGTGGTAGGAGGTAGAAATATTTCACTAAATGAGGGTAAAAAGATTCATTCAACACATTCAATCAATGTGAGGTTGAAGGGTTAAGTTGTGATGTTACAACAAGTCTTAGTTGTGGTCAAATTTCAATGCCTTCTTATGATCACAAACAATTTTCACATAACCAGGGTTTGGGTTGTGAAGCTGCAAAATGCCTTGATTACATATTTGCATAGAGTTAAAGGGAACCTAGGATCAAGCATGCAAAGTGGTGATTAACATCAAACAACAAAGCTACATAGTCTTTGCATGGTTGCAAACATTTGATACCAAATTTAGTTTCAGCTATGAAAGGGTGACAAAGTAAGTGCATTAGATTTTGTATCATTACATGGTTAGTAAGTAGTTAAGCCCAAACCACTGCAATGGTGCAAATAATCAGTTTCACATTGTCACAGGGTTACAATAGTTAAGGGTTAAAAGTGATAAAAGGGTGTAAAGAAGTGATAGAAATAAACATGAAGGGTGGTCACAACTTTTCCTTGTCAAATAACTAATGAAAAAAAGAAGTCGTAGAGCTATGAATAGGGCAGTCCATGGGTCAAACTTAAGAAATTGACTGGCAAGATCTTTGAACATTGGGCCACGTGGAAGGTTTAGGCAATTGACTTCAATTGACTAGTGATATATTTGATTTGACATGTTAAGGACAAAGACAAACAACTCATTAATGAAAAATCAATTTTTTGAATCAACAAAAACCACTCTTTGGTTTTCCCCATACTTATTCAATGTAGATTTCATCCTTCCCATTGCTTGGTTATCCATCTACCCTGCCATAGTGATGATGGCCATCGTTTCTATCTTCTCAAGGCTCAAATTGGTATGAGGATATGATTTCCTACATCTAGATGTGTACAAAGATAAAATCTTCCCTAGATTTGCAGTGATTATTCTCTACAATCTTAATGGTAATAGTTAGCTTTGGGTTCTAGTTGAAGTTATTTCAATTATGCTTGAACTATAAATGCAAGTTTTGTAACCCTTTCAATGACCAATCTTCTCTTTGATTCTATATTATTGCATTCTATGCTCTGCTATTGTAATTTCCTTTTGCCTATGAATGAATATCTTTCTTTGTTGTACCTCATTCTCCCATTAACATAAGTGTAAAACCTTCTTGCCTTGTTCTTCAATTTGTATGATAGTATCTATTCGGCCTTGAGTGATATAGAGTGAAGTTCCTTGTAGCATCTCATTTGGTTCCTGATTTACATGTGATTGTTGAGTTAAAGTAAAGGTTGAATTTGTGTATCTTGAGAATGTATTTATGAATAGTGCATTATAAGGTAGAGATAAAATCAAACAATTTGTTTTGGTGTATCACCCCTTTAGATTAGATTAGGTAGTTTGATTTCCATTCATCTCCTTCTCCCCTTTCCTCTCAAGAGTAGTTAGGTGCACTCTGATAATAAGGAAACCAACCTTCTCCAAAGACTCATTCTCATTGTTCAAGTCCCACAAGTTGGAGATTGTGTCCATGTTTCACAAGCTTTCATTTAGGAAAAAACTTTAGGCAAGATTGCAAGCTTTTGTGACAATAGTTTTTGGTACACCTAGTGGGATAGATATTGAAGCATGTCTTAAGTCTACTAGTTCACTAGTGTCAAATAGAAGAAATTCAAATTTATGTTGAGGATATAGTGCTGCTCTTAGCATTCCAAGCCTTCAAGAGGCTCACATTCAAAGCACTTGGCGACTCTACTCCATCTCTATATATTGGTTTCCATACCAAATTTGTTGTGCTTCATGCCCAAAGCTCACACAAGGGAATCTTCTAGAGGTAATTTTCAATATACTAAGCTTTTCTTTTCAAATCCTAGAAGAAAAGGAAGTAGATTATCTCTATCACTAGTTAGGAGTGCAAAAGTAACACATATACCTTTAAGATCTCTCTCTACTCCTCCTATTGATAGGTCACAACCTAGGTTGTCATCTTTCCATTTAAATATATCATTATTACATATGGCACAACCTAGAGCCCATGCTTTTGCCAACTTCAATGGTGGAAGTCTTCTCATTCTAGCCTAGAGACATGACATCCCAATATCTGCTCTTAAGAGTATACCTGATTTTACTACTAAAACTTCCATCTCTCCTATAGAGCATATTCAAGAGATTTAAAATATTTGTAACATACATGTATCACAAAGGATGATGTTGTTGTTATACTTCTAGCTTCATCTCTAAAAGGAAAATCCTTATAGTGGTATAGGGGGTTACCACATAATTCAATTTCTAACTGGGATGAGTTAGGTGAAAGGCTTTGCAAGCATTTTGAGGATAAAGTGATTACTTTTCACTCTTAGAGAAACTAACTACTATAAAGGGCACCCCAAGAATACATGATAAACTTCAATTATAGATTTCAGAAGACATGGGATAGAATAATTACTACAATGAAGCCTACTCCTAGCAATGCCTTTTTATATTACCTTAGAGCCTTTAATAGTGATATTGCTACCACTTTACAATCTAGGGGAGGTGATTCTTTTCCAGCTACCTATGGAATTTCCATAAGGGCAAAGGATATCATAATCCAAGGAGAGAAATTAGCTCCAAGGCCTCTAATGCCTTTCTTCCCAAACATGCCTAATCATCAACTTATAATAGCCCCCATTCCTACCACTTCCACAAGTCAACCTCTTTCTATCATCCCTTTAGTTTCCACATCTTCAAATAAGATAGATGAAATTAAAGTTATGATGCATTCCATGATACAAAATATGGATAAAATCAAGAATCATAACTCTAATATAGAAAAGAAGATGGAGGACAACCTCTTAGTGGTGCGAAAAATGAGTAACGAGTTGGTGAATTAAGAGACAAAAAGCTCAAAGAAATAAGCCTTCTCAACTTCATTATCAAGGCCCCATCATAACAGGCCTCCAAATCAGCATCAAGGTTATGCCTGACACAATTAGAAAAGAAACGTGGGTAATACCCCTACTGCAAGTACAAACACAAATCCAAATAGGGCATTAGTTCCTCAAAATAACTATGCTCAAGAGTAGGGATTTTGTCCTACTTGCAACTATCCATATGGTTATTTTATGTTCCAAAAGGCTAAATCATTTCAAGCACTAACTATATCAGAGCAAGCAACATGGAAATAGTTTGACACTCACCAATCTACTAATGCTTCTCATATATAGTAGCAAGGTGATTTTTCTTTCATGAATCATCAACTAGAGGAGCATTGTCATGCCAATCATGATGCCATAGATAACAATACTAGAAGCAAAAGAAGAGCTACTAAGAATCTTGTACCTCCTCCATCAAATCAAGCTTCAAATTCAGGTATTGTTTCTCATATACCTGTAATGAATGCACAACCAAATGTTTCTCTCCAAAAAAAGAAAGATATGGTTGACCAAAAGTCTATTGAATCTCAGACTGCTCATTGTTAGTCATCGGTCCATGTGGTTTCTAAGGTTCCAACCAAAGTAGTAAGTACTCCTCTTAACATTGTGGATCAAATGAAGAGGACTGCTGTTAATGTCCCTATATGGGATGTTGTTACCACTATACAATCATAGCTGGAGCTACTGCAATAGGGGTTGGAAAGTATAAATATGACAAATGAATCAGCTAGAGTGGAAAATGCAACCATTTTGGTGCTACCAAAAAAATAGGAAAGTAAGAAAAATAGACCTCCTCCCTTTTATGTTTCTTTGATCATAGGGGATAAACTAGTCCATAATTGCATGATTGATTCAGGGGCTAGTAGTTCTATAATGCCTAAGTGCATAGCTGACCTCCTTGGTATTAAATATGAGCCAATATTTAAGGATGTGCTCCAGTTAGATGAAAGCTTTGTCAAGATAGTAGTGATATTAAAAAATGTGAATATGGAACTACATGCATTCCCTAGTTGTACTATTACATAAGATATATCAGTAGTTGAGGTTAAACCATATTTCTCCATCTATCTTTCTAGGGATTTCTCTATACAAATATATGGTTATATTGCATCTTTCTGGTCTTACATATTATTTAGAACAAGATATGGAGCTAAAGCCTCCATAAGGCAGAACCTTTGGCTCTTAATCATATAGAGTCCTATACTCCTAGCCCTATAAATATGAATTGCAAAATTCATGAAGTAGATGATGAAGACATAGCACATAAGTATGCTACTTCCTTGGAAAAAGTTCCTGATTATCTTTCAAATGAGTGGGCCATTGCTTATCAATTTGACTCAATACAAGAAGCTAGGGAGAT
This sequence comes from Cupressus sempervirens, assembly GCA_028749045.1. Taxonomy (NCBI): domain Eukaryota; kingdom Viridiplantae; phylum Streptophyta; class Pinopsida; order Cupressales; family Cupressaceae; genus Cupressus; species Cupressus sempervirens. The sequence goes on along the minus strand of CM053786.1, from coordinate 808,554,339 downwards.
AGGTATTGAAACCTATTGTATATTTGAGGAAAATGTTCTTATTACCAATCTCATGAAAGAAAAGGAAAATACAAGTGGATTGTGGAATATGTTCTTTGATGACTCAAGGAATACAAATGGTCTAGGTGTTGGTGTCATGATCATCTCCCTTGAATTGGAGAAATATTATTTTTCTTATAGACTCCAACTCAATTGCACCAATAATGTGGTAGAGTATGAGGCTCTAATACAAGGTCTCCAACTTGCACAAAGAAGAAACATCAAGCTCTTGAAGGTATTTGGAGACAAAGAGTTGGTTGTTAATCAAATTATAAATTAGAATGTCACAAAGAAAAACCTTCTCAAATCATACAAGCACAAAGTGTGGGATCTACTTGAAGGCTTTCAAGATTTCAATATTCAAAGTGTGCCAAGAAATAAAAATAAACATGTTGACAGGCTTGCAACCATTGGTGCTCATTATGATATACTAGAGCATGTTGCTGATGAAAATAGTCAACAAATCAAAATTGTAATAAGGCTTGTTGTTGTAGACAATTGAAAAAATTGGCAAGTGTTTGATTCTGATGTGCAAATTGTCAATATATTGCAAAATGAAGTAGAGTTCTCTACCAGGAACTAGTCCAAGCTACAAAGCCAATATGGGGACTAGATCATGAATCTGAACTCCAAAAAATTGCCTAAAGGTTTAGTTATCTTAGAGGGCATTTTCAACTCCAATGATCAAACAAGAAGAAAATGTTGAAACTTGACCATAAGGAAGGATGACTACATAGTTCTTAGTGTTGCTGATGGAAGGACTCTCAACTTGGGAAAGGTATGCACTAAGACTAAACAAGAATTTTTCATTAAATTATGTCAATGAATTAATGATGTTATTTCTTAGACATTTGAAGATTTGAAGGGTTTTGACCCAAGTTTATATCAACACACTATAGATTTAAACTATGATGCTAATCCTGTTAGGCAGAAGCAAAGGCTAGTTTACCCCAAGACTAAACCATTAATGAGGAAGGAACTATCAAAGCTCATAGAAGCTACATTATTTTCACCATCAAGCACTCCTCATGGATGGCTAATCTTGTTCCTGTTAGGAAGAAAAATGGATCAATTAGACTATGTGTAGATTTTAGGGACCTTAATAAGGCTTCTCTTAAAGATCACCATCCCCTTCCTTCCATGAAGCAAATTTTGTCCAAGGTTAGTGGTTTTAAAACATTTTCTTTCTTAGATGGTTTTTCAAGCTATACTTAGGTGTTAGTCCAAGATTCTGTAATGGACACCCAGGAATGCCCAAAAGCTAAACCAAGGCTAAAATTATATTAATGCTGAGAATGCTATAATCAATTACAAAGAGTTGTATTCCAAAGGCCAAACCCTAAGGGAATGACGTCTAGAATGTTACAACAGAGAATGAACGTCCTCTATTGCCAAAAAAGGAGTGTTATTCACACATCCAAGGTCTTATCTAATGCAAATCATAATCATCCAATACAATAATCTGATGCTCAACAATGAGACTTTTAGCCCTATTTATCCTTTTCTTCATCCTTCTGGAAGGAACTAAAACATTAATTAATTGCAAAGGCTAGAAGCTTCCTCCTTCCAATAATTAATTCATACCCTAAAAACTCCTCCTTGGAAATAATTAATTAAATCGAGAGGCTTTCGTCCTTCCAATAATTAATACATACCCTAGAAGCTACTCCCTTGTAATTAATAATTAAATTAATTAAATACAAAGTCACCTTTAAATTTAATGACTTTATAAAAAATTAATTTAATTTTTTCTTATCCTCCACTTAGAATTTGGATTACATGAAGGCCAAAAGATGGGATCATTACAAATCCGCCCTCCTTGAAATTGCTTGTCCTCAAGAAATTAAGTAACATAATGGACTCCAACCTCCACCTGGATCCCAATATGTGATATCCATATGGAAGTTAAACCAACTGCAAACCTGCATCATCAGGACCAACCCCTATAGCCTAGCATTCAAAACTTGTGCTGATGAAGTCAGAATGTCACCATAAGGCAACTCCATAGAAGATCTATGAAATGTCTTCTTCCCTTTATCCATCCACATAATATATATTGGACTGGAATGCATATTATCACCATCATGCATTGAAAAAGATGTAGTTTTAGGTGAACCATATGTACTCATGCTAACTGTATCAACAATAGGTGTTGCCGCATCGAAATATATGGACATAGGAACAACATTAACTGCAACAACAGAAAATTGAACTGAATTTGTAGTTGATGAAAACTCATAATCATTAACATGTGTGGCTTCATTAGAAAATAAATCAACCACTGCATTTATACCATTAAAATCCTCATTGGATGCTTCAACTGACATAGAAGTGGTTGCTGATATGATAGTATCCTCGCATTCTCCTAATTCCACTATTGCTACGTCATCATCCCCTGACAAGGCTTCATATGTGGTCTCCTGACTTCGCACGCATGTCTCTACTGACTCTGTTGAAATGCCCACATCACCAATATCATAGCTGGATGGCTCTATACGTGTCTCGATCCCACCTGAGAAATTGACTACCTTCTGCTCTAGAGCAACATACAAATCATCAATGTTGATGCCCATCTGTCTAGTCATAAGTTGCAACATCATATCCATTCTCCTATTCTGCTCCTGTTGCATATGTTGCCTCTTCTCTAATGTACCCAATAACTGTCTGAACATCACATCTTGATCTAGACTAATATACATCTTTATCTGGCTATCAATATGATCTCCACAGGATGGCAGGACTTATAGCTCTGATACCACTGTAATGGACACCCATGAATGCCCAAAAGCTAAACCAAGGCTGAAATTATATTAATACTGAGAATGCTATAATCAATTACAAAGAGTTGTATTCCAAAGGCCAAACCCTAAGGGAATGATGTCTAGAATGTTACAACAGAGAATGAATGTCCTCTATTGCCAAAAAAGGAGTGTTATTCACACATCCAAGCTCTTATCTAATGCAAATCATAATCATCCAATACAATAATCCGATGCTCAACAATGAGACTTTCAGCCCTATTTATTCTTTTCTTCATCCTTCTGGAAGGAACTAAAACATTAATTAATTGCAAGGGCTAGAAGCTTCCTCCTTCCAATAATTAATGCATACCCTAAAAACTCCTCCCTGGAAATAATTAACTAAATTGAGAGGCTTTTGTCCTTCCAATAATTAATACATACCCTAGAAGCTACTCCCTTGTAATTAATAATTAAATAAATTAAATACAAAGTCACCTTTAAATTTAATGACTTATAAAAAATTAATTTAATTTTTTCTTATCCTCCACTTAAAATTTGGATTACATGAAGGCCAAAAGATGGGATCATTACAGATTCATATAGATATAAGGCAACATTCACTACCAAATGGGGCACCTATGCTTATTGTAAAATGCCATTTAGACTAACCAATGCATGTGCCACATTTCAGAAGGAAATGGGGATGGCCTTCAATGGTGTGTAGGAAAATTTTGTGCTATATCTTGATGATATAACTATCTTCTCATAACATGTAGCAAAACATTTTGATCATTTGAGACATGTATTTGAAAGGTGTAGAGAGTATGGTCTGTCCCTAAACCCTTAAAAGTGTGTGTTTTCTACTGACCAAGGAAAGCTCCTAGGAAACATTGTATCAAGAAATGGGCTAATAATAGATCCAGTGAGAGTATAAGTAATTCTCTCTCTTTAACCTCTTAGTCATAAGAAAGGATTGCATAGCTTCCTTAGTAGGATCAATTTTGTAAGGAGGTTCATCCTTGATCTTGCTATCATGCTGAATCCTTTCATAACCATGTTGAAGAAGAATCTCATCTTCACTTGGACCAAAGAAGGGAGGACCATCTTTGAAGAGATCAAGAAATCAATTACATAAGCCCCCACTCTTTTCAACACCAAGTTTGATAGAGATTTCATCTTGTACTCTCTTGGAGGAAAGTCAACCATTTCAGCTATCCTCACACAGTTGAATGATGATAATTTGGAGTATCCTATTGCTTTCTTTAGTGAGGGGCTCAACGATTATGAGGGTAGATACAACTATGTAGACAAGAAAGTCCTTTCTATTTTAAGGGATCTAAAAAAATTTAGACATCTCCTATCTCATAACAAGATCCAGTTTTTGGTTCCACATGCAAGCATGAAGGATTTCCTCTTGAACAAGGACATCAATGAGAAAAGATCTAGATAGATCACTAAAGTCATAAAGTATGACATAGATATCAAGATCACCAAGCTTATAAGATTTAAAGGACTATGTAAGAAAATTATTTCATCCTAGAAGGAAACTAAGGAGGTTTCTCTAGTTATAGAAGATGCAAAACCAATAGGGGATGAAAATTTGAATGGTTGGATATATGACATGACAACCTTCCTATTGGGAGGAGGATACCCACAAAGATTAGATAGGGCTAAAAGAAGACATTTTAGATTTCAATATATTCCTTTTGTCCTTGTGGATGGAGTTGTTTTTAGAAGAGATCTCAATGGAGCCCTATTGAGATGCATTAACCTTGATCAAACTAATAGGTTGATCAGATATTTTCATGATGGCCTTGATGGTGGCCACTTTTCAGCCAGAACAATAGCCACGAAGATCATGAGAGCTAGTTATTATTGGCCAACCCTATTCCATGGTTTTTATAAACATGTGAGGAAATGTGATAGCTATGCCTTATTTTATAAGAAAACAAAGGTTAGTAGCTCTACCTCTCCATCCCATCCAAGTTGACCAACCCTTTGCTCAATGGGTTTTGGATTTTATTGGTCCAATAAACCCACCCTATAGTGCTGGTCACAAGTGGATTCTGACAGCCACAAACTACTTTACAAGATAGATAGAGGAAATGGCTTTGAAGGATGCCACAAAGATTTTAGTAGTTGAATTCCTAGATGGAATTGTCACTAGGTTTAGTATGCTTTCAACAATAATATCAGATAATGCCAAATCTTTTGTTGGGGCTCACATCTGCTCTTGGGAAGTTGACCATAATATCTATTTGATCACTTTCATAAATTATTATCCCTAGGGGAATGACTTGGTTGAGTCCTCTAACAAAAACCTAATCAAAATTATCAAGAGGAAAATTGAGGACAATTAGAGTTGTTGACATTCAAGGTTAAAGACAACTCTTTGGGCTAATTAGATTACACCTAAGAAAGCAATTGGGAATTCACATTTCATGCTAGTATATGGAAGATAAGCTAGGCTTCCTATTTCATTGGAATTCCCCTCTCTTGAGTTGGCTCATCAATTGGAGCTAGAAGAAAATGACACTATCACAATCAGGCTGGCATAATTGATTCAATTGGAAGAAAAGAGACAACAGGCTATGTAGACACTTGAGATACATCAACAAAAGGTCAAGAGAAGTTTTGACAAGAAGGCAACAACTAGAGTTTTTAGAGGAGGAGACCTTTTTCTCAAGTGGGATAAAAATAGAGATAAACCATGTAGGCACTCCAAGTTTGATGTTATGTGGAGTGGCCCTTATGATATCACTAGTTGTAAAGAGGCCAATTCTTTCTAGCTATCTAGGCTTGATGGTAATGTTCTACCAATTCTAGTCAATTGAATTTACCTTAAACCTTTCTTCTAGAGAGGGTTAGAGTTTTATGTACATATTAGAGTAGTTTCTTTTGTTTTCCAAGAAGTTCATAAGCACAAGTTTCTCTCTTGGAGATATCAAGTTTCAAAGTTTTGAGGTCATAGAGGAGAGAAATTCTTATGGTTTCAGACAATGTACAACAAATATTAGTTTTTATGACTCCATATCCCAATTGTATGCTTAAGGCCATTGATCCATGCTTAGTAAGAAAGCATCCCATGTGAGTTCCCAAAATTGTTAGCCATTTTCTCCCCCTACCAAAATTTGAATTTTAGGGTGACAAACATGTCCAACGGTCATTTTGACTCTTTTAAATTTAAATTGTCATGAATGCATCACAGGGATACAAAAAATTTATCTTTTCCTTTTATCCCTAAGTCTTAATCTTTTCATTTGTGCATTCTTTATCCTCAAAGGGTTGAAGTTGTGATCTTGTGACCACTCTTCATCGCATGGTCACAAGCCATCAACACCTAACTATCAATGAAGCTGTGAGAGTGTGAAGGACATCAACATGTATAGTTAACCTTCCTCAACCATTGATCTATAGTGGATCAATATCCAACATATGCACACTTTCTGGAGATGCATAGGATTTAACCAAAGCAGGCAAGCCACTAGCTACCATGTGGAGCTGGTGGGTCTACCCTTGTTTGTGGGCCACAAAAAATGAATAGATCAATCTGGTGGTGGTGACATAATGATAGATATGTGTCAACAACCTAGGAATTCATGAAGCATCAAAGGAAGAAATGTCTCAGGGACTCGCAGTCAATCATGATTGTTAGATCTCAGTAGATCAATGTTCGACATTTCCCCACTTCTTGAAGTCACATGATGTTTAACCAATGTGGGGAAATGACATTGTGGTGTATTTCATGGTGGGCCATGTCCATAGGGAGTTCCTATTTTCATTTTTGTAAGAGGCAAAAATATTTCATTAAATGAGGGGAAAAGGATTCAGTCAACACATTCAATTGATGTGAGGTTAAAGGGTTAAGTTGTTATGTTGTGATGAGTCTTAGCAGAAGTCAAATTTTAGTTACTTCTCATGATCATGAGAAGTTTTCACATAACCATGGTTTGGGTTGCAAAGCCACAAAATTTTTTGATCATGTGTTCATACAGAGTTAAGGAAAACCAGGATCAAGCTTGTGAAGTGGCGATCATCATCGAATAGCCAAGCTACATAGTCTTCACATGGTCACAAATATTTGATGCTAGATTTAGTTTTAGCTATGAAAGGGTGACAAAGGAAATGAAACAATTTTCACATCATCATAGTTAGGTTAAGCCCAAACCACTATAATGGTGTGAATAATCAATTTCATATTGTTGCAGGGTCACAAAAATTAAGGGTTAAATGTGGTAAAAGGTTGCAAAGAAGCTATATACATAAAATATGAAGGGTGGTTGTGACTTCACTAGGTCAAACAACTAATGAAAGAAACAAGTCACAAAGCCTTGAATAGGGTAGTCCATGCATCAAACATAAGAAATTGACTAGTGAGATGGTAAAATATTTTTACGTTGGACCACATGGCAGGTTTAAGTGATTGACTTTAGTTGACTGATGATATATCTAATTTGGCATGTTAAGGACAAAGATAAACAACTCATTAATGGAAAATCAATTTTTTCGATCAAATGTAACCACTCTTTAGTGTTCCCCATGCTTATTCAATACAAATTTCATCCTTCCCACTACCTAGTTATCCATCTACACTGCTAGAGTGATGATGACCATTGTTTCTATCTTCTCAAGGCTCAAATTGGTATGCGGATATGATTTCCTACATCTGGATGTGTACCAAGATAAAATTTTCCCCATATTTATAGTGATTGTTCTCTACAATCTTAATGGTAGTAGTTGGCTTTGGCTTCCAGTTGAAGTTATCTCACTTATGCTTGAACTATAAAAGCAAGTTTTGTAACCCTTTCAAGAGTCATTCTTCTCTTTGATTCTATAATATTGCATTCTATTATCTGCTACTATAATTTTCTTTTGCCTATGAATGAATATCTTTCTCTACTATACCTCATTCTCCCATTAACATAAGTGCAAAACCTTCTTGCCTTTGTTTATGTATTGTTTTCATTCTTCAATCTATATGACAATATCTATTTGGCCTTGAGTGATATAGATTGAAGTTCTTTCCTTTTAGCATCTCATTTGGTTCTTGATCTACATGTGACTATTGAGTTAAAGCAAAGGTTGAATCAATGTATCTTGAGAATGTATTGATGAATAATTCATTGTTAGGCAAACATAAAATAGAACAAACTATTTTGGTGTATCACACCTTTAGATTAGATTAGGTAGTTTAATTTCCATGCATCTCCTTCTCCTTTTTCCTCTCAAGAGTAGTTAGGTGCACCCTGATAGTAAGGAAGTCAACCTTCTTTGGAGACTCAATCTCATTGTTCAAGTCCCACAACTTGGAGATTGTTTCCATGTTTCACAAGGTTTCCTTTAGGTAAAAACTTCAGGCAAGGGTGGAAGCTTTTGTGGCAACACTAACCTTAAGCCAATTGTCCTAGAAAGTAGGAAAAATATCTGAGTTTTACCCTTCTGAATTTTTCAATGGCGTGGATTCATGATTTTGATCCTTGATCTATTACTCTATTCTTTATAAAGAGTTTTTGTATTTAGTTTTGTGGGACTGTTGTGATTTTTAGTTATAATTAAATCTAAATTAGAAGAATATTAAATGATTTAATTTAATAAAATTTTTATAAAGAATTTTTTTTTGATTATATCTAATTAATTGAAAAATTAATTAAATGAAAAAATTAAATTTAAAAAATTTAATTACAATTCTAATTTTGGGGTAATTATATTTACTTAATTTATTTAGGAGTTTCTTTTTTAATAATAAACTCTAAATATTATTATGATTTAAATTAATAAATATTTTATTAAAGATGTCTTGTGATTTAATAAGAGAGAAGGAATTAATCTAATAAAGTATATTTTATTTAAAATAAAAAAGGGTGTACATGAAATTAAATTAAAAGAAAATAATTAAGAAAAAGGTTTCCTAAAGGGAGAAAGCTCTTTATTAAGAAATTAGAGCTCATTTCTCCACACACAGGTTTGGAGGAGCCAATTTATGAGAAATAGGGTTTTTGAAAGGAAGAGATCTTTCTTGCGAGCTTTAAGAATCCAAGTGATTAGCATTAGATCAAGGTAGGATCTTGTTGAGTTTCGTATAGTAATTTCCTTTTTGAAATTTTTTTTCTTCTCCATGTCTAAATATATATGTTTTTGAAACTTAATTTAGGTTGAAACCCTTGTGTTGAATTTAAATTGTTGTTGAAAATGTTTGTGAAAAAATTTATATTGGAAACCCTTGTTTGATTGTTTGGATTTGAGATGGGGTTTGAAAAGGAATATTAAAAACTAAATCTTATAATGGATAGTTTCTATTTGTTTTTCTATCAGATGTATTATAAGATTATATATATATATATATATATATATATGTATGTGTTAAATGACAATATTAATTATTTGGGAGGGCATCCTTTTTAGTTTTTTAAAATTTCTTAAAAAAAAAAATTGTAGTAAATAGGAGGTGGGCCAACACCCCCACCTCCCCTTCCCTTATTTCTCACAACCAACGACCCTTTGTGGGGACTACGTGTGACAGTTCTATTGCGGCACCAACAAGTAATGTTGATGCAGTACCCTACTATTATGTTAGTAGGCTGCTACGACAACAAAGCCTAGGAGCTTTTAAATATATGTGAGGTAAGTTTAAGTTTATTATTCTTTTATTTTTTAATATATTTTATTGTATTTAATAATAACTTTATTAAATTAAGGTTATTAATAAATATAATTAATATTAATAATTACTAAATGTTAATTATTAATAATTTAATAGTTACTATTAGTAATAAATTAATAATTTTTAAATTAAAATTTAAATAAATATTTTTTTTATATAAAAAGGAAAAAATGAAGTTTTTGTAAATTAAGATATAATTATGTATTTTTGGAAATTGTAACCAAATAGTTTTAAATGGGGAAAATTTCTTGGTCTTTTTTGGTGACTCGAATTTTGGTTTTAGATGGTATATTTTAAATGAGATGATGTTTATTACCTTTTGATAATTTGAAAACCTTAGCAAATCTAATACTTGAAAAATGAAAAAACTAAAATTATGTTTTAAATGAAAATCTTATGTTTACAAAACCAAACAAAATTATGAAACTGCACTTGCAATTATGTACATTTTACTTTGTGTTGGGTTCGAGGTTGAATTAGAATGTTGACCATTTTTGGTTGTCTACCAGAGGCCTAGGAGTTATTATTTTGTGATGATATGCGATGTCATGGTTTTGTAATGTGAAATTTGAGTGATGGATAAATTTTTATATGGTGATTATATTGGTGAAATTTATGAATTTCAATCTATTATCTTTTGGTGTTTTCCAATTTCTTGTTTAAGAATTGAAGTGTGGTATTATGATCTTATGAGACCTACTATTTTGAGCTTAGGGTAGGTTGTCTTTATGTTTGTTGGGAAGTGGCTTACAATGGAGGTCAGAGCCCTAAAGAGGCTTCTTAGGTAACCCATTATAGCTTATTTTAATAATTAATATCATTTCATCAAATGGGTATTAAACTAAATTAAAAAAAGTTAGTGATTTTTCCTTGCCCATGCCTTGAGTGCTAGTACAAATTAGGATGGGAGTAGAGAGGATGCTTGGTTGCAACCTTGCATCATTAGTGTGCCTTATCTGTACAGAAGGATACTGATGCAAAACAGATTCATGTTGGGGTTAGAGTCCAAAGAGGCTGCCAGAGTAACCTTAGAGTTGACTCATGTAATGACACTTTCCCACTTACATAGTAGATTTCCTATGTGTCTTTTTTTCCTCTAGGTTTATATGTCATTTGTGTCCTGTTACGTTTGAGATAGATTTCTATCAAGTTTTCCTTGAGCTAGATGTTGGTTTGACTATTAGAATTGATATCTGTATGGAACTTGAGACTATCTCCTCAGCATGGTGGGAGTGGGCCATTTAGGTTCCACGAGGTTGGGTGGTAGTGCATTTTTCTTATACCATTGAGATCCAACAACTAGATGTCAATGTTGGATGTCCTTGTGTAATTGTTCCTTTCATTTTTGATCTTGTGTTTTCTAATGGATGGGTTTTATTCTATTGTACTATATCATACTTTTAGAGATCTTATGAGATGATATATTATATTCTTGATGTATATTTTTTGAGCTTTTCATACCCTGTGACTTTTATAGTGGATGATTATGCATTTTGGTTGTGCCAAGTGACATATTATGTAATTTTATATTATTTAATTGGATTGTACTTGTAATGATTCTTTGATGTAGATTTTGTTATGTATCAAATTTAGTATTAATAAAACTTGTGTGTGTGTGTGTGTGTGTGTGTGTGTGTGTGATTCAATGCCATGAGACCATTAAGAGATGTAATCTATTTATGATGGCTATCTGTATGTGAGTTATTAATTCTACTATATTATCTCTTATTGTTATTATCTTTAAAAAAAAAAAAAGTTTGGCAAGCTTAGTGGAACTTCAGGTTAATTTCTTTTGGGTTCCCAAGTAGGGTGTTACATCCGGTATCAAAGCCTGGGTTTCTACATTGGGAGCTCTGGGTATATTGGAATGTTGCTAGATGAAAACTAGTTAATCGAAACAAAACTTAAACTATCATATGTATCTATTATAAACTTGAAAAACTTAAACTTCAAACTGGAATGTATTGTAACCTTGAAATAGGCAAAACTGGAATAGATCTTGTATTGTATTCAAAACATGTTTCTTATGTTTATGTTATACAATAGTATGTTTTTGTTGATATTATAGCATCTCATTGTTCTTGGATATTATTGTATGATGGTATCTAGGAATGTCATGGAGAGCATCAGGATAATTCAGAGGAGGTTGACCTAAGGCAGATGATGAGGACTATTTGATGTAACCCTCAACTCTTCAAAGAATAAATAAGAAAATCACAACACAAAAGTTTCAGAACACCATAATCTTTCATTAAAATTTTTGCAACTCTACTTTGCCTCTACCATGAAATAAAATATCTACTTATTACAATTATAAAAATTACCATATTTGGCAATTTTTTAGGAAAAATAAGTTTTTCCATTTTTGGTAATTTTTAAAACCCATCCTACGAATCCCATTTTTCCCACGAAAAGCCCCCAACTAAGGCAAGATGAATTCCCAACTAATTGATGAAATCAAAATTAACTAATTTTGGATTTATTACAAAACAACTTTATAAAAAAATTGGAAAAAAGACATGATGCAGGAGCATCTTGGGTGGCCTTGTTATCCTGCTCATTTTTTGTTCATTCTTCAGTTGGTGTCGAGTCACTGTAGCACTCTTCATGTGCCGAGTTATTGTAGCATTCATTCATGTGCTAAGTTACCCAGTTGATGTCAAGTTTCTAGTTTCTAGTTGATGCCGAGTGCCAGTTTCCAGTTGATACCGAGTTACCAATTTCCAGTTGATACCGAATGCCAATTTCCAATGGATGTTAAGTGATGGTGAGTGCCAATTTCCAATTGATGTTGAGTGATGCCAAGTGCCAGTTTTCAGTTGATGTCGAGTGCCAGTTTCCAGTGGATGCTGAGTGCCAGTTTCCTAGTGGGTGTTGAGTCATCCAGTGGGTGCTGAGTTGTCTATTTTTTGGTTCTTAGTGGGAGCCGACTTGCATATTTAATTTCGATCGTGAATTTAATGATAGGATCTTGTGTTGACCTTCCTCTTATGTAATGATTCTAGAATGATCTGTAAGCCATTTTGGCAAGTATAAATAGAGATTTTAGGCTTAGAGTTAAGCAAGTTTTTGGGAAGAGAAGAAGTTTTTATAGACAAAGATTTCAGAGCAGAACTGAAGGTGCAAATTTGTTGTTGGATATTTGTAACTGAATGTATTGTAATTGGCTGTAACCCATAAGGCCTCATAGCTGGGCATGTATGAAGATATTTTGATGAATGAATAAAAGTATTTCTTCCTTCTCCTCCTTTGGTTGCTATCCCTTGTGTTTTCTTCCATTGTGTTAACTCTTGTAGGGTGGTTTGGATAGCTGGGTGAGCCTTTGGCCCTAGTTATTCCTCCTCTTTCCTACGTCAGTTGGTATTAGAGCTTGAGCTTTGTCCTTGTGGAGATTGGATCATGTAGAACCTTGATTTGCATTTGGTTGTAGAGTGGCAGATCTGCAGATTTGACCTATAACTTACAGAGGGTTATGATCTTGTAGGAACCTAATTTGTGAAGATGGTTCATGGTAGAGGAAATAATGTTGATAATGCTATATTAGATTAGTTGAGACAAATTACAGCCAGATTAGATGCTGTGGAGATAGCCCAGAGGAGAGGAGCACATCTTGATGATGTAAGTGATGTTGAAGTAGCAGCACCAAACCCTAATCAAGAACCTAAAGAAGACCAAGATGAAGCAAGATTGCTGAGAATGTTGTCTAGAAAAAATTCAAAGCCTGCTGTAGAAGTTGTTTCTTATGATGGAAAATTGGACACCAATGCTATGTTGGATTGGATCTCTATTATGGAGAAGTTCTTTGAGTATGAAAACACTCCTGATAATAGAAAGGTGAAGATTGCAGTCACTAGGCTAAAAGGTCATGCATTTCTATGGTGGGAGCACTTGCAAACTAATAGACAAAGGAGAGGAAAGGAGAAGATCAGAACTTGGCCAAAGATGGTGAACAAGGTAAAGTACAAATTCCTTCCTGCTGATTACCAAGTTAGCTTGTTGAGACAGATGCAAAATTTGAAGCAAAAAAACATGACCGTGAAAGAGTATACTGAGGAATTCTATAGATTGGACATCAAATCTAGACATGTGGATGATGATGTTGAGAAAATTGCAAGGTACATTAATGGATTGAGATCTGGAATACAAGATGAAATAAGTTTTGTGAAGCTGAAAAGTGTAGAAGAAGCATATCAATATGCCTTGAAAACTGAGGAGGTCTTGACAAAGAGGTAGAGGTGGTAGATTCTAGAGAGGCAGAGGTAGATCTTATGGACAAACTGGAAAATCTAATAGTTTTATGCAAGATAAAGGCAAAATTGAATGGAAGAATGATGACAAAGGAAAGACTGAATGAAAAAGTGGTAATTCTTACCGAGAAGGCACTAATTCTTACCAAGGAAGAGGTAATTCTTATTCTAGAGGTTGATTTCGTGGTAGTTGTTTTAGATGTGGTAAAGAAGGGCATAGATCCTTTGAATGTATATCTTCTAAAGGTGGGAAAAATAATAGAAATGCTATGATTCAAGAAGACATTGAGAGTTCACCAAGTGGACCTGAGGTTGGAGAAAATTTGATGGTGAGAAGAACCTTATGTAATAAGGGAGGTGATGAGGAACTTGTTTTAACTAGAAGTCTTTTCAAGACAAGATGTAAGATGGCTTGAAAATGCTGTAAAGTGATCATTGATAGTGGAAGTTCTACAAATATGGCATCAGAAGAGTTGGTTACAAAGTTGTAGTTATAGAGGCTAAAACATCCCAAACCTTATCACGTTTCATGGATCAAAGATGAGCATAAGATATTGGTAAGTGAGCAATGCCTTGTGAAGTTCAAAATTGGACATTACTTTGATGAAGTTTTGTGTGATATTATGACCATGGATTGTTGTCATATTTTGTTGGGTAGACCTTGGCAATATGATAGATATGTTGTATATGATGGAAGATTGAATCAATATACTCTTTGGGTAAATGGGAAGAAACAAACATTGTTTCCTTTAAACGAAAGTCCAGATGAGGTTAATTGTATTGCTATAAAAATTTGCATGGTTAATGGGAAATAATTTGAAAAGGAAATGAAAAAGAATCAAGTCTGTTTTGCTATAATTCCAAGAAAATCAAGTTTTGTCAATGGAGATTGAGTGCCAGAAAACAATGTTAACTGAGTGCTAGTTAGTGGTGACTGAATGATAGATGGTAGTATTGACCAAGTGCTAGGAGAAATTGTAGAGTTGCTGAATGAGTATAAAGGCATTATTGTTGAAGATATTCCTAATGGTTTACTCCTATAAGAAGTGTAAGTCATTGTATGGATCTAATTTCTGGAGCTAGTTTACCAAAAAAAGCACCATATAGATTGACACCTGCAGAGAATGAATAACTTAACAGACAAGTGCATGAGTTGTTGTAGAAAGGTTTGATTAGAGAAAGCTTGAGTCCATGTATTGCTATATTAGCACCTAAAAAGAATGGAGAATGGAGAATGTGTACTAATTCTAGAGCCATTAACAAGATAACAGTGAAATATAAGTTTCCTATGCCAAGGATGGATGACATAATGGATTGTTTGAGTAGAGAAAAGTATTTTACCAAGATTGATTTGAAGAGTGGCTATCATTAGATTAGAATCAGAGAAGGTGATGAACGGAAGACTGCTTTCAAGACAAAAGATGGTTTGTATGAATGGTTGGTTATGCCTTTTGGTTTGACTAATGTACCTAGTACTTTCATGAGGTTGATGAATGAAGTTCTGAAAGGATTCTTGGGTAAATTTGTGATTGTTTATTTGGATGATATTCTAATATTCAGCAAGACTACAGAAGAACATCTTGATCATATTAGACAAGTATTACAGAGGTTGAAAGAGAAAAAGTTGCTGATTAATCTAAAAAAGTGTTCTTTTATGCAAGAGGAGATTGCGTATCTAGGATTTGTGATCTCAACTAATGGATTGAGGATGGATCCTGATAAGGTTAAAGCAATTTTGGAATGGCCTACACCTAAGAATGTGAGTGAGGTAAGATCATTTCATGGTTTGGCTAGTTTTTACATAAAGTTTATAAAGAATTTCAATGCTATTTGTAATGCTATGACTAAAACAATAAGGGGAGATAAAAATGAATTCAAGTGGACACATGGAGCTGATAAGAGTTTTGAGACTTTGAAACAAAAGGTTACTAAATTACCTATATTGGCTTTACTTAATTTCAACAAAGTATTTCAAGTTGAATGTGATGCAAGTGGTAATGCAATAGGAGCTATATTAAGTCAAGAAGGTAAGCCTATTGCTTTCTTTAGGAAAAAGTTGAATGATGCTAAAAGAAAATATTCTGTGTATGATCAAGAGTTTTATGCTGTTGTTCAAGCATTGAAGAAGTGGAGAAATTATTTGATGCTTAAGGAGTTTGTGCTATATACTGATCATAAAGCTTTACAATACTTGGGAAGTCAACATAAATTGAATCAAAGACACATGAAGTGGGTTGAGTATTTGCAAAATTTTACATTTGTGATCAAGCATAAGAGTGGAGTTACTAACAAAGTTGTTGATGCATTGAGTAGAAGACATTCTTTGTTGATTGAAATGAAGGTTGAAGTTCTTGGTTTTGATGAGATGAAAGAGTTATATGATGCTGATCCTAATTTTTCTGAAGGCATGGAGAGAGTGTAGAGCACCAAATCTGAAAAATCACATAAGTAAGTATGATGAGTATTTTATTCAAGAAGGTATGTTGTTCAAAGGTATTCAATTGTGTATTCCTAGAAGTTCTATGAGGTTGAATTTGATTAAGGAAAAGCATAGTGGTGGATTAGCTGGACATTTTGGAATTGATAAAACATTGAGTTTGCTGAAAGAGAAATATTATTGGCCAAAAATGTATAAGGATGTTTAGAAATTTGTAAAGAGTTGTGGAGTTTGTCAAGTTGCAAAGGGAGCGAGTCAAAATATTGGTTTATATACACCTATTACTATTCCTGAGAAACCTTGGATTGACATTAGTATGGATTTTGTTCTTGGATTTCCTAAAATAGTGAAGGGGTATGATTTTATATTTGTTTTAGTGGAATTTTTTTTTAAGATGGATCATTTTATACCATGTAAGAAGACATCAGATGCTGAGCATGTTGCTGAACTTTTCTTTAGAGAGATTGTGAGATTGCATGGATTACCAAGAAGCATTATTTTAGATAGAGACAGTAAGTTTGTTGGTTATTTTTGGAAGACTTTGTGGAAGAAGATGGGTATTGAATTGAATTTTAGTTCTACATTCCATCCACAAATAGATGGACAGACAGAGGTTGTGAATAGAAGCTTGGGTAATTTGCTGAGATGTTTAGTTGGGAATAAGCTGAGTAATTGGGAGATGGTATTGACACAAGCTAAATTTTCATATAACAATTCTGTGAATATGAGTATAGGGAAGACACCTTTTGAGATTATTACTAGAATGCATCCTAGAGGTATATCAGATTTGAAAGATGTTTCTAGTGAAGAAAAGAGAAGCACTGTAAGAGAAGAATTTGCTGATTTTATGGAGTCTTTGCATAAGGAAGTGAAGTTGAGGTTGGAACAAAGCAATCAAAAGTATAATGAGAATGCTGATCAGTCTAGAAGACACCATGATTTTCAAGTTGGTGATGAGGTGATAGTTCATATAAAGAAAGGAAGATTCCCAATTGGAACATATAGCAAGCTGAAGATGAAGAAATTTGGACCTTGTAAGATCTTGAAGAAGTTTGACAGTGGTAATGCTTATGAAGTTGAGTTTCTTGATGACATGGATATATCTCCTATATTCAATATTGCTGATTTGTATAAGTATCATGAGTCAGAGGATGAAGTTGTTGTATCAAATGATTATCCTAAAAAGCAGATTGAAGAAGTTGAACAAATATTGGATCAGAGAGTTGGGAAGAGTACAAGAGGAAAAGATTACTATGAATATTTGGTGAAGTGGAAGAATAGACCTATTGAAGATGCTTCATGGATTTCTCAATTTGATTTGGATTCAGCTTAGGTTGGGACATCTCAATGATTTAGGAGAATCATTTCTTTCAACCTTGGTTGTTTGATGCAGGAACATCCTAGGTTGCCTTGTTATCTTGCTCATTTTTTGTTCATTCTTCAGTTGGCATTGAGTTACTTAGTTGGTGCCAAGTCACTGTAGCACTCTTCATGTGCTGAGTTATTGTAGCATTCATTCATATGTTGAGTTACCTAGTTGATGTCGAGTGATGCTGAGTTGCTAGTTTCCAGTTGATGCTAAGTGCTAGTTTCTATTTATTGCCGAGTTGCCAATTTTCAGTTGATGCCGAGTGCTTGTTTCCAGTGGATGTCGAGTGCCAATTTCTAGTTGATGTCAAGTGATGCCGAGTGCTAGTTTTCAATTGATATTGAGTGCCAGTTTCTAGTAGATGTCGAGTGCTAGTTTCTTAGTGGGTGCCGAGTTATCTAGTGTTTGCCAAGTTGTCTATTTTTTGGTTCTTAGTGGGAGCTGACTTGCGTATTTAATTTTTATCATAAATTTAATGATAGGATCTTGTGTCAGACTTCTTCTTATGTAATTATTCTAGAATGATTTGTAAGCCATTTTGGCAAGTGTAAATAGAGAGTTTAGGCTTAGAGTTAAGCAAGTTTTTGGGAAGAGAAGAAGTTTTTAGAGATGAAGATTTCAGAGCAAAATTGAAGGTACAAGTTTGCTATTGGATATTTGTAACTGAATGTATTGTAATTGACCATAACCCATATGGCCTCATAGCTGGGCATGTATGAAGATATTTTGATGAATCAATAAAAGTATTTCTTTCTTCTCCTCCTTTGGTTTCTATCCCTTGTGTTTGCTTCCATTGTGTTAACTCTTGCAAGGTGGTTTGGATAGCTGGGTGAGCCTTTGGCCCTAGTTATTCATCCTCTTGCCTACATCAAGACGAAAAGCCAATTTTAGAGGTCAAGATGATATTTTAGGCTCTTGAGAAAATGTCAAAATGGCCACCTATTGAGTTGAATTAATAATCCAAATAACTCCTCATGCAACTTCCTGTAAAATTTCAGCAAAACCCACATCTGAGTCAAAAGTTATGACCCTGGAAGTAAATTTTGACCAAAACCCACATCTCAGTCAACAACCTTAACCCTCAGATGCCCCTACATCACCATTATGGAGTGCATACCTCCTCCTTGAGGTGCACATCATGAGGAGTTGCATCATGTAGGGAATCAAGAGAGGCATAGGTCCAGGAGTCCTTAGAGAGGTCTTCATGGTGAAAGATAAAGTTTGATTAAGGCCACTAGGATGAAGGACCTATAGAGGTCCAAGATCAAATCTTTCACTAGGGTTGGTTTAGGATATGATGTAGAGTAGTGGTAATTGATCTAGATAGATATTTTTCTATACAAGAGTTTGACTCTAATGTCAAAGTGAGGTTTTCCATCACCCATCTAGAACTCTTTGGGGCTACATGGTGGAACATTGAGGAGAAGAAGCTAGGTGTAAACATGAACACTATCAAATGGGAGTTATTTGTGAAGAATTTCCATGAGAATTTCCTATCAGAGGAATGGCATCAACAAAGAGCATATGAATTTCATAACCTGAGACACTACATTATGACCATAGCTGAATAGGAGCAAAAATTCTATGAGCTCATGCCTTATGTGGGGATCAATGTTAACTCGCCACTAATGGTACATCATTTTATTCAAGGCCTAAATAACCATTTCATTGGGGGTGTAAAGGTATTTTAGCTTAAAAGTCTCAAGGATGCAATGCATCAGGCTATCCTCATAGAGAAGAATGCCACCTTAGGACATGGTGGTTTTGGGGGAGCACCTACAGCATCAAGGTCCAAGGGTAACCAAAGAACAAGAGGGAATAGGAAGCCTCCCTATTCCAAGGGAAATTAGGGCCAACAACATCAGCAATCACAACAACATAAATAATAGAAGGGATCCTGCCCTCTAACACAGAGTGGTGGTAGTGGTTCCAATTCTTGAAACTTTTGTAACTCATAGCGTAATAGGAAAAATTAGAATATTGAGACTACATAGAGCAATCACTCTTTTGCTAGTAGAGATAGCTAGCACCAGTCGAGTGCACCTCTAGCAAGGAGAAGGTTTGGTAGAGGTACATGTTGTTTCTCTTGTGGATAGTTTGGGCACATTGCAACCAACTTCCCACAACACACATCTCACTATTCAAGGCCTAGGCTGACAACATTTTAGCCTATAGTTGGTGATGCAAGTAGATCACACAAAGTATTTGTAGCAAAAGATCATTGATAGGTAGACCATTAGGGTACCATGGTTGATACCATGGGAGCTATCTGAGGTACACCATTTTCCATATTGTTTAATTTAGGTACTACAAATTCTTTCATTTTACCTTCCATAGTTGATAAATGTAATCTAGAGGTGATAAAGAAGGGTTTGGAATGTTAAGTGGAACTAGTTTTAGGAGCTAAGATTCCCACAGATTCATTAGTTCAACAATGTGAATTGAACCTAGGAGGTTTTGTTACATTAGTAGATTATGGGTTATTCCTCTTGGTTCTTATGATGTAGTGTTAGGTATGGACTATCTTAACTCTCATAGAGATAGTATTTGTTGCAGAAAGAAGATCATTCTTTGTAAGGATGATCGGGATAGGGACTCAAAGATTGTGGTCATCTAAAGAACTATATCCCTTCAGATGATCTATATTACATAGTTGAATTAGAGCTTTCATAAGGGTTGTTAGGTGTTTTCCATTACTATGAGCAAAATAGAGGAAGAAGACACTGTAGGGAAGACTCTAGACCATTCTATCTTATAGGAGTATGTGGATGTCTTTCCCAATAAGATTGTGGGTATGCCATCAAAGAGAGACATTGACTTTGGCATTGACCTTATCCCAAGAGTAGAGCCCATTTCTAGAGCTCCTTGTAGATGAACACTCAGGAGTTGAGTGAGTTGTGCCTATAGCTTGAGGACTTTTTTTCCAAAGGTTGTATTTGACCAAGTGTTTCTCCATGGGGAGCACCCGTGCTCTTTGTGAAGAAGAAGGATGGTTTGTTATGCTTGTGTATTAACTATAGATAGTTGAATAAGGTAATAATTAATAACAAGTATCCTTTACCAAGGATTGATGATTTATTTGACCAGATCAGGGGAGCCATAGTATTCTCTAAGATAGAACTAAAGTCAAGATACCATCATCTTCACATTTAGGATATTGACATTCATAAGATCATCTTTCATACTCACTATGGACACTATGAGTTTACAGTGGTTCCATTTAGGTTAATAAATGCTCCATTGACATTCATGCTTGATGAATGGAGTATTCTATTCCTATCTTGATTGATTTGTACTTGTGTTCTTTGATGACATTTGATATATTCTAGATCCTAGGAGGAACATGAGTGTAAGAATTTTCCTTAGGGAAAAATTCACCCAAGATCAAGGAAATCAAGAACAAGCATTATAGTAGACCAAAAGAGTATAATCAAAATATTGATATGTATTCAATTCAATATGAAAATACACTAGGAGTGCTTGCATATAAAGGCCTCTGGAATGCTTCTAGAATGCTTAGAAATCAACATATTGATAAGTCATACAACTAGGCACATGTCCACTAAAAGTGGATTATTCTCTATTAAGCATAGGAGTAAGTGTGATGATGAGAGGATAATCCTACAAAGGTGTAGCATGCAAAATTATTTTGCAGAAACCATGTGCTAAAATATGAGTGTCAACAACTGTGTTGTCTACAACAACTCAGTTAATTATGCAAACTCTAGTGTTGTCAACATAACAAATCATAAGAGTTCACAAACTCCTAAGTGTCTCACCTAAGAAATAATAAAATAATGCATTAACCTAAGTAAATTAAAGTAAATTTTAAATAATAAATACATATTTACACCAACACTCCCCCTTAAGTGCAACGTAGGGGAATGCACTTAAGATTATGAAAGCTAGGAAGAAGAATGCATAATGGGTCTCAACTACTAGGCCATATTAGGTACCCATGTACATTATGAAATGCAATCTCTCATAAAGTAAAGAAAGAGGGAAACCCTTATAGGAAAAACCCTCCCCCAAAAAGAGAGATGAAAAAAAGATGCATGCATGGATGGAGTAATCAAGACCGCCCCATTGGGTAATCGTACCAAGTTGTGGTGCCAAAAGGGGGGGCATAAGTGGACACCTTTTTTCTAAAATCAACAATTTTTGAACATAAACAAGAATTTGAAGATAGTTACGCTCAAAATTTTAAGATATGACAAAAAAAAAAAAGTAGTAGTCCTTTGAATCTAGTTTCTAAAATACTATTTTTTTAAAAAAAATGGTTTAGTTTTAGGTCCTAAAAAAAGGGGGCCACAGAAAGTGGTACTATTTATTCCAAAAAAAAAAAACATAGTACAAAGTGTGGCCCCCCTAAAAGTTTAACTTTTTTTTTGAGTTTCTTTAATCATTGTGGTCAAAAATTACCTAACACTATGTAGTTTATCCCAAATTTTTTAGGTAATTTTATAATGTGTATTTTTTTAATGAATTTTTTAATTAGACACATCCCAAAAATGTGAAATATCTATGTGCTCCCCCTAGAAATACTTGAAAACTAATCTAAAATCAAAACTTCTTTTTTCAAAGTGTGTAGAATGGAGTCTAGTTTCTAAAAAACTAAGTTGCTGCAAAATTTGATGAATGAGCTAAAATCTATAGCTCAATTAGTACATGTTGGTTCTTGACAAAAAATGGAAATACATTCAAAAGAAATTATAGATGAAAGGCTTGAAATAGTTTAAATAAAAAATAAATTATATAGATAAAAAAAAGACCTACAATGTCATGTAACTTAATTTTATCGATGCTTAACTATGAGGAAAATTGAAGGAGAGCACACAAGAAAAATCAATCATTTTTTGAATATTTGTAGTAAAACACATCTCAAACTAGTTTACAGACTCCAAATCTTTGGATTGGATTCCCAAGGCAAAACCAAGCCTTAGGCTTGGTAGAATGAAAAGCTTTGAATAGCATGTGCATGCTATAATGTGCACACACTATTTAAAACTTTTTAAATTTGAGTCTTAATAGTGTGTGTGTGCTTTAGTGCACACTCACTATTGAGACCTAAATAGTGCATAGAGAGGGAAGGAGAGAGGTAGAGTGAGAGTGAGGGAGAGAGAGGAGAGGGGGGATGGGTGTGTGAGAGAGAGAGAGAGAAAGTAGGGGATGGGAGAGAGGAGAGAGAGTAGGGGATGGGAGAGAGAGGAAGTGAGAGAGAGAGAGTAGGGATGGAAAAGAGAGTACGGGATGGAAGAGAGAGATTGAGAGTAGGGGATGGCAAAGAGAGAGAGTAGCTAGTGGGAGAGGGAGCGAGAGAGGGAGAGAGAGAGAGAGAGGAGGATGGGAGTGTGTGTGCGAGAGAGAGTGTGAGAGTATGAGAGGGTAGGGGTGGTAGAGAGAGAAATTAGGGGATGGGAGAGGGGAAAGAGAGAGTAGGGGTGGAAAAGAGAGTATAGAATGGGAGAGAGAGATTAAAAGTAGGGGATGGGGGAGAGAGAGAGTAGGCGGTGGGAGATAGAGTGGGAGAGGGAGAGTGAGAGTGAGAGAGAGAGAGGAGGATGGGAGTTTGTGTGTGTGTGAGAGAGAGAGAGAGAGAGACAAAGTAGGGGATGAGAGAGGGGAGAGAGAGACGGGGGATGGGAGTGTGCATGTATGAAAGAGAGAGAGTGGGGGATGGGGGAGGGGAGAGAGAGAGTAGCTTGAGAGAGAGAAGCTTGAGAGAGAGAGAGTAGGCAGTGGGAAAGGGAGTAGGAGAGGGAGAGAGAGGGGGATGGGAGTGTGTGTAAGAGAGAGAGCATGACATGAGAGAGTGTGAGAGAGAATAGGGATGGTAGAGAGAGTAGGGGATGAGAGAGAGAGAGTAAAGAGGGAGAGAGAGTGAGAGAGAGAGTAGGTGGTGGGAGAGGGAGTGGGAGAGGGAGAGAGAGGGGGGATGGGAGTGTGTGTGAGAGATATAGAGAGTAGGGGATGAGGGAGAGAGAGAGGGGGATGGGAGTCTATGTCTATGAAAGAGAGAGAGTAGGGGATGGGTGAGAGTGAGAGAGAGAGTAGGTGGTGGGAGAGGGAGAGAGAGAGGGGGTTGGGAGTGTGTGTAAGAGAGAGAGTAGGAGATGGGAGAGGAGAGAGAGGGGGATGTGAGAGTGTGTGTGAGTGTGAAAGAGAGAGAGTAGGGGATGGGAGAGAGAAAGTAGGCGGTGGGAGAGGGAGTGGGAGAGGGAGAGGGAGAGATAGAGGGGGGATGGGAATGTGTGTACAAGAGAGAGAGTAGGAGATGGGAGTGAGTGTGAGAATGTGAGAGAGAGTAGGGGTAGTAGAGAGAGAGTAGAAAGGGAGAGAGAGAGAGAGAGAGAGAGAGAGAGAGAGAGAGAGAGAGAGAGAGAGAGAGTAGGCGGTAAGAGAGCGAGTGGGAGAGGGAGAGTGAGTGAGAGAGAGAGTAGGGGATGGGAGAGGAGAGAAAGAGAGAGAGAAAGAGAGGGAGATGGGTGCATGTGTGAAAGAAAGAGAGTAGGGGATGGGAGAGGGGATAGAGAGATAGAGAGAGTAGGAGATGGGAGAGAGGAGTAGGTGGTGGGAGAGGGAGTGGTAGAGGGGGAGAGAGAGGAGGGATGGGAGTGTGTGTAAGAGGGATGGGAGAGAGTATGGGAGTGTGAGAGAGAGTAGGGGTAATAGAGAGAGAGAGAGTAGGGGATGTGAGAGAGAGAATGAGAGTAGGGGATTAGAGAGAGAGAGAGAGTAGACAGGGAGAGAGTGAGAGAGAGAAAGATAGTAGGTGGTAGGAGAGGGAGGGAGAGAGGGGGGATGAGAGTGTGTATGAGAGATCTAGAGAGTAGGGGATGGGAGAGGAGAGAGAGGGGGGATGGGAGTGTGTGGGTGTGTGAAAGAGAGAGAGTAGGGGATGGGAGAGGGGAGAGGGAGAGTAGCTCAAGAGAGAGAGAGAGTAGGAGATGGGAGAGAGAGTAGGCTATAGGAGAGGGAGTGGGAGAGGGAGAGAGAGGGGGATGAGAATGTGTGCAAGAGAGAGAGTGAGAGTAGGGGATGGGAGAGAGAGAGTAGAAAGGGAGAGAGAGAGAGTGAGAGAGAGATAGTAGGTGGTGGGAGAGGGAGTGGGAGAGGGAAAGAGAGAGGGGGGATGGGAGGGTTTGTGAGAGAGTAGGGGATGGGAGAGGGGAGAGAGAGAGTAGGTGGTGGGAGAGGGAGTAGGAGAGGGGGAGAGAGAGGGGGGATGGGAGTATCTATAAGAGAGAGAGAGTAGGGGATGGGAGAGAGAACGAGTAGGTGGTGGGAGAGGGAGTGGGAGAGGTAGAGTGAGAGAGAGAGGATGAAAGTGTGTGAGTAAGAGAGAGAGTAGGGAATGGGTGAGGGGGGAAAGAGAGAGTAGCTCGAGAGAGAGAGAGAGAGAGAGAGTAGGGGATGGGAGAGGAGATAGAGAGTGAGAGAGAGAGTAGGGAATGAGAGAGGAGAGAGAGTGAGAGAGAGTAGGGGATGGGAGAGGAGAGAGTGAGAGAGAGTAGGGGATGGGAGAGAGAGTGAGAGAAAGAGTAGGCAATGGGAGAGGAGTAAGAGAGGGAGAGCGAGAGAGAGAGTAGGGGATGGGAGAGGAGAGAGAGTGAGAGAGAGAGTAGGGGATGGGAAATGAGAGAGTGAGAGAGAGTAGGGGATGAGAGAGGAGAGAGAGTAGGGGATGGAAGAGGAGAGAGATTAGGGGATGGGGGAGGGGAGAGAGAGTAGGGGATGGGAGAGAGAGTAGGTTGTGGGAGAGGGACAGAGAGGGGGGATGAGAGTGTGTGAGAGAGAGAGATTAGGAGATGAGAGAGGAGAGAGGGTGAGAGAGAGTAGGGGATGAGAGAGAGAGAGAGTAGGCAGTGGGAGAGGGAGAGGGAGAGAGAGAGATTAGGGGATGGGAGAGGGGAGAGAGAGTAGGGGATGGGAGAGAGAGAGAGTAGGTGGTGGGAGAGAGAGAGGGGGGGATGGGAGTGTGTGTGTGAGAGAGTAGGGGATGGGAGAGGAGATAGGGTGAGAGAGAGTAGGGGATGGGAGAGAGAGAGTAGGTGGTGGGAGAGGGAGAGTGAGAGAGAGAGTAGGGGATGGGAGAGGAGAGAGTGAGAGAGAGAGAGAGTAGGGGATGGGAGAGGAGAGAGAGTGAGAGAGAGTAGGGGATGCGAGTGGAGAGAGAGTGAGAGAGTAGGGGATGGGAGAGAGTAAGAGAGAGTAGGTGATGGGAGAGGGAGTAGGAGAGGGAGAGTGAGAGAGAGTAGGGGATGGGAGAGGAGAGAGAGTAGGGGATGGGAGAGGAGAGAGAGTAGGAGACGGGAGAGGAGAGAGAGAGTAGTGATAGAGAGAGTAGGGGATGGGGGATGGTGGGCTAGGGAAAGATTTATTTTCACATAGTGCATATGCATTTTATAGTGTGTACACACTATGTGAAATCACCAAAAATGGTCATAAAGCAAGTTTGGGTCCTTGCTGATCCATATTTTTCTTTTTATTTGTTGTGCATTCTATTGTTCCAATAGAAAACATGGGTTTCAAGCTAGTGGAAGTTAGCAAACACTATTTGAAGACTTTTTGGAGCTAGCAAACACCAAACTCAATCATTGGATAAGCTATTTGAAGGCTTTTTGAATATTCTTTCTATAGAAAAGATTAGTGTAGTCCTTTTTAAATATTGTTTGTTGATATAAAAAAAACAAATTTGATTATAATTTGACATGTTGTTTAATATATAGTGAATTCATTGAAATTTTTAAGTTTGAATAAATTGTTATTTGGAAATGGTTAGAAATTTGGCAAGTTGTTTAATATATATTGTGTATTCATTGAAATAATTGTAATTTTTATATGTATTTGAATGATTTGTGATTTAAAAATTGTAAGTAATTCAGATGTTTGAATAATTTGACATATAGAAATCATCATCATGCCAAGGAAGAAACCAAAAAATCAAACAAAGGAAGAGAGAGAGATAGATTTGGCAATTAAAAGAGATAAAATGAAAATACTACCTGAGTAAAGAAAATTTCAAAGCAATAATGAAGAATTGACTTTCGAAGAGGAACAAGAACCACTGATACAAAGAAAGAAAGAAGAAGAATTGGAAAGACAAAGAGAATGAATGAGACTATTACACTCAAGAAGACAATTGAATTGTGAAGCTACACCATCTTCCAATGTTGGAGTCATATCATCCTCTCATGTTGAAGAGATGCTAATTTTTAGATTCGACGATGTACACACTCCACCATGTAATGTTGAAGGCACAACATCCACATATCAAGTAGGTGATATTCCATCTTTTGCATTTTATTGCCAAGGCACATCATCTTTGGTTCAAGACACATAAAACACTCAACCTTATGTTGATGTTCAAAATGTTGATGGAATGGAAGAGATTATAACACCTTCTAGAATTAATTTTAGAAGACCAAAATATTTGATTGATATTGATACTAACATTTTGAAACCAATGCCTGACAAGATTAGCAAGCATACTTGTCAAAGAAAAGTTAATCATATATGGAAATTATTCTTTGAAGAATTGAATATTACAAGTCAATGCCAATTATTTGTTGAAATGATGAGGAATTTGAAATTTAGGCCTATCATGAAGATTCTTGGGCTAAGAATGATGGATGATTCAAATGAAAAAAATATTGTAAAGAATCTAATGAGTGCTTATGACAAAGTGGGTTCTAAATCATGCACCAAAGATAGTAATAACACAAGATGAGTACTTACATCGACAATAGTAAGTACCCAAATGAAGAAAGCTCAATTCATGAGAAAGACAAAAAAACATTAAAAATTGGTAGAGGTACTCTAAGGAGAGCCATGCTAAGGTGTGAGAGATTGAAAGATCCAACAAAAATGAGTTATGGACATTTAGCGATAAACTATCATGAAAGGATAAAGAAATTAGTGAAGCTTTGAAATCATTGATCAAATATTTTTGGAAAAATAACACACGTGTTTCCCCTAATCAAAGAGATGTTGTAAGAAGGAGGATTGGTAGCCAAAATCGTGACCCACATGCGAAACATTTTTTGGACTCAACTCAGACACAATTTTTCGCAAAAAATTATTGGTATGTATCCTCAAATTCAAATAAGTAAAAGATTTTTTGAGATGGGTAAAACTTTTTACGGGAAGATAAATCACACATGCACAACTTGTTGTTGTAGGATACACATTAAATTTTCTAACCATTTTTATGTTTTTAGGCATATATGTGTGTTTTTGCATTCTAAGTTTTTTTTGTAGGACTATAACATGACTGAGCCAGCAAGATCTTCAAGGGAATTCATATCCAACATTTTATGTGAAATAGGGGATGACCAAATTTTTTACAAGACATTATGCTTGGATGGTACATGCTTATTTTGTGGTTCTTTGCAATTTTTATCAACTTGTGAACATATGGATAGTACACATGCAATTGAAAATGAAATAGTAGATTACAAAAAATTTAAGACAATGATATATGCTCTAATAGATGGAAAATAGGGTAAAAGATGTGATTTAGTCATTGAAAAGATTCCAGTGTATGAGTTCATGAATATTTTTTGTGAAAAGATTATTTACAAGTATGCAAGGCATACACATAGAGCTTGATAGTTAGATCTACAATTCAAGTTGTGCAAGGATACGTTTCCACTAGATGCCATTATTTTAGTTGTAGACTTCATAGAGAACTACACATTACAACTACAAAATGAGGTGAAAGAAAAGTATTATACTTCTCAATAGGTTTCCATATTTGTTCACATAACATTCATGCATTCACCTACAAGTATAGAGGATGACAAGAATATTTTGAGGGAGTACCATTTTTACATCAGTGATGATCAATCATGTTCTATGGAGTTTGTACATGGTTATTTTCAACTATTTTATGGAGATTTGGCTAACAGGGGCATACCATATTGTTAGTACATTATTTGGTTAGATAATTGTACATCTCAATTCAAGAATGCACAAATGTTCTATCGGTTGAGCAAAATGCACAGGTTGTGTAGAATTAAATATATGTGGAATCTTCGATGGTGTAATGCTACAATGGGTCTAGGTAAGGAAGGTGATTCTACAGTTCATAATTTTTTTGGTTGATATATAATACTAACATTGCACCATATGAGGATTTTTGCACACTAATAGGATCAAGTGAGTTGCACTCTTTTAGAAGCTTTGATGTAGGTTCATGGAGTATCTAGACACAAACAATGGCATTCTATTGTCCATCATGTGCAGAGGAAAATTGGGATGGCTCTGAGTCAACTGAATGGGTGGACAAATGGGATATATGGGTTTTGAACCCAATTGACACCTATCATCCTCCACAAACACTAGAAATGGTAGAGATGGATTCATCTATTGAATTTGACCACTTATCTGATCTAGTGCAACCTTGCAATATATATTTATATATCTTTGTAATTTCAATATGTAAATTTATAACTTTTACCTTAGTATTTTATGAATTAATGACCGCATTTTGTACATTTATCACTGTAGGCCATGTTTTTGTTGTTATTGCACCTGAAGACAATGAAGAAGGGATAGATTATTATTTGTGCCATTGTGTCTAAGCCAAACAAAAATTGGATCACTTGGTTATGGATGGTGAAGGTTTAAAGTACCATATCAGTATGGTGGTTGTAATCGACACATGGCTTAGATGATATTCTATGAAGAACCCTAATTTGTGGTTATTCGAGGATTGTCAAACAGAGAGGAAGATTCTTCATTATTCAAACCTTGTTGTCACATCAAATATCCACTTGATAAAAAATGGTGGAAAACCACATAATAAGACTCTTTGGAAAGTTTGTGAGTCAGACCATGAGGAAATACTTGAGACATTAAAATGTAGAGTAGATCTAGTTGGTTCATTAGATTGAATAGGGAGAGAGAAAAAAAGAGAAAGAGTGGTTAATTGGATCCTTGGTGTCATTATAAGCTAGCATAACAAATTGAACCAAAGGTCAAATATGAGGAATTTGAGTTCTTTTGTATGAAATAAGGATTTTTTAGGTCTTTAGATAGATTTAAATGCCTTGGGGTCTTTGGGCAAAGATTTAGGTGTCTAGGAGGTTATTAAAGCAAAAATGTCAATGCTGTCATTTAAAAAAAATGCAAAATGACATCTTTTCTTGCAAAATAATTGAAAATGAAGTCTAATGTTGGCATAACCATTTGAATGATGGTTATGACCATTGGAGGAAGGGTATACATGTTTAAAAATGTTGCACACAGAGAGGACAACATAGTTGCACGTACTAGTGAAGATTTACATGAATAAAACTCTGATTTTCTACCTTTTTCTCTATTTTTCTGAGTTGCACAGATGTGTACAAATTGGTGAAGGAGATCAGCTATCATGGTTGGATGGCCTGATGAACTAGGTTTCATTTTCATTTGGTTTAAAGGTTATATCTTTTCATTTTCTTAAGTTATTGCAGTTTTTGAGAAAGTTTCTTATTTGGGCCTGAATTCAAGGGTTTTGGAAAACATGTGCCTGTAACTTGCAAACCCATGGTTGGAATTTAATGCCTCTTTTGTGGATCTAATTTAAGGGTGTGTAATTTTTATGGAAAAGTTTCAAACCTAGAGGAATTGGTTTGATATTTTAACTAGTCGGCCCTAGGCTGAGCATCCCTATGTGTTCAGCCAGGAATTGAAGAAGAAGTGGCTTTTAGGCTTCCAAACTGATTATCTAAACCTAGGTGAAGGATGAAATTGAATTTTAGGAAGGAGAGGAAGAGTTACATGGGGTTTAGTTGATTCTATGAACCCATCTTCAAGCACTTGCTTTGGAAACCTAACCTAATTAGGCCTATTAGGTTTGTAGACTAAAGTGGAGTTTGGGTATGCTGGAAAAGAGTCAACACTTGATCCTTTTGGAGTCTTCAAGAACTAAGTAAAAGGTGTTTGAAAAAGTGATATGTTCACCTTTTCCTTTGGAAATTTTGGAAGTTTTCCGTTAAGGAAAACTAAATTTTGACCTACTAGGATTTTTAGGCCCAACTTAGGGATATTGATCCTTTATAGGTGTTGGGGCCTTGAAAGTGCATGAATCCTAGTGGTTTATTCCTAGAAATTATAAATCAAGTTTAAGTTTGAGACTTGAAACCTTTTTACTTGTTTTTCATTAATTGGCCTAGTTGAGGGCAAGTGTCCCTAAAGCCATATTTTGATCCAAGTTTGCCAAGAGCCCTAAGGAAAGGGAAGGACCTTAGGAGAGTGGAGTCCACTTGGATAAGTAAAGGTCATTATTTGGCAAAGGCTGGTAACCAAGACATCATCTTGAAGTGGTTTTGGATACCCTTAGAGGTTAACAAACCAAGTAGCAAAAGTAGGCTATGTACTCTATATCAATAAGGGTCATTAGACCTAGGTGTGATGGCTAGGGTGTAAGAAATCACAATGTATTTGGAAGAGTCACTAATTGGCCTAAAATTCAAGGAATACCTTACCATAAGGCAATGTTAAACTTAAGGGATAATTCTCTAGCTTAGGGAAGGGTCCCTAACATGGAATTGCTAAGGGATAGCCCATTTAACAAGTTGGAAGTGTTAGAAAGTATTTTGCATGTAGTAGAAGTTTGAATTATATAGGTAGGGATAGAAAAGAGTAAAGAACATATGAAGCAAGTGAATTGAACAATGCACATATTTTTTAATCTTAAATAATGAAGTATATTGAGATGTGACTTTCTTTAAAAGGATTCAAAGGTAGATTGAAGGTCATTATCAACATTATTTTTGTTTAACATAACCTTTCAATATGTTGCTGTTGATTTTTTATTGGTAAGAATTAAGTATAAATATACAAAAAAATCCATTTTCATTGTGGCTCATGTCTCTTAGGCTCTTTTTTAATGTCTTTGAATGCCCTTGCATTATCCTCATAGTTAATAGTGTAAAGGTTGATATTTGAATCTCAACACGTGAATAGTTTGTCTTAGTTCTCATATGTAGTCAAGGTCCTTGACATCAATTACAAGTCATAATTTACATGAATTAACAAAATAAAATTGGTTCTCACAAACTTGATTGCAAGTTTTCTCATGCCTAAGTGGTTGGCAGGCCTTAAGACCCAACCAATAAGTCATCCTTCTATGTTGATAGGCACATATTGTAATCAAGTATCTAGGAATTGATTGCTACCTCTTTAAGCATATTCATATGTCATTGGGTTAAGTATTTCATCCCTAAAATCTAGTCTTGAAGACCTAATTTCATATCACCATCTTAACGCAATCATAGTTTAGTATTTGAGACTTGACTACATATCAACATGTATTGAACTTACAACTTGCAATGTAGCTTTAGAACCCAATTACATATTGTATCTCTTATACACTTGAAATAAAGTCTTTGGGGTATGATTAAATATCTTATTTATAGAAACTTGTAGGCAAAGTGATGCAGAGAAAGATGGGCCCTTCCAAGTTCTATGAGAAAATACTCCTAACAATGTGTTGTCCCAAAGGTTTTCGAATGCAACCTAAAGGCTTAAGTTTTCCAAATTAGGTAAATGACTTATCCAAAGACTTCTTAGTAATATAATGGTTTTTAATACCTTAATGCACCCCAAATAAATAGTTTACCAAATACCAAGAGCCTATCTCTAAGGTAAACCAATCATCCCAATCTACTAGGCCGACAAGCCCCAATTAGCCCTCAAATGTTGTCCTCTTGCATTTTTATTGACATTTTCACATAACATAAAGAAAATAAATTCAATATTAGGAAATAAATTTTTCTTCTCTATAACATATCAAAAGATGAGGTATGGTTGTTTTGGACCAAGTCTCTACTGGTACACTATGGGCCACTTTTTAGGCATAAAAACCCCTAAATTTACAAAGGAACTATATGGAATAATTATCCCCCAACCATAAAACTTGGTAAAGTATCTTAATATGATCCTAAAGTGATGATTATTCAATTATATTGAACCCATCAACTCTCTATATGTGCTTTTTATGAAACCCTCACCAAACAAGGCAAACAACTAGGGCCTCTTCAAATCTGACCAAGAAATCACTTCCAAGACTTGTTAGTTGATCCTACACTATGTTTATGATGATTATTTTGAATATTTTATATAAAACCATGGCCTCCTTTAGGTAGGTCTCTCACTACTATACCTATGGCATCAAATTTACTGCATTTTCATGCACCCAAGCACTCTAAACTTGTCCAATGATCATCTACATCCTCTAACTATTCCTTGCATTAATATGCATAATTAAATATGATACATGTTAATAGTCCATCCCAAAGTCATAGTTAGAATAGAAATGGGATGGTTACATCATTTTTCTTGAAGGAAATTGGTGCAGGGCAACAAGGCAAATGGATAGTGGTCCTAGTTTTGGATTTGGAACATAAATAATAATGTTGTAATAAGACCAAAATGTAAGGTCAATTGGGCTCTAGGTGCCATTATAAGCCAGAGTACCAAATTGTACCAATGGATCAATAATAAGCAATTTGGGTGGTTTTTAAATGAAAATAATATTTTTGGGATCCTTAGAAGGTTTTAATGGTCTTTAGGGTCATTTGATCAAGTCCTAGGTGTATAGGAAGTTAGTTGTCAAAAATTGTCAAGCAAAATTGCAAAAATGTTAACAACTTTTCAATATGGTTGAAAAAATGGTTGTACATTGGCATAACCATTTGAAATATGGTTATGACCATTGAAGACATAGAGGACATGTTTAAATATGTTTTACATGGAGAGGATAACATGAAGGTATGGATTGGTCAACATTTGCATGAATAAAACTATGATTTTCTACCATTTTCACTATTTTTTTGTGTTGTATGGAATTGTACAGATTGGGAGAAGAGATTAGTTGACATGGTTGGATATCCTAATGAAATAGGCTTCATTTTCTTTTGGTTTGAAGGATTTATCTTTCCATTTGTTCAAGTTATTGCATTTTTTGTTAAAGTTGCTTGTTGGGGCTGAATTCGAGCATTTTGGCAAACATGTGCCTCTAACTTGCAATCCCACAATTAAAATTTGATGCCACTTGGAGGGATGAAAGTTAGGGTAGTGTAGTTTGATATGGCAGAGTTTCAGGCTTGGAGAAGAAGGTTTCATATTTTTACTAGCCAGCCCCATGTTGAACATCCTTATGTATTTAGCCAAGATTTTGTAGGAGAAGTGGTGATTAGACTTCCAAACCAACTAATCTAACCTAGGAAAAGTGTGAAATGGAGATGTGGCATGGGGAGGAAGAGTTCCATGTAGTTGTGCTAGTTCTATGAACCCATTTCCTAATACTTGCTTTGGAAAGCCAACCTAATTAAGCTTATTAGGTCTGTGAACCAAGTGGGAGTTAGGGCATGCTAGAGTAGGTTCAGCCCAATATATTTTGGAGTCTTCAAGAACCTAGTAAAAGGTATTTGAAAAGGTAATTTTTTTGATACCTAATTTGGAAAGTTTGGAAGTTAGCCATAGAAAATTGAAAATTGACCTACTAGGATTTGTAGGCTTAATTTTGGGAAATTGGTCTTTTGGAGGTGTTAGAACCCTAAAAGTGCATGAATATCTATGGTATGAGCCTAGTGATGTTGATCCTAGCCTAAGTTTGGAGTTTGGAAACTAGATTTCACATTTTTCCTTATCTGGCCTAGTTGAGGGCTAGTGTCCCTAAAACCTATAACTGACCCAAGTTTGCTAAGAGCCTTAGAGAAGGGGAAAGACCTTAGAAAAGTGGAGTCCACTTGGAGAGATAGTGTTCAGCATTGGGTAAAGGATGGTAAGCCTAATTGGCAACTTGCAGTGGGTTGGGTGCTACTAGGCACTTAGGAAGCTTTTGGTGAAACAAGGTTGTAAGCTTTCAATCAGAAATAATGTGAAAATGACTATCTACAACACTTCATCTAAATAAATGAAAACTTCAAATTGGATCTAGGAGTGGTAGTATGGGTATTGGATGCCATTTATTGCAAACTTGCAAATATGAAGAGTTTTATTGTTGCATTTCACCAATCTCACTGTGTCCATGGTCATTGTTCTCTTTTCATTCATGTTTGGGGGTATGTTCTTGGTACAAAGCACCAAGACACTTGGTTTATATTTTTATTTTCATGTTCTTTTTACCTACTTAGTAAAGAATAAACAACCCTTGGATGACAAGTCCATGGTTGTCAAAGAAAGACACCATTTTGTGTGCTTAAGGCACTTTATTCAATTTATAAGCAAAAGTTTCTCTTTAGGAAAATTTGGGATTTTTAATGTTTTTGGTCAAGAAATCCTAGGATTAAGTTGTTTTTAGTTGGTTTTAGGTATGTTGGGACCTTTTACAAGCTCATCCCATCCCATTGAGCACTCAAACATTCTTGGGCATGTTGAACCAAAATGTCCCTAAGGGTCACTAAATGGCATAGGGAAGCAATCTTTGACGGGGCATATCTCAGAGCTCATGCGAGGTATGGATGCAATTATAGGTCCTATAAGACCATGTTGTAGAGACCTACAATAACCACTCTAACTTTTTGGAGATCTTACTCCATTTTGATTTTGCGATGCCATCTCAAGTGGTGCTGAAACTCATAGTGTTGGCCAGTACAAAGTTTCCAACTACCAAATCTCCCTCACCGTTTGTCATAGTATTGAACTATCTATTCCATTAGCTCTAGGTGGTTAGGTAAACCCTAGCCCCAAGCTCATCCTACCCATTGAGCTCTCAAACATTCTCAAGCATGCCAAATTGAAATGTCCCTAAGGGTTACTAAATGCCATAGGGCATCGATCTTTGATGGGGCATATCTCAGATCTTGTATGAGGTATGAATGCGATTCCAAGTGCTATAGGACCATGTTGTGGAGACCTACAATAACCTCTCTTGGTTTTTGGTGTTCTTACTCCATTTTGATTTTGCAATGCCATCTCGAGTGATGCTGAAACTTGTAGTGTTGGCCAGTACATAGTTGCCAACTGCCAAATCTCTCCCACCTTTTGTCATGCGATCGAACTATTTTTTTCGTTAGCTCTGGGTACTTAAAATGTAAACAACAAAAACAAGATATATATTAAGATGTTGGTACTTAATATAGACACAATTTAAAAATAAATAAATTTATGGTTTCAAACCACTTCGAACTAAGGTTCAAAGTAGTTCAAAATGGTTCAAAGAGGCATCTTATAGGTTTACTTCAAGCAAAGTTTAGAATTCACATTTGATTTAATACTAGAATTTAGTGGTTGTCAAGATTGAAGTTTAGCCTCTAGTTTCAATCTAAATTCAAAAGGCCCAAGAGTTAATGTTCAAAACATCAAATACACAATTTTCCTCAATTACATGTGTGATGTCATTGAGGGAGATTCGGGCTAAGTGTTAAGAAGAAGAAAAACATTGAATCTTTATATACAAAGCAATGTTAGTTATAGTTGTCTATCATGAGATGATCAGACATTGATAACTTATAGAGACTAAAAGTAGAAACTCAAGATCTTTTCTTAAGATTCACGATACCAGTTGTGAAGACTAAATTCATGAAGTATGTTGGGAAAATAGACTTAAAGAATATGCAGAACTATCATAGTTTGGAAGAAGAGAATAAAGTGCATTGGCTACCATTAATATCATGAGAGGCACAAAAAGCATTTATACATTCACTCAACAAGCAATGTAGTTTTAAATACAAAGTAAATGAATCTAAAAATGAGAGTAATGATGGTGTCAGGTTGCAAAAAAAGACACTCATTATTTTGGAATGTATTGATTGTTCCCAATTTTTTATTCCCATGGCTAGATAAAACAATGCAAATGCACTCTTTCTTCATCATAACTTGTTTGTTTGAATATTGGTGGAGATTTAATAGAATGAATAAAGAGACTTGGGTACATTATCTCATGGATGGAATCACTCTAGGGTGATTAGCATCCAGATCTCCACCAACCCATTCACATGAAAGATGTAGGTTAGTTTCCCTACCAAGTATGGAAAGATATAATAGAAAGCAAAGTGATTCTACAATGACTAATTAGGACCCCTAATCCCCTCTAAGAGGGAAAAATTGGTTTGGTGACTTTTAACACCCAAATGAAAATCACACTTTATAACTTAACATGAAAAGGTGACATTCAATGCCATCATCTCCATGTTTGAAACAGTCACAAGTAGAAACATGAGTGTGAAGAATTGTAAATTGATATTCACCATTTGGTTGCTGCATCATGAGTTGAGAAGTTAGACTTAACATGAAGCCTTGGCAAGGAGGAGTCTCAGATTTCAATAAAAGAAAGAAGATTGATGCTCATCTTCTACCATGAAGAGGCAAACTTTTCTAGGAGAATTCAAAAATCTCACCACAGGATCATCCCTCATTGCTCTACACCAATCTGACTGTGGGTTTAAAAACAAAGCCAATGAGCCGAGTACAGAAAAAAAATCATTAGATCAAACTTATTATGATGACTCTTCTTTCAAGTACTGGTAGTGTACACTCTCCATTAATGGGATTGGATTGAGCCTTGCATAGACAAATTAAAGTTTAACCCGTATCCATCAAGTGTTGGTTAAAAAAACCTATGCACTTGCATTGAACATGATCTGACCCTAGGAGAACCCACGGGCAAAGCAAAAGGAATTTGTGCTAGATTTCATGGAAGGTTCTTCAAGCCATAGAAGAAAACCACTATATAAGAAATAGAGTACTTGTGATCTTGATGGAGATATGAGTGTACAAGAAATTTTGAACTAGCATCAACTAATGTATTTTCCTTTGACTCAATTTGGACTGGCGATGAAAATGGTTTAGTCATTAATACAAATTTGGGAGGAGAAATGTTTGAGAATAGGCATAGACATGGTTATAGAGAAGGTTGATGATCAGAAGCCATCTTTAGAAAGAATATTGAAAACCTTCACATGGACAAGAATATCATAATTTATTATCAAAATTTATTAATATGGATAAGAATTTTTTTTTTAATTCAAAATACTCATTCCTGCTGTCAGAAGAAAATGACACAAAATACTAAGATGAAGGATGTAGATAAGGAAGTAATTGAGCTACTAAGATGGTTAACATCATCCCAAGACAACACACAAAAAATCAAAGCCGTGGCATTCAGATAGAAGGTGAGAGTTTTTCATGATAGGTCAAGTTATTAAAGATTCAAAGGAATCACGATTTATGGAGCACCCTCACCAAAGTTGAGCCTAGTATTCCTCATCAAAAGATGACTATCACAAATTAGAAGTTGTGGGAACCCAAAGAATTTGTTGAAAAGAAGATGTGGTGTTGGTAAACAATGACATGTGGAGGTTAATATACAAAGTACAGAGATTCCTTTAAATAGGTGTCATTACTTATTTCCTAACCAAATATAAATCTGAAGATGCTATACATTCCATAAAAAAGAAGCCAATGTAATGCTAAAAGTGAATCATAATAAAATTTTTAATTATGAACTAAGCATTAAACACATATAGAAGTATAAGACAATAGAGGGCAGTGGTTTTATTTCAAGAATCAATTATTATAACTAATAAGACCCATCAAAAAGATGAAAACTTATATAAAGGGAGAGAGCTAGAGGTAGAGGGTTCAAATTTTCTTTCCCTAAGGTAGACTAGGGTGCTATAGTAGGAAAGAGAGACAACATATTTTGGGACTATAGGAGAGCTGATCTTTATTGTCTTTTCTAAACTTTGTGTTAGTAAGAATAGGAAATTTTGATTTTAGGTGTAATGAAGGGAGATTCTATTTTACTTCAAATAGTGATTCTGATGCAATATGTGTTGAGGTCTATGTAATCTTATACATGTTAGGGAAGGGAGATTTGGGAGAAAATTGTATACCAAAACTTCGAGTTTGGGTAGATTTCTTTCCACTGACTGTTATCTTGGTGTAACTTTCAATTTTCTCTAAATGCATTTAGTATCACTATTTCCTAAATATATTTGATTCTGAGATACCTTTAAAGTTTCAATTCTTCACTTTCTCAAGATTTTCATTCATTTTGTAATGCAACATCTAGGAAAATAGACTTTATGTTATTTCCCATTCTTTTATTTCAGTCACTTAGTTTCTACATCTATTTCATATTTGCAAGTAGATGTTTGTAAACCTTTTGTGCTTTTTGGTTAAGAGCTTCCATATTTAATTCATTGTAAATCATGTACATGGACCTGTACCCAATAAAATTTAGAGGAAGGTTATCAATTTGATAATAACCTATCCAACTGTTAGTGCTGATTCAATCTTCCTATCTGGGCATTTAGAGTTAATTTGTATTTATTTCTTCAGAGGATAATCTATTCACTAACATATGATAACCAATAATGTCATACATGAAAAAATATATAATATACAAGGTTGCATGGGGACAGGGGTACTTGGGGTACTTAGGGTATAGGTACAACTATTTTTTATAATAGGGGATGGGGGTTACTTGGGTATGTCAAACTTTATTTTTAATTATACTTTTATATTTATAGAAAACCTAAATTTATGAGTCATGACAATGATTTTTCAAATCAAGAACAGTGATAAAGTTTGCAAACGTAATGTATTGTTTTCAATTTTAGATTTGTTAAATGTATGTAATAATAATTTATGATAAATGTTTAGATGCATAACATAGAAGGGAGAAGAAGATCATACACCATATGACAATGACATATTGCAAATGATAGATTTCTATCTTTAACACCAATAAAGTTTATTGTTGATCAATATTGTATCAAAGTTTCAAACTGACTAGGTTTTGAATTAAGCTTGATAAACAAATAAAAAAGAAGGAAAACTTTAAACATGAACAAGATCATAAATCATATGACAATGAGATATTGGAAATGGTAAACTTATGCTTGAACAATGATAAAGTTTATTGTTAATCAATATTCTATCAAAGTTTCAAACTGATTAGGTATTGAATTAAGCTTGATAAACAATGAGCTAATACACAAACAAAAAACCAAAAGAAAAACAAAAAATCTCAATCAAGGTCCTTAGCTATGATGCTCTCGATTGAGTACCTAGTACTTGGGATACATGTACCTGGTACTTGGGTACAAGTACTAGGGGTGTGGGTATAAGTACCCATGCAACCTCATAATATATTATGATAAGTTCCAATAATGTCATACATGAACAAACATATAATATAAAATGATAACCAATAATGTCATATAGTAACAAACACATAATATATTATGATAACCAATAATGTTGCACATGAACAAGCATATCATATATTAACCAATAATTCATAAGTCTAATAATTTCATGCATCAAATATATGTCATACATCAAATATAAAATGTCATATATACATCAAATGTTTATCGAATATGTCCACTGACATAAAATCCAACATATATGTCCACTAATGCCTATACATGTGTGTCTATTCACTATATCTTCTCCTTCCCATGAGGGGAAGGAAAAAAATCCCTAGAGGTCTTTAGTCATCATGTGGAGGGAGATGATGGGGATGACATCTGGGGTCTTCCTCACACGCTCACTCATCCTCTTGTTTAGGCTCTTCTCTAACTTGAGCTGATACAAACAAAGTAGATATAAATCAATAATTATTATACATTGAAATCAAATATATGTACACACAAAATTAATTATTTTCTTATTGCCATCAAATAGTCACTTTGCACGTCCATCTCAAAGACTCATAGATAATCAGGTGTAACAAGGCCCTACAAAAATTCAATCAATATAATCATTAATAAATAACATTATAAATTTTAATATTAACTATTATAAAAAACAACTAAAATAAAAAAAATTCTTTCATACCTCAGTCAATGGCTTTAAACTAGCCATCGCTGTAGCAACTCTACGATCGATGGACTGCCAAAGATGAGGAGTCTCAGATGTCAAGAGTTGCATGTCATAAAATACAAGCTACATGTAACATGAAACATGAAACAAATATAATAAAATGAATTAAATTAACATGAAACAAATGTACCTCTACGAAGCTCGTATCACGCCTAGTCTCGGAGTCCCTAGTGAATGTCGATGGTCCAGTAGAGAATTGATGCACATTCATAAATTTTTTTGTCAATCCTTAATATGATTATTTAATAAATATATGTATTAATTTAAATTATTAAATTGATACATACCTTTGGACTCGTTGGTGAGACAAAAAATGGGACCGATGGATCTCTACTAGGGCCGCCAACACTTTGACCCTGAATTTTGAACAATGTCAATACATGCTAATTAATTAGTCATTCACTATACATATGAAATGTGATCAAATTAGTTTATTATAATTGTAATTTACCTATGTGTCAATGCCAAATGTCTCATTTAGGAACTAATCAATGACTAGCCCATCATCCATGCTATCTCTAGCATGACTAGCAAATGTGCATAGGGATCCGCATGATGTACATATGTGACCGCGATGCACATAAGGCTCCTCCTCTATTGGAATTATAGATGGAGTAACTAAGAGGGGGGGTGAATTAGTTACCAGAAAAACAAATCCACAAATCACTTAGATGTGTTTAATACTTATTTACTACTGATACTCTGTAAACACTGTAAGATAGTTGTAACTCGGTAGATTAACTAGTTACTAATCATCTAGCATTCATAATTATTAATATGCATGCAAAAGTAAAATAAAATGAACATAAGAGACAAAAAATTTGATGTAGGAGCATCTAGAGGTATAAGGGCAATCTTGTGTCACCCAAAAAAATATACTTAGACTTAGTTTCTATTTCATGTGTTTTCATTTTTGGATACCCATTTGGGTCAAATAAAGGTTCCAACTCTCACAGTTCCACTATCAGTGTTCGTGTAAATCCTGAAAAATAGGAGTATGTAATTGAGCCATCATTTTGGTGAACTATGACGTTTAAATTGGCTAGATGAATGTAAT
The DNA here is from genome assembly GCA_028749045.1 of Cupressus sempervirens. Classification (NCBI taxonomy): domain Eukaryota; kingdom Viridiplantae; phylum Streptophyta; class Pinopsida; order Cupressales; family Cupressaceae; genus Cupressus; species Cupressus sempervirens. Next base: position 808,512,961 of record CM053786.1, on the reverse strand, counting down.
TGTAATTTAGAGCATTCCATAAAAAGAATCAGGTCAAAAGGCCCCACGGTTTGAAAGTTATTGCAATTTTTTGGGTTGTGGAGACCTCCTAAGAATGCTTCAAAGTCAAGTTAGGGGCATTAAATGACCTTGAAAAGGGCTGAAAAATGGGGGATGAGCGAAGCTGGTCCATAGGTCTATAGAGAAATTTGAGAGCTTTCCAAAAATGTAAATGGTTTGTCAATCAGAGCTACGGTTCAAAAGTTATGCCTCCCGAAAGTTTGGTTACCGTTTCTGGATTCTTCTAGATTTGTGTCGACTTCTAACATAGCTTCTGGAACCTTCTATTTGGTCAGTGGATTCCTACTAGCACTTTATAGAATGTACTCCTAGTCCTTAACCCTCCGAGGTCTATTTAAGGAGATTTCAAGCATTGTAAAAGGCAGTTCGGAGTGGAGTTTGAGAGGAGGTACTGAAAGGAGAAATTATCTCCACATTTATGCTATTGTAAGCCCTTAGGGCATGTTTTGAAGTTTATATTCTCTGTACTGAATGTACTAGCTTATTTTTCAGTTAATACAATTTCCCTTTTCTATTGTGTCCATTTTGTTCTTGAGTTGTGTCCCCATCAAGTGGTATCAGAGCTGGTTTTCCTGAGTGTGTAGACAGAGCACCGACTGTGAGGCAGTTTGCACTAGGACTGTGTGGTTGTGGGTTTGAGTTAAAAAGATGCCTCCATGAAGAGAGCATGGTGGAAGGGCTAGAGCTATTAATCCTAAGGAGGTTAGAGCCCTCCAAAGGCAAGTACAAGCATTGTAGGAGGAGCTTCGTAGAGGAGCAACTGTGGCCGCAGGTGATGAAAGTGAAGATGACAACAAAGAAGATGAAATTGGACCAGAAGGGGAATTTGACGGGGAAGTTCTGAATCATGTAGAGGAAAGGCTTTTTAGGGCCATTACTAAGTTTGGGAAAAGACCTACAATTGAAGTGGGTGTATTTTTAGGAAATCTAAAACCAGATGAGTTGATCGATTGGATCAATAAACTGGAAGAATACTTTGAGTATGAGGATATTAGGGACCCAGATAGGGTTAAGTTTGCAAAGGCCAAACTGAAAGGCCATGCCAAAATTTTGTGGAAAGAGGTCCAATTGGAAAGAAATAGAAGAGGAAAGGAGAAGATCACAAGATGGGATCACATAGTGGACAAATTGAAGAAGTAGTTCATTCCTGTGGACTACGAGCTTGATTTTTTTAAGAAGATGCATGGGTTAAAGCAAGAAGGAAGATCAGTCCAAGAATATATAGAGGAATTTTACTGACTCTTGATTAGAGTGGGGCATGTAGAAGAAAATAAGGAGAAGGTTGCTCGTTATATCAGTGGGTTGCGACCTAGCATCTAAGAGGAATTAAGTCTGGTAAGAATGACCAGCATTGAAGAGGCATACTAGTTTTCCATACAAGTTGAAGAGAAGCTGAATAAAAGGTTTGAAGGAAGACAAAGAGGGTGTGATCAAGGAGGAAGGGGAAGTGGTAGATCATTTGGAGGCCGCAATGAAACCCAAAACAAAAATGAAGATGTGGGTACTTGCAGGAACCAGAGGAATGAGGGTTTCAACTGCTCCCATGATCAAGACTTTGGAAATCAGAGAGGAAGAGGTAGAGGACGTGGACAAGGAAGAGGAGGATTCTGTGGTACCTATTTCCATTGCAATGAAAAAGGTCATCATGCCTTTGAATGCCCTCAACAATAAGGAAGGAAAAATAGGAGAGCTGAGGGCCAAGCTAGCGTTGCTCATGTGGATGAGGATGCACAATCATCACATTCAGAGGATGCAGAAAGAGGAGAGACCTTGGTAAATGAAAGAGTCCTACTAAGTGGTGAGATTGAACTAGGACAATGGAGGAGTTTGTTCCATACCAGATGCAAGTGTGAGGATAAATGCTGTGATGTGATTATTGATGGTGGTAGCACTGATAACTTGGTATCAGAAGAGATGGTCTCTAAGTTGAAGCTCAAGAGGGAGAAAAATCCCCAGCCCTATCAGATTGCTTGGGTAAAAGATGATCATAAGGTCCTGGTAAGTGAAAAATGTTTAGTGAAATTCAAAATTGGGAGTTACCATGATGAAGTTCTCTATGATGTTATTCTGATGGATGTTTGCCATCTATTGTTGGGTAGACCATGGCAGTTTGATAGACATACAATACATGATGGGCATGCAAACACATACTCTCTGACAAAGGATGGAGTTCGCCACAAATTGAAGCCCATGAAAAAGGAAGGTGAAAAGGTATGTAGCAGTGCTAGGATTTGTCTTGTTGATAGAAGGAAGTTTTTAGATGGCATGAAACATCAGCGTATGTGCTATGCTTTGATTCCTAGGAAAGATAAAGAAGGTAGTAGTGAAATACCACTTGAAGTTTCAGATTTACTAGGGGAATTTGGAGATATTATCTCTGATAATGTTCCAGATGGATTTCCACCAGTAAGGCAAATCAATCATCAGATAGATCTGATTCTAAGAGCTAGTTTTCCTAACAAGGCTGCTCACAGGATGACTCCTACTGAAATAGAGGAGTTAAATAGACAAGTTCAGGAGCTGTTGATGAAGGGCTTGATTCAAGAGAGCCTGAGTCCATGTGTAGGACCTACAATACTCGCACCAAAGAAGGATGGAGAGTGTAGGATGTGTACAGATTCTTGAGCTATAAATAGGATAAGCATCAAGTATCGGTTTCCTTTGCCAAGGATGGATGATCTTATGGACTGCTTGAGTGGAGCTCAGTACTTCACAAAGATAGATCTGAAGAGTGATTATCACTAGATATGGATTCAAGAAGGAGATGAGTGGAAAACAACCTTCAAGACCAAGGAGGGTCTTTATGAGTGGTTAGTCATGCCCTTTGGATTGATGAACGCCCCAAGCACCTTCATGCGAATCATGAATGAGGTACTTAAGAAGTTCTTGGGAAAATTTGTTATTTTTTATTTGGATGATATTTTAATTTTCAGCAAGACTTTGGAAGAAAATTTATTGCATATTCATAGTGTCCTTGAAAGGCTAAGGGAAGAGAAACTGTTAATTAATTTGAAGAAGTGTATCTTTGCAAAAAGGGAGTTAGTCTATTTGGGGTTAGTTATATCACCTGAAGTTCTCAAAATGGATCCAGAGAAGGTAAAAGCCATCTTGGAATAGCCTACTCCAAGGTTTGCTACTAAGGTAAGATCATTTCATGGTCTGGTTAGTTTTTACAGGAAGTTTATTAAGAATTTCAGTGACATATGTGCACCCCTAACTGATACAATAAGAGGGGATAGAAAAGAGTTCAAATGGACTGCAGTAGCTGCGAGAAGTTTTGAATTGTTGAAGAAGAAGGTGTTAGAATAGCATATCTTGGCACTTCCAGATTTTAGAAAGGTTTTCCAGGTAGATTGTGATGTCAGTGGCAGTGCTATTGGGGCTGTATTAAGCCAAGAAGTAATGCAGGTTGAAGTAGTTGGGTTTGATGAACTCAAAAAATTGTACCCCAAGGATCCTGATTTTGCTGAAGCATGGAAAGCTTGTAAAGAACCTATTTCTATAGATAGAACCAAGTGGTTAGACTATTTGATTCAGGATGGCATGTTGTTCAAGGGTAGTCAATTGTGCATTCCAAAGAGTTCCATAAGGGAAAATCTGATTAAGGAGAAACACAGTGGAGGGATGACAGGACATTTTGGTTGAGATAAGACCATTGCCATTCTTAGAGAACATTATTTTTGGCCTCAAATTTCATAGGATGTGAAGAATTTTGTACAAGGTTTCCAGGTTTGTCAAGTTGCCAAGGGGTTTAGTCACAATACTAGCCTATATCAGCCATTGCCTATTCCATCAAGGCCATGGGAGGACATAAGTATGGATTTTGTTCTTGGATTGCCAAGGACACAAAGGGGTAATGACTCAGTATTCGTGGTGGTTGATAAGTTCTCCAAAATGGCACATTTCATTCCATGCCACAGAACTCATGATGTTGTCCATATTGCAGACTTTTTTTTCAAAGAGGTGGTAAGACTACATGGTCTTCCAAGGAGTATAGTTTTTGACAGAGATACTAAATTTGTGAGGTATTTCTAGAGGACATTATGGAAGAAGTTGAGAACAGACCTAAAATTCAGTTCTACGCATCACCTGCAGACTGACGACCAAACAAAAGTGGTAAATAGAAGTCTGAGCAATTTGCTGAGGTGTTTAGTTGCAGATAAGTCCAAGGGATGGGATTTGATTCTACCACAAGCAGAGTTTTCTTACAATAACTCTATAAATAGAAGTACTAGAAAATCACCATTCCAAATTGTATATGGGAATAGCTGAAGGACTGCACCAGAATTGAGGAAGATAGAACAAGGGGAGAGGACAAGTGCTGAAGCTGAGGAATTTTCTGAACATATCAAGCATTTACATGAGGAGGTTCAAACACACATTACCAAGATGAATCAGGAGTATAAAGCTAGGGCTAATCAAAGGAGAAGACATAAGGAATTCCAAGTAGGGGATCTAGTCATGGTGCACTTATGAAAAGAAAGATTTCTAGCCTGTACTTACTGTAGACACCTAAATTTGATTACACCACTTTGGTAATCCTATTTAGTTATCTCTAAAGGCATCATTAATTAAATTTCTATTTAATTAATCTTTTGCCATCCCCTAGCTGATTAATTTAATTAATCATCTATAGTCCTAATTGATAAATCAAATAACCTATTATTTATCAATTAAATCCTATTCTTCTATCTAATTCCAAAATCCCCATTTATCAAATAAATCTATTTGATAAATAAAACCCTCAAATCTAATAGCCCCTAACTTATCCCTAAACCCTCTTTTTAGCCTAATCCACCCCATCCACCCATACTAACCAAGCTTAGTCACTAACTCACCCACCCTCATGAATGACATCCACTTGCAAATCTCTAACAAGCCTAATCTAATCCTAAACCCAAGCCTAATCCACCCCCTAATGTTGTCACATTCCCTAAGCAAGCTTAAGACTTTCCTAAGCCAAGGAAAGTCAACAATCTCAACTCCCTCCAAAATATCTCAACCACCAAGCCTTCAATGCTCTTAAAAAAGCCATAAAGACTCTTAAAAGCTCTTACAAGCCATAATGAAGGGTCTTTATGAATATATTATCCTTTGAGCCTCCTTTGTTGACTCATCCTTCCCCTTTCCTCCATCCACTCACCTTGTGACATGTGTCACTCCTTGATTGGTGCTAAACAAGCACAATCCATGTGCTCCCCTTTGAGTGCATCCTAGCCCTCCTTAAGCTTTCATCTTTCCTTCCATCTTATCCCTCCATCCCTTAAGCCCTTAGCCTATAAATTGAATCCCCTCCCAAGCCATTTCATCACAATCCTTGAGCTAAAGTTATAATGCCATTTTGAAGCCAAATCATATCAATCTCATACATCCACACCAAAAATCCCAAAAATCTCTATTGAAGCTAGTTTTTGAAAATCTTGAGCATACATCCCAATCCTTAGACTCATCTACCAAGCAAGGAGATAAACCCTATTGGGAGAGTCCATTCATTTGGCTCACATTTCCAATTGGGTTTTCCTCTTTAGTTTCTCATTTATGTTATGGTTTTTATGCTAGTTAATGCTTTGTTCTCTTAATAGATTAGTATTACTTGCTAACATATTTCTCATATACATTTTGGCATGCCCACTTACCTTAATGATGGTACCAAAGCAGTATCTCACAAAGTTAAACTCAAGCCATCTCAGGCATACCAAGAACTTTTAGCCAAAAGAAAGGAACTAACACCAAGTCCTCGAATTGCCAAACTCCACAAAACAGAGGACAAAACTGTTAACGAAGCCCTTCAAGAGGCCTGGTTAGAGTGCACCATCAAATTTAGCCAAAATCCAGGAGTTAACAATGCTTATGCCTTACCAACTAGGCATGATTTCTATGATTAGACTCCCGTGTTTCTCCACATCTTCTTGCATAAGCTTCACTTTTGCATTAGAGTCATCTTTGTAGGAAAGCCAACCATCTTTTGTCTTCTCATTAAGTATTTTACCTCATCCATATCATTTAGAATCAAACCATCTAGCCAGCAATCAAAATCTTCACATCCCAGCCTTCAAAATTGTTGTCACCTTGCCAAAAGTTTGCCATTCCTAACATCTTCCAAATCCACCAATCTCACCCAGGTTATCCCTTTGACAGAGCTTTGTCTAGGGTAATTTAGCTTTATCATTTGTTATCCCTCATCACCTTGAGCTAAAGGTTGGGATCCACAAGTGGTCAATCTCGTGTTCTTCCTAAAGGATCATTAGTCTATCCTTAAGTTGACACAATCACCACCAAGCTTACACATAGGAAAGTAGAGCTTTCATAATTTGGAAACATATCTTTGAAGTTAGAATCCTCAACCCAATCCTCCTTAGGTTTTGTTATATAGCTTTGCCTCAACCTAGGAAATTATTTGCATAGAAAAGCCTTCCTCCCTTTTTCATCCACCAGCTTTTGTTGCATCTCATCCCTAGGAGCATTTTCATGCCACCCGCCACTCGCTTAGCCAAGAAGAAAGAAACAATTGAGCCCTATCATTTGGATCGAACAACCTCACCCCCCTTGAGCACTTAGCCATCCTTCAACATAGAGAAAGCTATGCCATCACCTACTAACATTGAAGCTTTCATGAACCAACCAGGAAATGCAGTATTGGTAAACACCATTATAGACAAGAACAAAGAGACAATCATGGCTAATTTTCAAAGGGACAATGTAGGAACCTTTGACTTTGGAAGACCCCCTCCATTATCAGATCCATCTCACCCATTGTTTGGGCAGCTCCCACCACCCATAGGCCCTTATGATCCAAATTATCCTCAATATATGCCAAAAGAAGAGCCTCCAACCAATCCATATGATCCAACAGACCCAAACATACCATCATCCACCCAAGTTGAAATCTCCATGTTGTAAGCCAACCCAACCACAACCACTCCATCCTCGGTTCATACCTCTCTGCTCCAAACCCCCTTTACCCAAAACACCTCACTGTTCACCCCCTTCACTATTGTTGCTACTACTTCCCAACCCAGCCTTCCAAATCCACCGATCTCCCAAATCAGTGCTAGCATCTTTGGCCAACCTCAGCAATATACAATAGGGATGCTGCCCATGGGGCCAAGTAATCAACCTTTCATCACACCCAGCTTTTTCACCATAGCCCAAAGCATAATCCCATCATTTCCATTAGGTCTTGGGAGCTCAGTGCCATCAGCCACAAATCCAAAAGCTACTACCCTCACTCTACAAAGCTATCAAACCCCACAAGCTACTACCAATGTTCTGCCCAGCTCTCAAGTGACCCAAGCTCCCACCACCACTCTACCAAGCTTCCAAATCCAGCCACCAAGCTATCAAACCCCATCAATTCCATTTCTTATCTTTCAATTCCAATCACCTCCACTGCCAACTAATCCATTACCTCCTATTACCAACTACTTTTCAATGCCACTTCTAGGAGGTAATCCACCAATCCAGCCAACCATCAATTAATTTTAGGTACCATCCCTAATGGGGGCACAGCCCACATACCTTGGTCAAACCCCACAAGCTGCCCGATCCTTTCCACAAGCTTCACAACCATCTTCTACCTTACCTCCACAAAGCCTTTCATTTATCCCACAGCCAGCTTATGTTTCTCAATCCCAACCTCAAATCCCATATCAATAACAAGCCTCGCAACACATGCAACAATATGCGCCACCTCCCCCTCAACAACCCGTCATCCACCATGCATCTGCCCAAACAATGTACAATCCCTATCAGCAAATCCCTCACAACCATCCATATTTAGTGGCCCCATCTAGTGCATACCTACCTCAAGGCACTCCTACATTGGGGGCACCCCAACCATCACCTATCAATTCAGAATGGGAAACCATGAAAATAGCTTTGAAGAACATCCACGAGGGAAATGATCCAAAAACTTTCAAGTTTGAGAATGTGTGCCCTTACCCATTTGACAGAGCCATTACCATGACACCATTCCCCAAGCATTTTGAGACACCCAAATTTGACAAATTTAGAGGAAAAGGAGACCCTGTCACACATATCAAAGAATTTTACATGTACTTCCAAGAAGTGGCATGCGATGGCATCTTCCTCTTGCATCTCTTTCCCAAGAGCTTGGCCAAACCAGCTCTTGAATGGTTTTATAGAATCCCCTATAGCACAATTAAAAATTTTGCTGAATTATCTGAGGCATTTGTAGCCCAATATGCCCATCTTGTTGAAACAGAGCTATCAGTAGTTGATCTTGTTCACACCAAGCAAAAAGGTGGAGAAAGCCTTCCCAAATATCTGCAAAGATGGCAGACCCTTACCACCCGCATATCTTGCACCTTGCTAGAGCACCATTTGGTGAAAATGTTTATTGATAATTCCCATCCGAGCTTGGCTCACCACATGACCATGAACTGTTTGCAAACCTACAAAGATATCAAAGAGAAAGGAATGATCCCTGAGCAAGGACTCATTAAAGATGGTGTGGTCAAGATTTACAAGGAAGCCAACCAAAATCAATCACATTCCAATGACAAGTCTAGGTATTGGAAGAAAAACAAGCATGTTGCAACAGATGGCGTCACTGACACCAGACATGTGAATATTGTTGGTCCTTCTCACAACCAGTCCAACCCACCATATCAACCAAACAATCAACAAGCTATCAACTAAAAATAGCAGAATCACCAAAGCTATCAAAACCACAATCCAAGACCCAACTTTCATGGGTCTAGAAATCAAGTTAATGCCATCAATGTAGCTGCAGGAAAAAAGCCCAGATTGCAACCTACACCTAGAAACTATAAACCCCTTGGTGAGCCATTGGATGTCATTTTTGAGAAATTAGTCAAGGAAAATCTCATCAAATTTCCTCCTACCCAGCAAATCGACCCAAGCCAATCCAAAGCTACATGGTACAAAGACAATGAGTACTGCAAATTTCATAGGGTAAAAGGTCACACTACCCTCAGATGCATGAAACTGAAAGATTATGTGCAGGACCTCATTGATCGAAAAGAAATCACCGTTGGTGCCCAAACCTCACCCAATGCAGGCTTACAGATCTATCAAAATTCTTTTCCTCCTTACAACAATCAAAATCCTAGAAAAGCACCTATCCAAACCAACAACAACAACACCAACAACTATTAGCCAAACCAACAGCATGGGAAGAACAATGACCACACTTCATCCTATATAGACTATGGTAGCCTTATAGGTTGTATATCCAAGAAAGAGCCTTCTATCAATATTATCAATATCCAAGGACCAAACAATGAGTGTGTAGTCACCACTCGAAGAGCATGATTTAACATCGCAAGCCCACCCATTCCACTAGCACCATTAGCTGCATCAAAAAGCCAGTACAATATCTTGGAACACCTTGGGAACATGCCAGCCCAAATCTCCATTTTAGATCTTCTTTGCACTAGTCTTGTGTACAAGAACATCCTAAAAGTGCTCTCATAGAATCTCATGTCCCTTCAGATAACAATGCTACTAATTTTTGTAATCTTTTTGGACACCTATCCTCCTCATTTGCCCTATCTTTCAAACCCACCGACATACCCATGGTCAAGCCAGATCACACCCTTCCGCTTCGCATAGCCATCATGGTATCCAATTTTTCCGTGAAAAGGGTAATGATAGATAATGGAGCAGCCTTGAATATTTGCACCCTAAAATTCATAAAACAAGCTGGGTATACTGAGGCAGATATCATCAGTGAGGTTATCACCATCAAAGCTTATGAAAACTTGGAAAGAACCACAAAAGGAACTATTTTGCTATCAATCAAGGTTGGGCCAGTAATCCAAGAAACCCTCTACCATGTTATTGATCTAAACCTACCATTCAACATCCTCCTTGGTCGCCCATGGATTCATTCTATGAAAGCCATTCCATCCACATACCATCAGTGCATCAAATTTTCGCATCAAGGCATTGAGGTAACCATCCATGCCGATCCAGAACCCTTTGCTTACTGCAATGTGGTTGAAGCCTCATATACAAACCATTTCCCTAGAATTGATATCAGCACAGCCATTGCCAACTCATACCACAGTTGTAATGACCTAGAAAGGTATAGGTAATACTCGCAAGTAATATATATATGTATATAAATGACCTAAAAATGTATATGAGAAATATGTTAGCAAGTAATACTAATCTATTAAGAGAACAAAGCATTAACTAGCATAAAAACTATAACATAAATAAGAGACTAAAGAGGAAACCCCAATTGGAAATGTGAGCCAAATGAATAGACTCTCCCAATAGGGTTTAACTCCTTGCTTGGTAGATGAGTCTAAGGATTGGGATGTATGCTCAAGGTTCTCAAAAACTAGCTTCAATGGAGATTTTTGGGATTTTTGGTGTGGATGTATGAGATTGGTATGGATTTGGCTTCAAAATGGCATTATAACTTTAGCTCAAGGATTGTGATGAAATGGCTTGGGAGGGGATTCATTTTATAGGCTAAGGGCTTGAGGGATGGAGGGCTAAGATGGAAGGAAAGATGAAAGCTTAAGGAGGGCTAGGATGCACTCAAAGGGGAGCACATGGATTGTGCTTGTTTAGCACCAATCAGGGAGTGACACATGTCACAAGGTGAGTGTATGGAAGAAAGGGGAAGGATGAGTCAACAAAGGAGGCTCAAGGGATAATATCTTCATAAAGGCCTTTCATTATGGCTTGTAAGAAATTGTAAGAGTCTTTATGGCTTTTGTAAGAGCATTCATTGCTAAGTGGTTCATCTCCATTATCCCCCATCCATCTCCAGCATCTGTCTCTCCTACCCCATCATGAATGCTCTTATAAAAGCCATAAAGACTCTTACAAGCTCTTACAAGCCATAATGAAGGGCCTTTATGAAGATATTACCCCTTGAGCCTCCTTTGTTGACTCATCCTTCCCCTTTCTTCCATCCACTCACCTTGTGACATGTGTCACTCCCTGATTGGTGCTAAACAAGTACAATCCATGTGCTCCCCTTTGAGTGCATCCTAGCCCTCCTTAAGTTTTCATCTTTCCTTCCATCTTAGTCCTCCATCCCTCAAGCCCTTAGCCTATAAATTGAATCCCCACCCAAGCCATTTCATCACAATCCTTGAGTTAATTTATAATGCCATTTTGAAGCCAAATCCATACCAATCTCATACATCCACACCAAAAATCCCAAAAATCTCCATTGAAGCTAGTTTTTGAGAACCTTGAGCATACATCCCAATCCTTAGACTCATCTACCAAGCAAGGAGATAAACCCTATTGGGAGAGTCCATTCATTTGGCTCACATTTTCAATTGGGGTGTCCTCTTTACTCTCTCATTTATGTTATGGTTTTTATGCTAGTTAATGCTTTGTTCTCTTAATAGATTAGTATTACTTGCTAACATATTTCTCATATACATTTTTGGGTCATTTATATATATATATTACTTGCTAGTATTACCTATACCTTTTTGGGTCATTACAAGTGTGGGATGAGTTGGCGATGGCTGTGCCAATATCAATTCTAGGGAAATGGTTTGTATATGAGGCTTCAACCACATTGCAGTAAGCAAAGGGTTCTCGATCGGCATGGATGGTTACCTCAGTGCCTTGATGTGAAAATTTGATGCACTGATGGTAAGTGGATGGAACGGCTTTCATTGCATGAATCCATGAGCAACTGAGGAGGATGTTGAATGGTAGGTTTAGATCAATAACATGGCAGAGTGTTTCTTGGATGACTGGCCCAACCTTGATTGGCAGAAAAATAGTTCCTTCTATGGTTCTTTCCAAGTTGTCATAAGCTTTGATGGTGATAACCTCACTGATGATATCTGCCTTAGTATACCCAATTTGTTTTATGAATTTTAGGGTGCAAATATTCAAGGCTGATCCATTATCTATCATTACCCTTTTCATGGCAAAATTGGATACCATAATGGCTATGCGAAGTGGAAGGGTGTGATCTGGCTCGACCACGGGTATGTCAGTGGGTTTGAAAGATAGGGAAAATGAGGAGGATAGGTGTCTAACAAGATTACAAAAATTAGTAGCATTGATATCTGAAGGGACACGAGATTCTATGAGAGCACTGTCAAGGATGTTCTTATACACAGGACTAGTGCGAAGAAGGTCTAAAATGGAGATTTGGGCTGACATGTTTCCAAGGTGTTCCAAGATATTGTACTGGTTTTTTGATGGAGCTAATGGTGCTAGTGGAACGGGTGGGCTTGCGATGTTAAATTGCACTCTTCGAGTGGTGATTGCACACTCATTGTTTGGTCCTTGGATATTGATAATATTGATAGAAGGCTCTTTCTTGGATATACAAACTATAAGGCTACCATAGTCTATATAGGATGAAATGTGGTCATTGTTCTTCCCATGCTATTGGTTTGGCTGACGGTTGTTGGTGTTGTTGTTGTTGGTTTGGATAGGTGCTTTTCCAAGATTTTGATTGTTGTGAGGAGGAAAATCATTTTGATAGATCTGTAAGCCTGCATTGGGCGTGGTTTGGGCACCAACAGTGATTTCTTTCTGATCAATGAGGTCCTGCACATAATCTTTCAGTTTCATGCATCTGAGGGTAGTGTAACCTTTTATCCTATGAAATTTGCAGTACTCATTGTCTTTGTACCATGCAACTTTGGATTGGCTTGGGTCAATTTGTTGGGTAGGAGGAAATTTGATGAGATTTTCCTTGACTAATTTCTCAAAAATGACATCCAATGGCTCACCAAGGGGTGTATAGTTTCTAGGTGTAGGTTGGAATTTGGGCTTTTGTCCTACAGCTACATTGATGGCATTAGCTTGATTGCTAGACCCGTGAAAGTTGGGTCTTGGATTGTTGTTTTGATAGCTTTGGTGATTCTGCTGTTGGTAGTTGATAACTTGTTGATTGTTTGGTTGATATGGTGGGTTAGACTGGTTGTGAGAAGGACCAACAATATTCACATGTTTGGTGTCAGTGATGCCATTTGTTGCAATGTGCTTGTTTTTGTTCCAATACCTAGACTTGTCATTGGAATGTGATTGATTTTGGTTGGCTTCCTTGTAAATCTTGACCACACCATCTTTAATGAGTCCTTGCTCCAGGATCATTCCTTTCTCTTTGATATCTTTGTAGGTCTACAAATAGTTCATGGTCATGTGGTGAGCCAAGTTGGGATGGGCATTATCAATAAACATTTTTACTAAATGGCGCTCTGGCAAGGTGCAAGATATGCGAGTGGTAAGGGTCTGCCATCTTTGTAGATATTCGGGAAGGCTTTCTCCACCTTTTTTGTTAGTGTGGACAAGATCAACTACTAATAGCTCTGTTTCAACAAGATGGGCATATTGGGCTACAAATGCCTCAGATAATTCAGCAAAAAATTTAATTGTGCCATAGGGGATTCTATAAAACCATTCAAGAGCTGGTTCGGCCAAGCTTTTGGGAAAGAGACGCAATAGGAAGATGTCATCGTATGCCACTTCTTGGTAGTGCATGTAAAATTCTTTGATATGTGTGACATGGTCTCCTTTTCCTCTAAATTTGTCAAATTTGGGTGTCTCAAAATGCTTGGGGAATGGTGTCATGGTAATGGCTCTGTCAAATGGGTAAGGGCACACATTCTCAAACTTGAAAGTTTTTGGATCATTTCCCTCTTGGATGTTCTTCAAAGCTATTTTCATGGCTTCCCATTCTGAATTGATAGGTGATGACTGGGGTGCCCCCAATGTAGGAGTGCCTTGGGGTAGGTATGCGCTAGATGGGGCCACTGAATATGGATGGTTGTGAGGGATTTTTTGATAGGGATTGTACATTGTTTGGGTAGTTGCATGGTGGATGACGGGTTGTTGAGGGGGAGGTGGCGCATATTGCTGCATGTGCTACAAGGCTTGCTGTTGATATGGGATTTGAGGTTGGGATTGAGGAACATAAGCTGGCTGTGGGATAAATGAATGGCTTTGTGGAGGTAAGGTATAATATGGTTGTGAAGCCTTGGGAAAGGATCGGGGGGCTTGTGGGGTTTGACCAAGGTATGTGGGTTGTGCCCCCATTTGGGATGGTACCTGCGAATAATTGATGGTTGGCTAGATTGGTGGATTACCTCCTAGAAGTGGCATTGAAAATTAGTTGGTAATAGGAGGTAATAGATTAGTTGGCGGTGGAGGTGGTAGGAATTGAAAGCTAGGAAATGGAATTGATGGGGTTTGATAGCTTGGTGGCTGAATTTGGAAGCTTGGTAGAGTGGTGGCGGGAGCTTGGGTCACTTGAGAGCTGGGCAGAACATTGGTAGTAGCTTGTGGGGTTTGATAGCTTTGTTGAGTGAGGGTAGTAGCTTGTGGATTTGTGGCTGATGGCACTGAGCTCCCAAGACCTAATGGAAATGATGGGATTGTGCTTTGGGTTGTGGTGAACAAGCTGGGGGTGATGAAAGGTTGATTACTTGGCCCCATGGGCGGCATCCCTATTGTATATTGCTGAGGTTGGTCAAAGATGCTAGCACTGATTTAGGAGATGGGTGGATTTGGAAGGCTGGGTTGGGGAGTAGCGACAGCAATAGTGAAGGGGGTGAATGGTGAGGTGTTTTTGGTAAAGGGGGTTTGGAGCGGAGAGGTATGAACCAAGGATGGAGTGGTGGCGGCTGGGTTGGCTTGCGGCATGGAGATTTCAACTTGGGTGGATGATGGTATGTTTGGGTCTGTTGGATCATATGGATTGGCTGGAGGCTCTTCTTTTGGCATATATTGAGGATAATTTGGATCATAAGGGCCTATGGGTGGTGGTAGCTGCCCAAACAATGGGTGAGATGGATCTGATAATGGAGGGGGTCTTCCAAAGTCAAAGGTTTCTACATTGTCCCTTTGAAAATTAGCCATGATTGTCTCTTTGTTTTTGTCTATAATGGCGTTTACCAATATTGCATTTCCTAGTTGGTTCATGAAAGCTTCAATGTCAGTAGGTGATGGCATAACTTTCTCTGGACTGAAGGATGGCTGAGTGCTCAAGGGGGGTGAGGCTATTCGATCCAAATGATAGGGCTCCATTGTTTCTTTCTTCTTGGCTAAGCGAGGGACAAGTGGCATGAAAATGCTCCTAGGGATGAGATGCAACAAAAGCTGGTGGATGCAAAAGGGAGGAAGGCTTTTCTATGCAAATGATTTCCTAGGTTGAGGCAAAGCTATATGACAAAACCTAAGGAGGATTGGGTTGAGGATTCTAACTTCAAAGATATGTTGCCAAAGCACAAAAGGTCTGCTTTCCTATGTGCAAGCTTGGTGGTGATTATGTCAACTTAAGGATGGACTGATGATCCTTTAGGAAGAATCGAGATTGACCACTTGTGGATCCCATCCTTTAGCTCAAGGTGATGAGGGATAACAAGTGACAAATCTAGATTAGCCTAGAAAAAGCTCTGCCAAAGGGATAACCTTGGTGAGATTGGTGGATTTGAAAGGTTTTAGGAATGGAAAACTTTTGGCAAGGTGACAATAATTTTTGAAGGCTTGGATATGAAGATTTTGGATTACTGGCTAGATGGTTTGATTCTAAATGAGATGGATGAGCTAAAATGCTTAAGGGGAAGACTAAAGATGGCTAGCTTTCCTACAAAGATGACTCTAATGCAAAAGTGAAGCTTATGCAAGAAGATGTGGAGAAACAAGGGGGTCTAATCATAGAAATCATGCCTAGTTGGTAAGGCATAAGCATTGTTAACTCCTGGATTTTGGCTAAATTTGATGGTGCACTCTAACAAGGTCTCTTGAAGAGCTTCGTCAGCAGTTTTGTCCTCTGCTTTGTGGAGTTTGGCAATTCAAGGACTTGGTGTTAGTTCCTTTCTCTTGGCTGAAAGTTCTTGGTATGCTTGAGATGGCTTGAGTTTAACTTTGTGGAACTTCTATTTGGGTTTGGGTTGCTCTGATATGAATTCTTGAATCTACTTGGCTTTGAGAGACCTCAGTTATTTTGCTTCAACTTGTTCAACTTCTAAAATAGGAATCCCCACCAAGGAGAATGGTGATTCTTTTTTGAACTTTCACCGCGACCTTGTCGAAATCGAAGACATTCTTGAGGAAGTTGAAAAGAGAGCCTATGATGATATCATAGACCAAATCTCCCTTGGAGACTCTGTTCTCCAAGAACTATCCATCCACCTCATTGACCTACCACTCACCCATCCACAACTCATAGATTGGGACCAACCAAACGTCATACAAATTGATGAGTTCACATTAGAGGAAGCGCTTCTGAGATTCATGGGAGCTGAAACACCTCACAAGAAAACAAAGCTAGATTCTGCCTGTATCTACAAGCTAGATCCCAAGGGGTATTTTGGAGAATCCCCAACCTAGTTCCGATACACCCAAAACTGGAACTAAGGTGAATCTAAGACTAGCTAAGGCAGTGAAGAGAACCCCTCAGCAAGAACATCCGAAGCTACAAGTAGAACATGAGGATTTAGCATTACCTCCTTAGGATAATCGACCAGAGATATCTTCTATTCTAATTGAGGATACTAGGGAAGTCAACATCGATTCTTCAAAGATCCCTAGGCTTGTTCACATTGTTGCATCCCTATCACAAGACCAAGCTAACCTCCTCTTTGAGGTCTTAAGAGAGAACATTGGTCTATTTGCATGGTCATATCAAGACATGTTAGGGCTTGATCCAAAGCTTGTAGTTCATCATCTTGCAATCGATCCAAAGATAAAGCCCGTTAGACAAAAGCTTAGAAAAATGCACCCCAAGGTGGCATTATTGGTCAAAGTTGAATTAGAAAGAATGTTAGCTGCTAAGGTTATCTGACCTATCGACTGCTCAGAATGGATCTCCAACATGGTCCCCATCACTAAACCTTCTGGTGACATCAGAATCTGCACTAATTTTAGAGATCTTAACAAAGCTTGTCCAAAATATGATTTTCCCTTGCCCAACATAGATATGATCGTAGATCTTATAGTTGGAGATGAAATTCTGTCCCTCATGGATGGATTTTCTAGGTATAATCAAATCAAGATTGCAGAAGAGGATCAACATAAGATAGCATTCACTACCCCTTGGGGAACCTTTTGTTACAACATGATGCCTTTTGGCCTAAAGAATGCTGGGGCTACCTATCAAAGAGCTATGATAGCCATTTTTCATGATCTCATCCATAGCATTTTGGAGGATTATGTGGATGATATTTGGGTCAAGTCTCATACCTTCATGGATCATCTTGCTGATTTGGAGAAAGTCTTTGATAGGTTAGCCAAATATCATCTCATGCTGAATCCCAAAAAATGTGTCTTTGGGGTCACATCTGGCAAGCTTCTAGGATTCATAGTTTCTAAATGAGGTGTAGAGATCAACCCCAAGAAGGTCAAGGCTATCTTAGACATGCCTCCTCCCTAGACATTGCAACAGCTTCGCTCTCTTCAGGGAAAGCTTCAATCCGTCCGACGCTTCATCTCCCAACTTGTAGATAAGTGTACACCATTTTCACATTTACTAAAGAAGGATGAGAACTTTAAGTGGGATCCTTTATGTCAGCGTAGCTTCAACCAGCTCAAGCAGTATCTCACCAATCCCCCTATCTTGGTTCCACCAGTTCTTGGTTGTCCCCTGATTTTGTACATATCAACAACACCTACTGCTCTAGGGGCACTTCCAACATAGCGTGATGACTACAACAGAGAAAGAGCCATCTTCTACATCAGTAGAACCCTAGTTGGTTATGAACTCAATTACACTCATATGAAAAAAGCTTGTTTGGCAGTTGTTTTCTCAACTCAAAAGCTTCGCCACTACATGCTAAGTCATACCATCTAACTAGTCTCCAAGATTGACCCTCTCAAGTATATGCTCTCCAGAACAACACTTACAGGCCATTTGGCCAAATGGTTTATGCTCCTTAGAAAATTTGACATCTAGTATGTGGACAGAAAGGCAATCAAAGGGAAAGCTATAGCAGATCACCTAGCTGATGCACCTCTAATAGATGCTTATCCGTTGATCATAGAATTTCCAGATGAGCATATCTGTCTAATTGAAGAACAACCCCCATGGAAACTTTATTTTGATGGCTCATACACATCTCATGGATCAGGGGTAGGAATATTGTTGGTCACACCTCAAGGAGATTACATTCCAAAAGCCTTCAAGCTACAATTCCCTAGCACCAACAATATAGCTAAATATGAGGCCCTCATAGCAGGATTAAAGATAGCTACAGAATGGAACATTGCTGAGTTACAAATCTTTGGCGATTCTCATCTCATCATCAAGCAATCCCTAAATGAATATCAAACCAAAGATGAAAAGCTATTACCCTACAAAGAGCTAGTTGATCAGCTAACCCAGCATTTTACAAGGCTTCAGTTTACACAAGTGCCTCGAATATAGAACAAAGCAGCAGATGCTATGGCTACTATAGACTCGCTCTTGAAAATTCCCCAAGCAGCTACACAGTATGAGTTTTTAGTGGAGTAGCTCCTCACACCTGCCTATGCAAATGAGGATTCAAACCATATTTGTATCTTGGTTGGTCCCCAATCCCCTTGGTACCATGAGATTCATGCTTACCTTAACGATGGTATCATATCCCCTCACCTCACACGTACCCAATGCTAGAAATCTCATCCAAAAATCATCCCACTTTGTTATCATAGCCAATACCGTATATCGTCGGGGTTATCATGATACTCTCTCTTGATGTTTAGACCAAAATGAGGCCGTGATGGTGTTAAAAGAAGTACACTCTGGACTTTGTGGTGCGCACAGGAGTGGTATTGTCCTAGCACAAAAAATCCTTAGAGTAGGCTACTATTGGCCTACCATTGAAGACGACTCCTATGACTTTGTCAAAAAGTGTCTCCCATGTCAACAGCATGCAAATCTTGTGCATGCTCCAGCACAGGATCTACAGCCAGTTGCACCACCTTGGCCTTTCACTTGTTGGGGCCTTGATCTAGTTGGAACTATCACACCCCTCTCATCTAATGGACATAAATGGATAATAATAGCTATAGACTATTTCACTAAATGGGTGGAAGCAATCCCCCTAGTCTCAGCTATAGGAGTTCAGGTCTCCAAGTTCATCTTGTACCACATTATTTGCCGCTTCGGCATCCCATCCACCATCTTCACTGATCACAGAGGTAACTTTGAAAATCTCAACATGGAAGAATTATGCACTTCCCTTCACATCCATCACCACTTTTCTAGCCCATATTTCCCACAAGGTAAAGGCCAGGTAGAGGCAACTAACAAAACCCTCCTTAAAATCCTAAAGAAAGTTGTCAATAATTCTGGCCGTGATTGGCACCTACAAATAAATTCAGCCCTATGGGCCTATTGAACCTCCTTTTGTACATCCATAGGCACAACTCCATACTCCCTAGTCTATGGTGCTGAAGTGGTACTACCCATAGAGGTTGAACTTCCTTCCTTGCGCATATCTTTGCAAGGAAAAATATCAAATGAAGAATACAGAGTAGCTCGACTCACCTAGCTAGATCTCTTAGACAAGAAGCAAAAACAGGCCTATGATCATCTCACAGTCTATCAAACTCATCTCAAAAGCAATTTCAACAAGAAGGTGCTTCCACGACACTTTTAGCCAGGTGACATGTTCCTCAAAGAAAACATGAAAGTCTAAGAAGATCGAGAAAAGAAAGGCAAGTTTGAACCTACTTGGCTTGGTCCTTATGTTATCACTGCATCCTTTGGCTCCAGAGCCTATCAACTATCTACACCAGAAGGAGAACTCTTGAATGATCCTACTAACATCATTCATCTCAAGAAGTTCTATGTTTGAAGATCCTTGGTATACCCAGCTTTTGAAAAATACAAAAAAATAGTAAAGAGAAATAAGCATCCAATGGTGAAAACTTGGCAATTCAAGCACCTTGGATAGGTACCTTGGTGAAAACCTGGTAATTCAGGTGCCTTGTGAACTAAGACTAATCCATTATCTATCACTATCCTATCCCTCATCCATTTACCCACCATCCCATAATACACCTGCTTGTTCCTTTGGTGTTCCAACCAAATATCCAAAATCTGATGAAGCTTGTAAAATACCTCCTGTACAGCTTGTAAATCTTGTACCTCAGCTTGTAAATCTTATACCTCAGCTTGTAAATCTTTTATCATCCCTTGTATCATACCTTGTATATCCAAATCTTTTCCAAAGCTTGTATCATATTCTAGCTTGTTAATAATCTTGTATCCTAGGTTGTATCCTATCACATGCACACAAAGAATCCCATTTTCCTTAAGCTTTTCGAAAACCATCTACCTATCTGCCTATCAACTATTGCAGACATCCCACCCTTCACAAACATTTCCATCTCACAAAAACCAAAACATGAAAAAACTTGTACATTTGTAACATATCTTGGTCCATCATCTTGTACATCCTCTTTAGCTTAGTACCATTGTATCTATCCAGCGTTCATGTCAGTTTGTCCTTGATTAGCATCTTACACCCATCGAACATCTTGGTTAGCTATTCTAATGCATCCTTTAGCTAGATCTCCTATCACCAAAGTGTTATCCTTCTTAGTTCAGCTTGCCAGATGCATCACTGATCTAGATCCATTAGCTTAGGTGCTCTCTGATAGATCCTTACAGGATATAGCTTTCCTCATGTCTAATCTTGGTCTTTTAGTACCTTGTCCTACCCATCTCATTGGCAAATGGTTCTCTTTTGGATTTTTCCTTTCTTTTGATTTGGAATCTTCCCTTTTGGGTCTTGAACTATCTTTTCCAAGCAATCTTTTTGTTCCCTCCTCAAGGTTTCCATGATCTTCCATATCATGGTATGCTACAAATGGGGCAATCTGAGCGTAAGGTCCTGATCAAGTCTTTTGTTTGTTTTTCTTTTTTTTCTTTTGGGTTACCTAGTGTCGGTTCCACTCTGATTCTTTCAAGATTCATGTGTGATGCTGGGGCAACCCTTACGTGTTTGTTTCAAGTTAGTTCGTCAGTCCTCTAAATGGTTGGTGAAAAGGCCTTGATGTTCTTGATAACCTTGGCAATTAACCAACAGTCCTATAGAAAATCTAGTGCTCAACTACATGGTGGTACTTCTCTTTGAAGTATCCCCCCACTCAAAAAGCTTCAATGGAATCCCTTCATCTCCATTATCCCCCATCCATCTCCAGCATCTGTCTCTCCTACCCCAACTTGTGCAACTATATCTCTTTGAATCAATCATCACTCTTAGCTTTAGGGATCCACAATCCTAGTCTTAGGGATCGACCAATCCAAATCAATCCAACAAGCCTCATCTATCGAGATCCACAATCCTAGTCTTAGGGATCTTTGAAACCCATCTTCCGCTAAGCTGACTCTTTGAAATCCTGTTGCATCAGCTTTTGCCATCCCATCATCCATCTCCCTATCCTAGATTCTTTTTTATAGCGCTCTGCTCCTTCATCCTCCCCCCAATCCTAAAAGTCTTAAGCTTGCTTCCTCTTGTGCATCTGATAGCCCTTTATCATTTTCCCGTAGTGAGAGTTTGAGCTAATTCAGCCCCTTCTCTTAAGCCAATCTAAGTCTCCTTGCTCATCTAAGATTCTTTTACTTTTTAAGAAGCCGTCGAGCCTCATTTCTCTCTTCGCCACCTTCTTGAGGGGGCATCATCTAAGTCTAGTCTCTCCTCTTCTTATCTGAGACTGTGGCAACCTTGTTGTTAAAACATCTTCTTCGTGTCTTCCTCATTCAAACTTCTTTGAAATAGTGTTGTCTCAACACTATGTCAAAGAGGGGCAAAATGTAGACACCTAAATTTGATTACACCGCTTTGGTAATCCTATTTAGTTATCTCTAAAGGCATCATTAATTAAATTTCTATTTAATTAATCCTTTTCCATCCCCTAGCTGATTAATTTAATTAATCATCTATAGTCCTAATTGATAAATCAAATAACCTATTATTTATCAATTAAATCCTATTCTTCTATCTAATTCCAAAATCCCTATTTATCAAATAAATCTATTTGATAAATAAAGCTCTCAAATCTAATAGCCCCTAACTTATCCCTAAACCCTCTTTTTAGCCTACTCTACCCCATCCACCCATACTAACCAAGCTTAGTCACTAACTCACCCACCCTCATGAATGCCATCCACTTGCAAATCTCTAACAAGCCTAATCTAATCCTAAACCCAAGCCTAATCCACCCCCTAATGTTGTCACATTCCCTAAGCAAGCTTAAGACTTTCCTAAGCCAAGGAAAGTCAACAATCTCAACTCCCTTCAAAATATCTCAACCACCAAGCCTTCAATGCTCTTACAAAAACCATAAAGACTCTTACAAGCTCTTACAAGCCATAATGAAGGGTCTTTGTGAAGATATTATCCTTTGAGCCTCCTTTGTTGACTCATCCTTCCCCTTTCCTCCATCCACTCACCTTGTGACATGTGTCACTCCCTGATTGGTGCTAAACAAGCACAATCCATGTGCTCCCCTTTGAGTGCATCCTAGCCCTCCTTAAGCTTTCATCTTTCCTTCCATCTTAGCCCTCCATCCCTTAAGCCCTTAGCCTATAAATTGAATCCCCTCCCAAGCCATTTCATCACAATCCTTGAGCTAAAGTTATAATGCCATTTTGAAGCCAAATCATATCAATCTCATACATCCACACCAAAAATCCCAAAAATCTCTATTGAAGCTAGTTTTTGAGAACCTTGAGCATACATCCCAATCCTTAGACTCATCTACCAAGCAAGGAGCTAAACCCTATTGGGAGAGTCCATTCATTTGGCTCACATTTCCAATTGGGTTTTCCTCTTTAGTCTCTCATTTATGTTATGGTTTTTATGCTAGTTAATGCTTTGTTCTCTTAATAGATTAGTATTACTTGCTAACATATTTCTCATATACACTTACAAAAAGCTAAAAATGAAGAAATTTGGCCCCTACAAAATTTTGAAGAAACATGACTTAGAAAATGCATATGAAGTGGAGCTGCCAGATGGTATTCACATTTCTCCCATTTTCAACATTGCAGATTTAACAGAGTATCATGATGATGGTGCAGAAGAGGAGCTGGTGTTAGAGCCATTTCCAATTCCTACTTCTAAGAAGGAGGAGATAGAAGACATTCTAGATCATCGTGTGGGTAGGAGTACCAGAAACAGACAGTATGAAGAGTATTTGGTGAAATGGAAAGGACGACCGATCGAGGACTCAACTTGGATTTCAGCAGCTGAGGTTTCCCATTTGGGATTTCCTCTACCATTCATAAAGCGACAGGGTCACTTTTCAACTACCTTGGGTGTCTGATGCAGGAGCATCCAGAGGTATAAGGGCAATCCTGTGTCACCCAAAAAAAATACTTAGACTTAGTTTCTATTTCATGTGTTTTCATTTTTGGATACCCATTTGGGTCAAATAAAGGTTCCAACTCTCACAGTTCCACTATCAGTGTTCGTGTAAATCTTGAAAAAATAGGAGTATGTAATTGAGCCATCATTTTGGTGAACTAGGAGGTGTAAATTGGCTAGATGAATGTAATTGTAATTTAGAGCATTCCATAAAAAGAATCAGGTCAAAAGGCCCCACGGTTTGAAAGTTATTGCAATTTTTTGGGTTGTGAAGACCTCCTAAGAATGCTTCAAAGTCAAGTTACGGGCATTAAATGACCTTGAAAAGGGCCAAAAAATGGGGGACGAGAAAAGCTGATCCATAGGGCTATAGAGCGCTTTCAGAGCTTTTCAAAAATGTAAATGGTTCGTCAATCGGAGCTACGGTTTAAAAGTTATGCCTCCCAAAAGTTCAGTTACCATTTTTTGATTCTTCTAGATTTGTGTCAACTTCTAACGCAGCTTCTAGAACCTTCTATTTGGTCGATGGATGCCTACTAGCACTTTCTAGAATGTACTCCTAGTCTTTAACCCTTCGGGCTCTATTTAAGGAGATTTCTGGCATTGTAAAAGGCAGTTTAGAGTGGAGTTTGAGAGGAGGTACTGAAAGGAGAAATTATCTCCACATTTATGCTATTGTAAGCCCTTAGGGAATGTTTTGAAGTTTATTTTCTCTGTACTGAATGTACTAGCTTATTTTTCAGTTAATACAATTTCTCTTTTCTGTTGTGTCCATTCTATTCTTGGGTTGTGTCCCCATCAAGATTTAACGTGGAAACCCAATATAGGAAAAACCACCAACTAGCTACCAAATTTTCACTCTTTTGAAGTGATCCTTGTTAGGAGCCAACCCTGTTAAAGGTTACAATACACACTATTATGTGTGACCTTGTTAGAGGATTTAATCACCTTGTTAGGAGTGGCCTTGATAGAGTTCTTTAGAACAATTCAACTGAACTATCACCTTGTTAGAGGATTTACAAAATGGCTATTAAACCAACTTTGTTAAGAGATTTGAAATCACTACTACAATTGTTAGAATGTAAAAATTAATTGACTTGAACAAGATGCAACTAGATTTTCTGATTACAGGTCTCTATTCTGCATCATTAGATCCTTCTTGATCAAATATGGCTTTGTTGCTCCTCAATGATATCTGATCATTCTTCAAAATTTGCTTCCACAATAATCAGTCTTCATATCACATCGAATTCATCTCTCACTTAGAATTCACAACTTGACTTCTTATTTATACCATTCAAATTATCAAGTCGGCCCATTCACATGTTACATTTACCAATAAACCATACATTAGTCGACTACAAAATTCACTTTAAACAAATAGACGTTATTTCAAAAATTGATGAAATCCTTCACTGGCTAACCTTGCCTGGTAAATACTACTTCCAGAAATTTCCTAAGTTAACCATCATAACTTGGTTAACATTACAACTTCTACAAAATCCTTTGGCTACCAAGTTTACTCAGTAAGAACTAAATTCCTTCTTTGTCCATGAGAGCTCGGTAAGAATTGTTTCTTCCATATTTTCCTTTGATGACCGAGTGAGCTTGGTAACAACTAAATTTCTTGAAAGCTTAGTAATAACTGTCTACTCAATAGACATTGAAAATTTTCTTTAATAACCTTTTGAGCTTAGTAGACTCTATCCTTTTCCTTTTTGACCATCTAAACTCAGTAGATTTTGTCCTTTGCCTTACTGACCATTTGAGTTTGGTAGACTCTATCCTTTGCCTTGCTGACCATCTAAGCTCGGTAGACTCTATTTGATGAATGATATGACATTTGTGTGACATCAAAGACAATACACAATTTAACAATTGTATCCAACATCCTCAACTAATGGATTTGTGTAATGAATGAGAGTCTACGTCAAAGCATTAATAGTTCATAAGTGCTAGTTTCTACATGTTCCTTCACAACTGAAGGAATAATCACATGCTCACCTTGTGGCTTGACAATAGATGCCCTAACTACATTATGGTCATGATGTGCCCCTGACCTCTAAAATGATGACCCCCCACCTCTACCCTAAGATTCTAATATATCAAAATAATTGGGGATCTCCCAAGGAAAAATTCACAATACAATTTCTTTAAGAAATACATTGGGACCTTGCGATTATTTCAGGGAGGAGCATCAAAGACCATCCACCATCTATCCTAAAAATTATTTCTAATACCATCGTATATGCACGAATGGATGGGGAACTATTTAGTTGTCTCTCTAATAGTATTTTGTTCACTAGGCTTTCTAAACAATGCACAAATGCTGCCTTTTGGTATTTCCTTTTTTAAAATCTTGATATGATAATTTTTTTATATAATATCTTTTTTTTTCATCCCTCTTAACACACCAAATATCAACTGACCACTAACAAAAGCTACATGGGTCATAATGGACTCAAGAGAAGATGCCAATTCTGCTCTCATTGGATTGGTTTTTCCAAAAGATTTTAACCTACCAATGAGTGCTTCTAATTCATTTTTCCCTCTTTCTTTTTCATTTATTATGTTGTCTTATGTGCCAGGAGGAGGTCTTCCAATTGATGTAGGTTGCAAAATTTCTTGTTCTTGTTGTTGAGGGTTTTGATTCTCATATTGTGGAGGGCTTTCATTTGGATCTTGTGGAGGGTTTTGGTTTTGATCTTTTTGGGGATTTTCCAATTCATTATTCACATTTCTTGATAAGAAACCAATTGCAATCTAAATAAATAAATAAATTTAAAGAAAAAATGAAAAAAAACCTACAAAACAATGCAAAAACAAGGGTAAAAAATATGCGACGTGATCTTGATCTCGAACTTCAGTAATGTGGAGGCATTTTGAGGAGGTGGGTGGCAAAAATCTTCATTTCCTTCAACTCATGTACGTGCTGCAAGGAGGAAATATTGCAAAATGAAGTTAAAATGAAATGGGTTGTGGGTTTGCAGCCCATTTATATAATAAAATTGTTTTACAAAGCGCATATGCACTATAGCACGTACGTGCTTTTGAAAACTAGAAAAAAAAAAGGTGTCATATTTTTGGTACCACAACTTGGTGCACTTACCCAGTACCCCCTTTTTCTCATATCTAAGATCCTTCTTCAAATCTAAGTCTTTGTTTAGCTTAACCTTTACATTTTGATTCTTAGAATATTATCTCTTTACAATGATCAAATCCCTTTCACTTCTCCCCTCCTCCTCCTTAAAGGGAACCAAAATAAACTTTTGTGCAACATTCTCTATTTTGAATAAGTTTCTCCTGTAATCATCTATTTAACTTCCCTATCATATTGCCTATGTCTACCTAAAAGAGCATGAAAAGCACTCATAGATGCCAAATCATGTAATGCATCATCCTTGTAAGGCCTAATGTTGAAATTTACCAAAAATTATCATTTTACCTCCATCACATCATGGTCATCTTGAAATCCCATAAGGACAATAATGTATAAGCATATTCAAGCCATTATTTTGTACCATCTCTTTTAATACAATATAATTAGTCTACCACTATCCACTATAACCTTACAACATTTTCCCCCTAGTATGAATATGATCATAAATAAATTCCTCCTTTGTATAAGTTCAATTCCCTTCTTTCTCAAAATGATACTCCTAAGCATGAGAAAATCTCATATCTCATGTTCTTCTATATTTTGCATAACTTCATTAGTAGTATGTTCCTCATGTGTCACAAGATTCTATTTACCCATTGGAACATTGAAAATATTGGTGTTCTATGCCACCATAATTAAAACAAGTAACTTTGAAATCCTTGTTACCACTTCATCTCCTAAATGTTCTTGATTTGGTCCCTCTATAATGGTCTACTTCTCTTTGCTAATGCCACTTACTTTAATTTTCTTTCCTCTACCTCTATTTATATCTTATCTTAAATCTTCTACCTTTAATACACACTAATAAGAATCCTTTGCAATACTATTTGTCATCATACTTATCTAATCTTGAATATTCAATCTTGAACAATTACTATATCTAGCTACCTTCTCCCTAAATGATTCTTAGTCTCTAGATCCGATTATCATCTTGTAGAACTCAGTGCATTCCTTCATGCACTCATGTCCTTTTGCTTCAAGTTATGCAATCTCTCTTCAATAATTCTAATTCACATTCCTTAGGTATGAATTGAGATGTTAACCTAGAAACCATCAACCTCCATCTAGTGATTTTTGTTTCACCATTTTTCTCTCTATCTTATTATAATTCCTTCCAACATAAGGCAACATGAACTTACATATGATAACTTAATCCCTTGTGGACCTTTGATATACTCACAATAAAATTTATTTTCTAGATCACCTATCCAACATATCAAATCATTAGGATGAAATGATGGCTCTTATTGACTTGTGTCATAGATTTCAACAATATTTCATCATCTATAGGGATCTCAACATTAATAGTTTCAATATCTTCAATGGATTCCTAATATTCATCCTCTTTCTCATGATTCTTTCATAATCAAGAAACACATTTTTAAATCTCATTCCTCATTTTTTTCTTTAAGTCCTCCATTATTTATTATAATTGTCTAGTCTTCATCCTTCTAGCAGCATCCCACAAAATCCCTCAATGGACTACCTTAGTTAAAGCTATCTGATTATAAGGTGTTAATTTCCTCTCACTCGATGATCTATCAAATAAACTTGCATCTTGCCTCCAACTTGACAATTTGTTCACCCTTAGTGTACCTAAACAACCCAAACAAGGTCACCAATTATCAAACATCATCTTTAAAATCCTCTTGCACAAATCTTATGCAAATGCAAGCTAGACCTACACTCTATCAACTTACAACCAAAAAATCTAGGGCTTTATAGGCTTATAAGCTTTTGATCTGGTAACACAAGGTACCATTTGATTAACTCATGGTGGGAGTTTCCTTAATAGATATGATCCAAACCATGCAACATGAGTTGAAATACAATAGAATTTCAATTTTAGGCACAAGACTATTAACTTGCTTCAATAGATATTTGAATTATCATAGAATCAAACAATTATATCAATGCCTACAATAGTTAGATTACATTCAAGGACTATATGCTTGGTTACAATAAATTCCTTAGTTCTAGCTTCAAAAATCTATTCATATCTTTCATCTTCCTTCATGCCTCAAACTAGGAGCAAATGCCAAAATTATACAACTACATGAGCTACAAGTTGGCCTCAAATTTATTATATTCTCCAAGAATGAGAAAACAAAACACAAAAATATAGGTTTGGTCCCAAATAAACTTGACAAGCTATGAATAAAGATCCAAAAGAGATGTCAATCAAAGACCTAGAAATTTTGAGATATGAGCCATTAAGATTATATGATCAAGATATATATTTTGTAAATTAGAAAATTTAGCTAATTATAGAAAAGAAAAGATTATATATAATCAAATAAGAATCCAAAATATCTCTCATGTGAAGTATCTAAATGAAGTACAATACTAGACATACATATAATATGAGATTCATATTATACCCTTAGGTTTAACATAGAAAATACTTCAAATCAAAATTTTATATAAAAAATACAAAAGCTAGAAAATAGGAACTATTGAGCAATCATTTTGTTAGAATATGTAGTCTACCAATATAACTAAGAGTTGGGGGGAGGGGGGGGGGGGGGGGTGTTGGGCGGGTTGAATTAGTTATCCAAATACTATCACAATTATAAACCTTAATAATTCTTAACCATATGGGCAATATAACCAAAAACCACAACCTTATACTCATGCACAAGAACACTAGATATGTTAACTAGGGAAACTCTTGATCAGAGAGAAAACCTTGATGGGGATGGTACCCACAAGATGGTGTACTAATATAAATATTTTTTGTTAGAGAATGGACCCTGTTAGGGTTCTATAAACACATTTAGTACATATTAGTCCTTCTTAGGAGACTTTGAATCCCTATTAGGAGATTCCAACCTTGTTAGGAGTTGTAGAAGGAAGATGGACCCACTATCCAAACAGCTTCAGGGGCACGACCAATGAACCCACTATCTAAATGATCTATGTATTATTCCTTGTAGAATAATAGAATTGAACTGTATTGCTCCTTCCTCTTTCTTTGTTCTATCAACCAAACTTCTTCTCCTTCTGATCTCGATACCTAATCACAAAATTCACATCCAATAATCCCTTGGATCACTTACTCACATTTACCAATTACTCTTCTCTTGTTTGCACTTCCTTGAACACTTTAAATACCACATACAAATCACACTTCTCAAAAAAGGAAAATACTTTCCTTTATACCAGGTCCTCAAAACAATTCCTTGAGTTGGCCTCGAGGTTTTCCCAATTAATTAATTATAATCATGATAGAATTGTCGACTTAAATTCTATGAAACTCTTCACATGTGCAAATTCAAGGCTTGCACACTCACATACATCATCATTATACTATCTTCTTTTACTATATAACTTACTGTATTGTGATTCTATCTTTGTAAAGAGATAAATTATAATCATCAAAAACTACTTTATAGGTACTCTGTTTATGCACCAATCTCTATAAATTACATATAACTTCTATATCTCTTTGACTTAGGTTACGTGTACTTAACCTCACTATCAGGACACCATGGTGAACATGTCCTTAACTTCATGTAATATAATTGTCAACCTCTCTCTGTACAACCTTGATCTATGTCTGCTAGTCTTCATAGAATTACTTCTATGTTGATACCAATGACAAACAGAGTTGTGAATGTAAGATGTCAATACTTTCACATGCTCTCCAATTCTTAGGATACTCCACCAAAGGAATGCCATCAGAATTCATGCTAACACATTCTACACAATGCCAAAGGCAAAAATTCTTGCAAATTTCTCTCTTGAAAGGGGAATCCAAATTACCACCTCCAAGGTTTTGGATGGTTGTTCTTCAACCTACTAGGAAACTCAACTGAAGATAAATGTGAATGTTCAAAATGAGGCCTTTTTTGGTACTTTAATCTACAAAAATTCTAAAGTATTACAACCTCATACCAATGTATATATTTATATTTTATAATTTTAATGATAAATGGAAAATCTAATGATGCAACTATATAAATTCCTATTCTAACCAGGTGTTCAAAATCAAATAATAGAGTTAGGGTAACAAGAAAATAAATAAATTGTTAAAAATGAAATTCCTAATAGACATAAGTCATAGACACAATGCTTCTACAAATTAAATCTTCAAATGAGATTAAGAATAAAAATAATGAAATTAAAAAAAGGGCATCCTCAAGTCCATCGAAGTAATCATCAAAGGGAATAATGAAAACCAGAGGATGTTTCACAACTCATCAAATCACAAAGCCATGAAAAGTGTGCTTACACGAGACAAATTTCCATGCAAGAACTCATAGGTGATCATTTCTCCAATTTTTCACAATTTAGGAATTTGTTAGCAAATGAAAAAAATCAAAACTAATAGATTGCACAAGAATTAACATACAATAAAATCATTGTCTCCATCACTATTCATGAACATAAAATTCATAAAGGAAACACAAATTCAAGCAAGAAAACTACACAAATAATGAGAGAACCAATAACATACTTTAGTGCATAAAAATACCAACCTTGAATACATATTACATCTTTGTATTTATAGGAAACATCATCCTTAATGCAATTTTTAGAGCTAGGGATTTTTCTTTCCAAAAAGAATGCTAAAATCACTAATTTTAAAAAAATTATGTATAAATAGATTCCTAAGTAGGTGCTAATTAGGCTTGTAATCTTTATTTTATTAATTACATGGTGCATGGACCTTTACATGACTCAAAAACTATAAAGAAGAAGAAGATTACAAGAGAGAAGTGTTGGCCAAATTTTCCTTCCCGCAAAAATTGCCACATTTGAATTCAAATGATAAAAAATCACACCCAAAATTTAATATTAATTAATGCCATAGCAATATAGAATAAATTATGTAAGGACCTTATAGTATTTCCATGTTTTCCTAGGTATTTTCAGTCCCACATGTTTTCATTCATCATCAAATCTCCCAGGATCAATGAAAGGTACTTTCCTGCTTTAACAAGATGCAAGGTTTTTAATGGATGCAAGGAAGCAACCTTTTGCCATGTGTCTAGGGTGGGTGCTTGTTTCTCATTGTGGGTCATCTTTTGAATATGCTAACACACTATTGTGAGTTGGAATACAGCTAGAATTCTATTGGTAGTTGCTTTCCCACATTCTATCTTTTGTGAAACTTTCTTACAATGCAAGGAAGCAATGTAACATATGGATGGGTGGGTCTATCCTTTCGTGTGGACTGCCAAGGTTACAAGGTCATGCTAGTTGGATGCTAGGTTGTGCTGAGGTGGATTCTCTCCTAGTTGCTTCATGTTGATTCATTAGGAAGGGTGACATGCCATCATATTAGATGCTAAGTAGTTTGTGGGCCCGAAAGTTAAAAAGGTAGGTGCTAACAAGGTTTCCCATGATCATCGATCTTTTGTAGATTGATGATCAACACTTTATTGCATTATAGAATTGTAAGGATTTTAAGTGATGCAAGGAAGTTCTTGGAGGACATGTGCCCTTATGGGCCCAGATGGTAACATTGCATTCACACCGGTTAATTTTCCAATTTTGTAAGCCTTTGTGATTAAGTTAGGAAGGTGGTGTGATTAGTTGGCCAATGGGAAATTAGACTTATGAAAACCTTGTGAGGTGGAAAAAGGGAATAATATTATTGGTCCACATGACTCATCTTGGTTGTAGGACTTAGTTGATGTCTTTGTTGCAAGACTCAGTTGACCTATTGACCGTGCCAATTTGTAAGCCAAAAATAAAGGAAAAATGGGTTTTCTTGTACAATCCAATCTTCTAATCGATCCCAACCACTCCAAGTTAATGTTGGGTTTTAAATGATGCAATGCACACTCTTCTCACCATCTAATCATCCATTTTGGGGAGCTTGGCATTGATTAGCACCATTTTCATCACTTCAGGGTTTACTCTAGTTAGGGTTTCCATTATTTTCATGCTTCTGCAAGAGTACCAAATCAAATCTATTATTCAGATAATCTCAATTATTCTCTGAATATTTATGACTGTAGTTGTGGAACAACTTCAATTAGAGATATCTCAGTTATACCTAAGCTATAAAGGAAGATTTTGTAATCTTTTTAGTGTGGATCTTTCTCTAATTCTCTACTAATGCTTCTATGCATACTACTATAATTTCTCATGCCTTTGAGCCATTGTAATCCTCTATTGAGTCTCCTTTAGCCATTAACACACTATGCAAGCTCTCTTTGCCTTTGGTTAATGTTTTTTAATCAATATTCTACAATTTTCATGATTGCATCTATTTTTGACATTAGAATAATATTAAGTGAAGATTCTTCCCACAATATTCTTTTGTTGTCTGATCCACATGAGGTTGTTGAATTAAGCAAGGTCTAAATGTATATTCTTTGAGGTTGTAAATGGTTAACTGTGCATTTATGGGTAGAGATAAGGTCAAACACTCTATTTTTGGTGCATCATCCCCTTATATTAGATTAGGTAGATTTTCTTTCATGCATTCCTTCTCTCTTTTCCTCTCCAAGAGTAGTTGGGTGCACCCTAATAGTAAAGGAAGCTAACCTTCTCCAGAGACTCAAACTCACAGTTCAAGTCCCATAGCTTGGAGGTTGTTTCCATGTTTCACAAGGTTTTCCTTAGATAAAAAAATTGGACAAGGGTGCAAAATTTTGTGACAATAGTTTTTGGCATGCTTGGTGGGACATATTCAAAAGATTTCAAGTCTATTGGTGTCAAGAAGAAGAAAATTTCATTACTATGCTGAAGAGATAGAACTAGCTTTAGTATTCTATCCTTTAAGAGACTAATTCTTCAAGTACTTGGTGACTCTAAGCTTCAAAAATATTTGGTTCTAGACAAAAGTTGTCACGATTCATGTCTAAAGCTAAAACAAGGGCATCTTCTAGAGGTAAATTTTAGTATCAAGAGCTTTCATTTTCAAATCCTAGAGGAAGAATGTCTAGATTATCTCTATCACCAGTTGGGAGTACAAAAGAAATACATATCCCTACAAGATCAATCTCCACTCCTCCTATTTTTAGATCTCAACCTAGGTTACCAACAACTCATATTAATAGACTTCTTGCTTATATGACTAGAGCTCATGCTTTTGCCACCTTTAATGGTGGAAGTAATCTTTTTTTAGCTCAAAGACATGACATAATAGTAGCTACACTTAAAAGTATACCTAAATTTACTGGTGAAACTTCTATCTCTCCCTTAGAACACATTCAAGAGGTTGCAAATGTTTGCAATATCCATGGTATTATAGAAGATGATGTGGCATGAGACTCTAATTTCATCTTTAAAAGGGAAATCCCTACAATGGTATAGGAGTCTATCAACATGGTTCTATAATAGATTGGGATGGATTAGAAGCAAGACTATGTAAACAATTTGAGGACAAAAGTGACTATCTATCACTTTTAGAACCACTAACTACTATAAAAAGAGCTCCTCATGAATATAGGACTGATTTCAACTATAGATTTTAGAAAACATGGGACATAATACCTACTTTAGTGAAGCCTACCCATGGTAATGCCTTCTTACATTACCTCAAAGGTTTTATCAGTGATATTGAGACCAAAATCCAAACCATGGGAGGAGATACCTTACCTAATGCTTATGGAATAGCAATAAGAGTAGAAAATATATTGATACAAGGAGGAAAATTAGCTCCAAGATCTCCTATCACCAACCAACAATAGCCCCTATTCCCACAACTTCTACATCTCAACCCCTTGTTATAGCCCCTCAAGCTTCTACATCTTCAAATGGAATAGATGAAATCAAGGAGATGATGCAACCTATGATGTTGAACATAGATAAAAGATTGCAAGGCCAAGAGAAGAAGTTGGAAGATAGCTTCTCTATGATGCAAAAAGTGAGGAACAAAGTGGTGACTTTCGAAAGGTAGCAAGATCAACGTAATAAGGCTCATCAATTGCAATATCAAACTCTAAATAATGGTAGGCCTACAAATCACAATCATGGGAACACTTCTTTTGATTAGAGTAGGAAAAATAGTCATGCTTCTACCTCAAATGTAAATCAAAGTAGGGCCATAGTCCCTCAAAATAATATGGCTCTAGATCAAGATTTTTGTTCCTCCTGCAACTACTACTATGCCTATTGCATGTGTCAAAAAGATAAATCCTATTTAGCTTTGATCACGTAGGAGCCTATAGTAGGCTAGTCATATAATGAGAACCAACCCAAAGATGCCTCACATACACAGAGACAGGGTGATTGCTTCTTCATGAATCATCAGGTGGAGGAACATTGTAATGTAAACCAGGATTATATTGCTCACAATGCTAGGAGCAACAGAAGAGTCATTGAAGATGCTACCCCTCCTCCTCCTAATCAATCTTCAAAATCATGTGTAGTACCTCATGTACAAGTAGAAAATGATCAAGCCAATGCTCCTAAAAAACAAATACAGAATAATAATAGAAGAGATATGAATGTCCCCCAGGTTATTCCAACTCAACCCCCTACACATGTAGTTCCCAAGGCTTCTATCAGAGAACCTAATGCCCGATTAGTGTGGTAGAGAAAATTAAGAATACAAATGTGAATATTTCCACACGGGGTGCTGTTGCTACTATACCCATGCAAAAGAGGGTGCTGCAACAAGAATTGGAAAATATAAAACCTAAAGATCAACCACCTAGCATAGAGAGTGCCACAAACCTAGTGCAACCATCAAGGGAGCTGGAAAAAAGTAAAAGGTTAGACCTCCCCATTTTATGTTAATTTGATTATAGGGGATAAACTAGTCCACAATCATATGATTGATTTAGGGGCTAGTAGTTCAGTGATGACTAGGTGTGTTGCTGATGCTTTAGAAATGAAACATGAGCCCATTGTTAGGGATGTATTATAGTTAGATGGGTATTACTATCAAGACTATATGGATCCTTAGGAATGTTGAAATGGCCCTATATGCATGTCTAGGGTGTACTATAACTCAATATATATTAGTTGATGAGGTCAAGCCACACTTTCCCATTTGTCTGTCAAGAGATTTCACTACCCAAATAGGTGGTTACATATCTTCTAATCTATCATACATGTTTTTTAGAATGAGGTATGGAACTAAGGCTTCAATCATACCAGAGCCTCTAGCCCTCCACCATATTGAGCTCTATACCCATAATCTCATCAATATGAATTGCACTATCCTAGAAATGGATGAGAATGACATAGTGAATGAACCTACCACTTCTCTATAAGAGATACTTGATTTTATCTTAGATGAATGGGCTAATGTATATCAATATAATTCCTTATCAAAAACCCTTGTGATAGGTATTGGCACCTATTACATTTAAAAAAAGGATGCTCTTGTTCCTAACCTTGTGAGAACCAATGAAGATATGACTAGGATATGGAGTATGTACTTTGATGGATCAAGAAACAAGAATGTATTAGGGGCGAGTGTGATGTTAATTTATCCTACACAAGTAAGGTACTACTTATCCTTTAGGCTCCAATTTAGTTGTACCAATAATGTGACTAAGTATGAATCCTTGATTTAGGGTCTTCTACTTGCTCAAAAAAGAGGAATTCAAACATTGAGTGTACATGGAGATAGTAAGTTGGTAGTCAATCAGTTAAGAAACTAGACTATCACTAAGAATGGCTTGATCAAGTCTTATAAACATAGAGTATGGGATTTTCATGAAGGTTTCAATGAATTTAATATTCAGAGCATCCCTAAAAAAGAAAATAGACATGTTGATAGACTTGCAATAGTAGTTGCATCTTATGATGTGCAAGGGAATCTTGAGGAAGAGAAGAAGCTACATATTAGAGTGGTAGTTAGACTTGCTATTCCTAAAAACAAAACCAATTAGAAAGTCTTTGAATTTGATGCACAAATTATAAGCTTCTTGCAAATTCTTAGAGAGAAACCAAACTAGGTTGTATGACCAGTATGGAGATTAGATCATCAATCTTAGTTCCAAAAAGTTACCTAAGGGTCTCATTACCTTAGAGAGTGTCTTCAATTGTGATGATTAGGCAAGAAATAGAAGAATGAACCTAGCTACTAACAAAGATGATTATACATATGTTGTGGTTGCTAACAAAAAGTCCTTAAACATGGGAAAGGTATGTTCTAAAATTGATCAAGAAAGTTTGATTCATCTATGCCAATCATTTAATGATATATTCCTTGGACATGTGATGATTCAAAGGGGTTTGAACCAAGGTTGTTTTAGCATACCATAGACTTAGCAGAAAATGTCAAACTAGTAAGGCAAAAACAAAGGCCAGTGAATCCTAAAATTGAAGTCTTAATGAGAAAAGAGTTATCCAAGCTAATTGAGGCTTATATAATTTTCCATATCAAGAACTCATCATGGGCTGCAAACCTTGTCCCTATTGGGAAGAAGAATGGAGAAATTAGTTTATGTGTGGATTTTAGGGATCTTAACTAGACTTCCCTTAAAGATCACCATCCTCTTCCTTCCATGTAGAAAATATTGTCTAAGGTTAGTGGTCTAGAAAGGTTCTCATTTCTTGATGGATTCTTTGGTTAAAATCAAGTACTAGTCAAAGAGTTTGTTAGATACAAGGCTACATTCACTACTAAGTGGGGTTCCTATGCTTATAGTAAGATGCCATTTGGGCTAACAAATATAGGTTGCACATTTCAAAAGGCAATGGATATGGCCTTTAAAAACATGATTGAAAGGTTTGTATTAGTTTATCTTGATGATATCATAGTTTATTCAAAAAATATAGCAGATCATTTTGGTCATCTCATACAAGTTTTCATAAGGTGTAGAGAGTTTGGAGTATCCCTTAACCCAATCAAGTGTATCTTTGCCACCAATCAAGGAAAATTATTAGGACACATTGTATCAAGGGATGGTTTAACCATTGATCTAGAGAGAACAAGGGAAATACATGCCCTTTCCCTTCCTAGTCATAAGAAGGGTCTGCAAAGTTTTCTTGGTAGACTAAATTTTGTGAGGTGATTTAACCCTAATTTAGCTACCATGGTAAAACCTCTTAAAGACATTCTTAAAAAGGATAAAATGTTTACATGAACCAAGGAAGGGAAGGTAAGTTTTGAGGAGATCAAAGAAGCCATAACTACGACCCCTACTCTCATCAATCCAAATTTTGAGAAGGATTTCATTCTTTATACCATAGGTGGCGAGTCAAGCATCTGTGTTGTTTTGACTCAAGAAAATGATAAGAATGAAGAACAAACTATTGGCTTATTTGGTGAAGGACTTAAGGACTATGAAGAAAAATACAATATTGTAGAAAAGAAAGCCCTTGTAGTCATAAGAGATTTGAAGAAATTTAGACATCTTCTATCACACAACAAGATCCATCTGCTAGTCCCCCATGCTAGTGTGAAGGATTTTCTTTTAAGAAAAGATATTAGTGAGAAGAGAGCTAGGTGGATTACTAAGGTAATGGAGTATGATGTTTACACCTAGGTTACCAAGTTGGCAAGAGGAAGGGGATTGCGTAAATAAATGATTTTTTTCTCAAGAATGAGATGAGGAAATTGTATTAGTATTAATAGAACAACAAGAAGCAAGGAATGACAATCCAAAGAGTTGGATAGATGATATGAGGACCTTCTTAATAGGAAATGGATATCCTCAAGGGTTGGATAAGGCTAAAGGGAGGCAGTTTAGATTTCAATCAATTCCTTATGCCATAGTTGATGGTATCCTTTTTAGGAGGGATTTCAATGGAGCCCTATTGAGATGGATTGATACAGACCAAGCTGAAAAAATGATCAAAGAACTAAATGATGGTCATGATGGTGGTCACTTTTTAGCAAGCACAATTATGATGCAGAGATTACAAGTAAGGAATGCCAAAAGAAGGGGGACAAGAACAAAGATAACTTCCTATCATATTCATCAGAGTTTAATGTTGGATTTTTTTTAATAAAAAACTTTATTTATTTATTTATATATGACACTAGACTACCAAGAAGTTAGTTTTCAATCAAGTGCCACCTAGAAGCATTGGCAAACTAGTTTTCACTACCAGATAGTTTGACAACTACAAGTCATTGGAGAAAATAGTTTTCAACAAGTAGTTGGTCAACAATGCTAGAAACTAGTTTTCATTGTTGGATATTTTTTTTAATAAATAAATAAATAAATAAATTTATAGTTATATAGATATACTCTAGAGCAATGTTAAAGGAGATCAAAAGGAACCATGGTGAGTTTCTTTACAAGTTCCAGAAAGAAAGCTTCCTTAGAGAGAGATTTCTTGTATAGCTTCAATTAATGAACATTAATGAGGACCTTGTGATGTTCAAAGTCCACAGTGCAGACCTAAATTGCACCATTATCATAGACATGCTCAACTTCATAAGGTCCAAGCCATCTTGTATGAAACTTGCCTTTGAGATCTTGTAATCAAGAATCATATAGAAGTGCCCAATCCCCAAGCTAGAAAGAACATTGGAAAATATGTTTTTCATGCCATAGTACTCATTGATTCTATAAAAATTTAGTATAAAGAAGTGCTTCCTGATGTAACTCATCAAGGGAGTGGAGTCATGTTATACATTCCTTTTGAGTGTCAGAGAGACTCAATCCAAGTTGAAGGGTAGTTTGAAGAGTATTAATCTTGAACTCAATAGGAAGTACAACCTTCTTACCATAAACCATTTCATAAGGGGTTAGGCCAATGGTGGTCTTCCATGTGGTATGATAGGCCCACACAACTTCAGGAAGCCATGTGGCCTAATCATGCTTATCAAGTGCAACAGTTTTAGTAAGAATATTCTCTAGTTCTTGATTAGTTACTTCAAGTTGACCATTAGCTTGAGGATGATAAGGTGATGATTTTCTGTGGCAAATTTCATATTCTTGGATTAATTTAGCAATGAGGTATGAAGTAAATAGGAATCCTTGATCATTAGTAATCTCATGAGGAACACCAAAGCGAGTAAAGATTTTGGAATATAGGAACTCAACAACTTTGGTATCTCGAGCATGCTTAAGCACAACCACCTCTACCCATTTTGTGACATAATCTATACAAAAAAAATATATTCCTTGTTTTTAGAAGGTGGTTGACAGGTCCAATGAAATTGAGATCCCATTTTTCAAAAGGTTCAATAGAGAACTGAGGGTGAAGTGGCATTTCATCAAATTGTGTAAGACAACCCATGCGCTAGCACTAGCCACAATGTTGAACATAACACTTGCAATATTTATGGAGCATAGGCCAGTAATAACCTATAACAAGAATCTTTTGAGTAGCCCATTGAGCAGCAAAGTGTCCACCACAAGGTTCAGTGGGACAGGCATGAAGAATATCAAAGACATCTTCCCTAGGAATACATCGATGCATAATGTTATCAATGCTGATACAAAATAGAAGACCATTGAACCAAGTATATTGTCCATTGATGCCCACCAACTTATGGAATTCATGATGAGAAAAGTGTGGTGGAAACTTGCATTTAACCAAATAGTTAGCAATGTCAGCATACCATAGAATTTTGGTAGAAATTGCAAAGAGGTGTTCATCAAGGAATGGGTCATCAACAAGAATAACTTCATTATTAGGTTGTTGTGACTAGGACAAGAAATCTACAACCACATTTTCTTGATTAGGATTATCAAGTATAGTGACATCAAATTCTTGTAATTAAAGAAACCACCTAATAACCCTACCAGTTACTATAGGTTTATTCATTCAAAATTGAATCGCTAAGTGATCAGTATGAACAAACACTTTATAACCAGTAATGTAGTGCCAAAATTTATTAATAGCATAAACAATAGCTAAAAAATATTTTTCATTTACTATATAGTTTACCTCAACACCAATGAAGTTCTTATTGGTGTAGTAGATTGAATAGAAGAGGTTGTCTTCCTTTTGTCCAAGGACTGCTCCCATTAAAAAATTAGAAGCATCGGTGTGGATATGGAATGGTAATTCCCAATTATAAGGACCTCTAATAATAGTAGTTATAAGCTTGGTTTTAATAGTTTCAAAGGTTTCTTCACACTTAGGGGTCAAAGTGAAAATAATATCTTTAACTAACAGAGAAAACAAAGTAGAAGAAATCTTACTAAAGTTTTGAATAAATCTCCTATAATAACCAGCATGACCAAGGAAACTCCAAACATCTTTTTGGGTAAAAGGTATGGGGAGGTTTTGAATTATTTGGACCTTTTTGGGATCAACTTGTATACCTTTTAAGGAGATTAAGTGACCTAAAATAATTCCCTCTGTCATCAACATATGACATTTCTCATGGCTTAGAGATAAATTAGTGTCAATACATCACTTAAGCACTCTCTCTAAGTTATCTTTAGCTTCATAAAAGGTATTTCCATGAACAAAAAAATCATCCATATAGACTTCTACACAATAATTAACTAGATCAGCTAAGATGCTTAATACCACATGTTGGAATGTTGTAGAGGCATTACATAACCCAAAAGGGAGAATGTTGTATATGAAGGTTCCCAATGGACAAGTAGAGGTAGTCTTGTCTTGATCTTCTAGGGCAATACAAATTTGATTGTACCTGCTAAATCCATCCAAGAAAGAGAAGAATCACTTTCCTACAATAGTACCCAAAACTTGATCAATAAAGGGTGATGGAAAATAATCCTTCTTAGTAGCCTTATTTAAAGCTCGATAATCAACACAAATATGCCACTTACCATTTTTCTTTGGAACAATGACCAAAGGAGATACCCACCTATTATCTAAAATAGGATAAATGAAACCAACATTCAAGAGTTTTTGGATTTCTTCTTTGATGATATCATGCAAGGTAGGATTGAGTCTGTG
The DNA here is from genome assembly GCA_028749045.1 of Cupressus sempervirens. Classification (NCBI taxonomy): domain Eukaryota; kingdom Viridiplantae; phylum Streptophyta; class Pinopsida; order Cupressales; family Cupressaceae; genus Cupressus; species Cupressus sempervirens. The sequence continues at coordinate 808,471,708 of CM053786.1, read as the reverse complement.
TTATAGTTATCGAACTAGGAAACTTCCTTCTTCTATGTAAATGTGATGGGTACAAGTGTTGGGATGAATACATTGCATGTCTTGATATTCCTATGCAAATACATATTTATGTTCTTTGAGCATACGTATGAACCTAAGCTAATGTTAACTATGGATTAATATTGAGGGTATGCCTAGGTAGGATCTCCATAGGCTTTGATGATGTAGGAGCACTAAGGAGGGGTCTTGATGATGTTTCTAGTTTCTCTAAAGAAAATAATGGACTATACAAACATTGATGTGGAAAAAGCTGATGCAATGTGAGGAAGTGTTGAATAGATAAAAAATTGCCAACTAGGGGAAAATTCTCAAAAGGACAATCAACAATCACATGAGAAGGGAAAACCATAGTTTCCAGGATATCATTAGACTCATACCTATTTTGAAGGAAGTTTACTAAAATGGCCTCATCAGTTGGGTATTCAAAATATGGTACTGGCGTGATGGTAAGGATTGGAACCTAGTTGTCAAAATTACTACTGACTCATGTTGGGCCTTCTACGTCTAATAGTGGTTGAGCAGGAGGATATAAGGTCAACTCTTTTGTTTTCTCACCATTGGAGATAATCATGTTACCTAACCAACAATTAATGTGGGCATTGGCCACTGCTAACCAAGGTATTCCAAGAATGAGAGGATATCCCCCCAACTTAGCTTTGGGCTTTAAGATCATAAAATTGGCTGGATAATCCCAACTATCAATGGAAAGAATGACATCTTCTATAACCCCCTATGGTTTGACTAATGATTGATCAACCATTTGAAGTATTGTAGGAGTAGGTTAAGTCCATCCAAGGATAATTTATTTTCATTTGATCGGTCATTACATTTATAGCAGCCCCTAAATCTACGAGTGTATTAGGAATAACAATTTTACCAATACTTACCTAGATGACAGGACTACCAGGATCTGCATATTTTGGAATTTTGATATTTCCCAACATCAAGTCTGCTAACTATCCAATAACTTGGATAGTCTTTAGATCCTTCTTTTTTTGGCATCAGGTACATAATTCCTGTATCATCTTATTGTACACTAGAACATCCTTAAGATCCTACAAAAGAGGAATTTTGATGTTAACATTGCATGATTCATTTAAAATATCAAATTCTAAGTGTGTTGGGTCTTTAGACTCTGGTTTAGGAATGAATCGGTTGGGAAACAAAGGTTTTTTTTCTAATTCTTCTTTAGGTTTGTCATGGGCCTCTATAATAGTAGATCCTTTAAGAGCCTTCCCAGATCTAAGGTGTACACCATCCAACTCAACCGTGTTAATAGGATGGGTAGGAAAATTAGTCGTCTCACTATGATAGAGTGGTTGAGGAGGCTTATTGTTAGGATTTGGATTTGGTTGAGTTGGAATGAATGTAGGTTTAGGTGGTTGAGGTGGATTTGAAGAAGATGGAGGTATGGGGGGAAGAAATTGTTGAGGTTTTTGGTAGGGACTTATCAGTGGTGGTAGAGGAAATGATTGTTGTGGAAGATAAGGTTGTATATAAGGTTGTGGAGGTGGATACGAAGGTTGTGGCCTCCATGACTGATGCCATGGTTGTGTAATAGGTTGAAAATTTTGGGACCATTTCTAATAAGGTTGAATTTTTTGATAACCTCCATACCATGGACCTTGGTTAGAAAATTGCTGAGGTGGTCCAAGAAAATATTCATTGGAGAACCCTCTAGGTAAAAGCTAGCATCATAGAGCCATATAGTAAATTGATTCTTTGGTATATTCCATGGAAATCATCCCTTTAGGGAGAGGTCATAATGTCAAAGTCTTGCTAGCTTCCTTGAGTGATACTACATGATTTCAATTATGAGGAAAATCATTTGGTCTATGCTTCTTACGACAAGTTGGGCAATATACTACCAAGGCCTTTTCAACTTCCTCATGTTTCCTAAAATAATACAAAGTGTCAATTTGTTTTCCCTTATGATTTAATAAGTTAGTTTTAAGATCTTCAAGTAAATTACCAATTTCACGATTGGAGATACCTAATGCATTACCCATAGGGGAAAACTTACTTGAGTTCCCATGAATAGATTGATGAGACAATGAATAGTTCCTTCATATATCACAAACATCTTCAAAGGACATTTTAGAAATATCACCTTTACTAATAAAATTTAAGGCATCCATGGTTTCATCATGAATTTGTCTTAAGAAAAGCATCTTGATGGTATCTAAAGTTAAATCAGGACACCTTGAGTTTTGTAAGCTAAAGGCAAAAAATTCCAAGAAATCTTCAACTAACTCTTCTTCTCATTGAGTCATGCAAAAGATTTCATCCCATACTTCCTTGGTCTTATAGTACTCCTGATATTTTGCTAGAAAAGCATCTTTCATTTGGTTCCATGTTCTAATGTCCCTGAGACTCATAAAACATCATGATGCAACATCTTTCAAGGTGGCTAGAAAGAGCTTTAGTCTCTATGCATCACTTTGATAATCATAACTATTACAAAGGACATCAAATTCAAATAGGGATATATCAGGATCCTAAAAGGTTGAGCCTCTAAATATGGGAAGTGTTGAGTGAGGGATGTTTTTCATAGGAGCATTATCCTCAGGAGGCTGAATAGGAAACTCAAATGTCATATTATGTTGAACAATTGCATTTCCATTGTTTCTAGCATCATTTCCTCCACATTTTTGTTTTCAATATTGTTAGCCATGAATTCTTCCAAAAAAATTGTTGCCCAAGGTGTATAATATGTTTTAAAGGGTTGTTCCAGAGATTTTGGAGGCTTACTACACCTAATTTTGTATGAGTTTGCAAATTGTTCAAAAAATTTAGAAGGTGTAGTAGGAGAGGTGGATTGAGAAGATGGATGGATTCTAACTTCATCCTTTGGTTTTATTTCAATGGTTGATGAATTTTTCTCTTTTTGTGTTTTTCGAATTTTTGAATTATTCTCTTTTTGTGTTTTTTGAAATTTTGAACTACCCATTGGTTCTTTCTTAACAAATATACCTTGACTATCTCTAAGCCTATTCATAAACCTAAATGATTTACTACAATGGAAACCAAAGGTACTATCCTAAGCAAGGTTGAAAAATTCTCAAGACTTTTGAAGGGCTCACTATTCCTATCTTGACCTATTATAATTTTATGCCTTTAATATCTCTCCCCAACAATGGCACCAAAAATGTTGGGTACAACTGTAGTTCAATTTGATGGTATATTTATAGATATGATTGAATCAAAAATACCCTATGAATGTCAATTTAGGATTCATACACTCATGAGAGATATAATGGTTGTTTTCTCAAGGGATGAAAATAATAAATCAAGAGGTTTATGAATGCAAATTACTACTTACTAATAAATTAAACTATCCAAATTATCACACATCTAAGATTACTATGGCAAATGAATTCTAATCTAAAGTTTGGTTCTCATTAACACACTTCTAAACAATTAACCATCAAGCACAATGTTTTTATAAATGCTATTGCAAATCTTTGTTCAATTAAGAGTCAATTTGATTAAGAGTTGAAATCTACTTTGATTGTGATAGGAGGTTGTTTACAACATACTAATTCTGGGTATAAAGTGCAACAGGAAGTATGATAAATGTAAATACAAGGTTATTCAATGAGTGGATGAATGTACAAAAAAAGAGCACATTTTCACACCCATCACATATTATTTCTTCTAGCGGAAGATTTGATGTTTAGTGCTTCAAAGTCCTCCATCAAATCTTGTACTCACTCGTGATAGGCCATTAACCTTTTATCATTACAAGAGTAGATTTCTTTGAGTTGTCAAATCACTAGTTGAGAATCCCATTCTACCATGAGGGCCTTCACATTCTTTTCTAGCATGAAAAATAATTCCACACAATAAAGCTTCATATTATTCCATATTGTTTGTGCATATGACCTATAAGTGATAGGTAGCATAGAAAGATTTATATTTGGGATTGATTAGCTTAATCCTAGTTCTAAATTCTTGTTTACACTTGGAAGTTAGGTGCATTTGACTTATGTTTATTTATTTTGACCTTCTCTTTCACTTGATCTTTGAAATCTTAGATTTCCCCAATTAGGCCAGTGACCTTCAAAGTCTAGGTTTTGAGATGTACAACCATCAGGACCAATCCTTGATCTTTTAAAAACTTTCACCTCCTATGTATGGTGACTGCCCCTTTAGGAGGAGAGGAAAATGCCCCTTCATCTGAAGATGTGTCATTGTATGATGCATTAAGGTCCTCTTCACTTTCTTCTAGTAAAGTTTCTTCCTTAGCATTGATTCTTTCTAAGGGGTCATTTAACATATCATCTTGAGTGTTTTTTGTATCTTGATTCTCCAGTATGGATAGGTTGACTACCTCAATACTTGTAGGCTGAGAAAGTCAGGTCAACACTTGGGTGACAACATCTTACAACTTGAACATTCAAACTTAGAATGGATCACGTAATGCAACTTGAAGAATACAAGGAGGAGAAATATGTTTGTGTCCACATCTTCTCCAAGGTATTACAAGTTGGTAACTGTGTTGCCTATGAAATGAGTGATGAGGTCTTGTAGAGGGGACTTTTGGTGACTTGTGGTAGGATTATATTTGATTAGATTCCCTAGTCTAGAAGGTATTTATTATCATCAATCTATAAGACCTTAATTCACATTGGAGGAAGAAAACTTCATTAGGAACTTTCTATTGTCTAAACATATTCTTTATCTTAGGTTCAACATCAATATTGATTTGGATATTCAATCCCTTCCAGGGTAGTCATTGTTGGGTGAGATCTATGGAAAACCATCCTCTTAGAGATTTTATTCAATTCCTTACTAATTAAGAGAATGATGTATGTCTTAGGGATGTCTACTACATGAATATTAATGATGTCTTGGATTTAGGTATCTATAGTTAGTTGAATGTGTACATCTTTTAGTACCCTAATGACTTTTACTTCAATCTTATCAAGTTAAATTACAACTTAGTTTATAGGTTGCCAAGTGACTCCTAGCCTTTGAGATATTGAGAGTGGCATGATGTTGGATGAGGTGCTTGAATAAATAAGGAAATTATGAAGGTTCTTCCCAAAGATTCTAATACTTAGCATAAAAGCAGGCACTTCCATCTTTTCCTTGAACATAGTTGTCTTAGCTTTGACAATATTGACTTTGGGAGAGTTCACCTTTTGAGTGTTGGATTCCTTGGTGTTATCTAGTGTCTTAAAAAATGCTTCCCTTTAGGTGGGATAACTCTATAACATGTCATACATATAGATGTTTTCCTTGGTCCTTTTCAATTTTTGGATGGCATTGTACCATTTTGTAGACCATGTAGGATTATTTAATAAGGTGGGCACTACTCCATGTTCTTGATACTACTATGCTTGGGTAGGTGCACATATAGGTGTAGGATTGTTGGTTTCTCATAGATTAGGATGAGTATGTTGTAATCCAGGGGGAACCCCATCAATTAGTGGTTCCTTCTAGTTTTGCATGTTGGAAATATAAGAGGAGTAATTGATAGGGGAGGGGTGAATCATTTATGACTAAAAAAAATCCTAGATCCCTTAGATGTCAATACATAACATAAAATTCACTGAAAATATTGATGCTTGGTAAATACATAAGCACTCATTTACACTAGTAAATATTGTAACTCAGCAAACACTAAAATAGAAATAGTAACTCAACAAATTCTCAACATGTAAATCATAAGATATTATTTATGATTAACCTTACTTAAATTAGTTTCATACACATGAAATAAATAACATGAACACAAGTGACACCAAGATTTAATGTGGAAAGCTAATTTTGGAAAAACCACCAATTGCAATTGTAGACACCCAAAAATTGGCAAAGACTTGAATTATGCAATTCTAATCAATCAATGCAAATTAAGGAGGAAATTAGAAGAACACAACAGACTTTGAAATCAAAATCACATGAGGTCATTAATTATCTATCAAATCAACAAGACCTAAACCAACTTTAAAAGAGGAGAAAAATAATTCAAATTCATAAAATGAAATTCAAAAAGGGAGGAAGAAAAACACAAGATGTTGAAAATAAATAAGACATTTATTTATTCAATAAAGTCATTTATCCTCACAAAAGAGAAAATCTCCCTTTTTCATTCTAAAGAATTAGAAGTATCCCCATTTATCCTCAAAACCAAGTTTGTTGGATTCTTCCTCCTCATCTCTTATGAGATATTTTCAGTTTCACTTTCATCCACTAGTCAAAGGTGAAAATTTTGATTCTTACCCCAACCCCTTCTAAAATCCTATAAATAGGAGGGAAATCTAAGAGCCAAAGGACCCAAGTTTTAGGGATTTGCACTATAGGCACACTCTGAGTTATCATTTTAGCTAAGTCATAGCATTTTAGCATTGTTTTAATGTCATTTAGCATCATTTATTACATGTTAGCTCATTGTATGTCTATTTGCATAGCATTCAAAGTGTTATTATCCTTATATAATCTACATTATAGTCATAGATCTTGCATGCATTCTTGTAGATCTGCATTCTAAGCATATTGTCATTCTAGAACTATTATTGAGATGCTGATCTGAGAGCTTTCTTAGTAGTTGTAGTTAGGGAAACATGAGATGTTTGTAGAATTTACATTTTGATAAAAATTTCTTGGGTTTAGTCTAGTTTGTTATCAATCTATCTACATTCTACATTAACGTTACATGAATACATGATTATACCATGTACAAATTGGCACCCACCATGGGGCTTGAGCTCAAAGCCTCTCTATTTTAAATTTTTTTAGTCTAATCTTTCATTTTTAGTATAGATCTATGTTTCTCATTGTTTCCTTGTACAGATCTAATTGATTTTAGGTTCTACACCATTCTAGAGGCTTTGTATCGGTGAGAGTAATGTCCCAAAGTCTTCCTAGAACACATAAGGGTCAGATCTTAACCTTTTGACACTTTTGAGATCTATTTTAATGCTTTTGATAGATATTCTAATGCTTCTAAACTCTATTTTAATGCATTTAATCTTTCTAAAGTACTTTTAAATAGTTTTTTAATGCACTTAAAACTTTCTATAGCACTTATAAAGACACCTGTAATGCATCTGATCATTTCTAAAGTGCATATAAAGTATTTTACAATGTACCTACTTTTATTATAGAACACTTGCTAGATTAAATAATGCATACAAAGCTTTCTATAATGCATATGGGTATTCCTATAATGCATTTGGTAAAAAAATATAGTTTCTTGAATCTAACTTCCAGATCTGAATATCATTTGCTTACAAGTCCCTTCCAAGTTAATGAAAGCTCTCAAACTATAAATAACACACAATAGGAATGAAGACCCTCATAAATGCACCTTGCCTTTGCTAGCTCTGAATCAAGTAAGTGGAACTCAACTCTTGTTAATTTAAAGTGCGACATTTCTAAGTTCCAAACCTAGCTTAATAGAATCCTTCAATCTTGCTGATCTAAAATAGAAGTAGGCCTATGCTCTTATCTCCTTTGAGTTGATCAAAATGCCTAACCTTCTATAAATATTGGTCACAATTGAATGAGGAAAGAATCCACACATAGCTTAACTAGGAGTCCCTTTGTCTTTCATATTATAAGGGTGATTGAAATTTTGTGTTTGTTGTGTTTGGGAAGTCAAAATAGTAGGGATATCCTCTCACTCTTCTCGAGTGATCAAATTCCCAAAATTGTTTGTGATTTCCATTTTCTACTTTCCACTAGGTAGGATTATCTAGCCATAGAAAGGCTACCTCTTGAGTTGCCATAGTAGGGCTAGTTAGAGGGATTGCCTCCCAATCTTGTATCTCTAATTGAATGCAAGCCACCCATATTTAAAATATAGCCTTCCTCTGGTATTCTCATAAGGGATTGCACAAAACCTCCTTAGCATTAGTGGGAAGCTCTTTGTCAAAGGGAGGTAAATCCAAACATAGTTGGTTAAACACTAAAACCTATTAGTCATCGGCTTTAGATGACCTTGTTAGGAAGCTCTTTCCTTTCACTTTATAGGTGTGTGTACTTTTATGTTTTACTTTGATTTATACTACTAGTATGCTTGGATGTGTCTTAAAAATATAATAAGAAACACCAGTGTGGATCATTGTCCTTCCAAAAGATGCAACTTCAAATTGGTATTGAGAAACCAAGTCCAAAACAAGAAAATTGCTAAACAACCCTCAAGTAGTGCATGTACTACATAAAACAATGCTTTTGATCTCTATTATAATGCATATTCCTACAAAAAAGTGCATCTAAGCTTTTAAACAGTGCATTTTCCCAGCTAAACAATGCATCTGCACCATTAAACAACACATATGAAAATTAGAATAGTGCATTTGAGAATTTAAAAAGTGCATATGATCTATTAAATAGTGCATTTAATCAATATTATGACGCATCTGAGAAAATATATAAAATAGAGCCAATCTATGCACATGATAATTATGAACAAATGACAAATTTGGATACCCTTTTCCTTGCTGGTTGTTTACAAGTCTAAGAGATTCCATAATTTATCAAAAACATCTTTTTGAAACAAGCAGAGCTATAAACATCATCATCAACCCTATAATTATTATTGCTTCATTTCGTACATTTAGCCAAAAAAGTTTGGAGACACACATTCATCCCCTACCTGACTTCATGAAAGTGAACTCATCTCATCAACATTGTCAAACACCTTTTCCAACCTAGCTTGTTACCACAAATGAATTGCAGTCCACATAAACCCTCACATTTCAAAAATGCATAAGAACTAAAGGAATCCAACTCACATTTCATGCCACCACATAAAACTAGTATAGCTACAAAACCAAGATGGTCATCTATATAAGTGAGTGCTAGAATAGCCAGTAGAACCATTGAGAACATAAAACCTCTAAATCTCCTTGAACCTACTACACCAACAAATTGCTCACAAAATTTAGTTACTAATGAATCACCCTTGTTCAACCAAAATTCAAACTTCTTAGCCACAATGAGTTCATCTGCAACATGGGATGACAAGAGTATTGAAACTAAAATTGAAGATTTTCAACAAAATCTTGAACTTGTTGACATCATGGACAAGATACTCAAGAAATACAAGGAGCATTATATACTAACATTAGCAAAACAAGGTGCGAAATTGTCATGTGATTTTGATGTGACCAACTTGAGACAGGACAAAGAAGAGTTACCCCTAGATGTCATCACACAAAAATAACAAGACCTACAAATAGAAATGGAAAGGATGAAATGAGGAAAGACACAACCCGCCATTCGATAAGAATTTTGATAAATATTTTGGCACATTAGATCTGCAAGATCACCTTAGACAATTCTATAACCTGAGTATGGAATTTTCCCATGACATAATGTACCTAATGCATCTATTTCCTAGGAGCCTTGGAGGGCAAGATATTCAATGGTTCTCCACGCTACCCTCCAATATCAAGACCTTTGACCAATTGGCTTTCAGGTTCATCTTCCAATATTCCTACAATATCAAAAGGGAAATCACAATGATTGACTTATGTAACATGAAACAACTTCCTGGCAAGTCATTCAAGACCTTCCTATAATGGTGGAGACACACAATTTCCAAGTACCATAGAGACATACCAAACAAAGAGAAGACTAACATCTTCATTAATAGTCTCTCCAAACCAACGAATTACTGGCTCTAACTCCACGGGCCTAAAGATTTCAAAAATACCTTAGAAAATGCTACTAAGGTGGAAGAGACCTTACTAAATAATGACATCATTAAACTATCAATAGATGGTAAGGGCTTTTCAAACAACTCCACATGGACTCATAATTCCTTTGGTTAGGTAACTAATAAACAAAAGTCATGGTGGAGCAACAACAAAAAGAACACTATTAATGATGGGATGGTCAAAGCTAACCATGTCAAACCTCAAACCAATCTAAGTTAGTCATATCCCATTTTCAACAATACCAACTCCAACACACCCCAACAAGACAATTCCCACCCATTCTATCAATGTAATATAGAAACTCCCTCAATGTCCAATCAACAAGTCACTTACAATCAAGCTCCTCCTCCCCATAGATATCAATCTTCCAATATACCCAAAAGAGTATACTCCTATCAGGGTGTCTTATGAAACTGCCTTGCTAACCCTTTTGGTTTAGAGCTCATTGCACTTCCTAAGGCCAAGCCCTATGAACCCAAAGTCAAGCCAAAGTGGTGGAATGACAAGCACATTTGTGCCTACCATCAAAACAGGGAGCACCTAACAAATAATTTTTTTTCCCTTAAGGTGGCAATATAAAAGTTAATCAATGATGGAACCATTGAAGTAAATAATCTTACCAATAGTGAAGGCCATATGGCCTTCAAGAACCCTTTCATGAGCCATGAAAATGGGGAATCCTTCAAAGATAATTAGACTAAGGCTAATTATGTGCATCATTATGAAAACACCATTAACATGATCTCCAACTTTGATGATGTCATGAATTTTATCATAGTTAAGGACAAAAATAGAAATAGTCATTGAATGTCATCACCCAAGGCTAGGCCTCTAAAGTTTTTCTACCAAGACCTGTGACAAATCTTGATCATGCAACTGTAAGTTCCTCATTGCCCAAGTACAACTTGGTCAACCAATTACTTAAGACTCTGGCCCATCTCTCCATTTTTGAACTATTATAAATCTCCCTAGAGCATAAATAAATACTCACCAAAGCCTTAGTGCCAAATGAGCTAGATGCAAGTAGATTTCATAACATGGTTAGAAATCTAGTTGCCCCTCACTATGTATATTTTTTAGCCCAAGATGATATGTCCATCATCTAGCCACGAAACTCTCCTTTTCACATTGAAGTCTTTATCTATAGAAAGAGAGTTAAGAGAGCATTGGTTGATGGTGTGGCAGGCCTCAATATTTGCACACTCAATTTAGTAAAAGCCCTATGGTATTTAAAGGATGTTGTTGACTTAAGAAAGAAAATCACCATTAAATCCTATGATGATGAGGAGAGATCCTCCAAAGGCATGGTTATTCTACCAATCAGAGTAGCACTAGTTGTGAAAGGAATTGTTTGTTAGGTCTTAGACCTAAATATAAATTATAATATCCTATTGAGAAAACCATGGATTCATGAAATTTAGGTTGTTCCCTCCACTTACCATCAGTGTCTTAAATTTCCTTACATGGGTCAAGAGGTGACCATAGATGGAGATCAACATTTTTCCCAATATGCAATTCCCTTGTCCCTCATAACAAGGAAGAAATTGGCACATCAACAGATGACATGAGCCAATCCACATCTATGGATGATTCATGTTCTATCGATCAAAATGATAACGATTCATCAACATCAACTAAGGGTAAAAATAAAGTTGGTTGTTCAAGCCCTTCACTTTCATCACCATCATCATGCAAAGTGTTAGGATTAAACCACAGACAGAAATAACAATTACATGGAAATATGACCAATAATAGAAACTAATAGAACACACAGAAAAGAACACAAGATACCAAGATTTAACATGGTTCACCCAATCCCTGGGCTATGTCCAACAAATAGCAAGTCTGATATTATTACGATTCAGTGATTACAACTTGATTACAATCCGTAATCCCTTATAGCTCAATAACACTGCAAGAACCAATTTTGCATAACCACTATGAAATAGTCCCTAACCCTAAGCCCTTTTATACAAGTATTTTTATGTTTCTTTAGGGTTACAACATGTCATCCATATTCCAGCCACACATTGGCCACAACCCATTTTTTTTTAAATTTACGAAGTATGTACAATATTTCCCTGATTATTCAGCACAAACTAATATTCTCCCACTTGGGGACTGATCAAAATCCACACTAGACAACAATCTCCCACTTGGAGACTGATCCTGTAGCAATACTACTACCACATGGGGCTTCCACTAGATTAAACCACCCTAGACTATGTTTGTTATTGATTGTTATTCAGTCTAGAATACCAACCAAAGTTGAAGAGGAATTTAGCTTCTCCCTTGTCACTACCTTGGAAAACATATCCACTAGATTTTTATCTATATGTATCTTGTCCATCTTTAACTATCCATCCTCCAAAACTAATTGAATGAAATGGTACCACAACTATATGTGTTTTGTCTTTGAATGCAAAGGTGAATTCTTTGCAAGATGAATGGCACTCTGACTATCTATAAACAAATAATTATCCTTCTAAGGATGTCCCAATTCTTTCAAGAAGAATTGAAGCCATATCATCTCCTTGGTTGCCTTTGTAGTAGCAACATACTCTACCTCTATAGTGAATAAAGCATTAACCTTCTATAACCTAGAAACCCGGTTCATGGCTGCCCCACCAATAGTAAAGACATAACCTATAGCACTCTTCTTGGTATCAATATCCCTTGCCAAATCTAAATCATAGCCCTATAAAATAGTTGTAGAGCCCCCAAAGTGCAAACACTTATTGGATGTTCCTCTTAAACATTTGAGAATCCACTTGACTGCATTCCAATGCTCAATTCTTAGATGACTCATATACTTGCTAATGACTCCCACTACATGTGAAATATTTGGCCTTGTACATACCATAGCATACCTCAAGCTTCTTATAGCTAAAGCATAGGGTACCTTGGACATCTTATCCTCTTCTACTTGTTTCTTGGGACACATCTCCTTAGTCAACTTCAAATTACTAGGTAAAGGTGTGTTGATAGCTTTAGCATTCTCCATAGAAAAACATTGCAACACCTTCTCAACATAATCAACCTGAGATAGTGTCAATTTCTTGTTCTTCCTATCTCTAAAAATCTTCATACCAAGGATTTGTTTTGCTACCCCCAAATCCTTCATAGAAAATGCATGTGCTAACTGGCATTACAGCCCCTTAATGTGATCCATGTTAGACCCAACTACAAGCATATCATCAACATATAAACATAAAATAATGTAATTGTCATCATCCAACCTCTTAAAGTAAACATAATGATTTGAATGACACTTATTGTATCCATGTGCATGCATAAAACTATCAAATTTTAGATACCATTGCCAAGGTGCTTGTTTCAAGCCATATAAACTTTTCTTCAATTTGCACCCTAAGTTCTTCTTATCTTTGACCTCAAATCCCCATGGCTAAGCCATATATATCTCTTCATCCAAATAACCATGAAGAAAGGTTGTTTTAACATCAAGCTGCTCTAAATGCAAATCTTTAGTAGCTGCAATACTTAAAACAGTATGGATAGAAGTCATTTTAACAACAAGAGAAAATATCTCATCAAAATTGATACCTTTTTTCTATGCAAATCCTTTTACCACTAACTTTGCTTTAAATCTTTTCTCGTCTCCTTCCTCTTCTTAAATCCCATGTCTTATTCTTCAAGAAAGAGTCTATTTCATCTTTCATTGTAGTCTCCCACTGAATTTTAATATCCACCTGCATAGCTTCATCATAACATTCAAGTTCACCAACATCTGTTAATAAAATAGAATACAAAGAGGGAAAAAATCTTTCTAGAGGTCTAATTTTCCTTGTTAACTATCTAAAATTCATTGGTGTGTGTGGTATTTGTTGTTATAGTTTTTGCACATCATGAGGAATGGCTAGAACATCATCTTTTGGAGTATCATCTAACATTACATAATCATCTTCTCTCTTCTCATGTTGTTGTAACAGATCTTTGTATAACATTTTATCATTGAATATGACATCCTTGCTTCTTACAATTTTTTGATTTTTAAAATTCCAAATTCTATAACCAAATTCATCAATGCCATATCCAACAAATACACATTTCTTTAACTTAGCTTCCAGTTTGGTTCTATTTTTAGAATCCATATGAGCAAATGCTTCACAACCAAAGGTTCTGAGAAAAGAATAACTCACCTTCTTACTAGTCCATGCTTCCTCTAGAATACCACAACCCAAATAAGTAGAGAGACCTCTATTAATCAAATATATAGTAGTATTGATAGCCTTCACCCACATGTGTAAGGGCAACCCAACATGCAACCTCCTACTCCTTGCATGCTTTATTATAGTCCTATTTATACATTTAGCTACTCCATTTTCATGTGGAGTTCTTAGAATAGGTTTTTGTCTATGAATACCATTAGTGGAGCAATAATCTTCAAATTCATGACTGCAATATTCACCACCATCATTAGATATGAGACATTTTAATTTCTTACCAGTCTCATTTTCAACCAAGTGTTTCCATTTCTTAAAAGTTTGAAATACATCAAATTTTTTTCTGAGGAAATAAATCCATACCTTTCTAGTTGCATCATCAATAAATGTAACATAATAGTGTGAGCCTCCAAGGGAAGATACCTGAGCTAGTCTGCATACATTGGTATGCACAAGCTCTAATTTTTCCTTTTTGTGTCCTTCCTAGTCTTTACAAAACTCACTCTCTTCTGTTTTCTACACACACAACTTTCATAGATATCCATATTAACACATTTTAGACCTGGTAAAACTATCTTTTAATGAAGTAATTCAATACCTTTCTCAGTCATGTGCCCAAGTTTGTTGTGCCATAGTGTTGTATCAAAATCTACAACAACTATTTGTTCTTCCTGCTCAATTGTAGCAATTTTTTCTGAACATTTACTTTTCTCTAAAACAATTAAAGTAGAAGGAACAATATGAATTGTACAAAGATATAAGGTGCCTACTTTCACACTTTTTTCTACTACAAGGGAACCTTTTGAAACTTTCTAATTTTTATCATTAAAAGTAACTACACAACTATCATCACTGAGTTGCCTTGCTAAAATTAAATTCCTACACAACCTTGGAAAATGTCTTACCTCTGCAACTTAATCTTAATTTTTCCCTTTCCAACAATTTTACAAGGTTCATATCCCCCAAATAAAAAAGTCCAAAATCCCATTAGACATAATCAATGAAATAATCTCTATGAGGTGTAGCATAAAATGAAGCACTAGAATCTAAAACCCATGAATCATCAAAACTTTCTAAAGATAGAAGTAAAGCATCCTCTTTAATTTTTTTACTTATCACATTTGCCTCCTTGTCTCCATTTGGTTTATCTCCTTCATTTTTCTTTTGATTCCAACAATCTTTCCTTTTATGACTTGGTTTTTCATAGTACTAGTAGTTGTTCGATCCTCTCAATTGAGACCTCCTCCCCTTTGACTTTCCTCTTGATTTCTTGCAATTTCTAGAACTACTTCCTCTCCCATTCAATCTGCCTCAACTTTGTACATTCAAAGAAATTCTTTATGTAGATCCACTTGAGGATTTACTATGAGTTTCCTCACTCAAAATAACACTAATCACATCATCATATTTTAGGGTACTAGATCTAGGAACATAATTACTCATTGTCATTATCAAGCCATTCCAACTTTCAGGCAAAGAACACAAAATCAAGAGAGCCCTAATTTTTTCATCAAAATTGATACCCAAAGAAGGTAACTAACTAGAGATAGTATCAAACTCACTTAAATGATCTGAAATAGACCCACCCTTTTCCATTTTCATATTAAATAATTGCTTCATGAGAAATAACTTGTTTGAAGAGGAGGGCTTTTCTTGTAGTGTCGCTAGGGTTTTCATCAACTCTTTTGTTGTCTTCACTTTTGTAATGTCAAATGCCATCGATGGTGATGGGCATAATTAAATGCTTCCAAGTGCCTTTCTATCTAAAAGATCCCATTCTTCATTTGACATTGATCCCTAATTCTTGGTTTTGGCTTCCAACAACTTCCATAAATCCTTTTGATAAATATAGTCTTCCATTTGCATCTTTCGTAATAGAAAGTTTTACCCATTAAACCTATCAACCCTCAGCTTACCTTGATCTACCATTGCTCACACTCAATTGTGAGACTCCCACTCAATCATGAGACTTTCTTGTAGAGGATAACTGAAAAAATAACCTCGCTCTGATACCACTTGTTAGGATTAAACCACAGATAGAAATAACAATTACATGCAAATATGACCAATAACAAAAAATAATAGAACACACAAAAAAGAACACAAGACACCAAGATTTAACGTGGTTCACATAATCCCTTGGCTACATCCACCAAATAACAAGTCTTATATTATTATGATCTAGTGATTACAACCTGATTACAATCCATAATCCCTTATAGCTCAATACTACCACAAGAACCAATTTCACATCACCATTATAAAATAATCCCTAACCCTAAGCCCTTTTATACAAGTATTTTTATGGAACTTTAGGGTTACAACATGTTGGCCATATGTTGACCATATGTCTGCCACAAAGAATTTATGAAGTATGTACAATACTTCCCTAATCAATCACCACAAATTAACAAAAAGACCCTAAATAGTCACATTATGAAGAAATGGATAGATTGATGAAAGAATTTGATAGAAAGTGTAAATTGCAACACAAAGGAGTGTTGGAAATGATTGAAAAAGATCATAAGGGAGATTTTTGGAAATTATTAAAGAGATTATACATAAAAAGTAATGGAACTGGTAAAGAATGTTCTCAATCATTGTTTTTTCATTGATGTCAAACTTGCTACTTGCAGGAATGACAATTGTTTTAGTGATCCAAATACCATCATTTGGTTGATTGACAAGGAGGAGGCAACCAATAAGATGTAACTAGAGTACCTAGAGAAAGGTTGAAGTTATGATGTTGTAATGAAATACAAGGATCAGCTAATCCATTGATGAAAAAGTGTATTGATGACATACTCTAAGACACAGAGAATGGACACACTAAAACATATCAAAGATGTAAGGTTTTAGCTAAGTGATTTTTAAAGTCTAACTAAGTTCATTAGAGAGAGAGAGAGCCAAGAAAGCAAGTCAGTGCTGAATAGATTCTTAGTTGAAGCCAAGCAAGTTCACTTTTAGAATGTGCTGAGTAAATATCAAGTGTCGAATAGAAAAAAAGTGCCAAGTAAATATCAAGTGCTGAGTAAATATCAAGTGCCCAACAGAAAACAAGTGCTGAGCATAAAACAAGTGCCAAGTAAACATCAAGTGTCGAGCATGAAAACAGGTGCCAAGTAAAGGTATAGATGCCAAGTAGGATACAAGTGTTGAGTAACACAGAACAAGCTGAGTATTAGTAAACCAATAATTCCAAGTTGTTGCATTATTTTGAAATCAAAGATTTGCTAGATCTGAGCCAACAAGGTTGTTACCTAGAAGTTTTTAAACCAGATAGAAGATAAGAGTGATGAGTTGGTGGCATAGAACACCATGTAAAAAGGTTTTTAGCGAATACAACTGGATGCTAGACAAGGTTTCTAGATGAAGAAGAAAAATGGGGTAGATACGTTGTATCCTACCTAATCCATTGAAACCCTAAAATTGGAGAGGGAGAATTGAGCGGGAAAGATATTTTAGATTTCTATTTAAGAATTCATAAGGTCATAAAGCAGTAGTGTGGTGGTGAGAAAGTATGAAATCATGAGCTACTGAAGAAAAGTGATAAGGAGTAAGAGAACAAAGAATACTTTGTTTCATTAGATGACCACAGATATGATTACATTGGTATGATGAGTAAAGAAGACTCAAGGAAACAAAGCTTGACAAGAAGCCAAGCTAATAGAACTAAAGTGATTAAAAACCAAGCAAAGGATTGAATTGAAGTGTGATCTGTAATCTACAAGTTATGTTGTAAGTTGAATCAGATCAAAGCTATTGTTGTTACTTTCTAGCAATTGTAACAGTTTAGATAAAACCTATGGACTTAGGTTGGTTTAATAGCCATGTTGTAAATCCTTTAACGGGGTGACATTCCAAGTGAATGTTCCAAAGTCCTTTAACTAGGCCCATTCCTAATAGTTTGGTGAACTCCTCTAACAAGATCACATTTAACAATGTGTTGTAGACCATCAGAAGTGATTAAAATCAATTGCGCAGTTATTTTGTGGGTATCATCCCCACCCCAGTTTTACCTTGTTATTCCTAGAGGGTTTTTGGGTTATCAAATTCTTAGTGTTATGGTGTGATGCATGTTTACTTTTCTTAGTTGTTTCAATATTTAAATTGCATGCATGATAAGTTCAGTTATGCACCATTAAGAATTTGTAGAGAAAATAGAAATTTTTTTATTATGGCATTTGGACCTTGAATAATTGATTCACCCCCCCTCTTAGTTATTCTAAAGAATTATAACAAGGAGTGGGCAAGTATTCAGTCTCCTTATTTGATCCCTCACTTTCTCTAAAATCTCATTGGAAACCATCATCCACCACTAAGCCTTATCATGCACATTTTATCAAAGCAAGTGGAGCACCTCCGAGTTTAGTAGAATAAATTAGTCAAAGAAATGTTGACATCTCCCCCCACTTATACAGAAAAGGTTTTGACCTCATGAAAAAGATGGGATATACACAAGATCATCCCTTAGGGAAAGGGATAGGCAATGTTGAACCTCTAATAGTACAATTTAAGTCTAATAGCTCCAAAATAGGGGTAGGGTATGGTTAACAAGATAAGACACAAACCTCTTTTGAGGCTCATCCTAAGCATTGTTATTCCTCCTCTTCCACCTTGGTATGGTTAGCTAGACAAAAGGATGGTAATAGCTAGAAAACAAATGACATCATAAATGTAAATCTATCCCTCTCAAATTCACATCCCACCCATAACAAAGACGATGAAAATTCCACTAAATGGGTATCTAAATCATTATTCGAGGAGTCTCTCCACAAAAAAGAATGTGATGTTGTTCACATACCCACATCTGACAATTTAGCTACATAAGGAACAACCTCTTATCTTGGACCCACTTTACCAAGAGTTAGTGTATAACATAGTAGCTTAGAAGATGATGAACATGTTGAAGGTTTTTGGTTTCAAACCCTATTTCCTAACTTCTTTCCAATAGAAGTTGAAGATGACTACTATGAGCCTCTCACAAGCTCTACTATTTCTTAATACTCTAGAAGAAGCTCATGTCATAGATCGAATAGATACAATGTACAAGCCATCCAATGAAGTCATGTCTTTAAATCCTATTGAACCCTTTCCATATTATGAACTATTCTCTCTAATCCATTTCAAAATCATTAATTGGGATACAACTGAGCCTCACCACATTCCTCATTTTGACACTGACCATCATGTTTTCATCTACCTTAACATAGTTGAACCATCTTGTCAACGAAGAACATAAGAGATGCATATAGTTGGGTGTAATATCAATCACCTCAATCAAACTAGAATAGGTCAAGCATTTCATAGCCTTAATGATCACTACCAAGTTGTAGTTGATCTCAAAAAAATAGAAACAAATAGAAGTGATGCATCTCAAGGTGAAAACCCAACTATGGCACCCACAGATGGGGTGATTGATACCTTACGTAAACACTATGAGGAAAGATCTTATATCTTGATTGAACCAATAGAATAAGTCAACATTATAATATAGCAAGAACCAAGGGTCATTTATTTAGCATAGTCCCTATGCATAGAGGAAAGAGATGCATTCATTTACTTCTTTGAAAAAAGATAGATAAACTTTACATTTTCCTATGTAGACATTCTTGAATTAGACCCAACACTAATCCTTCTCCATCTCAACATTTCTCTAGAGGTCAAGTTAGTAAAACAAAAGCTTAGAAAGATGCATCCCTATATAGCTCTACTAGTCAAAGTGGAGTTAGAGAAGTTAATCAACACTAATTTCATCTAGCCCTTGGTGTATGCATCATGGATATCCAACATTATTCCCATATCAATGAAGAATGGTAGCATACACATATACATTGATTTCTAGGATTTAAACAAAGAATGTCCCAAAAATGATTTCCCTCTTCCCAACATTGACACCATTGTAGACCTGACAACAAGCCATTCCATGTTTTCACTCATGGATGACTTTTTAGGGTATAATTAGATTAGAATAGCACCAGATGATCAAGAGATGATAGCCTTTACTTGTGTGTGGGGCACATTCTATTGGAATGTGATACCCTTTGGGCTAAAGAATGCTAGGGCCACCTATCAATAGGCCATGACTACTATCTTTCATGATATGATGCATATCTTTATGGAAGATTATGTGGATGACAAAATCTCATAGTCAAGAAGAACATCTCCCTATAATGGCCAAGATATTCACTTGCCTAAAAGTGTTCAAAGTTAGGCTCAATCCCAAGAAATGCACTTTTGGCATCAAATTAGGCAAGCTTCTGGGATACATTGTCTCAGCCAAAGGGATAGAAGTTGACCTTGAAAAGGTCCAAGCCATAATCAACATGCAACCTCCAAAAAACTCAAGTCAGTTATGCTCTATTCAAGGCAGGCTTCAATCAGTTCGTTGGTTCATTTCTCAGTTGGTGAAAAAGTGTGTACCTTTCACCCACTTACTACTCAAAGATACAATTTTTCATTGGGATGATTAGTGTTAGAAAGCTATTGACTTACTCAAAACCTACTTGATGAATCTGCTTGTGTTGGTACCTCTAGTATCACACAAACCTTTTCTATTGTACATTTCTCTAACAATTAAATCAATCAGATCCCTCCTAGCACAAGAAAAAAACCAAGGAAAGGAATATGTCATCTATTACATCAGTTATACCTTGGTCAATTATGAGCTCAATTACTCTTTTTTTGAAAAGGCATGTCTAGCCATAGTTTTTGCTTCCCAAAAGCTATGTCATTATCTCCTAACACACAAATTCAAGCTCATCTCCAAAATTGACCCCCTCAAATATCTTCTTAGCAAAACAACATTAATAGGTAGATTGGCCAAATGGGTGATGATCCTAAGTGAATTTGACATTGAGTACATTGATAAGAAAGTAATAAAAGGATAGGCCATTGCCAATCAATTGGTAGATGCATCTATAGATATTTCAAATCCTATCCTAGCTGATTTCCTAGACATGCACATTCTTTAGACAGAGTCAGTAACCTGGAAATTCTATTTTGATGGTGTTGGATACAATTGTTTAATTGAGTGTTGTCTTTGATTCTACACAAATGTCATATCAGTTGGTAGAAAATGCTTACCAAGCTTAGTTGGTCATCAAAAAAAATTTTAGAGTCTACTGAGTGTTCCTAAAAATTACTCTCTAGAAACAGTGTCTACCGAGCTCACTTAGGCATTGAAGGATTTTATGGCAGAACTCAATTTTAGCCAAGCTCACAAGGTTAACAAAGGAAATTCAGTGTTTACTGAGTTCACTTGGTCTCCAAAGGATTTTGCAACATTCATAGTGTTAATTAAGCTTTAGTTGGTTAACAATGGAAATCAATTCAGGCACATTGTTTACCGAGTAGGGTTGACCAATGAAGGATTTTGTTGTTTTGAGAAATAAAGCCTAATTATTTTATGTAATGATTATAGCTAACTAAGGTAATGATTATTGGTAATTGTAAGTTGTAAATGACCCAACTTGACAATTTTTAAGGTATATATGAAAGATCAAGTTGAGAATTCTAAAGTGTAATGAGCGAGCATGCAAGTGTATTGATTGTTTGAAGAGGAAAGTGTGAGTGAACTTTGAAGGATGATCAAATATCCTTGAGGAGCAGAAAATTTGTATTTGATTAGAGAGGATCTAGTGAAGCTAAATAGAGATCTATATTAGTAATTTAGTTTCATCTCATTCAGGTCAATTCATTGTTACTTTTTCACCATTGTAGCAATGATTCCTAAATCTCTTAATAGAGTTGGTTTAATAGCCATTTGTAAATCCTCCAACAAGGGGATAGCTCCATTGAATTTTTCTAAAGTCCTTTCTCAAGGCCACTTCTAGTAGGGTGATTAAATCCTATAACAAGGTCACACCTAACAATGCGTTGTAACCTTTAAAGGGTTGGCTCCTAATAGGGCTCACTTCAAAAGAGTGAAAATTAGTAGCTAGTTACTTGGTGGTTTTTTCCATATTGGGTTTCCATGTTAAATCTGGTGTCTCTTGTGTTCATTTTATTTCTTTTATGGTTGTATGTTAATTATTGTGAATGTTTAAAAATCTGTCAAAGATAACTTACACTACATCTACCGAGTTACATCATTTTTTTGTATGTTTACCAAGTGACAATAGTAACTAGTTTTATTAGACATCTAAGGGATCTGTGGATTTTTTTTGTGGTAACTGATTCACAGATCCCTTAGATGTTTGATAAAACTAGTTACTGCTATCACTCAATAAACATACAAAAAAATGTTGTAACTCGATAGATGCAGTGTATATTATATTTAATAAATCTTTAAGCATTCATAGTAATTAACATACAACCATAAAAGAAATAACATGAACTCAAGAGATGCCAAATTTAATGTGGAAACCCAATATGGGAAAAACCACCAAGTAACTAGCTACTAATTTTCACTCTTCTCAAGCGAGCCATGTTAGGAGCCAACCCTATTAAAGGTTACAAACACACTATTAGGTGTGATCTTATTAGAGGATTTAATCACCCTGCTAGGAGTGGCCTTGCAAAAGGACCTTAGAAAAATTCAATAGAACTATCACCTTGTTAGAGGATTTACAAATGGCTATTAAACCAACTCTATTAAGAGATTTAGGAATAACTGCTACAATGGTGAGAAAGTAACAATGAATTGACCTGAATGAGATGAAATTGAAAGATCTTTTTTTTTCTTTACTAGATCCTCTTTGATCAAATACAACTTTGTTGCTCCTCAAGGATATCTGATCATCCTTCAAAATTTGCTCACACTTTCCTCTTCAAACAATCAATACACTTGCATGCTCGCTCATTACACTTTAGAATTCTCAACTTGATCTTTCCTATATACCTTACAAATTGTCAAGTCAGCTCATTTGCAACTTACAATTACCAATAATCATTACCTCAATCGACTACAATCATTACATTAAATAATTAGACTTTATTTCTAAAAACAACAAAATCTTTCATTGGTCGACCCTACTTGGTAAACATTGTCCTTGAACTGATTTCTAGTGTTAACCAACTAAAGCTCAGTTAACACTACAAATCCTAAAAAATCCTTTGGAGACTAAGTGAACTTAGTAAACATTGACTTTCCTTTGTTAACCTTGTGAGCTTAGTTAAACTGAGTTCTACCACAAAATCCTTTGACACCTGAGTGAGCTCGATAGACACTGTTTCCATAGAGTAATTTTCAAGAATGCTTGGTAGACTCTACAATTTTCTTTGTTGACCAACTAAGATTGATAAGCATTGTCTGTCAAATGATATGACATTTGTGTAACATCAAAGAGAACACGCAATTAAACAATTGTATCCAACAATCTCCCTCTTTGGCATTGATGGCAACACAACATGTCATAGCGCAATAAAATTTGAAAACAAGTCTTTTTCTGATAGAACTTTATCCCTCTTAGATTTTATGCCATAAACTTCTCTAATGCAATAATCTCCCTTTGTGAAGGAATTACATAGCTTATTTTCCAAACAAAAAACTCTCCTTTAAAAAAAATCAAATTTTAGAAAGATATGATAGTAAAATCTCCTTTAAAAAAATTCAAATTTTAGAAAGTTATGATAGTAAACTCTTCCTCTTTGAAAATACATGCCAAAGACAACACATACCAAATGAGTAACAATGCACCTCGAGTATTGATTCATATGCAATGTTCTCATGACTATGTTGCATCAACTAATAGATCTTCAACTTGGTTCCTATTGATGCATCACTAAAAATTTATTTTAGTGAGCTTCAAATAGGGGAATGAACCCTAACTTACCTCTTAGATACAAGAATAAATCCTTAGGTAATGGCTTGGTGAATATGTCAGCAATTTGTTCTTTTGAATGGACATATTCCAATCTGATCTCCTTGTCTTGCACCAATTCTCTGACAAAGTGATACCAATTATTGAAAATATAGATGGAGTAACTGGGGGGTGAATCAGTTACCACAAAAACAAATCCATAGATCCCTTAGATTTTTGATAAAACTAGTTATTGCTATCACTCCGTAAACATACAAAAAAATGTTATAACTTGGTAGATGCAATGTAATCTTTAACAAATCTTTAAGAATTCACAATAATTAACATACAACCATAAAATAAATAGCATGAACACAAAAGATGCCAAATTTAACGTGGGAACCCAATATGGGAAAAACCATCGAGTAACTAGCTACTGATTTTCACTCTTCTAAAGTGAGCCCTATTAGGAGCCAACCCTGTTAAAGGTTACAAACACACTGTTAGGTTTGACCTTGTTAGAGGATTTAATCACCCTGCTAGGAGTGGCCTTGCAGAAGGACTTTAGAAAAATAAATTGTTACTTTCTCACCATTGTAGCAATGATTCCTAAATCTCTTAACAAAGTTGGTTTAACAGCCATTTGTAAATCCTCTAACAAGGTGACAAATTTGAAATGTCTATGTTTGGTGAGATTAAGTTCTTTGTTGATCTTTAGATTCATCAGAGAAAGAATGGTATCTACATCACTCAGTCTAAGTATATCAAGGAGATACTCAAAAACTTTGGTATGGAAGATCCAAAACTAGTTGGAACTCCCATGTGTACTGGACTAAAGCTTACCAAAGATGATGATTCAAAAGAGGTAGATTAGACCTTATATAGATCAATGATTGGAAAGTTGTAGTATATAGTTCATACAAGGCCTAATATTGCTCTTGCAGTTGGTATAGTGGTAAGATTTTCAACAAAACCTAGAGAAAAGATCTATTAAAGATAACATACACTGCATCTACTTCGTTACAACATCTTTCTATATGTTTACCGAGTGATGACAACAACTAGTTTTATTAGACATCTAAAGGATCTATGGATTTTTTTTTGTGGTAACTAATTTACCTCCCCCCTCTCAGTTACTCCATCTATATTTCTAACAGATGGTTTCTACTCACATCATGGATCAGGCATCTATATTTTGTTCATCATGCCACTTGGTGTTACCATCCCTAAGTCTTACAAACTAATTTTCACTTGCACCAACAACATGGCAAAATATGAAGCTTTGGTCTTGGGTCTCAAACTAGCTATAGAATAGAAACTGATAGCATTAGAGATTTATGGAGACTCTCAGTTGATCATCAATCAGGTCATTAACACTTATCAGACCAAAGATGAAAAGTTATTGCCTTACAAACATATGGTTGACACCCTCAAAGCATGTTTTGTTCATATTACTTTTGAACAAATTCCTAGAGATAAAAATAGAGCAGCAGATGCTATGGCCACCTTGGCCTCCTTACTCCAACTCCTAGAGTAGTACAAGCAGTATGAGTTCTTAGTAGAAGAGATGGTTCAACTTGTGTTTATTCAACTAGATTTCCTTATTATTTGCCACTTAGATTCTCTCAATTCACTTTAGTATAACCCCATCATCACTTACCTCTTTGATAATACCATTCTATCTAACCTCTCACATAACCAAAAATGAAATTTCATTTGACACACCTCACACTACACTTTGGTGGCTGATACATTGTATGGGAAGGGTCTTGATGGTACTTTGTTTATATATCTTGAAAAGGATGAGTCTAGAGTCACTCTGCAGGAAGTCCATGTTGAGATTTGTAGGTCACACTCTAGTGGGTTCAGACTAGCAAATAAGATTCTTTGGATGGGCTATTTTTGGCCAACCATGGAAAAGGACTCTATTGACTATGTCAAAACTTGCAAAAAATGCCAAATCCATGATAACCTTGTTCATGCACCAGCCCAAGAGCTCAACTATTTGGCCACACTATGGCCTTTTTATTAGAGGGGATTTGATTTGATTGGAACCATCTATCCACCTTCCTTTGATAGACACAAATGGATTATCACCAGCACAACATACTTCACCAAGTGGGTCGAAGTGGTGCCACTTGCCAACTTTGTGGGAAAACAAATCTCTTCATTCTAAACCCTATCATTTGTGGGTTCGACATACCTCATGCCATTCTCACAGATAATTCCTTGTACTTTAAAAATCAAATAATTGACGAATTATGTGAAAAACTTCACATTATACACCACTCCTCTTCAATTTATTATCCCCGAGGAAGAGGCCACCAACAAAACCATTATCAACATCCTCGAAAGAACCATCAATGAAATTGGTAGAGATTGGCATTTATAGTTGAACCCTACCCTCTGGGCCTATAGGATGAGTGTTAGGACACCTACAGGTGCAACACCCTTCTCCTTGGTTATGGCTATGAAGCTATCTTCCTTTAGAAGTTGAGATCCCATCCTTGAGAGTTACTCTTTAGGATGTCCTATCAGATGAAGATCACAGAGTGGCCCATCTAGAGTAGCTAGAGTTGTTAGAAGAACATTAGAGTGCAACACATGAACACCTTAAAATGTATCAGAATAGGTTATCTAGATATTAAAAAAAATAGGTCAAACCCATGTTTTTTAGATTGGTGACCTAGTACTCCAAGAAAACCCTAAAAACCAAGTAGCTAGAGAAAAGAAAGGAAAGTGAGAAGCCAATTGGATTGGTCCTTACATTATCATAGTGTCCTTTGGGATTGGTACTTATAGACATTCAAATTATGATGGCACAGACCTAGAAGAACCCATCAATAGCATCCATCTCAAAAGATTTTATGTCTAAAGCCTTGAGAAACACATCAAAAACACTAAAGAAAATAAAAATGCTAGGAAATTCCAAAAAAAAATTAAAAAATTATACAACAGAAGTGAGAATGACACCCTTTGGTTTGAAAAGGAGCAATAGATAACATCTTTGGAATTCCCTACACAACACAAGTCCTTCAATGCTGAAAAAAATCAAGACAGTACTTGACCAACTATCTCTGTGGATAAAATTTCTTATTTAAGGTCTATCTAGCACAATCGATTTAATTTCACACATACCTAATTGAGAAACACTTGTGAGTTATAGTTTGGTGGTTCTTTGGCCCTAGATGTAGTTCACCACAATAGAGATAGCCAGTATCATAGCACCAAGGGAAGCACAATAGCTTAGGAGAAACATGGAGTCAGACTATGTATTGAGATACCATAGACATGAACTGCAAGAAAATCAATGCACATTATAGCTATCTACCTTGACCAACAATTCCCAATGTTTATTTTAGCCCTCAGTCAACCCATTTGATGTCCCAAACTCCTTTCATTGCCTTCCATGTCCCAAATATAGCTATCCACACTCACTTTTTGGCTTTTTTCCCACTCTTGGTCTCCTTACCTCTTTAGGTGCCTCACATGGTCCTGGTTGCCCTCGTATTCCAACAAGTCACACCTACATCCTCATTCCACTCCCAAAAAAATTCAAAAATTGTCCAAAATTATTAAAAAAAAATTAAAATTGTCCAAAATTATCAAAAAAAATAAAAAATAAACAAAAATTACCAAAAACATTCAAAAGGGGGTAATAATTACCAAACATAGCCACAAAAGCTCAAAAAATTAACAACACCTCAAAATTTCTATCAAATGTGGCTCACTTTAGTTCAAATAGGCTATACAATAGAACATAAAATATTTGAATCCAATGTGACTCACTAATATTAAGAAGTAGTGTAGTAATGTCGTGAAATATTTTGCTAGAGTTTGGAAAATCTAGCACAACGCTAATAGCACAAGAGATGTGCCCTTTTCCTTCCTCTTGTCAAGAGCAACAATTCCCAATGGATCATTAGTCTTATTTATGTTGCAATGGTCATGATTGGTCTCACCCCCTTCAATAAGTATATCAATGCTATCCCAAAAGCCTAGATATTTGTTAGATTCTTTCATCATCACCTAACTGGGGGCACAAAATAAGTAAGCCCAAGCATGAGAGCTTGGCTCCCTTGTAATGCCTTTTTTGGGCCCCTCTAGTGCCTTTTTAGGCCAAATGCCTTTTTTAGGCCCTTCAAGTGCCTTTTTAGGTCCAAATGCCTTTTTCAGGCCCCTCAAATGCCTTTTTTAGGCCCCCTCAAGCACCTTTTTAGGCCCAAGTGCCTTTTTCAATCCCCTCAAGTTCTTTTTAGGCCCAAACACCTTTTTCAAGCCCCCTCAAGCACCATTTTCAGGCCACCAAATGCCTTTTCATAGGCCTTGAGAGTATCTGTCTTGACACACATGTAGAGAAACATCCCAATGTTGGCCTTGTAATCATCTATAAAGGCTATTGATATACATAGAATTATGCCTTACATATTAGGACTCTCCAACTATTACGCAAATCTCTTCTTATCTTTCATTCTAAGCCCAGACAAAAATTTAGTTCCTCATATATAAGTAAAAAAAATTCTTACTCTATGGATCATATTGTTCCCACTTTTATGGAGATTGAAACCTTTCCAACAATTTTTCAAAAGTGACATAAACATTCAAATATCTACAAATAATCCCAAAAACATTCACATATTCCCCAAAACACTAAAAACATCCAAATATATTCCAAAAATACCAAAAAAAAAATATGACAATGCATTATAATCAACATCTATTGTCCCTTGATTGCCACAACAACAAGCACAAACTTTTATTCTACTATAATGAAAATGACAACATTACATTTAAATAGTGTCTGGCAGACTATTCATTTTGGCCTCCCTGGAGAAGGTGGCAAAATAGGGTCTCCAACCAATTGTGTTTCTTCTGACCCAGCTCTAGAAGAAGATGCTCTTGGCATCAATCTTCTACATACCCACACCACATCCATGGGAATTGGAAACCTCCCACTACATAATTGCACATTTAACAGTTGTGTGAATTCCCTATCCATGAACTATGTCTCTCACCAGTCCTCATTCAAGAGCATTTGATGATAATGTCCCATATAATAAGAAGCTTCTCGGTGTACTTTTGTCATCCAGTGCATTTCCAAAAACACACTCTCCACCAGCTTGTTTACTTTTGGTGTAGTGATCACACATTGGGCCACATCCCACTCTTGTTACATTTGATTAATCACCATTTGCTAGTGCTCCATTTTTGCTTTTGCCACACTCAAATGTTGTTGCAATAGTCTAACCTTCCCCTCACTTAATGCTAACCACTCCTATAGCTTCAATGATAGGGAGTTTTCTTTTGCAATCACCTCCCTAAATGACTCAGAATGTGACTACAACAATAGTAGCTTGTTTTGAGCACTTTCTAAACCCGCTTGCACCATCTTCAAAGATTCTTGCAACCTCTAAGCCTGTGACCACTTTTCCCAAATTCCCACATCATTTCGCTCTACCTACAATTGCTTCACATGTAGTTCCACTTCTAGTGATTGCACCTGCACCTACTTGACATCCACCACCACTTGTAGTTGTCTTGACTATGTTTGCACTCCATCTTCCCACACCTTCTCTATCAATCCTAGCAAAAATGTGACTTCCTATTTTGCATTCTCTACTCAAACTCTTTTTGCAACCAACATTCTTCATAATTCTTCCACATCACTTGATGCTTGATCTCCACCACCTGCTTCTAGCTAGGGCTCTTCCACATTTACACTGCTCACTTCCCCTTTTGTTAACCCTTGTCCCAAAATCCCAAGGCTAAGAAACCAATGTGATCCACTTCTCACCCCACTAATGCCTCTTGCATCCTTTGAAGCTTCTCCCATGGCCTTTTCAAGATATTTTATCTTCCCTATCTCCTCCTCTTCTCTTAACATACTCTTTGGGTTCCTAGACAAACTATTTGCCACCTGTGTCATTGGCTCGTCATCCAATACCACCTGCAACACCTATTGCACTATAGTCCCTTACAACATCAGTAACACCAAAAAGAGCATTTCTTTTGACCTACTCCCCACCTCTTTGGGTTGCACTAACCCTTGTCTTGTATAACTTGCTTCACCTAGCTCTGGAATTAACACTTGTAGTTCCAACTGATACACTAGTTCCTCGAAGGTTTGCCAAATGCACTTTTCTCTTCACCCTTGCCTCATCCACCTTTCCTTGCTAGCATCACCCTCCTACTAAAATTGATCTAGTGAGCCCAACATACTTCCACTTGCACACTTCCTACAACTTCTCAATATATCCACTAGCCATGTTCTACTCTCCACCTTGTCTTGTTCCCTTTCCATGATATTTTCTTTCTTATAGCTATCACTCACCTGAGACTTTTTATTTACTAGTCTTACCACATATCCACTCTCTACATCCTATTGTACTAGTAATAGGTACACTTTACCCTTGGCTTTGACATTTAGATGCCCTAATTTCTATTGATGTACATCACCAGATAGCATCTAGTGCTAAATTACTGCTAACACATCCCACGCTTTCTTATCTAACTAGCACAATAGTTGCTCCCAGGCATAAGTGAACATAGTCAATACTATTATAAACAATTAGCAGCCCACCTGGTCCACAAATAATAGTTTTTTTTCACTATTATGTACTTCTAGTGCCTTGATGATATGCTTTACTAGAGGTGCCAGGATGAAGTCATGATATTTTATTAGTTTTTCATCTGACATGTGACTATTTGTGTGCCTATTTTTATTCTTCTACGGATATAACTTTGTTTTCTAATAATTATCATATTTTTCATGTACATTGTTCATGTTTTTTGGTACTCCTTGATGTGACATACTATTCATATCACCATAGCTGAGCTAGTGGTGATTATACTTAGTCACTTTTTATAAATGCTTTATGATGAAAATTAATTTTGCATCTCTTTATAAAGTGATAGTTAGTTACATTTATTTAGTTTGCATTTTAATCTTGGGTTCTTTAAAAACAAATAGTTGGCACTTAAATTAGGATTACACAAGGAGGCCTTCATGACATCATTTATCAAATTCATGACTAGTTATCCAATAATAGACAAAAACATCAACATCAAGGCAAGCTTTTGGGACTCAACTATCATGGAATTTGTCTCCTCACAATATCACTTCCATGCTATCACATTTCACCACATCATCTATTGCATTACCTGGCTTTTGAATCTCGAACAATTATAGTCGCTATCACATTTAACCAAACCATCCACTACATTACACAACTTTTTAATCTCAAACAATTTCATTTCATCACATCCCATTTCATTTCCCTTTTATTTATCATAATTCACTACATCAAACATCATTCCCCCCCTCACTTCATTTCCGTAAATATCAGAGTTTGTTTCATTTCGTTATATTTCACTTTCCCTATTTTTCTACATTTGTGACTTGCATTTCATGTTCTTCATCACATTACCTTTAATTCATGCATTTCATCTATTTCATTTCATAGCTTTTGAATCTCAAAAGTTAACATCCCATAACATAGCCTTCAAGTCTCAAACCATTTCATTTCCTTCCATTTTTCACCTTCTTTCACATTCCATTTCTTACATTACCTTTTATCACATTTTATTTCATTACATTTTCTCACATTTTTATTTATCATTTCCTATCATTAGAATCCCATCTTCACATTTTTATTCTCCTTTTTACCATGTCCCTTTCATGAAACTTTGTCACTCATTAGTTCATCTACATATTTTGAAATGGATTTTTCATTTACACATTTATTTCATTTCATTTCACATCACAACAAACTTCATTTCATTATGCATCATTGCATTACATTACATTAAATTTCATATCATTACATTCATCATACCACATTTCACTATACCACATATCATTCTTCTTCTCATCACATCATATTAATTCCTTTGACATTTTTATTCCATTTCATCACATTTCCAATTGACTTACAAATTTCATTTCATTTCATTACATCTTATCACATTATAAATTTCATTTCATTAGATCTTATCACATTACAGATTTCATTTCATTTCTATCATACCTTGCATCTCATTTCATTGCATGCCATTTTATCTATTTCCATTCCATTCCATTCATTTATCACAATCCATTTTTCATGGTTCATTTCCTTACATCACAGTACATTTACTACACCACATCACATCTCATATCATTACATTACACCGATTGTTATTTCATTATATTTCATTTATCACATTGAATTACATCCAATTTCATTTCATTTCATTAAATTCATAGCATCACATCACATTTTCATCATTATATTATTATTGTCATTTCATTAATTTTCATTGATTATCCATATGTCATGCTACACTAATCATCCACACACACACACACACACACATCAATATCTACTCCTATCATATCCATCAAATAAAATAATCACATGCATCCATGAGTCCATGATATAACCAATACATGCATCTAAAAATCAACCAACTTGGATATCTCCGAAAGCAAAAGATCAAACAATACATCAAGAGGATAAAAACAACATAGATATAAGATAGACTACATCAAAAAGATTATCCATATGATCAAATAACATGAACATTAATTGATCACAACATCTATCCATATGAATATCCAAAGATTAACCAAGTACATCAGCCTAAATATCAAAATGAACATCAAAAGAATAATCATACATAATGAGAAGTAAGGCCACAACACATAATGTACACTAATCCCTATGTAGGTGGTTGACCCAAAAGTCCTTGCTCATTGGGGCACTTGTATTCACCTATGGTGCCTGCTCTATCACCTCTATCATTGGTGCAACCTGTCTAGCTATGGCTATCTGACTAGTTGACACCCCATTTGTCCTTGGTGGTGCTAGTGGAAATGGTGGCCCCTATGTCATCACAACTATAAATTCCTATAGGGTACTCATCAATTCACCCACTTAAGCCTCCACAAAACTCATCCAAGCCTCCAAATCAGTAGGTCCCTCTAGCCTCTCTAGTGATGGTTGTGCATCTAGTGGCACCTATTGTTGTACCTATGGCTATGCCTTTGGTAGCACCTATTGTGGCCCCCATGTCTATACATCCTATGGATCTCTAATAGGACCATGTACCCATGGCTTTTATCACTGGACAAACTGAACATCCTTAGGCAACTTGGCCCTCACCTACTCTGCCTTACCTTGCTCAATACCTCTATCCTGCTGACCAACTCCCACACCTTCAACCATCCCTCCTCTCATCCTTACACACCCATGGCCTTAGATCCCTCCAATACTCCCTATACCTAGTAGTCCCTACACTGGACCTCGTGCCACACCCATCTGTGGTAGCACCACTACTACTTAGCCTCTCCTCTCTTATGCTCTAACCACATGTTTCACCCTGACTTTAGCCTACCATATCCCTCTACCTCTCCTTGAAACACCCTCATCATGTTCATCCTCTCCCCCACTTAATGGCTCATCAATCTTAGGAATAGGCTCTACTAGATTTGTATATCTCGAAAAGGGATGTTCTCTAAACCATCATGCATAGTCCCCTTCTATCCCTATATTTTCCACTCCATCTAACAATGCCCATGGCTTTAGTGTGTCTATCATCTACAAGAAAGCCTCCAAGAAAGCCTCATACACCAAAGTCAGTCCCCACACTACTCTCTCTGACTACACTCAAGCATAATGTGCTGATCCCTATGGCATGTCCTACCACTGACCAAACTATCTCACCACCTGTTTGAAACAAAACTTCTCTATCACTATAGGTAATTTTTGTCACAAAGCTTTGCATCCTTGTCCAAAGTTTTTACCTAAGGACAACCTTGTGAAACATGGAAACAACCTCCAAGCTATGGGACCTAACTGTTAGGTTGAGTCTCCGGAGAAGGCTGACTTCCTTTACTATCAGGGTGCACCTAACTACTCTTGGAGAGGAAAAGGGAGAAGGAATGCATAGAAGAAAATCTACCTATTCTAACCTAAGGGGGGTGATGCACCAAAAATAGAGTGTTCAAACTAATATTTTCCCATACATGCACTATTGAACCATCATGACACCAAAAGATATACACATCCAAACTTGCTTTAATCTGACAATCACATGCAGATCAGAAAACCCAAATGAATGACACAAGGAAAGAGAGGATTCACTTATATACCATTCATAGGCCAAAAGAGATACAATCATGCAAGATTGCAGATATCTACAATACACCAATGAGAGTCACATAGTTCTTGCACTTCACATCAATGGCTAAAGGAGATAAGGATGTCATATAGTCAAGTGGCAAAGGGGATTTATAGTGGAATTGTAGAGCAATATTAGAGAAAATAGAGAAGAGTCGACCAGTGAAGACAAAATCTACAAAAATTGCCTTTTTAGCTTAGGCATAACTGAGATGTTCTCTAACTAAAATTACTCCATAACCATTGTGATTAAGTCTCTTTAGAGATCTAGAGAAAATATGATCTAGGCACATATTTAGATACAATGAAAATTGATATTTTGTTGAAACATGACCTTGACAGAAATTATGCCATTAAACCATTCTAACCAAGTAGATGGATAAATTGGAGTGGTGGAGTGTTCTCCTATTGTTTACTAGGTTCAACATTCATTCAAGAGTGGTTGGAATTGAACATGAGGATCAAATCATGCAAAAAAACTTGATTTCCTTTATTTTTGGCTCATTAGTCACCAAAGTTAGCAGGTCAACTAAATCTTTCAACCAAAATGGGCCATGTGGGTCAATGGTCTTTTATTTTTCTACCACCTTGCAAGGCCTTTCTGAGTTTGACCACCAAACCAACTAACTATGCCACCTTCCCAACTTAACCACATTGTCACACAAAAATCAGCCTTAATTTCCAATGCTAACTATAGCATTATCTCCATAGGTCCGCAGTGACATTTGTCCTTTAGGTACTTCCCTGCATTATTTAATTTCCTCACATCTTCAAACTGTAGGAAAGCACTGATTGTTGATCTCTGCAAGATCAATGATTGTGAAAGATCCTCCTTATATTGCACCTGTCCCTTCAATTTTTTGGGCCCATGAACCTTTTAGCATACACTTCAACATGAATTGGCACTACCTTGGCATCACCCTATGGATTCATAATAACTTGACCCCACAAGGACATGCGGCAGCGAGGGGCTTGCTCGCATTTCTTAAAACTCATGCACTTACATATTGCAGGCAAGTGCTAGCCCTTGATCTAGGAGATCTGGTGGTGTACATAAACCGTGCTCTTTGAACCTACATGAACATCCTCTATGATGTCATTAGGACATGTGTCACAAGGGTTCTTGCCTGCATTGTCAGGAAATCTGATAAAAGACACAATTTAGGAAAGTGGGTGCTAATCAAAATGCTAGCTCACCCGATAGCTCTCCCCTTTGTAGCCCACAAAAGAAGATGGACCCACCTTCCACATAGCCTTCAGGCACTTGCTCACATTACTTAAAGGTAGTGCATTTTGAGAATGTGAGAAAGCACCCACTGTAGATCACAAAAGATTTGATAGTGGGGAAAGTTGTCGGCCAACAGAAATAAACTTAGGGAATATATGGGATACAATAAGGTTTTTTTACTCATTTATTTTTTGTATCTCCATGGTGTTAAAATAATATAAAATATGGTTAAAGACCATTAGGTGGGCTCAAGTATTTAAATTCAATTTTTTGGCTAGGAGCAAAAATAGGTAACATTTTTGGCAACTATGAGGGGATGTAAGCTAGCTATGTGTATGATCAGTGGCCTTATCCATCCATTGGGCTATAGGGTTGTAAAAAATGTAGATTTCACGCATTATGAAACCCTAACCCTACCTTTGTGGTAGTAAAACACTGAAAACCCTATCTTTGCTCTTCTGCAAACTCAGCAAAACACATGTGCTCATGCACTTCTTGGAAAGCTAGAAATCAACATGAAGAAAACTAAGCTACCTATGTACATGAAACCTCAACCCCTATCGTAAACATGGTTTGAGATAGATCCCATTGACTAGGATAGGAAAAATTTCACCACTAGGCTTACTTAATTGAAAAGCATTAGTCTGCTTGCAACTGACAATCACATAGGGACCACTCCATACTGCATCAAATTTTGAGTATCTCCCTAGTTTTTCCCTATTTGCATCCCATTTCAAAACCAAATCACCTTCTCTAAAGATTTTGACCCTAGCCTTCTTGTCAAAGCTCCCTATCACTTGTTGCTAATGTGCTTCTAGGGTCTGCATGGCCTGACTTCTTTCTCTTCCAGCTCCATCAGCTTTGCCATTCTCACTATCATGGCATCATCTTCAATTAGCTCTAGTTGATGAGCTAGTTCTAGGGATGGGAATTCTAATGAAATTGAAAGCTTCACTTCTCTACCATAAACCAACATAGATGGTTAATTTCCTATTGACCCCTTAGGTTTTATTCTGTTAGCCCACAATGCAGTCCTCAACTTTTGATGCCAACACCTCTGGTTATCCTCTATAGTTCTTTTCATAATACTAATCACATTTTTGTTGGATGACTCAGCCAAACCATTTCCTTGAGGATAGTAGTTTGAGGATGTGCTTAAGTAGATATTATGGTCAACTGCCCATGCAAAAATCTGAGCTCCTACAAAAGAGTTAGCATTATCTAAAATAATGGTTGACTGGGCACCAAACTTGGTCACAATTCCATCAAGGAACTCAACAACTAAAGATTCTATGGTGTTCTTCAATGCAACTGCCTCCATCCATTTGGTGAAGTAATCTAAAGCAGCTAAAATCCATTTGTGACTAGAACTAGAAGAAGGATTGATAGGGCCTATGAAATCCAATCCCCATTGAGAAAAAGGCTTGTCCACCTAAATGGGATGAAGAGGAAGAGCTTCAATCTTTTTCTTACTAGAGAAGAAGGTACATTTTTCACACTTCCTCACATACCTATGACAATCATAGAACATGGATGGCCAATAGTAACCAGCCCTCATGATCTTCATTATAGTTGTCCTTGCTGAGAAGTGACCATCATTAGGATCATCATGGAGCTCTTTGATCATTCTTTCATCTTGGTTTATGTCAATGCATCTTAATAGGGCTCCATTAAGATATTTTCTAAAAAGGATACCATCAACTATGACATAAGGAATTCACTATAATCTATACTATCTCCTTTTAGTTCTATCTAACCCTTGAAGATATCTGTTACCTAATAAGAAATTCCTCATATCATTCATCTAATTCCTTGGGTCATCATTTCTTGTCTCTTGTTGTTCTGTTACTATCATAGCAACTTCCTCATCTAATTCTTGATATGATATCATTTCTTTACACAACCCCCTCCCTCTTACTATCTTGGTGATCTAGATGTCAACATCATATTCCATTACTTTAGTAATCTAACCAGCTCTCTTCTCACTAATATCTTTTCTCA
Source organism: Cupressus sempervirens (assembly GCA_028749045.1). Taxonomy (NCBI): domain Eukaryota; kingdom Viridiplantae; phylum Streptophyta; class Pinopsida; order Cupressales; family Cupressaceae; genus Cupressus; species Cupressus sempervirens. Next base: position 808,434,682 of record CM053786.1, on the reverse strand, counting down.
AAAGGAAATCCTTCACACTCACATGGGGTACTAACAAATTAATTTTATTATGAGATAGGAGGTGTCTAAATTTCTTTAAAGCTTTGATGATTGAAAGGGCTTGCTTCTATACATAGCTATATTTGTTTTTATACTTTTTAAGCCCTTCACTAAAGAATGCTATGGGATGCTCTTCATTTTTATCATTTGTTTGAGTCAAGATAGTGGAAATGCTTGATCACCACATGGGGCATAAAGGATAAAATCCTCTTCAAAATTTGGATTAATGAGAGTAGGGGCTAAGGCTATAACTACCTTGATCTCTTCAAAACTTTCCTTCCCTTCCTTGGTCCATGCAAAGACCATACTTTTCTTGAGCATAGTTATAAGGGGTTTTACCATGGTAGCAAGATTAGGGATAAATGTTCTCACAAAATTTAGCCTACCAAGGAAACTTTGCAACCCTTTCTTATGTTTAGGAAGAGGGAGAGCAAGTAATGCTTTTGTTCTTTTTGGATCAATGGTTAAACTATCCTTAGATACAATGTGTCCTAATAATTTTCCTTGATTAGTAACAAAGACACACTTGCTTGGGTTAAGGGATACCCCAAAATTTCTACACCTTAAGAACACCTATCTCAAATGATCAAAATTATCTTCTACATTCTTTGAATACACTATGATCTCATCAAGGTAAACTAATACAAACTTTTCAATCATGCCTTTGAAGGCCATCTCCATTTCCTTTTTAAATATAGCACCTACATTGGTTAGTCCAAACAGCATCTTACAATAAGCATAGGTACCCCATTTGATGGTAAATGTAGTCTTGTACCTATCAGACTCTTTGACCAGCATTTGATTGTAGCTAGAAAATCCATCAAGAAATGAAAACCTCTTTGAACCATTAACCTTGGACAAAATCTAATCCATGGAAGGGAGAGGATGGTGATCTTTAAGGGAAGCTTGGTTAAGGTCCCTAAAGTCCACACACAATCTAATTTTTCCATTCTTCTTCTTGACAGGGACAAATTTTCCTACCCATGATGAGTGCTTGATGGGGGAAATTATATTGGCCTCAATCAATTTGGATAGCTCTTTTCTCATTAAGGGTTCAATTTTTGGATTCAATGGCCTCTATTTTTGTCTTACTGGTTTGACATTACCAATTAAATCTATGGTATGTTGAAACAACCTTGGGTCAAAAACCTTTAAATCATCATACTTCTAGGCAAATACGTCATTAAATTCTTGACATAGATGAATAAAACTTTCTTGCTCAATCTTAGAACATACCTTCCCCATTTTTAAGGATTTTCCATTAGCAACCATGATTGGGGTGTGATCATCTTCATCGGTAGCTAGGTTCATGACTCTACCTCTTGCTTGTTCATTAGGATTGAAAACACTCTCTAAGGTAATGAGACCCTTAGGCAATTTTTTGGAACTGAGATTAATGATTTGATCACTATACTAATCCTACAGTCTTGACTGGTTTCTATTTGAAAATTTTGCTTCATTTTGCAAGAAGCTTACAATTTGTTCGTCAGATTCAAACACTTGCCAATGGATGTTGTTGTCAGGGATGGCAAGCCTTACTACCATTTTGATTTGTTTCTTCTTCTTCTCCTCAAGATTCCCTAGCACATCATGAGATGCACCTATTATTGCAAGTCTACCAGCATATCTATTTTCTTTTCTAGGGATGTTTTGAATATTAAATGCATCGAAACCATCAAGAAAATCCCATACCCTATGTTTATAAGACTTGAGAAAACTATTCTTGGTGATATTCTAATTTCTTACTTGATTAACCACCAACTCACTATCTCCATATATATTTAAGGCTTGAATTCCTCTTTTCTAAGCAAGTAGAAGACCCTGAATCAAGGATTCATACTCGGCCACATTATTAGTGCAATTGAACTGGAGCCTAAAGGAGAAGTAGTACCTTACTTGTGCAGGAGAAATCAACATCACACTAGCCCCTGATCCATTCTTATTCCTTGATCCATCAAAGTACATACTCCATATCTCACTCACATCTTCCTTAGTCTCCACAAGATTGGGAACTAGAGCATCCTTCTCTAATATACAATATGTACTGAGGCCTGTCTCAAGGGTTTTTGACATAGGATCAAATTGATATGTGTTACTCCATTCATCTAAGAGAAAATTAGATATCTCTACTAGGGAAGTAGTAGGCTCATTCATTATGTCATTCTCATCCATTTCTAGGATAGTGCAATTCATGTTGATGAGATTAGGGGTGTAGGGTTTAGTATGATGGAGGGCTAGAGGCTCTACTTTGATTGAAACTTTGGTCCCATACCTTGTTCTAAAAGACATATATGACCAATCAAAAGATATGTAATTGCCTATTTGGGTAGTGAAGTCTCTAATAGACAGATGGAAAAATGTGGCTTGACTTCAATAATGGATAGATCTTGAGTTACAGTACAACTAGGGCATGCATGTGGGGCCATTTCCACATTCCTAAGGATTCCTACAATCTTGATAGTACTACCATCCAACTATAATACATCTCTAACAATGGGCTCATATTTCATTTCCAAAACATCAACAACACACCTAGGCATCACTGAACTACTAGCCCCTAAATCAATCATGCAATTATGGACTAGTTTACCCCCTATAATTAGAGAAACATAAAATGGAGGGGGTCTAACCTTTTTACTTGTTTCTACCTCCTTTGATGGATGTACTAGGCTTGTGGCACTTTCCATGCTAGGTGGCTGGCCCTTTGGTTCAATACTTTCCAATTCTTGTTGCATCAACCTCTTTTGCATGGGTATAGTAGCAACATCATCCCACATGGAAATATTCACATTTTTCTTCTTCATTTATTCTACCACACTGAATGGTATAGTAGCTACTTTGGTAGAAGCCTTGGGAGCTGCAATTGTAGGAGGTTGAGATGGAACAACCTAAGGATCACTTACATCCTTTCTGACATTATTTTTCCTTTGCTGCTGAAAGGTATTTGATTGATCATTTACTACTTGTTCATGAGGTATTGCATTTGAAGTTGAGGCATGATTGGGAGGAGGGGTAGCATATTCAATAGGTCTTCTTTTTCTCCTAGTGTTGTGAGCAATGGAATCCTAGTTTACATTACAATGTTCTTCTACCTGATGATTCATAAAGGAGCAATCATCTTGTCCTTGCATATACAAGGCATCATTAATTTGGTCCTCTCTGTATGATTGTCTTGTTGTAGGCTCTTGGATGGTCAAAGCCAAATAAGATTCAGCCTTTTGACACATGCAACGAGCATAGGAGTAGTTATAGGAGGGACAAAAATCCTAATCTTGGGCCATGTTGTTTTGAGGAACTATGGCCCTACTTTGGTTTACATTTGAGGTTGAAGCATGGCTATTCTGCCTATTTTGATCAAAAGAATTGTTCCAATGATTATGATTTGGAGGCCTACCACTATTTAGAGTTTGATATTGCAATTGATGAGCCTTACTACTTTGAGCTTGTCGTCTCTCTAAAGTCACCACCTGCTTGCTAACTTTTTGCATCATAGAGAAGCTATCCTCCAACTTCTTCTCTTTGCCCTACAATCTTTTATATATGCTCAGCATCATAGATTGCATCATCTCCTTGATTTTATCTATTCCATTTGAATGTGTGGAAGCTGTAATCACCTAAAAATGATCATCTAGACTATTAGCCCCCTTCTCAACATTTTGGCTAAATTAATTTAATAATTTACCTAGACCAAATTGCTAATAATCAATTTATTTAATTATAACCTATAGTTTGACTATGCTATCCTAAGTTCATTATTTGATTAAAAGAACATGTCCCCTTTTAATTAAATAAAAGACCCCATTCTTCTAACCCACTTAAAGTGCACACATAAAGTCCTTTTTCTATTTTGCAATTAAAAGAAAAGGCTTTGTGACTTTTGTCTTATATGACAAGTCAACTTATATTCTATTGGTTGACTTGTGTGTGCACATGGATCACTCCTCTTTTCAAATTCCACCATTGATCATCCACCATCTTCATCTTGATCTCTACCCTCTGTACGACTTTAAAATGGAGAGAGCTTTCCCCCTCAAAGAATCCATCTTTTGAGTATTGTTATGCTACAGGTTTTCTAACAGGTTTCTTTGGAGCTTTGTGGAGAACTTCTCTATGGCATTCTAGCTTAGCATAGCTTTCATTTTTACATGTAGTTTAAATCATATAGTCTAATAGTTGGATTGTAACACTCTCATACATATTTTAGCATAGCTGCATTTTGAATTATCATCTTAGCTTAGTTTCCATACTTGCATTGCATTCTTGAGGAACTCTTTGAGACATTTTCATTCTTGCATCTTGTCTTTGGAACCTTCCATTGCATGGTTTACTAGCAAGAAGAGTATTCCTAAGGATCAATTGAGAGCCCTTGAACTTGAAACACATTCTCTTGCACTCTGTCAATAGGGAGTTCTAAGCTAGCATCCAAGCATTCCAAACTCATGGAATCATTTGGATAGAAGGGTTTAGAGTGGAACACTTTCGAGTGTACATTTTTGGCACCCACCGTGGGGCTTGAATCAAGTTTCTAGCTTCATTTTCTTTCATTTATTATCTCTTATTTTTTTACAACAGCATATTGGATCTAATCAAGTGATTTTGTAGAATTATCACTTTGATTTTAAGGCCAACCCATAAGTAGATTGTTTTGAAGGCCAAAAATCTAGTTGGTTTAAAGATTTGATCATATCTTTTAAACTACTTGGAGTTTGGTTCTAAAATTTGTTTTGCAAGTTGGGTATGTGTTCAAAATGTCTCAATCCAATTTTAAGATTATTTTGATGTGATTTGTAAAAGTTATGATTTTTTCTTTATTTTTCATAAAAAGCTGTTTTTGATCACAAATCAGTTTTTTTTTTTTCAGAAAGATTTTTGAATTCTAAGGAATGTACTTTCTTTGTGTTTTGACTTTTGAGGTCGTATTAGGGATCAAAAACCCAATTTGATAAATCTGGCCTGTTTTGACAAAATGGGTCCCTAGGGCACAAATGAAGAGATTTTTTTGAAATTTTTACATTTTTAGAAAGCTCTCTAGTTTTTAGTAGGGGTATCTTCTTTCCATTTCTATTTTTGGGTCGAAATCATAGCAAAAATATCTAATCATGTTGACTAGGTTAAAAGCAAAGAGTAAAAATGAGAGCATTTGTGATTAGTTTGCACTTTCTTTGCATACACTTGGTTGGAAGATAACTTGGATATTTGAGGAAACTAATCACTTTTTATTGCAAATTTTTATGTTATTTCACACAAACTTTTTGGTGCTAACAAGTTGTGATTGCAGGTTGCCATCCTTGTGAAAAAATTGAAACATTGCATAAAAAGAACACATGTCAAAGCTTCAGATGGACAAGGGCTAATAATGATTGTTTGTAGGGCTGCCCAATTAATAAAAACCCAGATTTTCTTGTTTTTTACCTTTACATGTGTGGCATATACTAGTTGTTTTTTTTTAGACACATTAAAATGTACGATTGGAATCTTTTGGTGATAGGAGAGTATGCTCTTCACCCTTGTGGTGAATCAAAAATCTTGACTTACTATTTGGTTTCAAGAGTAAGAGGCAATTGAATCTTCTTGGTGTGTTTGGGTGAACCAATCAAGGTAGGAGAGTATTCTCTTCACCCTTGAGGTGAATCAAAAATCTTGACCCTTGAGAGTGGATCCATTTTGTGGTAGTTAAGATTCTTTAGAGGGCCTGCTCTCGAACAACCTAAGAGGAATGACCCAGGTGGGGACAAGCAGATTACCTGGCTCTTCCAACCCACTATAAACTAAAGGCTATCAAGGACACAAAACCTTGGTAGACATAGTGTTTTTCTTCACCTAGTGTGATTGCTTATGGGATTTCGACCATAGGGAGATCACTAGGCAAGAATACTTAAGGTACTCTTGTGGTCACGAGATCGGTTACTCATCACAAGGTGAGGTTTCCTATAATTGGGAGCAAGAGAAACACTATGAATGGAATCCCTATCTAAACACCCTAAGTTACTAACTACCTTTTTTTACCTGCTCAACCTCTTGGTGCAAAGATCGATCCTAGTGGACTACCTGGATCACCCCAAGATTTTACACTCACCATCTGTATTCCCTTGGTTGTGCTTATTGCATTTTCATGACAAAGCCAATATCTCTTGTGGAAAACCACTTGTTTTGAGACAAAGGAGCATCAAGTATGGGCCAAGTTGTTGAGTAATGAACCATGACTTCTAAGTAGATATTGCTTGATGTGTTCTCAAATGTGCTAGACCTATGAAAATCTTTTGAACATACACATGATGATAGTTCTAGGGATTTATTTTAAGACCTCACATATTCTTGTATCATGAAAGGTTTCTTTGTCTCTTACTTTATTTTTTGAAGACTACTCCATGTGTCACTATCTTGTTTGGAAAGAAATTGTTTTTGAACATCAAACTTTCTATGTTATCAACTATTGTCAAACTTTGTCAACCAAGTCAAAGCATCAAGTCTTAACATTTTTCTTTTGTTTCTTGCTAAGGGGAGTCTCATAATTTTATTTTTATCTTCTATGTCTCTATTTATTGAAAATTATTAAAGTGGCTCTTTGGTCTTAGTGCTCTTGGTCTTCTTGTCTTCATGGTCTATGTCTGCTTGCTAGTTATCCTTTTGCTGAAATGGTTACCTTGATTTCTTGACTGCACTCTTAGGTTGGGAAATTTTTTCAATTGTCACCCCACTTTCTCTATCTACTTGGCTATTGGCTTCTTGCCTAGCTCTTGACTTAAGTCACTAGTGTCGTAAGTAACTTGGATACTTTCTTGACAAGTCACTTTACTCTATCTTTACTATATTGGCAACTGGATAATCTACCTCTCTAGTTTGGACATCAAGTTATCTTGTGTCACCTTATTAGCTTCCTCTAGTCTCCTTCATGCTTGATTATCTATCTACCACTATGGAATTCAAAGCTTGTGCTATGAAACCTCAACCAAATCTAGATGATCATGATATCCTCCATGTCATAAAGAGTTTCAAGATCTATATGCGCAATACAAAGAACTAGAAGAGACAAATGATCTTTCTTACCTTCATCTCTCTAAGCACATGACATAAATGAAGTATAAACTTGAGAAAAGGTTAGAGGAGAAGATTTAATCATTACATGAATCTTCCTTAAGGTCTTTACATGGATGTGAGTCACCTTCTTTGATGTCATCCTGTTCTTCTAGGTCTACATGCTCTACTTCAAGACATCAAATGTCTTCATCTTCTAGATCTAAAGACCTCCTTAGAGAGAAAGAAAGTGATACCTACTTTGAGCCTATTCCAAGATATCATGATGGACCTATATTTGACCAAGACAATGATGAAGACATGGATGCATACCATTCACTTGAGAAACAAAAAAAGAACTCTAGACATAATTTTGATAGAACTTTTACTCCCTTGGAAGATTCTTATGATGACACTTTGCAAACATTTCTTAGCACCAATCTCATCAGGTTACCTAAGTATAGCTCATATGGAAATGCATTCTTGGATATCTATTGTGACTATCATTGATCTAATGACCATGCTACTTTTGATTGTATAGAGCTGAAACATAAAATCCAAGATCTCATTGATGATGAGATTGTTGATCTTGGAACCTCTAGTGACTCATGTGCTGAGGATTCTTCTCTTGAGAAAGATTATGTTGATGAACCTATGTCTAGTAGTGGCTCCATTACATCTTCCACTTCTTCCAACACTCATGCATCTCCCAACATTTCAAAGCTTTCCAACATGCCTCTATCAAAAAAGGAACCTAATGCTTTCCACATTGACTATGTGTATCCTCAAGGGCTACCTCTAAAATAAACTCAAGCTAACCTTCACTTGGTTGCAAACCTTTTCCATGCTACTAATCCTAAACATCCTGAACCTTCATGCACTACTATGCCTAATCTAAGCACTACTCCATTCACTCTTCATTCTCCCTTGTCCTTAGAAGTGGCTCCATGTCGAGAGGACTCTCAAAAAGAAAAAGCTATAAATGTCAAGAAAGATCAACATCAAGCACCCTTTCATCTCTTTCAAGATTTTTCCCCTCCATATCCTATATCTTGTCCACCTCCTAAGTATAATGAAGATACCACTTCCATGATCTCCCTTGAGCTTACTGAAAATTATGAGAAAAGTTCTCTTCATATGCTATCCAAAGCTATTTGTCAAGATCAAAGCATCCCCTCATGTTCTACTTCTCCACATCCACTGCAAAATTGTGCTCAAGCTTCAAGTGCTTCTATTAAAAATTTTGTTCCTATGAAAGGTACTCATGATTCTATTGATGGCTTCGACCATGTTTCTCACTCTAAAGATGTTGATATCCATTCACACTATCCCTTTCCATCTTCTAAATCTGTCCTTGGTCCTTATCCATCTAAGCTAAAGCATTCAAACCTTCCATCCATATTAGGGCCTTATGTTCCTCCATCTCCTACATTCACTCTTAGCTCATTCCCTAGCTCTCCCATCATACCTCAAGATCAACAAAGATACTCATCCTTGATGACTTTTCATCCATCTATCCATCTAAACCAGTCATATTAGCCTTATTCATCCACAAATCCCAAGTCCTTTGGAAGTAAGAATAAACATAAGAACCCATTGAAAAAGAAACATCACTATGTCCCATCTAATTGACATGTGAATGCTAAGAAGGAGAATGCACAAAAGAGACTGCAAAGGTTCACTATTGAAAAAGCTAAATCAAATAAAATATGGGTTCCTAAACCCATTATTGAAGAAATGTGTTTTGAAGTATCCAAAGGAAAATCTAAAGCTATATGGATTCCCAAGTCTCTTGTAAAAGACATAAATTTTGAAAATACTTCAAAGTTGACATTCAAGCTTCCAAAGGCTTCCATTCCATCTTCTTCTAAAAATATTTCTATAAATATTCCAAAGCCTTCCACTCCAGTTTTTCCCAAATCTCTTCTACCACCTCATAGATCTAAACCTCAAGCTACTTCATTCATGATTCCTCCATCATTCCAATACCCTTCAAGGTGTGTGTCAACATTGATCTTGTCAAATATTTTAGCTACCCTCATGAAATCCTCCAAAGCTTACACTTACTTTCTATACATGAACTCTTATCCTCAATATATTCTTCCTACTACCAGTTCTCTTTCATCACCCTATCAACATCTTTTAGCATACCTTTCTATGGTCTTGTCTTATCGTGACTTATCTTTCCTATAGGAGCACTATCTAAATTCAAAAAGCACTTTTTCTTGTTAATGTTTAAACTAATCAAACTGACATTTTGTGTTCATTTACATATGCAAGTGGTCTTCTAACATTTTTATAGGCACCAAAGTCCCTTGCCAAGAATCACACTCCTGGCCATAAAATCAAAATCTAATTTAACCAATATTTTAGCACTATTGGTTCATGATCTTGCAACCATAAAATCACAAATTCATAGCCTTGGGATCATGGACTAAACCTACAAGAATGCATCCTCGTGAAGGTGAGATTTCTCTTTGCTCTAAACCCCACCACCACATGCAATTAAAAATACCCCCCTCAATCTCACTAACCAATCCTCCCATAGGAACATGATTTTTTACTAGCAAGATCACCATAAAACTTGTGAGAATGCTTGACCAAAATATTCAAGCCCAAAAAATTATTTTTATCCTTTCACCCTCAATCTTGTAGATAAACTTGCTAGCAGGAATGTGTTCCATAAACCTGTTGGATCATTTTTTTGTGGGATTGCTTTGTTACTTTCTTCTTTAGGCCCATTTTTCTATAGTTTCACCAGTTCCCTACACCACAATCCTGTGTTATTTGAGTGCATTCATGGGATCATTGTTTTACTTGTGAGATCGCTATTTACCTTGTGAGATCATTGTTTTACCTACAGAATCACTTTTGTACTTGTGGGAACATTGTTTTTTCTTTAAAAAATGATTATAAATCAAATTTTGACTTTTGGTGGTTATGTAGGATAGAGGTAACTCTAAGCATTTTTACACCTATTAAAAAGAACAAAAAAAGTTAAGAAAAAATTTCCCATAGTTAAGCTATGATTTTGGTGATTTTTATGTGACTAATCAAATTGATTTTTTGTAGCATTGCAAATTGGAGTATCTTCAAAGCCTAACCATTTTTTTTGCAGGTTTCTCTTAGAATGAACTTGCATGTTTAAAAAAAATTCATTGAATGAATATTTCTCAAATCAATCTTGAATGCCATGGACTAAAATCAAGTTTTTTATTAGAATGCATGTTTAAACAACCAACACAATCTTGAATGTCAAGGATCAATTAATCATTGCTATATCTCACACTTCAACTTTGGGGCTTAAAAATAAATCACTCAATCTTGAATAAATGAATTGACTCGTTCATTTGTCCCTTATCAAATTTCTCATGTTGATGATGTTCAATTTACTTATGTTGATGAACTCTCATTCTTTATTATGTTGACGATGCTGTCAAGTTGGAATGAACATTGTTTTCCATAAATGTGAATGTCTTCAATTATAGATTACAAAATCTAAATCATCAATTGGAAAAGAACAAGTGTTTTTTAAACCCAAGATCAGTTATGTTGTCTTGTTTTACACATTTTAGGAGGCCTTCTTGGGGATTTCATCACCCCTTGGGATGACCTCAACTCTAATGCTCTAGTAGAGTATAAATATTAGGAGGTGAATTGAAAAACATCTCTCTTGGAAGCATAATCTTGTCACTCTTGGCTAAGCACCAAAGAACTTTATTACTTTGGGAAGTGAAGGTGGATATTTGGGTTACCATCTCCTCACATTTGTGTGACATTATTTTCTTTCATGTACAGATTTGGGCCTCACATACCTTGCGTATATTGATGACACCCATAGCTAAGCTTGTATATCCTCATAAAACCTTATAGGGTTATTGACGTGTTTGATGTGCTTGAGTGTTGTTAGCTAAAGAGATGAATTATATGTCCTTTGAGATAGTTGTTAGCAAGTCCATTTGTAACAACCCTAAGTCTAGTTTGTTGTGCTTTATCCATTAGTAAATCATTCAACCTAAATGAAAGGCATACTTAGCATAGTCATTGCCTCATTAGAGATTCATCCAAACTCCCAAAAAAAATTTCATCCTAATCACATCCTCTCTTACATCATTCTATGTCTTCCATCAAGTCTTCTTTATCCTTAACTAGCTAAGTCTTCTTGTCATTCCCCACCCCATTTCCATATCCTTTGGAGTTAGACTTTCCTCCTATCACGAGCTTAATCCAAATCCAAATCTAAGCTTACCAACTTATCCTAATTTTCATTTTTGTATTCCTTCATGTTCATCCTTCATCCCTAAAAATAATGTCACAATCCTATTATGATGAGTTTGGTCATCCCACCTTTTCTCCCACTCCATCCTATTCCAATGATGATGAAGATCTTGTCGACTATTATGGATATACTGAAAGCCTTAGAGAGATTGTTCCAAACACTCCTCCATGTGTACCCACTAGTACTCCTTACCATGCCTTTGCCAAGGGAAATCCATTATTGTCCTCATCCTTACCTCCTTCCTATATTGTGCCCACATATTCCTCTTATACATCAGTCATATCTCCATCTTCCTCCACCTTCATATCCAAGTCTCCACCATTCCAAAACAATTCTAGTAGCTACATCCCTAGTCTAGATCCACCATCCCAATATCCTCCAAACCAATTTCCAAATCCTCCAACCAATCCTAGTCATAAAATGCATCACCCTAATCCTCTTACCCTTCCCAATCCCACACACACATCTCCAAGGATTTTTACAAAGAAACCCAAAGAGAATCCATCTCCCATACCCATCATTCCTCTTACATCATCCTATCACTATCATCCCTATTGTATCCACCCTACTTATCAAACCCCTTCCATCTCCTACCTCCCATCCATCAACTCCCTCCAAATCCCATCCACATCTCCTCCTCCTAGCATTACCCAAATCCCATATAATGAACCTAATGAGTCCATCCCCCATCAACCCATCTACATTAAATCCCTCCCACCCACCCCCTACCTCACTTTAAGAAACTATCCATACATCTCCTATCACCTCACCTACTCCCATCCATTCCTATCAAGATCTTGTCCAAAAGCATGTTGACATATCCCATGACACACATGAAGATACCACCATGTCACTTATTCCCCTACATGATCCACTTTTACCATCCCCTCCACCTCTAACTCCTACCAGCTTACCTACTTTATCCCAAAATCCATTCCCATCAACCCATCCAAATTAAGATCTTATCCTTTGATCCCCTCTTCTTCATGATCACACATCTCCCATAATATATGATGATAGATCCATAAAAAAGGAACCAACTATCATATCCACAGCTTTAACTCCTTCAGCTAGTAATGGACTCATATCTTGTGTTCCAAATAATGAACATCACATTGACAAAAGAAATACAAGTGTATTTTCAGATGTTGGTATCCCCTCTATCCCTACATGATCATAAGTCCTTCCATCTGTACCCTAAAGTGCCCATCCATCTAATTCCACTTCTATTTTGGGCCCTTATTGTACTAGTTATTTCCAACCCTCTATTTTTTGTCTGTATATCCCTTATCTAAATCCCCCACCCTTTCCATCCATTTTGGGTCCTTATATACCTAACATGAATCCTTTATCTCCTCCATATATTTTGGGACCTAATCCTTCCTTGTTTCCATCTATTTTAGGCCCATATCCTTCATTCCCTCCATCCATTCCGAGAAATTATATGCATCCATATCCTGTATTCCAATCCATCATTCCATCCCCTCAAATCCACAAGCTAGATCATCAAAGGCACTCATCCTTGAATCCCTTCCAACCTTCAAACTCTATCACTCCATCCATAATCCCTCCATATCCCCCATGCTCGTGTTCCCATACCATGGCTAATAGAAGCAAATTGGATGTCAAAAATCATAAATCTAAAAATCCACAAAAATCCAAGTCTCGACATGTCCCTTCTAAAATACATGTTCCAAAAGAGACATTTAATCCAAATCAAAGAAAAATTCAAAAGGCCACAAAGGGCCAAGTTGAAAAAGTCAAAAATCATGATGATACCTAGGATTCTCATAAAAGAAATGCATCTCAAAGAAAAATCTCAGTTGGCATCCATTCCTTCTAGTCAAAAAGCCTCATCTATTCATACTTTATCCAAATCTCCATCCCCCCAATCCACTTTTCATCCATATCCTTCTTATCCTAAAATTCCAATCCTCCATCTTCCAACTTTACTTTTAGTCCTTATATTTATCTTCCTCCATTTTCTCCCTAACCTCTTTGAAAAACATATTTCCCAATATTGTTAGAAATAGATAATACTGGGGGTGGGGGTGAATCAGTATTTTCAATCTTTTTGCCCATAATTGGATATTATTAATTATTTTACCACATGCATAAGAAAGTAAATCAATAATGCTAAATAGTATAAACAACCATACAGAAAGAGAGATCATAACACCATATTTTCTTAACTAGGGAAACCCTAGCCAAGAGAAAACCCTAGTGGGGATGAAACTCACTAGATGATTCACTATATAAAGAATTTGGTTAAGGATATTGACCTTGTTAGGATTCTATGAAGAATTTATAGTGTCTTGAGTCTCTATTAGGAGACTAGGACTTGTTAGAAGCCTCAACCCTATTAGGAGTTGCTTCAACCTTGTTAGGAGTTGGTGGATCATATAGAAATGTGTCCAGGAAGAGCCCACTACCCTAACATGCAACCATACAAAATGATCTTCAAGAAAATAAGTATACATACAATACTGAGATACTTGTTGTGCTTCACAAATATTTTGACTAGAAATTCTTCTTACAAGAGCAATTTCACACCTATCAATCTACACCATATCTCACATAATAGTGCTTCACATCATATGTCATAATATCGCATTCACTTGTTACTCTCATTTCACAAGATCATATCAAGTTTGTAATCATTGATTATATCTTTCTCACTTCTTCAATTTTTCACTAACTTCACAAATGAAGTTCTTTACTTATACCAAAAATATTGGTAAATTCTTCCTTAGTCAACTCACATAACATCATTAGAGTCAACTCATTAAGAAATGGTAATTCAAAATAAGAAATCAAGTTGTTTAACACATTCTGCTGATATGCTTTGTTCTGCACTATATCATTATTGTATTACAAATTCCTTCATAACTTGGACTCAGTTGATCATATGGACATGCACACTGGTATACATCACTAGTATGATGTCATGCATCTCTGGTTAAATGCACAAGAGAATATTATACTATCATCAAATTTGTCATGTTGATGTGATGATGTCTAATACTTAGACTATTTTCTTTCCACAATATACATGACTAATTTGCAAAGAAAATATGTTGCCATAAATGACAACTATGTTACTTACCTTATTTCATTGATTGAACATATTGCCAACAATCTCCCTCTTTGGCATTGATGGCAAAATTTTGGGAAAATTGGCTAAGTCCCAAACATGTTGTCATACCAAACAAAAAAAATAACCATAACATAGTAAAAAATCCATTGGATTCATGTTTTAAGAAGATTACATCCCTTATAACTTTGATTAACACTTATTGCTCCCCCTTACAAATTACAATAAAAGCTTACTACAACTACACGCGCGCGCGCATGCATGCATACATACATACATATACGTATACGTATACGTATACATACACGTACACATACACATATACGTACACGTACACATACACGTATATGTATACGTACGTATACATGTATGTATACATGTACGTACACGTACATGTGTACATGTACGTACACGTACATGTGTACATGTACGTACACGTATACGTACATATACGTACACGTACATGTACATGTATACATACACATACATGTGTACATGTACGTTTACATGTACATGTACGTGTATGTATACCTATACGTATACATATATGTATACATATACATATACATATACATATACATATACATATACATATACATATACAAATACATACATACATATACATATATATATATATATATATATATCTTTATTTATCCTTTTACATTTTTCCATATATCGCCCCCTTTGACATCAATGACAAAGGTGTCTTAAAAAGTCTGTCAAAGTCTAGTAGCTACATCAAAACTTGGAGAAACAATCACTGAAGTTGGTCTTCAACTGTGCAAGGTGTTTCTTCCAACTATCTTTTAGTGCATTAGATACACTGATTAGCACACATAAGGCATACATGGCTAACTCTATTGTGTTTAAATCTATTTCCACAAATTTTTCAAATGAGGACTTTGCTACCAAGCATTCTTCCTACTGATTTTCTAGCAATGTTATCAATGGAGATAAATGATCTCTCAAAAGAGTAAATCTTTTTAGAGCTTTCTCCTTTTTTGCTTCTAAATCCTTGATGCTATCATGAATAGCTTGCATTACATGCTCAATGTTTACTAACTTTTGATTCTATCTCATAAAGTTGTCAGTGAGTGTCTGAAGCTTAGTTACCTTCTCTTTGATTTTCTCATCAAAACTTTGAATATTGATGTATGCCAAATTGCACTTAGCATAAACTTGTTTTCCTTCTTCAATACTCTATCTTAATGCCTTAATGCATACATTCAAAGTTTTTATATCATTTCTTATATTTGTGCACATGGTATTAAGGTGTTCACCATCATGCTCTATTTGTGCTTGAATTGTAGCCATATTAGTGAGTGTTGTGAACTCATCACCAAAAGCTTTACACAAGATTGTTGCATGTTGTTGAATGTTTGCAGGGCTTTCAATAGGGCTCACTATCTTTTCCATTTTGTTCATTATTGAAATCAAAGTATTTTCAATGGACTTAACTAATTTCTTCTTTTCAAGAAATTTTCTCAAAGAAGATAAGAGATTTTGTGTTTCATTTTCTTTATCTAATTGAGTTTTTGTTGCTGTGACCATTGCTACTTGAGGAGGTGGTGTGAATGAAATTATTTCTACTGGTGTTAAGGGTATATTTGAAGTAGTTGCTTTACTGCTAGGCTCAATTTTCTTTGCAATAGGTGCATCTTCTTCCTTTGGCTCTTGATCTTTTGCTTCATCAGATGAGTTGCTATAATCCACAATATTGCCAACAATACTGGCACCAAAATCCTTGAATGGATCCTTAGTTGTGTCAACTATCACCATGGTGTTATCTACTTGCATAGATTCACTTCCAATGGTGATATGTGGTGAATTACTAGAAATAGGTGTTTCAATTGGTTGATCAAAACTATGGGGTGGACTATCTATAGTAGGACTTGCTTCCTCTATTTGCGCACACTTCTCAAGTGTCTGGCTTGCCTCCTCTAGTTATGCAGTTTCTTTAGGCATAGTACGCATAAATGTGACTATAGCCTTTTGTGTTTCCTTATTAACTTCTTCATAATTTCCTCCCATGAGGAGAATTAATCTCTTTTTATTCCTTAATAAAGGTGCTATACCTTTTAGAATAACTATTATTTCTTCATCATTATTTATAGAACATAACATTTTCACCATATTAATTCTTATTTTCTTATCTTCCTCTACAACTCTTCTATTTTATTTAGCAATCTATTGGAAAAATGTTTAGGTATCTGACCTCTTATACTATCAAACCTTTTATTTTTTAGGATCATATTCCTAACTACTGCATTTTCTAATTATCTTCTATCCATATTATTGTACAAATCATACTACTTATTCAATTGTCAAAAATTATTGTCATTAATAATTTGCATGTTAATATTCTCTACCTTTGGCTTCCATGCTTTTTGCCTAGCTAAGGTCTTTGCTTCTCTATCAGATGGTTCAACTAATTTGTCACCAATTTCTTCCTTAGACTCAAAAGAACTAATCTACAAGGTTCTTCTTTTCTTTCTTGGACCACTTGTATTCTACTTCACTCTCTTCTTAGGAGGAGTTATGGTCCTTTTAGGCCTTGTAGACTTCCTTGTAGCTAATGCTTCTTTAGTCTTAACTAGATTCCTTGGAGGTTGTTTTTGCACAACTACTACATAAGGCACATTAGGTGTCTATTTACTTGTTTGGGAAACTATGACCTCTTCAATAGGTCCTACCACAACAATGGGTGTAGGGGTCAAAAGCTTAGATTGACCATTGGCCTTCATTTCCATAGCTATCCCTTTCACGTCATCAAATTCTTTCCTAGTCATCTAGATTCTTTCAAAATAGAATCAATTACTTTCTCCACCTTTTTCTTGGAATCCATCATTATTTGACTGGTTTTAACTTCTTTCATTTTCTTAGAATATGTCCCCCATCTAGGATATTCAGGATCAACTTCAGAATGAAGGATTATCTACACTTGCCCTTTAATCAATTCTTCACTCATCTCGTATCCCATAGTTTCAATGAACTTTACTCAAGGGACTACTACTTCCATACGAGTGAAATCTATTTCAACCATAAAACACAATTCATCCTTGTATTTTTCTACTAGTGCAAAAGGTATCCTATACCTTTGCTTCATTTTAGTTTGAAAAGACTTCATTATTTTGCTAATATCATTATCTTTGACTGTTCTAGTTCTTGACCTATATGCTCGAGTGATTAACTGCATTGCACACTCACTTTCATTCCAATTTTGGATTCTAGGGAACTTATTAGTAGCATAGAAAAATATATGGATCAATAGGGATTTAAACCTAAAGACTACACTTCTTAATTTCTTGATTCTAGATATGTTATCCAACAACTGTGTTTGGATAATGTTACACATATTAACCTCTTCACCTCTTACTACCAAGTAAGCTGCATGAAGAAATCTTGTAGCGATTGAATCTATCCTAGATCCATGATTGTACTTATATCTCAAAATCTTACAAATGAGTCTCACTCCATAATCTTGAATGGTGTTGAGTTTCATGTTTCTACCATAAAAATATGTATTGAGATTCGTCTCAACTAGTTTTGACACATTCCTAATGTTCACTAGATTGTATCCTTCATTGCTCAAACCTATGACCTTGTGAATTAGGTCATTGCCAATACATATGATAGAATCTCCCAACCATAGAAAATCATCATGTACTTTTCTCAGGATTATCCTTGTCCATTCATTATTGTTGATATCTATGTCGAAAATGTGCTTAACTAGGTTAAGTCATTCTAGGTATCTATGTTTAGGTTTTAATGACAAGCCGTTGCTACACATTTTCTCCAATTCCTTATGAATTTTTGAATCACTTATGCTTTCAATCTTGCAATGAATATATCCTCTTATATCCTTGACATAAAGAACATTTTCCAAAACTTGTTAAAATGCTCCAATAGTATCATCAAGCAAAGAAACAAATGGGTGTTTCTTGAAACTGTACCTAGGCCTATTGCTTACATTAAAGACTTCTTGTCTTGCCATTCTTGAAAGATTATGTTCAATAATTTAGAAGATACCTCAATTTTGTGTATTAGGCTTTTCGACGACTACGCATAATTACAGGCCTCTTTAATTCTTCAAATATAGCTTCAATCTCACACTCAGACTTCACACAGAAAATGATGTATGCAAATTAATTTGCATCCTTTAAATTTTTTACAATCTATACTTTGCATTAAATGTATGTCTACCACTAGTTCAATGTACTATCTCTGTGCAACAGAGAGGTTAATCTTCTTATATATCATTATCCAGATCCTATCAGGCAATGCACACTTCACTATAGAATTCTCTCAATGTCTACTACATACTATCAATTGTGCAACCTTTGATACTTTATCTAACATCAGATATTAATAACTGATACTTTGTTTCACTGAGAATGATTAATTTTGGTAAGAGGAGTCACAAACAATAAGTGACTTCATTGTCTTGTCAGGTACATCTTCTATAGTTGTATGAGAGCTTCCTAGTTCCTTTGATTTTATAATTCCTTTTATTTATTTGTTTTCTCCTTCATATCATTTCTTCTATTGTTCTTTCTATAATTCTAATTCCTATTTAGGTCTCTTCTATCCACTATGCAAAACTTCGTTGTGTGTCCAAAACTATTGTATAACTAATATACAGGTACATTTATTTTCTATTCATTTAGCTAGTCATCAAGTGCTCTATAATTCCTTGCAATGTGTCCAAGATTTTTGCATCTATAGCAAACAATTTGTCTTCTTTCTCCACTTTCATTACTATGAGATCTTCTTCTATTTCCTGCATGGTTAGTGTCCTATATATCCTACTATTTGCATTATTATTATTATCAAATTTAGGTTTCTTAAAATCTACTGCATAATGACCATATCCATGACAATAATAACAATAAAAATTTGAAATAGGTTTGAAGGACTTATCTTTGCAATCAACTTCAGTGTCTTCAGGTTCATCACACTAGGCATAAGATTCCTTTCTCTGGTTGTCCATATCATTACTCAATTCTTTATCTTTCTCAGGATGAGTGATATTCTCTTTGTCCTTAGATGTATTAGTTGTCTTTCTTAGATATTTATTAACTTTAGGAGTATTAGATTCTTTTCTCTCAATAGATTTCTTAGTGGATTTCCCAAGAAAGTCCAAGTCTAGTTTTGAAAATAACTGGGTCTTTGTACACATATTTTTTCTTCAATTCTATCACTGCTAGTATATAGTTTCTCAAGTTTCTATTTATTTTGTACCAACTCACCTTTCACAATGGTGTTGTATATTTCTAATTCTAATTATTCTATCTTAATAGATTCCAATTTAGATGCTACCTTGCTTAACTGGGATCTCATATCTGCATTTTCAGCTTTAATTTTAGAGTCATTCTTTCCTCCATTTTTCTCAAGACTCAACTTAAGTTCAACTATCTTTAACTCATGTTTTAGAATCAAATTTTCTTTCTTCAAATCTTCAATATCATCATCACTAGTTTTCTTGCTAGATTCTTTTTTCTTTAGGTCATCAATTTTTTCCTTTAATTCACCAATGTAGGCTTTTGCATCCTTGTATCTGTCCTTAATGTCATCTCTTTCGTTAGTAAGGAGATCAATTTGTTCAAGTGCTTCTTCAAGATTTATCTTCAATTGTTCCATATCCATAGGGATCTTATTCAAGATATTAAGCCTCTTCTAAATAACCAAGCTTTGATACCAATTTTTAGAAATAGATAATACTGAGAGGGAGGGTGAATCAATATTTTTAATCTTTTTTCCCACAAGTTGATATTATTAGTTACTTTACCACATGCATAAGAAAGTAAACCAATAATTTTGAATAGTATAAATAACCATACAAAAAGAGAGATCATAACACCATATTTTCTTAACTAGGGAAACCCTGGCTAAGGGAAAAACCTGGTGGGGATGAAACCCACTAGATGATTCACTATATAAAGAATCTGGTTAAGGATATTGACCCTGTTAGGAGTCTATGAAGAATGTATAGTGTCTTGAGTCCCTATTAGGAGACTAGGCCTTGTTAGAAGCCTCAACCTTATTATGATTTGGTGAATCATATAAAAATGTGTGCAAGAAGATCCTACTACCCTAACATGCAACTATACAATGAGATGTTCAAGAAAATAAGTATACATGCAATACTGAGATAATTGTTGTGCTTCACAAATCTGTTAACTGACAATTCTTCATACAAGAGTGACTGCACACCTATTAGTCTACATCATATCTTGCATAACAATGCTTCACATCATATGTCATAATATTGTATTCACTTGTTACTCTCATTTCACAAGATCATATCAAGTTCACAATTACTGATTATATCTTTCTCACTTCTTCATTTTTTCACTAACTTTGCAAATGAAGTTCTTTACTTATACCAAACATATTGGTAAATTCATCATTATTTAGCTCACATAGAATCATTAAAGTTGACTCATTAAGAGATGGTAATTCAAAATAATAAATCAATTCATTTAGCACATTCTGTTGATATGCTTTGTTTTGTGTTGTATCAATACTGCATTACAAATTCCTTCATAACTTGGACTTCATTGATCATATGGACATGTGCACTAGTATACATCATTAGTATGATGTCATGCATTTTTGGTTAACTACACAAGAGAATATTCTAAGGGAATATTCCACTATCATCAAATCTATCGCACTATTGTGATGTTGTCTGATACTTAGAAAATTTTCCTTCACCAACAAACATGACTAATCTACAAAAAAAATATGTTGCCATAAATGACAACTATGTTACTTACCTTATTTGATTGATTGGACAGATTTCCAATAGGTACTTCATCACCTTTCAGGGTGTGTACCAAAGATGATCTTTCCATTTTTCTCATCCATTTTCCACAAGTCTTATGTTTTTCCATCCCTTACCTGCCAACTCCCACCCATCATTCCTCTTATATAATCCAATCCTTTTCAACTCCCTCCCATCCTACCAACATCTATGAGTAAAAATGCATCAAAAAAATTGAAAAAAATGATCCACTGGTAAAAACTTGGCAATTCAAGTGCCTTGGACAAGAACCATGATGAAAACTTGGCAAACAAGCATCATGTGTAATCCCTCCATCCAAATGCTTTGCACACTTGGGGGCACATTCCATCACCCACCATACCAACCACATCTTATCCATTTCACCCATCACCCTCCTTTAGATCTTGATAAAAATAAAGTCCATCATAAGATACATGCTTTTGGTCATCCTTTTTTACTTCCATTTCCCATCACAATTTGTATCCACCTACCCATTATCTGCCCATTCTTTCATCCATATAATCCCTCCATGAGCCTCATCCACCCATCATGAGTTACCCTCTGCCTCATTCCCCTTTCACATCCTAGCTTCCATCTATCTCCTTCATCTTCTTATTGAACAATCCTCCTTCCTATCCAACCCCTTATTAAACCTCCTCTTAAATAACATTTGATAATTGGGGGCACTATATTCCTTGGAGACTGTGTCATGTCCATCCTTCCATCCCCCCATTCTAGCCCTATTTTCATCTTGTCATCCCCAAAACCAATCATCCCCTTTTCTTCTATCCTTACACTCCTCACCATCTCTCCATCTTTCCATCACCTGGTACATCCCTTGTCATTGGTATCTAGCTCTAGGCTATCCCCATATACCCTAATGTCATCCATTCATATCCTAATGCTCCTAGAAATCTACCATCAACTAGACCATCCCATTGCACATCTTTCAACTCATCCAATCACCTTCTTAATCACTTTCCCATCCTTGTTGCAAGTCTTGGTCACACCCTAATCATCATCATTGGGATCCATCCTTCTCACTCTTTTTCTTCAAGTATATCATTCCCTTGATCTTTTTGTATAGTAATCCCTTGTAAATACTTTGGTTTATTAGTTGTATATTCCTTTCATGTAAGTCCTTCACTTGGTACCGTTGTATAGATCTCTCATCTCTTTGTTTTTGTTCATGTTTGATCACAAATTGCAATTATCTTGGTTATATGCTCTAGTAAATCCTCATATGAGATCCCTTGGCATCAAAATGTTTTCCTAATAAGTTTTGATTGCCTGACTCATCCTAGTCCTTGATATAACCAATAGATCCTTGTAGGATGCATCCTTCTTCTCATCTGATCTTAGTTTGTTAGTATCTAGTCCTGTCAATCTCTTTGGCAAAAGGTTAGCTTTATTATGGATTTACATTTTCTTTCAATTTATTTTCTTTTTAGGATTTCAAGTTTGTTTCTTAAAGTATCTCTTCTAAGTGGTTTGGGTTTCTCCCTCCTCAAAGTCACCATGATCTTTTATATGTGCTATGAATGGGGAAATTCTAGAGCAAGGTTTTGATCAGGTCTTTTTTTATCTTCTTTTCTACTTGTGAGTCAGTTGGATATGACCCTTTCATAGTCCAAACATGTGATCACTTGTTGTTACATGGTGCACTTGGGAAATATTGTTTGCTTATGGGTTACCTAGTATTGTTTCCACTTTAATTCTTCCAGGATTCATATGTGATGTTGGGGTAATCCTTGTGTGTTTTTTTCACATTAGTCCCATGTAATATTGGTGCAAGGCCTTGATGTTCTCTATAACCTTGGCATATACCCAATATTCCTATATCAAAATATGTGCTCAACTATATGGTGGTGCTCCCCTTTGGAACACCCCCATGCTCAAGCTTTAATGAATTCCCCCAAACATCATGTCCTTTCCAAGTATCCCATCTTATCAAAAGATCACATCCTATCAAAGCATCCCATCCAATCAATCCTACCATCATGATCCAACCAATCTATCAATCCCATGGTATCCAGTCTTGCATCAATCATAATCATAGCTCTTGCATAAATCCTAATCATAGCTCCTGCACCAATCATAATCATAGCTCCTGCATCAATCATAATCTTAGTCATCACCAATAATAATCCTAAAATCTTAATCCCCCCAACTCTATCATCTTACCAATCACTTCCCTAGGTTCAATTTAAAAATACCTAATCAACCCCCCTCCCCATGTAACTAGTGTTCTTAACCCTTGGTTATCCTTGCATACAAGGTTTTCCTTTATATTATTCTCCCCTAGTGAGACTATGAGCTTCCTTAAACCCCTTCTCTTAGCCGCTCTTAGTCCTCCTACTTGCCTCAGTTTCTCATACTTTTCAAGAAGTTATCAGGCCTTGCCTTCTCTCCCCACGACCTTCTTGAGAGGGCATCATGCATTCCATTCTCTCCTCTTCTACTAAACATTGGGGCAACCTCTTCGTCATGCCATTTATATTTGAACTTCTTTGAAATAGTGTTGTCCCGACAACTATCTCAAAGAGGGGCAAAATGTAGACACCTAAATCTAATTACATCACTAAGTAATCATATTTAGTCATCTCCTATGTTATTATTGATTAAATATTTATTATTTAATTAATTAATTGGCATCCCCTAGTTTAATTAATTAATTTAATTAACTACAGTCCAATTGATAAAATCAAATGATAACCCAAAATTAATTTATCAATTAAATCCCTATTACTCTATTAAATTAAATAAAACCTCAAACCTATTTAATTTAATCCCACGTCCCCAATTTTATTAAATAAATTATTTAATAAATTATCCAAACCCCTAAAACATCCCTAAACATTATCCTAACCCCTAATCCAACCCATTCACTCATACTAACCTCACTTAGCCACTTAACTAACCCATCCCATCAAAGCTAAGCCACTTGCCCCCTAACCCCCTTTCTAAACTATGTCTAATCCCTCTCCTAAACATGTGCACAACTTTAAGCAAGGGTTAAGAATTGCTAACCCAAGCCAAAGTCAAAAAGTGTTCCTTATACTCTTCCATCCCTATCCAAGAGCATTTATGGCTCTTACATCCCTCTTACACACTCATCCTCCCTCCTTACTCCCTTTGACCAACCATTATTGCATCCCCTCACACTCATCCTCCTTGTGACCAGTGTCACTACCTTATTGGCTCCAAACAAGAACAATCCATGTGCTTCCCTTTCAAAGCATCTTAACCCTTCCTCACCATTTTCCTATCCTTGCATACTGACCATCCATCTCTCTACCCCTTGGTCTATAAATAAAGCCCTTCACTCTCACAATCCATCAATCCACTTTTATGCAAACTTATAATTCTATTTTGAGAGCCTAAAAACTATCAAAATACCATCATAATTCTGAAATCCATCCATGCCTCCATTGTTGAAATCTCCATCCATCTACACACTTGGTAAAAACACTCACCTATTGGAAGCTTGAGCACACCATGAGCATACATCCCTTATCCCATCAGGGACATAGCTTCGTCATTATAGGTTATGACCAAGGAGCTTACCATTCTTGGTTTTCCTTTCTTTTGGTGATAACCTTGGTCCTATCATAAGTGTTAGCTTATTTAGTATTGTGAATAATTTTGTTAGTATTAGTATTCAATATTACACTACTAGATTAGGTGATACATAAATGACTAAAAAAATCCTAAAAAATAATAAGATAACAAATAGAGAAGTATGTATATGATCTAGGAGTCTCTAATACTTCTTTGGATCCAAACTCAGGTTCCATTGTATGTCTCTATCAATTAAATTGCCCCAAAATGCTTTTTTTGTGCATGAAACACTCTAAAAGTAGAACTGGTAGTAAACCATTGATGCCACCACAACTAATCAAAAAATTTCAGGATACATACACACCTTGAAAAATGGTACACCTTTGCACTAGCACACCTATGCACCTTCAATAGTGACATGACCAAAAGTGGAAAAAATTGTGTATCAAAATTTTAGTTTCCAACATCTCAATTTTGTGATTGTTCTACAAAAATGATGTCTAAATGTATTGTCTTGAACTTTTGAATTATGGAAGTGATCTCTAAGGTATTGGGAAATTCTAAGAATATGTACTTTATTCCCACCTCCTGATGATGCTTTCTAACTTCTTAACTAATCCCTATAAATCCTTGAACTTGAAGTCTAACTCTATGACTACTTCCTCAACTCTAAAAATGTGCTCTAAATCATCTTCAAGGATGAAATTTAAAAAAATGCTAAAACATGTTGCACTATTACTTCATTGGAGCACAATTGATTTATTGATTCATCTTCAAAAATCTCTAAACTGACTACACTATAATATCTATTAGCTTCCAAATTTTGATTAAGGGCTTTTTTCTTCAAATATTGGATGTCTTCATACAACTTGATCATTACCATATTACTAGTTGCTATATTCTCTATCCATTCATCTACTTTATCTAACTCTTCCACTAAATATATATCTAACAACATCTTATATCTTTGACCCTTAATTATTTTCAATACTTCCAAGTCATTGGTCTAGGTGGACACTTCATCCATTAGCCTAAAATCCCAGTGTACTATAGTAACAAACCCATCCACATTCTTCTGTATACCTAGAAATGAGTTCATATTTGACTCAATAATTTTTACACCTCTATCTTCAAAACTATGATGTCACCTCTTTCATGCATCCAAAAATGAGTTGCATTGTTCTCTAGGAGGAGCTCATTTATTGAGGGAAGTTGGTAGGGTAACCTCATGATGATCATGGCCTAATAGACTAGGTACCTCATTAACATACTCTTGTAACAAATAATTCTACTTTTTCAACTCCAAAATCCTAGCATCATTTTCATCCAAGCAATAGAGCAATTATTTAAGGCATGTAGTGGTCAAAACATTGGCAGTATCTTGAGTGGTCTTTCCCAATAGAACCTCATTTTTTTGATATTATTTTGGGAAAATTTCCTCAATATCTAATAATCTATCAAGTCATTACTCTAGTTCTTCATGATGAGATCTAGTTTCTTAGGATCACCCTAAATGGGTGCCAGTATTTTCACTACCTTTGTTAATTCCTCCAACCTTTCTACCTTTTTATATTCCATATATCTCCTCTAATGAGTTAATAATTATTGTTTCAACCATGTTAGATTAGTGCCCATTGGAGACATGAATTGGCATGATGAAGAGGTTGTCTCTCAAGTTGTCCTCTATCCTTTATCACCCCTCTTTGAGGTCATCTTCATTTTTCATGGCTCGACTACCAAACTGGTTGTTATCATCCTTGGAGGAGAGGTTTTTGATTCCTATATAGGTGGTGTCCATTCCTTCTCTTTGAAAATTTTTCCTTCTTCCAAAACCTCACCCATGTTGATCGACTAGAAGTTATCTCCTCCTACTATCTATCTGTTAGACTCTATAATTGGTGGTGGTAGTGGAGTGGTTTCCTAATGGCAAAGCAAAAAGAGGCAATGGTGGGTTCCCAATTTGTGGAGGAGGTATGCCCAATGGCCCTTGTGGAAGTGGGGGTAATTGATACTAAGATCACATTTGGCATAAGATCACACTCTAAGAGATTGAATACATTAGATCCATATCCCTCTATAGACTTATTCCATCTCCAATGTTCCTAGTCTAAAATGGAGGGAGGAATCTAGGTTGTACTCCTTTGTCTCTCCTCTTTTGTGGCACTTGTTGACTGGGCTTTCTTATTAAGTGGGAGATACTCAATCCATTCCCATTATTCTTCCTCTTCCCCTTTGGGTATAGTTTCTAGGATTTGGGGAGATGGGGTGATCTTCTTCTTCTTCAACTTCCTCCTTTTCTCTCCTAGTACTACAATTATCAACCTTAAACAAATTTAACCATATGATTAACATAAACTAAAACCATAACAAGATACTCATACACAATAACACTAGATATGTTAACTATGGAAACCCTTGATTAGAGGGAAAAACTCAGTAGGAATGGTACTGATATAAATATTCATTCTTAGAGCCTGTTAGGAGTTTATGAATACATTCAATACATATGAGTCCATGTTAGGAGACTTTGAACCCCTATTAGGAGATTCCAACTCAATTAGGAGTTGTGCCAACCCTATAAGGACTTGTGGAAGATAGTTGGACCCAATGCCTAAACAACTTCAAGGGCAAGACCAATGAACCCACTATATAAAGGATCTCTATATTATTCCTTGTAGAATAATAGAAATGAAATGTACTTCCCTCCTCTTCCTCTATCTTATCAACCAAACCTTTGCTCCTTCTAATCTTGTAACCAGATCACAACTCTTGCATCTAATAATCCCTTGGATTTCTTACACACATTCATTAAGCATCTACTCCATTTTTTACTTCAAACTTCAATAGATTATTCACACTTACAAACAAGGAAAACATATTTCCTTTATACCATATCTTCATAATAATTCCTTTAGTTAGCCTTAAGGCTTTTCCAATTAATTATACTAAGATAATTAATTAATTACAATTACAATAGCATTGTCAGCTTATAGTCTATACAAAACTTCACATGTGTGATATGAAGGCATCTAGCTATGCATCTTCTCATTGCATCTTAGACGTAATGTAGTGAAAAAATATCAGGAACTACTTTCCCAATAATTTGTATCTAAACTACTCTCTATAAATTAGGTACAACTTATGTACATCTTTGACTTAGACTCTGTGCACTTGACTGCATCATCAGGACACTATGCTAAACATGTCCATAACTATGCATCACCAAACAAACAAACCATTATCTATACCATTAAGATCTATGTCTACTACTCATAAAATCTTTATAGAAACCATGCTATGTTGACATCAATGAAAAACATAGTAATGAATGCAACATGTCAATACTCCCCAATGCTTAGAATAGTCTCCCAAAGTAGTATCATCAACATTGATGCTAAAAATCTCTCCCTTTGGCATTTATGGAAACATAGATGAAAAATCATCAAAGTTCCAAAAATACCAAAAAATGTTTTGTTATTGTTGTTGACTAGCATTAGTTGTCCACATGCTAAAAAGTCTCAATACAATAGGTGCATACTCTTGCTTCTTAAACATCATTTTTTAACTTCACACTGAATAATTCACAATACATCAGGTGCAAATTCCTAATTTGTTTCATGAATCTTTCCAAATCTCTCTAAAGAGATATCTCTCCTTCATGCATATTCTCTCCCCCATACTTAGGAGTTGTTTTTAAAGTATATTCTCTCCCCCATTGATGTTAGTGTCAAAGGCCTCAATCTTAAAGTTTACAACAACACCAACTATTACATACCAATTGATATTGTTCTTCTCTAAGTCTTGAACCAACTTAAGTTTCCATAGGCACTATTCAAAACCAAATACCAAGAGTCCTCAATAACTCTTCTCATCATAGATACTCCCTCATATGGGAAGCATCAACATTCAGTCCAAGCTAACCATAGTTCTTTGTACCACTATATTGATGCACTCTCTACATCATCTACTCAGAAGTAGGTAGGGGCATAACCCCAAGCATACCTCTAAAGTGGTCAAATGTATCTTTAGGAAATGGCTTTGTAAAGATATCTGCAATTTGATCTTTAGTACTCACACACTCCAATATGATCTCTTTTTCTATTGCCTTCTCTCTAAGTACATGATACTTAATAGATATATGCTTAGTCTTGGAATGCAATACAAGACTCTTAAACATACTCATTGTACTTTTATTATCATAGTAAATGATAATGGGTTCTTCAAACTCAATTTTGATATCCTTCAACATCTACTACATCCACATAACTTGATTATAGTTATTTTTTGTTGCAACATACTTTTCCTTAGATGTACTCTAAGAAATGAAATCTTGCTTCTTGCTTAGCCAAGAAACCAATCTTCCTCCAAGAAAGAATGTCCCAATATTGGTGGTCTTTCTATCATCTATACTACCTGCCCAATCTACATTAGTATATGCACATAGAGTGAAATCACTCAATCTATCATAAAAAATTCCATAGTCAGATGTTCCTTTCAAATATATGAATATTCTCTTTACTTCTGCAAAATGAAACTAGTTAGGATTAGCTTGAAATCTAGCTACAATTACAACTCCATTTTCTATATCTATTATAGTGTGAGTTAGATACTACAAAACTCTAATCATGGATCTGTACTTCTTCTCTACTATAGGTGTGTCATCTTTGTTGGATAACTTGTGACCAATTATCATAGGTGTACCAATAGGTTTACAACTTTCTAAACCAAACCTTTTCAATAAGTCATTCAGGTATTTATCTTGTGAAATGAAAATACCATCACTATTCTATACAATATGCAATCCTAGGAAAAACTTCAATTCTTGTATCATGCTCATTTCAAACTCATTCTTTGTCTCTTCAAAAATTTTATCACTTTCTTCATCATTACCTCCAAAAGTGATGTCATCAACAAATATTACTATTATCAAAAAACCATTCTCAACTTCTTTTCAATACAAGTTACTATCTATCATACCTTTAGCAAATCCAAGCTTTACCAAATAACTATCCAACCTTGTATACCAGGTTCTAGGTGCTTGATTTAGACCAAATAGATATTTATTTAGTCTTCATACCATGGCTTTGTCTTCTAATAAAGGAAAACCTTTAGGTTGCTCAATATATACCTTTTCTTCAAGTTCTCCATTCAAGAAGGCTAATTTAACATCCATTTGATAAACCTTGAACTTCTTATTTGTTGCCAAGCCAAGAAATTCTTACTACTTCCATTTTTTATATAGGTGCATATGTCTCCTCATATTCTATGCTTTCTTGCCATGAATATCCTTTTCATATAAGTTCAACCTTGTTCCTCACAATTTATCCTTGCTCATTCATCTTATTTCTAAATACTCATTTCGTTCCTAACAGATTCTTGCCTTTTGGTCTAGGAACTAACTCCCATGTATCATTCTTCACAATCTAATCTATTTCTACCTTCATTTATTGAATCTAATGATCATATTTACATGCTTTATCTACACTCTTAGGTTCAACTTAAGATATCAAACATATCTCCTCAGTTACTTTGTTTCTTGGCATCACATCTTTGTCTTTTCTTCCAATTATTTTCTCAAGAGGGTGATTCTTTGTCAAATTCTTGTTAGGGGGTAGGATTTGACATCTCAACTCTTATCTCATCTCTAGGTTTAGATCTCTCCTCTCCTCTTTTCTCAATAGTTAACATATCATTCTGCAGATCGTTGTTAGTCTCAATGATAACTTCCACATTTTCATGGTTAGCCTTTGGATCAACTATAGTTACCAAATCTATCTCTTCTACTACTTCCTCTTCCTTAACCAATTTAGGCTCATTATCTTTATCATCACAATCATTCAATAATCTTTCCATACTTTCTTTAAAATATTCATCTTCATCAAAAAATGAACTCTTTCTAGTTGTTCTTACTTTCTTGGTACATCTAGATGAAAAATGACCAAACTCTTTGCATGTCCAACATATAAAAATTTCCATACCTTCTAGTTCTCCTTTCATAAGCAGATCAATGCCTTCCTTGATCTCCTTGTCTTATTTAGATCTAGATTTGTCTTTACTTGTTCTCCTATTCTTTTGCATGCCACAAAAGGATTCTAGATCTAGAAACTCAATGCTCTCTTCTTTACAAAAATCTAATAACTCACCAAAAATATTCATCTTCTAGGTGTCAAAATTTCCTCTATTTGACTTGGGACTATCTTTTTTGAAATAACTTACCACTAATCTCCCAATGCTATTAAGATTATCCTTCAAGGACCTGGTGCTAAAATACTAATTGTTAGAATATATAGTCAACTAATATAAGTTATCAAAATTATCAACCTTAAACAAAATTAACCATATGAGTAATATAAACTAAAGCCATAAGAAGATACTCATACACAATAACACCAGATATGTTAACTAGGGAAACCTTTGATCAGAGGGAAAACCCTGATGGGGATGGTACCCACAAGACAATGTACTAATATAAACATTCCTTGTTAGAGGATGGACCCTATCAGGAGTCTATGAATACATTTAGTACATATGATTCCCTATTAGGAGTTGTGTCAACCAACCTATTAGGAATTGTGGAAGACAACTAGACCCATTGCCCAAGCAACTTCAAGGGCAAGACCAATGAACCCACTATCCAAATGATCTAAGTATTATACCTTATAGAATAATAGAAATAAAATGTACTTCCTCTTCCTATGTCCTATCAACAAGACCTCTACTCCTTTTGATCTTGTAACTAGATCACAACTCTCTCATCCAATAGTCCCTTAGATCACTTACACACATTCTATAAGTACTCTGCTCCTTTTCTCACTTCTCACTTCAATAGATTTTCCACACTTACAAACAAGAAAAATAGTTTTCCTTTATACCATATCTTCATAATAATTCCTTGAGTCAGCTTTGACACTTTCCCAATTAATTATAATAAGATAATTATATAATTACAATTACAATAGCACTATTGGCTCACAGTCTATAAAAATCTTCACATGTGCAATACTACAGCTTGTGCACTTGTTGGCGTCATCAATAGACTATCCTCTATTACTGCTTGACTATGCATCTTCTCACTACATATCAGATGTAATGTAGCAAACAAACATCAAGAACTTATTTCCCAATGCTCTATCTCTAAACTACTCTCTATAAATTAGGTACAACTTTGACTTAGACTCTATGCACTTGATTACATCATCAGGAAAACTATACCAAACATATCCATAATTGTGCATCACCAAACAATCAAACCATTGTTTGTACCATTAAGATCTCTATTTTCTAGTCAATTTGTCTTTACAAAAACCATGCTATGTTGACACCAATGACAAACACAGTCATGAATGCAACATGTGTATACTCTCTAATGCTTAGAATACTCTCCCAAATTAGTATCATTAACATTCATGTTAACACTTATTTCATACCAACTAGAGGTACACTATGTACGTGCAAGATTTAACATCTTACATGCTCCCTCTCTTCACCAACCTTGGATAGTTTGTTGAACTAGCTACTAGAAGATTCACAACATAGGAAGTAATGTATAATTGAGGGTCTAAGTTCATTGATATGGGATTCTCATATAATTTGTTAATAATGGTGTCCTGGTTAATCAACAATCCTCTCCTCTCAATGTTTTCTATGATGTGAACCATCCATGTTTCTATTAGATACAATAGTCCACCAAGATAACTAAAAGAGGGTGGGAATAAATTATCCAATAATTATCAACCTTAAATAATCTTAACCATTCAATAAAAGTACATAGAAACCATACTAAAATGCACATACACAATTAGACTAGATTTGTTAACTACGGAAACCATTGATCAGAGGGAAAACCCTGGTGGGAATGATGCCCACAAGATGATGTACCAATATAAATATCCCTTGTTAAAGGATGGACCCTATTAGGATTCTATTACAAATTTTAGTACATACAAGTCCCTATTAGGAGATTCCAATCCTATTAGGAGTTGTGCCAACCCTATTAGGAGTTGTAGAAGGCTGAAGGACCCACTATCAAAACAACTTCTAGGGTAAGACCACTAAACTCATAGCCCAACTAATCTTTTAACTATTCCTTGTAGATTAACTATCCGTACTATACTATAACTCCTTTCCTATGTCCTATCAATCATATCAATCACTGCTAGACCTTGTAGACTAGGTCACAAACCTCAGATCCAATTATCAAACTTTAGATCTCATAATAAAACCTTAGCAATAAATTTTTGTTCACCTTTCCTCTACTCTTCTTATCTTCACATTTTGCTCTTTGTGTTGTTACAATCATCCATCCATCTCATTCATGATAAAGGAAAATGTCCTTCCTTTATAACAAATCCATAAAATAATTCCCTAAGTTAGCTATTACACCTTCTTAATTAATTATTATAGAACCTCATTAAGATCATGTTACACTTAGCTATAATATTAATCTTCACCTTGTAATTTGAATAGATTTACATAGATTAGCTATGCTATCTCAAGAATTTCTTCTTCACATCTTTAACTTTGACTTCTCAGAATAACAAATCTATGAAGAAATATACCAAGTTTATCGAAACATGCTTCTGTAAACTCTATCTCAAAATAGTCTTCATAAAAACTTGCATATCTTCTTCCAGAATCAATATCTTATGCTTCCAAGGTTAGCCGCATATACTAGACACTTAGTATTATCTCCCTTTAACCTTGATTAGTGAAAATTCTCAAATATTTGTCTATACCAACTTGTTCTTTATTGGTGCTCTTCTATTAGATACTACAAAAAATTGCTATGTTGACATTAGTGACAAACTCAGTCATGAATGTAACATATCATCATGATAATGATCTAATCATGTTTCTACAATACTCCCCCATAGAATTATCATCAGCATTCATGCTTCCAAAAATCTCCCCCTTGACATTGATGACAACATAGATGAAAAACATCTAGTTCCAAGAATACCAATTGTAAAAGACTATTAATCTTTCTTTTCAAATCATCTTCATCAATCATTCTCCCCCATTGATATACCTCAATGTTCTCTATATCAAACTAAAATCTCTCCCTTCAATGTACTCTCTATCAAACTATTTTTCATGCTATAATTTATCCCTCATTAACATCAATGTCAAAGGTTTCAGTAACCATCAATCTCTGCAACAATTGTCTCTGACTTGCTCAAGTGTCCAAAGACATTGTTCAAAATAACATCCAATCAAGAGTCCTAGATGACTCTATCCATTATAGATACTCCCCCATATAGGAAGCATCATCATTTAGTCTAGACAGACAATAATGCTTTGTTACAGTAGACTAATGCAATCTTGCATCATCTACTCTGATGTGGGAAGGGGCATAACCCTTAGAATACCTCACAAATATTCAAAAGTCTCTTTGGAAAGAGGCTTGGTGAAAATATTTGTAATCAAAATTTGGTTCTTGCATACTCCAATCTAATTTCTTTTTCTACAACTTTCTCTCTTGACATGTGATATTTGATAGAAATGTGCTTAATCTTAGAATGCAAACCTAGATTCTTAGACATTTTCATTGTGCTTGTGTTATCAAAATGTATGAGAATAGGCTAACTAAATTCTATCCTTATACCTTCAGCATTTACTTCATCCAAACAACTTGATTATAATTGTTTGATGTTGCAACATATTCTTCTACTACTATACTTATGAGGTATAGTCCTACTTCTTGCTTAACCAAGAAACCAATCTTCCTCCAAGAAAGAAAGCTCCACCACTAATGCTCTTTCTATCATCCATACTTCTTGCCAAATCAGCATTAGTATAAGCATGTAAAGTGAACTCACTAGATCTTTCATACCAAAATTCAAACTCTGGTGTTCCTTTAAGGTATCTAAATATCATTTTGATTATTGCATAATGTTCTTCTCTAGGATCAACTTGAAATCTTGCAAAAATTCCAACTACATTTTCTATATCTGGGGCTTGTGTGAGTCAAATATTGCAACCTTTTGATCATAGATTTTTACTTCTTCTGCTCAACAATAGGTGTCTCATTCTTTGTAGATAACTTGTGTCTGGTTACCAAAGGTGTTTTAACAAGTTTACATGTTTCCAAAACAAACCTTTTTAGTAGATCTTTGAAATACTTAGTCTAAGAAATAAAGACTCCTTTTTCCTACATAATATATAATCCTAGGAAGTATTTCATCTCTCCTATCATGCTCATTTCAAGTTCCTTCTTCATTTTTTCTGCAAACTTGTCACTTTCATCATTATTTCCTCCAAATATGACATCATCAAAAAATATTACCAAAATCATCAATCCATCATCTATTTCTTTCTAGTATAAATTACTATCTTCCATACCTTTGCTAAGTCCAAGCTTTATTAAATGCTTCTCCAACCTTGCATATCAAGTTCTGGGTGTTTTCTTTAATCCATACAATGCTTTCTTCAATCTGTATACTATGTCCTTGTCATCTGTTAAAGGAAAACTTTAGAATATTCTACATATACCTCTTATTCAAATTCTCCATTTAGAAATGTTGACTTGACATCCATTTGATACACTTTGAATTTTTTATGTGCTATATAGGCTAAGAATACATTTACCACTTTTATTCTTTCCATAGGAGCATAGGTTTCATCATAGTCTATTCCTTCTTACTATGAGTAACCTTTACATACCAATCTTGCTTTGTTCCTTACAAATTCACCTTGTTCATTCATCTTGTTC
This sequence comes from Cupressus sempervirens, assembly GCA_028749045.1. Lineage (NCBI taxonomy): Eukaryota > Viridiplantae > Streptophyta > Pinopsida > Cupressales > Cupressaceae > Cupressus > Cupressus sempervirens. The sequence continues at coordinate 808,399,194 of CM053786.1, read as the reverse complement.
CTATCACATTCTTGTTGGCTGGTTTGGGGACCAATTCCTATATCTTATTCTTCACTATCTGATCTAATTCTTCTTTTATAGCTTCCTTTCAGTAGTCATCTATTGGAATTACAATAGGATAGATAAACTTCTTGGGGGTGGTGAATCAATAGTTTACACTAGGACCCATAAAAAAATTCACCACACATCCATCTCATATATTTAGCAAGTAAATTGAAATAACATGTAAAGTATGTACATCTGTAACATGTAAATATATAAGCATTCACACAGATATGACACTAGATATGATTAACTAGAAACCCTCCAATGAGAAGGTAAAATTGGGGTGGGGATGACACCAAATCTTCACTACTTAATAATAAAGTGTATCTAGTGAAGGTTACAATGTTTTGACCATCAGACATGATTTACCCTATGAAAGGTCTACCCTATTAAAGGCTTACAAAGACTATTAGGTCTTACCCTATTGGAGGATTTTAACACCTTGTTAGAAGTGTGCCTGGTTAAAGGACTCTAACTCACAATTAAGTAAGTACCTTGTTAAAGGATATTAATATAGCCTATTAGGACTACTTTGTTAAGATATTTTTACTAAAATCACCTATTAGAATGTCTCAACATTGATCATGTGATTAAAACTTGATTTCTTGATGATAGATCATCTCTAACTAATGTATTCTTGATCCTTCTTGATGAAATGTCTCTTTGTTGTATCCTTTTCCTTTCCTCTATTCTACTCTAACTGATTCTACCATGTAGTCTTACTTTATAACTCCTTAGTCACCATGAATGCTCTATTTTTCTCATGCAAGCTACTCTCTTTTCTCTTTTATACACCTTGCATGCACTCTTCATATCATATATAGTTTAGGGTTTTTCCTCCTTAAAAAGACTTTGGTGACTTAGGGTTAGGTATGAATCCATGGCTATGATTCATCCATTTTTTTGCTTAAATCTTCCCTTTTTTTGATTGGTTGTATGTATTTGGGAATCCAACTTAAGATTTGTCCTTATCTCCAAAATATCGTAATTCAATCTTTAATCAACTCAAAAATAGTTTACATAGTTGTTTGTGCCTTAACAAACAAATATGTCAAAACTGTGTCACTCAACATGTGAAGTCTTTATTGCTTAGTATCTATTGTTCTCTATGATGTGATTTGATATTTGTATCACTCAGCATCCACTATTTACTCGACTCTTATGTTACTCAACATAGATTGTCTACTCGACACTTTGATTGACTGGGCACATGAATGGCTCAGCATGTACTACTTGTTTGGCATTAACTAAGTAAATAACTTAAGTGTGTTGACACTCACTTGTCAAAACCAAATTGAGATCAACAATCTCCCCCTTTGACATGAGTGTCAAAAACATTTGAGTTTACATTAATATCCTTGATCTCATGAGCATAACATATTTCTAACTCATCTTATGTACAAAACTTCAAAATTTTGTAACAACTTAGATACCTCAAAAATATGATAACTCCCCCAAAGTTGATAGGTTTATTCAGTATCCAAATTTTTGTAATCCTACTAAGTAAATGTGTCTTAGTTGATACTCTTTTATCTTATACTTCTTGTATTTTGATGCTTGTGATGCTTGCTCTATCTTAGCTTAATCTATCTTGTCTCTCTCTTTTTCTTTCACTCCTAGCTTGCTTTCCCATTTCTCATTCTCCTTATATCTCCCCCAAAATTCTCTTCTTTTTTTTTTTCTCTCCCCCTTTGTTCTATCTCTCCTTTATCTTACTTGATACTCTCCCCTTTTTTGAAACTTATGTCAATGGGCTATACAATTATAGTGTGTTTGTCTAGAAAAGATTTATGAACATCTAAGATTATCTTGAAAGCAGCATCCTAATTTTCACATGCAACATCCAAAGAATTTATTTGGATAGAAAGCCTAGTAACAAGGTGGACTAGGTCATCTAATGTTGAAAGATTGGGGTCTTTCTTCAATAGGGTTTCAACATAACCTAGTTACTTGTGCAAAATTTCCATATGGGAGGTAAAAGTTGTCTGAATGCTAATCAATTTGGCCCTTATGTTGGCCTCATCTATTGTCAATATAGCTAATTGACTTTAGGTTTGTAGTAGTGTTCTAAAGTTCTTTTCACTCTGAGCTAGTGTCATTGGTAGTTGTGCACCTAATGAAGTAATCTAACTTTCCAAGCTCAAAATGTGACTTGTAGTTTCTAGGGTGAAGAGTGTTGGATTGTAAAATTTAGTGTATAGAAAGAAAAAGTTCTCAAGTACCTTCTTTACATCCTCAACCTTAGTTGCCAATGCAACTTGTGTTAGTGCTATGTCACCTGATATATTTTCATTTACTTTATTCTAAAATTCCTTTTCTGACCATTCTAATAATTTTGCATTTGTGTCTAGGTCAGCATTACTAACCTTTTCCACTATGTTTGTTAGTTGTTCAATGAGTGGCTTGGTCTCATCTAGAGTCAATAGACTAGATGCATCTAAAAATATTTCTTTCATATCTTGTAGCATCTACTTCTACTTGTGCTCCCTTCTAAGCATTTCTTGATGCTTCTTTTTTGCTAGGGCTTGTTTGAGTATGCTCATTTGTTTTGTACTCATTGTATCATAATCATAATTTGGTAGAATAATTTCTTCATCAAGGCTCACATTTCCATATTGGATTACTTCCTCTACCTTTGATGTACTTGAGCTCAGCACTAAGATCTACAATGGAGTTGCATCTATGCTCAGCTTCTGAAGAGTTTAGTGGAAGGAGTACCATATGCTAGTAAGCTTACCAGGGCTTGTATATCTACTTGCTCCTTCATTCTAGGTGTTGGCTCTATCTTTTTAGGTTTACCCTTTACTTCTATAATTACTTGGATGCACCTCAATCTTGTGTTTTAGGTGTAAATAATTTTGTCTGACCTATTTCTTGTTGTTCTTCAATAGTGACTTGTGTTTCCATTGTATCTTTTTCAATTGTATCAACCTTCTCTGATGTAGCTCCAACTACTTTGTCCAAAGGTTTTACATGAGTGACTTGAGGGGGTATTATATGTGGTTCTTATGTATTCACCTCTTCCCTTGTATCAATCACTATCTTCTACAATTCTTTCACACTCACCAATATAGGATTATCACATAGTTTTGCCTATAGTGTGGACCAATCTAGTATCTTTTTGATATCTTTCTTCAAAAGGGGATTGATGTTCTAAGTTGTGACATCATAAAGATCCTTAATAGTTATTGTTTCAGTATTCTCATTTGTTTCATGTTGGGGGCTGACATTAGGCACTTGCATGTCTTGCACACTCTATTCTTCTTGTTTCTCTGGCTCAGATGTTGTCTTGTCATCTCTATGCATTTTAGTTCCTCCCCCAATAGTTTCATCATGATCATAATCTTCATCATCATCCTTTACCTCTATGGGCTCTTCCTCACCTTCCTTCACTATAGTTAACCCATATGTAAGCTTCCACATCTGATTGGTCTTCTTAACTACATCCTCAATGTTATTTTGCAAAATGATAAAGGCTTTCTATTTAGGTACAAACCTAATTACATATATCTTCATAGCCTTAGCAATTTGACCCTTACTTAGTTTAGTCATCACTTGTGCAAGAGACGTCTCTCTAATTCTTCTCTCCAAGTTCAGATAATAGTGCTATTTCTACTCAACTCTATCATACAAACTCTTAGGCATTGAGTTGGAAATCTCTAGCAGGGTAGTCTTGAATATTTCCATCATGGCATATATAACCTCCTCCACTTGATTCTTCTCCACTCTACCAAGATTCTCAAATCTCCATGAGAAAATCTTGATAGATCTACACTATTCTTAACATTTTCACAAAGGTTTTCTAGATCTGATAGAGGATTATGACTTGCAACTTTGAATTGGCTATTGTCATTTGACTTTGTTTTCTCCTCATTAGAATCTATTTGTGCCACATATTTCCTTCTTGGCCTTTTCTGCACATGACCTCCTTATTTTGCTAGTTTGGTCTTTTCCTTATCCTTTTGTGTAGTTACATTTGTAGTAGCTCTTGTAGTAGGTGTAGTAGGCTAGGATTGGCTTGGTTTGATAGTTTTTGTAGCCCTTTCCATAGGTTGGGCCTTGGCCTTCCTCTTTTTTTGTTTAGTGGATGTAGGTGCTTCCTTGGCTTCTTCTTCCTCAGCACCTTTAGTAACTTCAGTCTCCTCTTCTCCCTAGTCTTCTCCCATACCTTGTGTAAGTGTAAGTGGCTCTTGGGTTTGAGAATCTTCTTCTTCTTCTTCTTCTTCTTCTTCTTCCTTCTCGACAATATCTTCAAATTTTTCTTCCAACTTCTTCACCAATTTATCTTTCTTCTTAATTATAGAAGCAATTTTTAGTTCCATTGAGATTTTGGACTTTTCTATCTAATATTTTCCAAAAGCCTTTACATTTTTGTCAACCTCTTCTACTAGGAAAGCTATTATAGCTGCAGAAGCTTCATCCACATTGATTTCATATCCTAAGGGTCTTAACCATCTCACCCTTGGTGTAGCAGCTTGGACATATTTATAGTCAACATTTACTAGAAAATAGACATCATCATAATGATTTTCTACTAGAGATACTAGTATTCCCATTCTCTTCTTCATTGATTTTTTGAAGTCCTAAAAATAGCTTTTCATCACAGATTCAAAATTCTCTCCTAATTGCTGAATGCATTCACCAATCTAAACTGCCACTGATCTGTTTGTTTTCCATGCAAATATTCCAAAAGTAGGAAAAGTTTTTTGCACATAAAATAATATGCATATCAATATAGAACCAAATTTACATTGTACACTCTTTGTCTTTCTAATTGCTCTAAGGTTCTCAACTAGTTGCTATAGTTGTAGCTCTACTAGATCATATGTATGATCTTTCTTGACAATTTTATATCCCAAATCTATTGCTATATAGGGCACACTATTTAATCTACTGGATTGGTAAAACTTGTGTGAAATGTCCCTAATAGCAAACTCTATCAATGGATTAGTAATTGTATTAATAGTCATGTCTCTCTTGTTCTATATAGCTCTAGTGTTCTTCTAAATCACTTCCTTCAAATCACTTCTTAGTGTCTTCGGCTAATCTAGGGTTGGATAACCAGTAACCATATGAATTATCCTCTTTTTTATTTTGAGAGGTCCATTATCTAGCCATAATGAACTATCATGTATTATGCTCAATAATATCCTAATGCATTGAGTTTTGAAGACATTTGGAAAATCTAGAGCTCATGCTAACCCTTTCTTCTTGATAATTTTGAATTCTTCTTTCAAGACACCATTATCACAGAGTCTTTTTTATGCTTCCTTGATTTCCATATCACCAATGCTACAAATTTTTTAGTTATAGCATTTTCTAGCATCTTGTACCATTAAAACATTAGGTGGTATCATGGATAACACACCGAAGGGGTCTTGCTTGTAAGTGATGTTAGGAATAGCCTTGAATATGGGTTTCTTAACTTCATTACTAACTAGTTGAGATTTTAAAACCTCCTTACCCTCTACATTTTTTGAACTAGACACCATTTTTTGAAATTAGGGTTTACAAAAATATAAATTGCGTAGCTCGACTCTTGATAACTACCTTGTAAGATCTGTCAAAATGGTGTAGAATCACTGGTCAAACCTTCTATAACTACTTTAAATGGATTTTTAGATCACCTTTTTCTCTCCTTGCTCTTTCTCAATTTCAAAATGATGAAAAATGCATTAGAAATTGATCAAATACCCTTTCAAACCCTATAATAAATGTTGAGTGCTTACATAGCTATAAGCTGGACATAAACTAGTTTCGGGCTTACTCAGCATCCATTAACATTTTATTTGCTTGGTAATCACTATGAGCTTATGATCAACTAGCTAGTCTATTAGTTTGACATCTTCTAAAACTTTACTCTGCTCACATAGGAAGTGCTTCATACTTGGCAGAGACATGAAAACTTAAAGAATTTTGTTAAACATCTTGCATCTTTGTTCATGTTTATATGATCTTTTCAATACTAAATTATGTTGGAACTGATGTGTAATATACTCTTTAAATATTAGTCCCACATACCTCTTGATTGCTTAGTTTTATGAGATGTGATCCCCTATCCCATTGGGTGAAGTGATCTCTTCTCTATTTGATGTATTGCAACCATCCTTTTTCTTCCATGTCTTGTTCATTTCATCTCTAATGTATTCAACATCTACCTTGCTTTTTCCTTTATCAAACTCATAGCTTGGGGCCTTTGACCTTGCTGGACAATATTGACTAATGTGACTAGTCTTCAAGTAGCTAAAACATGTGGTTTGACTTAACCACCTTTTGTAGTCATCTCTGAAGTGTGTCCCAAGACAATTCTTAGGAACATGTCCATATTCTTGACAATAATGATAGCTATATCTTGTATTATAATTCTAGTTATAAGAGTTTCCCTTGTTCCTTACATTTTCTTTCATGTTTGATGACCAAATGAGTTTGGATCTATATTCAAAATCTCTATGTCCATTCTTCTGATAGTTATAGCAATATCCTTCAATTTTTTGTGTTTGTGTGGTCTTGGTTCTGCATTTATGTCCCTGATGACCTTGTTTGTTGCACTTTTCTCACTAAACCATGCTCTTATATTTGACATTTTGATTTATAATCTTTCTCCTACATAGATTAGTAGTATGTCCTTTCTTACCACAATTATGACAAGTAGGTTTAGAGTTCTTACCTTTGTTTTTCCTTTCTTTGGCATTTTTGTATGACTCTCCTTCTTCAATACTTGTGTGTCCCAGTCTAGATGTATCATTATTAGATCTAGGAGATCTCAATAATTGCTCAATGTAATTGATGGCTTCATTTGGTTTGTTGAAAATTTCAACAGATTCCTTTTCCCTTAGATCATTTTGCAGTTGCTCATTCTATAGTTTCAATGTTGTGATCTCAATGTCCTTCACATTCCAATCATAGTTGGCATTCATCATTTGACTTAGAGTATCCAATTACATGTCAGAAATCTTGGTTATTTCTATTTACTTCTCTTCTAGTTTATTGCTTAAAATTGTTTGATCTTCTTCAATTATGGCTTTGTCTTCCATAACTTTCTTCTTCTATTTAGTCACCTCACATAGTAGTATGACTTGTAATTCTTGTTGTAACTTGAGATTTTTGATATCCTTAACTTAGGTTCTATTATTTTCCATTAGATCTATAACTGCTGAATTAAATTCATTAGAGCCTCCATTTTCAAATAGCTTAGTAGTGTCTATCTCTTTATATTGTGTGTCATTCTTTACAATAGCAATTTATTTCCTTTTCTTCAAAGATTTCTTTAGTTCTTCTCTTGCTTCATCTAGTTGATGTAGAATGAGTTGTATTTCAATTCCCTGATTCTCAATAAGCTTTCCCAACTTATATACTTCTAGTTCAAGATCATTCCTTAAAGCTGCAAAGCTTCTCTTATAGAGGACAAGGCTCTTATACCAATTGTTGGAATTACAATAGGAAGGGTAAACTTTTGAGGGGGGGGGGGGGTGTGAATCAATAGTTTACACTAGGACCCATAAAAACTTTCACCACACATCCACCTCATACATTGAGCAAGTAAACTAAAATAACATGTAAACATATAAGCATTCACACACATATGACTCCAAATATGATTACCAAAAATCCTCTAATGAGAAGGTAAAATTGGAGTGGGGATGACGCCTACAAATATTCACTATTGCAGTAATAAAGTGTATCCAATGAAGGTTACAAAGTTTTGACCATGAGACATAATCTACCCTATGAAAGGTCTACCTTATTAAAGGCTTGCAAAGACTATTAAGTCTTACCTTGTTAGAGGATTGTAATACCCTATTAGAAGTGTGCCTAGTTAAAGGACTTCAACTCACAATTAAGTAAGAACTTTGTTAAAGGATTTCAATATAGCCTCTTAGGACTACTCTGTTAAGATATTTTGACTAAAATCAATTGTTAGAATGTCTTAGCATTGATCCTATAGTTAACACTTAGTTGCTTAATGAATCACCTCTAAACTTATGTATTCTCTATCCTTCTTGATCATATGTCTCTTTGCTATATCCTTTTCCTTTCCTCTATTATGCTCTAACTAAATCTATAATATAGTCTTACTTCATAACTCCTTAGTCACCATCAGAACTCTATTTTTCTCATGGAAACTACTCTCTTTTCTCCTTCATACACCTTACATGCACTCTTCATACCATAGATATTTTAGGGTTTTTCCTCCTTAAAAAGACTTTGGTGACTTAGGGTTAGGTATGAATCCACAGCTATGATTCATCCATTTTTCCACTTAAACCTTCCCTTTTTTTGATTGGCTACATGTAATTGAATTGAGAATCCAACTTAAGATTTTTTCTTATCTCCAAAATATCATAATTCAATCTTTAGTCAGCTTAGAAATTGTTTACATAGTTGTTTGTGCTTTAACAAGAAAATATGTTAGAATTGTGTCACTCAGCATCTGAAGTGTCTAATGTTTGGCATATACTATTCTCTATGCTATGACTTGGCATCCCTTATATACTTGGCTCCTATGTTACTTGGCATACACTGTCTACTTGGCACTTTGAGTGACTTGGCACATGAATGGCTCGGCACTCACTATTGACTTAGCATGCTCTATAATATATACATGGTGTGCTCAGGATGTACTATTTGTTTAGTATGAACTAAGTAAATAAATTAAGTGTGTTGACACTCACTTGTGAAAACCAATCTAAGATCAACATCATCTTTAGATGCTTCATCCACATTTTTTGGTTCAACTTGAGATATCAGACATAGTTTTTCATTGATTCTACTTCTTTTCATCACACCTTTATCTCTGCTTCTAATGATCTACTCTAATAGATGACTCTTTGTCATATTCTTACCAGAGATAGGGGTTGTTATCTCAACTCTTAGCTCTATTGAAGCTTCTGAGCTCTTTTCATGCCTTTCCTCTCCTTCACTCTACAAAGCATTATTAGTCTCAAAGAATACTTCATCATTCCTTGGTTTAAAAACAAAATTTTCAACATTAGAATTATAATCATCTACTCTTTCTTATATCCTAAATTCCTCATCAACTCTTACATTTGTACTTTCCATAATAGTCTTAGTTTTTAGACTATAACATCTATAGGCTTTTATTTTTAATGAATAATCAAGAAACATACCTTCATCACTTCTAGCATCAAACTTACCAATATCATCGTCTCTTTTGATGTAACATTTGCTACCAAAAATTTTGAAATACTTTGTAGGTGAGTGACCAAACCATAGTTCATAAGAGATCTTGTTTGTGTCTTTCTTGACTCGCACTTTATTCATAGTGTAGACTAATGTATTCATAACTTCTCTCCAATACATCTTGGCTACATCATTCTTAGCTAATATAGCTCTTGTTTCTTCTAGTACTAACTTGTTCCTTCTGTTTGCAATGTCATTTTATTCAAGGGTTCTCGAAGATGATAACTGTCTTTTGATTCCATTAGCTTCACAAAAGATGTTAAACTCATTGAAGTAAACTCTCCTCCTCTATCTGATCTTAAACATTTAATCTTCATACATGATTCATTTTCAGCTCTATTCTTGAATATCTCAAACTTATTAAATGCCTCATTATTTTCTTTAAGAAATACAACCCACATCATTCTAGAAAAATCATCAACTAAAATCATGAAATACCTTTAACTATAGAATCCTTTAGTCCTCATAGGACCACTAAGATCTGTATGTATAATCTCTAACCTTTTTGTATTAGTAAACTTCTTGTTCGGAAAATAAGTTCTTTTATGCTTTGCAAATACACACTCCTTGCAAATTGTGTTAATAGACTTTACAATCTTAGGTAAATCTCTAACTGCAAACATGCTACTAGTTTTCACAATTTTGTCAAAGTTTATATGACAAAATAACTTATGCCATAACCAATTGTCATCTACCTTTGCAGCCAAACATGTCATTTTAGTGGGATTTAGTTGAAATACATTACCTCTAGATCTAATTCCTATTCCAATTACCTTTCCATATTTGTCTTTGATCATGCATGTTTTCTCTATGAACTATAAATGATAACCTTTATCCACTAGTTGTCCAATACTCAAAAGATTATGTTTCAAACCATCAACAAAATATACATCCTTAGTGTTAGTCTTACCATCAAGAGTTATAGATCCAATACCTTTAACATGGCATGCTGCATTGTTTTCAACTTTGACATTGTCTCCATCATGACTTTTGAAGTCAACAAACTTGTTCATATCACTAGTCATATGATTTAAAAACCACTATCAATTATCCAATCAAATTTCTTTTCAACTTCTGATACCAAAGCCATTTTCTCTGGAATTTCTTCTTTAATAGCTACAAATCCTATTTCATCATCACTAGCACTTATTGCTTGTTCATCATAATCATCTTCTTCATTTGCATACAAACACTCTCTATCTCTTCTAGATTTGAACTTTCTCTTATACTTTTCCTCTCTTTTAGGACACTTAGATGCATAATGAACAAATTTTTTACAAGTCTAACATTTAAATTTTTTATTACCATCCTTTTCTCTTCTTACTACAAGAGCTACTCCTTCTATCTTTTTGTCCTCATCAAATCTGCTACTACTAGAAAAGTCTTCTCTAGCACTTCTACTCCTTAATAAACTAGGTCAAATATTTAGGGCACTGAAAATTATTTCTATTCTAGTCAATTCTCTAGACTATCTAAGCTCATTCACAACTACTTCAAGTCTCCCAAGTAATGTTTCCTTTATGAAATCTTTGGTGCAAGAGATCAATAACTATATCATTTGAATTGCTTTCTTAAATGGTGGTGTTAATCTCTTCAATATCTTTCAGATCACTTCATCATCTTGCTTGGTTCCTCCTTAAGATCTAATATCCTACCTACATATGTTCTTATAGATTCATCTTCCATCATTTCAGCATCTTGAAATGCACAAATCTAGCTTTGTAGCCTCAATTTCTTAAAATGTTCATCACCTTCAAAACTATTTTCCAAATCTTTCCAAATCATATGAGAAATATTAAGTGATTTTACCTAGTTGTACTCAATTTTAGGAAGTGCAGACAATAGTGCTTTTCTATCTCTTATGTCAAACATGAAAAGTTATCTATCTTCCTCAATACAAATTTCCAAAGCACTTTCAACAACAATTATCTTTTCTAATTTTGTCTAAAGGAAAATGTCCTTCCTTTATACCAAATCCATAAAAAAATTCCTTGAGTTGACTATTACACCTTCTCAATTAATTATTATAGGACCTCATTAAGAACACATTACACTTAGAAATAATATTAATCTTTTGCATTGTAACTTGAATAACTTTCCATACATGTAACATTATGACAAGTGAGCTTAGCTAGGTCATCTCTAGAATGTCTTCTTCACATCTTTAACTTCAACTTCTCAGAATAACAAACTTTCTAAGAGATATAACAAGTTTACTAGAACATGCTTATGTAAACTCTATCTTAGAACATTCTTCACTAAAACTTGCATAACTTCTTCCAAAATTAATATCTTATTCTTTTGAGGTTAGCTACATATACTAGACACTTAGGATTATCTCCCTTTAACTTCTCTTAGTGAAAACTCTCAACTATCTATCTATAGAAACTTGTTCTTTATCGATGTTCTTCTATCAAATACCACAAAAAATTGCTATGTTGACATCAATAAAAAAACATAGTCATGAATGTAACATATCATCATGATAATTATCTAATCATATTTTGAAAATAATCCCCCATAGAAGTATCATTATAATTCATGCTTCCAATAGTTTCTAGATGACTAGCCATGGAGAGTCCCATGACTCTACTTAGAAGGAATATATTGTAACTGATATAATCAATCATATGCCCTTGGGTCATGTTGACCTTTCTACTTCTTCTATTAGGAGGGGATTGAGGAAGAAGGTATTTCTCTTGCACTTAGACTTTTGCTTCTTGTTTGTGCTCCCTATACAACCCATATGCTATGGCATAGGTTATTTTATGGAACTAATTTGTAGGCAGTAGGTGAAAAATTTCTCAATATTATCACTACATATATCCAAGACCATCTCTCTTGTGACACTTTTTAGAACTTTCTCCTTTGGTATATAACGGTAGCATAATACCATGATCAATTCTAAGGATTGTATAGATACCGAATGGGAAGCTGTGTTCACTAACTCACTTAGAAACAATGATGAGATTATCTTCAATCTCTCCCTTAGTTTGTTTCATAAGACCAAGAATATGTTCCAATGTATGTGTCCCATCTCTATATCCCAAACCTTTGAATTCTTTTCTACAAACTAATATTTCTTTGGTGCACCTGGAGACTTGAATGTGTCTAGTTTTAGTACAATCTTTGCTACCATAGATGACGATGAGAATGCTATTTTAACATGCACACAAGGTAGATGTCAGTGTACCCTTTTTAGAGGATTGAAAAGATGTTAAAAGATGTGACTAAACTAGAGTAAAATGATAAAAACTAACAAACTTGGCAAAATTCTCATAAGATGCATAGGGTGTGCCCCATAGTCTAGTAGTTCTAATAGGTGCACATACATAGTAGTGCACTTGCACATGTCTATTTTCTTCCTAGGTGAATGCAAATGAGTTCCTTGGACATGTTTTAATTGGTTCACATGGTGCACCATGTGTACTAGGTGATGGTACACATGTGCATACCTAGGTTTAACTTAGGTGCTTGATGGAGGTGCACATTCAAGAAAGATCGAATGTATAGAGGCATGATGGTGTTGTCCCAAAAGTCTCAAGATTTTGAATAAGTATATGTGAGGGGGAGGGGTCTTATATTAATAGGTGCACCAAGTCTTAAGGTGTACACCTAGCACACCCATGAGGATTTTCATGGTGTACAAGTGTACCCCTTAAGACCTATAAGGATAGGTGCACATAGAACACCCCTTAAGGGTGCACATTTGCACCTCTTTTTCTTAACTTGTCAAAATTTATCTTTTAGGATTCTCGACCTTGTTCAACTCTGACTGACTAGACACCCTAAACTAACCTAGACCCAAAGAGGGACCCACCCACCAAGACACCCAACTAAAAACCTTATTCTGGAGAGTAGAGTCCCTTTCTCTACAAGAAAAAGTTGGGTCCTTATGTGGAGCATCACAATAAAAATAATAAAACCAAATTTTTATAACATTCTTCCTATCAATGAACCAATGAATTATAACCGAATGCTTTAGAGTACAAAAGATCAATATAGAGAAGATTGAAACATTATTAAAACTAAAACACACTTCCATTATATACTAATGAAAAATTACAAATGTATGGCTCTTTGGTGGCTGCCACTAGAGAGCCATGAGAGTTTCTTCTCGATTTACTCTCTTCTTCAAACCTATTGCCTTTTCCCCTCTTATTGATTATCTTCTCTATCTCCTTCCATTACATTATGAGATGTCTTTTAAAGACTATCTGAATGGTTTACAAACCGTTTTTACAACTACCCTAAAATCATTCATTCGATTCTCATTCAGTTACAAAATAGTGTAAAATCCTTTTTTTTGAGGATTCTTTATAAGATACATTACCCATTGAATTAAACTTGTGCATCAACTTAAATAATAATGATAAGATATTAATTCTCCCAGGATCCTTCACCCATGTCACATTTTTTACTTACATTTGTGCATAATATTAAACCATAATGATGGTAACTTAATTCTTTCATGGGTGCCACTACACTATATTGCCAGACTTCAAATGTTTCCATGTCCCATGGAAATTAGGTCACTGCATTGATGCCTCCACTGATTCCTTTTTCACTATCAACCAACTCCCATCTATGGAGTTATGTTGGTCACCTCCATGGTGCTTCCCATTCCTCAGTCCACTCCTCCACGCTGCATCACAATCTCTGTCCCTCACTTGGGAGTCCATCATGCCTCTCTCCCCAATCTATTGGCAACACACAAGACCATCTCCTATGGCCTTTGGTAGACCTTCATGTCCAACCCCTGCAATTGAGCAAACCAGCACCAAACTACAACCACAAACTTCATACCAAGAATCCAAAACAACCACAATACTGCCTAGTGTAGATCACCTTCCATCTACACACTCAGAATCTTCTAAGCTTTGATACCAATCTTATGTGGAGCATCACAATAAAAATAATAAAACCAAATTGTTATAACATTCTTCCTATCAATGAACCAATGAACTATAACCAAATGCTTCACAGTACAAAAGATCAATATAGAGAAGACTTAAACATTATTAAAATTAAAACACACTTCCATTATATACTAATGACAGATTACAAATGTATGGCTCTCTGGTGGCTGCCACCAAAGAGCCATGAGAGTTTCTTCTCAATTTACTATCTTCTTCAAACCTTTTTTTTTTCCCCCTCTTATTGATTCTCTTCTCTATCTCCTTCCATTACATTATGGGATGTCTTTTAAAGACTGTCTGAATGGTTTACAAATTGTTTACAACTACCCTAAAATCATTCATTTGATTCTCATTCGATTACAAAATAGTGTAAAATCCTTTTTTTTGAGGATTCTTTATAAGATACATTACCCATTGAATTAAACTTGTGCATCAACTTAAATAATAATGATAAGATATTAATTCTTTTGGGATCCTTCACGCATGTCACATTTTTTTCTTACATTTGTGCATAATATTAAACCATAATGATGGTAAATTAATTCTTTCATGGGTGCCACTGCACCAGGTCCCCATTTTTGTCTCGAAAATGGAGTGTGTGTTGTGAAGCCACAAATAAATAACCCAATGAAAAGGAAGAAATGATGAAGGAGTTTCTCTATTAGTAAGCCTCCATCAAATGTGCATCAAGTTAAGACTTGATTTTTTGTGTTTATGATCAGTTACTTAGGGCCTTCACTTAAGCCTTAGACCTTTAACATTTATGCTTAGTGTGCATTGATGGGTTAATTTTGTTGATGCTCCCAAGCTCTTACCACCATGAGCATTCAATAGTTTTTGAAAAACTCTTTTCTAATTGACAAGAGCTTAAAGAGTTCCCTCACAACCATAGTTTTGATGACTATTAGCCAAATGCAAGAATCTTTTTAGAGGGCTTTTAATGAGACATCACACTTTTACATTATTTGAGTTTTTGTAGGTTCCTTCTCAACTTTGTAGGGTTTGCGTGTGCCTACTTGATTCACCTTTCAAGGTTAGTTTTATTTTAGCTAGGTACTAATTGGGCACTATTGACCTTATTTGACATATTTCTTTTGAGGAGATCCCTTTATGACACCTCTTTCTCTTCTTTTACTTTTCATACCCTCCCATCTGCACTTAGACTATGCAGTTGACAGGTGGTGTTTGATTTCTTGATCCCTTTTTTTTGGACATTTTTTGAATTCCTCTTTTATTGAACTTTGGGAGACTTGCATGCTAACAAGTGGTCTTGCTTTGATTATGACAAAAATGCTTTTTTTCTTAGGTAAGAGAGCTCTAGGTTGGACCTAGTTATTGAAAATTTAGGTTATGATCAACTTAAATAGTCATTTTCTTATACAAACTAATAATTTATCAGAGAATTCATTCTTGTGTTTGAATCAAAAGTTGTGAGCCCCTCATTTCTTGCACATGATACTAGTATTTAGTCATTGCAAGAGATAAAATTTTCTAACTACCTTGACTAAGAAATACCTCATCTAGAAAGTTGAAACTAGTTGTGGTGGTTCATAGACCTCTCATAATCTTTAACCTTTGACTTGGACTATAAAAAAAAAAACACAAAGGACCCTAACTATGACACAAAATAGTAAACAAACACTTATTTTGGGAAATGTTTAGGCTTCAAAATAGTGTTTGAGGAATCAACCATTGAGTAGAAATGTAATCCACTCCCCTTCTAGTATGCACAACCTAAAATTTTTATCCCCTAGAATTTCTACAATAATTCCTAATTTGAACATCATGGTCATCTACATAGTGCACCTAGTGATCTTGAGTAGTAGCATCAGGTATGAACTGCTTCCCTACAAGATGTTGGACCATCCCAATGTTGTTAAAGTAGGGATGAGGCACTAGATAATCATCTAAAGGATACCAATCCCATTTGATTTTATAGGTGGCTATATCCTCACTTTTTTGACCTCAAAAGATCCAAAGGTGGTAAGCCACACCCATGTCTTCTTCAGTTGCTTCCTTATCATATCATAAGTTATGGCCAACTCCCTAACTGTCTCCAATAATATTAGCCTATTTGATGAATGGTGTGGAAGATTTTTTTAGCATAGGAGTGTCTCTATTACCTGGATATATGTAAATGTATTAAACTAGATGAAATAATCACCCACTTGTGCTGCTTAGATGACGACTTCCATAGATAACCTCTTTCCATAATTCCCTTCAAGGAACTAGATTATAGAAAAGACAAAACCATCGTTCACTAGTTTATATTCTAGGCTCTTGAATGGGAGCTTCTTCCATACCAATTTGGGGTACACTATGTACAAGAAGGCATTAGCATCTTGCATGCTCCCTCTCTTCACCAATCTTGGATAATCTATTTTCCTAGTTGTCAAAAGGTACACAACATAGCAGTTCATGTAGAATCAAGGGTTTGACTTCACTGATATGAGTTTCTCATCTAGTTTGTTACTAATAATGGTGGCCAAGTCAATAAACAATCCTCTCCTCTTATGGTTTCTATGAAATGAACCATCCATGTTTCTAGATGAGTGGTCATGGGGAGTCCCATGACTCTTTTTAGAAGGACTATATTATAGTTAATCTCATTGATCATACACCTCTAGGTCATGTTGACCTTTCCAACTCTTATATTAGCATGGAGTTGGGCAAGAAGGTATTTCTCTTACACTAGGCCTTTCACTTCCTATTCAAATCCTTGTACCACTTGTCTACTATATCATAGGTTATTTTCTAGAACTAATCTACAAGGGGTAGGTGAAAAACCTTCTCAATATATTCAGTGCATATGTCCAAGACCATCTCCCTAGTGAAGCTTTCAACAAATTTATCCTTTGAATTGTAATAGTGGGCCAATGTCATGATTAGTTCCAAGGATTATATATATATATAATTGGAAGCTACATCCACAAACCCACTTAGAATCAATGATGAGATCATCTATGATCTATCCCTTAGTTTTCTACAAACGACCAAGAAGGTGCTCTAATCAATGTATCCCATCTCTATATCTTGGACCTTTGAATACTTATCTACAAATTGAAATTTCTTTGGTGCACCCTAAAATTGAATATTATTGGTTTTAGTGTGATCTTGTCTACCATAGATGATGATGATGATGTCATTTTAACCTACACACAAAGATATATGTCACTGTACCCTCATTGGAAGATTGAAAAGATGCTAAAAGACAAGACTAGACCAACAAAAAATGACAAAAAATGATAATTTTGACAAAAGTACCAAAAGGAACACATGTACACTAGGTGGACCTACACATGATACAAAGGTTCACAAGGTGCACCCCATAGTCTTGTAATTCTAATATGCACACATGTGCAGTAGTACACTTGCACATGTGTTCTATCTTCCTAGGTGTGTGGAGATGGGTGCATTGGACTTATTTTAAGTTGTGCACATGATGTACTAGGAAATGGTGTGCATTTGTGCACCTAATTTTACCTTAGTTTTTTGATGTAGGTGTAGGTTCAAGGAAGATCATGCATGCAAATGTGCAATGATGTGGTCTACGAAGTCTTATAATGTTGAATCAGCACATGCAGGGGGGGGGGAGTCTTATATTTATAGGTACACTAGGTCTCAAGGTGCACACCTAGCATACCCATGAGGGTCCACATGGTATGCATGTGTTCCCTTAGAAACTATGAGTATGGTTTCACATAGAATACCCCTTAAGGGTGTGCATGTGTGCACATTTTCCTTACCTTGTCAAAATTTATCTTTTTGGCATCTCAACCTCATTTGACACTGACCATATAGATACCCTAGACTGACCTAGACCAAGAGGGGGACACACCCATTGAGGCACCTAGCTAAATACCCTCTTCTAGAGAGTGGAGTCCCTTTCTCTATAAGAAAAATGGAGATCCCAATTTTCATCTCAAAAATAGGGCATGTATTGTGAAGCTACATTAAGGACAAAACTAAAAGGAAATATTTTTAGGTTGTGCAATATTTCCAACAACCCAAGGATGCTCCTCTAATACTAAATAAAACATCATCTATTAATAAATTGAACATGAGATAGACCAGGGTAAATGAAAAACAAGCACAACCTTTACCAACTCTTACATTCCAAGAAGTTTACAATATAATGGAGCTTCTATTCATACATTATATATTCAATTATTATATTTAAATTATTTAAATTTTATTATTAATCATACCAATGTTAGCATATATAGTCCACCAAAATAACTAAGAGGGGTGAGGGGGTAAATTAGTTATACAACTAATATCATAACTATCGACCTTATTAAACTTTAACCATATCAAAAATATAATTTGAAACCACAACAAGATATTCATGCACAATAACACTAGATATGTTAACTAGGGAGACCCTTGATCAAAGGAAAAATCCCAATGGGGATGGTATCCATAAGATGATGTACTAATATAAATATTCCTTGTTAGAGGATGGACCTTGTTAGGAGTGTATAACAACATTCAATACATGTTAGTCCATGTTAGGAGACTTTGAATCCCTATTAGGAGATTCCAACCCTATTAGGAGTTGTACTAACCCTATTTCAAGTTGTGGAAGACAACTGAACCCACTTTCCTTATAGCTTCAAGAGAAATATAAATGAACCCATTGTCCAAATGATCTCTATATTATTACTTGCAAAATAATAAAAATGAATAGTACTTCCTTTCTCTATCCTATCAGCTAGACCTTTGCTCCTTCTGATTTTATAACTAGGTCACAAAACTTGCATCCAATAATCCCTTAGATCACTTACTCACAATCAGTAAAAACTTTGCTCCTTTTTGCACATCGCACTTAATACTCCCACTTCAAAAGGTAATGAATTAAACTTCACCAACTATACCTTCTCTAAAAACTTCACTAGCCATGGAGAAGGAAGGCCCACCTAAGATATGTGGCATGTTGTCACTATGAATATTCTTCATTCACTTTTTTCTAGTAATATAACGACAACTATAGATCTAGATCTAATCAATGGTCCCAATATTTCTTGACCACTATGCATGGCTCAAAAGAAAAAAGGGCCCACCCTAATGCATGTTACGTTATCACTATGTCATTATGACTTTTTTTTTACAACTTTTGATAATGACAAAGTGACGATCATAGATTTTGGAAGATCAGGAAGATGGCAAGATGCAAATCTGCCGAGAACTTTATAACACACAACCACTAAAAGACTTAGGAAATAAAATATAACCCAAGGTTTTAAATGTATCTTTTATAACATTGGACCATTTGAATATTTGATAGGATGATTGTTAAACATATTTGATAAGAAAAACTCAAATTTTGGTAGGAGGGAAAATATGGCTAACAATTCTACCAACTCATAGGGGATACTAGCATGCTAAGTATATGATCAGTGACCTTAAGTATCCATTAGGCCATAGAGTTGTTAAAAAATGAGATCTACCTTGAAAAATCATAAAATTGAAGAACTACAACATTTGTAACTACAAAAAACCCTAAAAAGTTTGCCTCTTCTACAACTTCAAAATATCAAAACCTAGTTATCTTTAGAAGAATAGAGAGATAACCTATGCTTGGTACTTCTTGGAAAACTAGAAACTAACCTAATATATATAAAACCATAACCCTCACTAGAAACAAGGTTTGAGGTAAACTCCATTGACTAGAATTGGTAGGACATCACCATTAGGCCTGGATAACTAGAAAGTGTTGACCTGCTTGCAACTGGTGATAACATAAGGTCCACTCTAGATAGAATCAAATTTGGAGTGCCTATCTAGTTTGTCTCTATTTACATCCCACTTGAGAACAAGGTATCCCTCTTTGATAACCCTAGCTTTGGCCTTCTTTTAAAATCTCCTTTTGACTTGTTGTTGATGAAGTTCAAGTGTCTGCATAGAATATTGCCTCTTTCCTTCTAGCTCCATTAATTCTGCCATCTTGACTATCATGGCATCATCATCAATTAGCTCCAATTGATGAGCTAATTCAAGAGAGGGGAACTCTAGTGAAATAGGAAAGCTTTCTCACCTTCCATATACCAACATGAAAGGTGAATTCCCTACTACTCTCTTAGGTGTGATTCTATCATCCTAAAGGGTTGTCTTTAATTATGAATGCCATCATATTTGGTTATCCTCAATAGTCCTCTTCATGATTCTAATCAAGTTCGTATTAGAGGACTCAACCAAGCCATTACCTTGGGGGTAGTAATTTGAGGAGGTGCTTAAATAAATACCATGGTCAACTACCCAAGAACAAATATGGGTCCCAATAAAAGACTTATCATTATCATATATTATTTTTGAAGGAACACCAAATCTTGTTACAATTCCATCAAGGAATTCAACCACTAAAGTCTCTAACGCATTCTTCAAGGCTACTACCTCTATCCACCTTATAAAATAACTAGTTGTAGCTAATATCCACTTGTGACTAGAGCTAGAAGATGGATTGATTGGACCAATAAAATCTAGCCCCCATTGGGAAAATGGTTGATCAACTTGAATAGGATGCAGGGGAAGGGCTACTACCCTTTGTTTGCTTGAGAAGAAGGCAAATTTCTCACATTTCCTTACATGTTTATGAAAATCATTGAATATAGTTGGCCAATAATAAATAGCTCTCATGATCTTCATGGCTATTTTTCTAGCTGAGAAATGGCCACCATCAGGAGCATCATGAAATTCCCTAACCATCATATTTGTTTAATCAGTGCTGATGCATCTTAATAAGGCTCCATTGAAATATTTCTTGAAAAGAATCCCATCTGCTAGGACAAAAGGGGTAGACTACACTCTGAATTTCCTTCTTTTAGCTCTATTTAATCTTTTTGGATATCCTCATCGTACCAAGAAGGTTGTCATGTCACATATCCAACTATTCAAGTTTTCATCACCTATTGATTATGCATTTCCTATAACTAGAGCAACCTCCTTAGTTGTCCCTTGGGATGAAATCATCTATTCACATAGTCCTTTACCTCTAACAAGCTTGGTTGTCTTGATTCCTATGTCATATTCCATGACCTTAGTGATCCATCCAGCCCTCTTCTCATTGACATCCTTATTTAGAAGAAAGTCCTTTAGACTTTCATGAGGAACTAAGAGTTGGATTTTCTTATGTAACAAAATATGCCTAAATTTTTTTAGAGCTCTTATGATAGAGAGGACCTTCTTTTCCACAAAACTTTATTTATCTTCATAGTCCTTTAGCCCTTCACTGAAAAAGGCTATAGGTTGTTCTTCATTCATATCATTTAGCTATGTAAAGACATCTAATATACTTGACTCACCTCCAAGGGTATAGAGAATTAAATCCTTATCAAAATTGGGGTTGATAAGGGTAGGAGTTGATATTATTTTTTCCTTTTTCTAGGTGAACACCATGTTCTTTTTGAGAATAGTTGTAAGAGGCTTAACCATGGTAGTAAGATTAGGGATAAATCTCCTTACAAAGTTAATTCTACCAAAGAAGCTTTGCAACCCTTTCTTATGAGTAGGAAGTGGGAGAGCAAGAATTTCCTTTGTTCTCTCTAGATAATTAGTCAAACCCTCTTTAGACACAATATGTCCAAGGAATTTCCCTTGATTAGTCCACACACGTGCTTGAATTTAAGGATACACCATATTCTCTACATTTAACGAACACCTACCTTAGATGATCAAAATGATCTGCCACATTCTTGGAGTAGACTATTATATCATCAAGGTATATTAGGACAAATTTCTCAATCATATTCTTGAAGGCCATTTCCATTTTCTTTTGAAAAGTAGCACCTACATTAGCTAGTCCAAAAGACATCTTTCTATAGGCATAAGTGCCCCATTTAGTGGTGAAATCAGTTTTGTATCTATCAAACTCTTGGACTAACACTTGATTATAACTAGAAAATCCATCAAAGAAAGAAAATCTCTTTGAACCACCAACTTTGGAAAATATTCTTTTCATGGAAGAGAGAGGATGGTGATCTTTAAGAGAAGCCCTATTAAGGTCTTTGAAATCTACACACAATCTAATTTCTCCATTCTTCTTCCTAACAGGAACAAGGTTGTCTACCCAAGAAGAATTCTTTATAAGAAAAATTTTATTAGCCTCTATTAGCTTGGATAACTCCTTTCTCGTCATAGGCTCAATCTTGGGGTTAACTGTCTTTGTTTTTTTTCAAACAGGTTTGGCATTGTCATACAAGTCTATGGTATGCTGAAATAAGCTTGGGTAAAAACCCTTCAAATCATCATATGTCCAAGAAAATATATCATTAAACTCTTGACATAGATGAGCACAACTTTCTTGTTCAATTTTAGAACATAGATTTCCCAAATTAGGAGTCTTTCCATTAGCAATAATGACAAGTATGTGATCATCTTTGTTGATAGCTAGATTCAAACCTCTACTCCTTGCTTGATCATTAGGGTCAAAGATACTCTCCAATGAGACCAGGCCTTTGGGTAACTTATTTGAATTGAGGTTCATGATTTGATCACCATGCTGGCCTTGTAGCTTAGATTGGTTCCTCTCTGAGCATTTTTCCTCATTTTGTAGAAAAATGAAAATTTGTGCATCAAAATAAAAAACTTTCCAATTGGTATTGTTATCTAGGATTACAAGTCTTACAACCACTCTGATTTGTTCCTCCTTATCCTCAACATTCTCTAGTACATCATAATGAGCACCTAATGTTGCAAGCCTATTAGCATGTTTCTTTCTCTCCTAGGAATACTCTGGATGTTAAATGCCTGAAAACCTTCAAGAAAATCCCATACCTTGTGTTTATATGCTTTGAGAAAATTATTCTTAGTGACATTTTGGCTCCTTATTTGATTAACAATAAACTTAGTGTCTCCAAATACCTTTAGTGTCTTGATTCCTCTCCTTTGTGCAAGTTGGAGACCTTGGATCAAAGCTTCATACTCTACTACATTATTAGTGTAGCTCAATTGGAGCCTATAAGAAAAATAGTACTTCTCCAATATAGGGGAAATGAGCATGACACCAGTCCCTAAAGCATTCTTATTTATTGAGCCATCAAAGAACATGCTCCATAACCCATCAATATCTTCTTCCCCTTTTATGAGATTAGGAATAAGGGCATCTTTTTCAGATATACAATATGTGTCAAGGCCTATCTCTAGGGTTTCTTGTGCTAGATCAAATTAATAAGCAGTGGCCCTCATCCAAAGGATAATCAAGCACCTTTACTAAGGAAGTAGCAAGCTTCTTTGCTATGTCTCAATCATCTTCTTCAAAAATAGTGCAATTCATGTTTATGGGATTTGGATCATAGGTTTCTATATGATTGAGGGCTAGAGACTCTACTCTTATTAAAACTTTTATTCCATACATTGTTCTAAAAAATATTTAAGACCAATTAGATGAAATATAGCCACCTATTTGTGTTGTAAAGTCTCTAGAAAGATAGATAGAAAAATGTGGTTTGACCTCAGCAACTAATATATCTTGTGTTACAGTACAACCATGGCATGCATGAAATGCCATCTCTACATTTTTTAAGACTCTTATAGTCTTGATAGAGCTACCATCAAATGGGAGCACATCCCTAACCATGGGCTCATATTTTATGCCAAGGAGATTAGCTACACTTCTAAGCATTAAAGAACTACTAGCCCTTGAATCAACCATGCAATTATGGAATAGTTTGTCTCTTATGATCAAAGAAACATAAGAAGGAGCAGGACTAATTTTCTTACTTGTTTCTCCCCCTTTTATGGGTTACATCAATCTTGTTGCATTTTCTTCCTTGGGTGGTTGATCTTTCACTTCTATACTCTCTAGCTCTTGCTACAGTAGCTTCTTCTATGATGGTATAGTAGCAACAACATCCCATGTGACATTAGTATTTTTAATTTTATCTACCACATTGTAAGGAGTATTAGATTCTTTGATTGAAACTTTAGGAACTACATGGATAGGTGGTTGAACTTGAGAAGTCTAAGGTTTAGTAGACTTCCTATTGATCATGTCTAATTTTTGTTAAGGAACAATGTTGGATTGTCATTCATCACTGGCACATGAGAGGTAGCACCTGAAGTTGAATCCTAACTAGGTGAAGGAGCAACATCCTCAATAGCTCTCCTTTTACTTCTAGTGTTATAGTTTATAGCATCATGAGTGGCATGACAATGCTCCTTTGATTGATGGTTCATGAAAGAATAATCACCCTACTATTGTATATGAGAACCATTAGTGGGTTGGCTAACATTATATTGTTTCCCTATTGCTTTCTCTTGTATAGTTGATGCTAAGTAAGACTCTACCTTATAGCATGTACAATATCCATAGGAATAGTTATAAGAAGGGCATAAATCTTGATCTTGAGCAAGATTATTCAGAGGGACTAAAGCCCTATTTAGGATTGTATTTTCAGTAGGGGTATTGCTAATAGGTCTATTTTTATTATAGTGAACATGACTCTAATTTTGATTTGGAGGCCTATTATGTATGGGACCTCGATACTGAAGATGGGGAGGGTTATTGTTTTGAGCTTGTTGCCTTTCTAGCGTCACCACCTTGTTACCCATCTTTTTATCACTAAGAAGCTATTCTCTAGCTTCTTCTCCTAGCCCTGTAACTTCTTGTCCATATTTTTCATCATGGACTACATCATATCTTTAATTTCATCTATTCTATTTGAATATGTGGAAGCTGAAGGGACAATAGAAAGGGGTTGACTTATAGATGTGGTAGGGATAGGGCTAAAGTAGGTTGATGATTGGGCATGTGTGGGAAGAAATGGATTGGAGG
Source organism: Cupressus sempervirens (assembly GCA_028749045.1). Lineage (NCBI taxonomy): Eukaryota > Viridiplantae > Streptophyta > Pinopsida > Cupressales > Cupressaceae > Cupressus > Cupressus sempervirens. Next base: position 808,374,258 of record CM053786.1, on the reverse strand, counting down.
TCTAGGAGCTAACTTCCCTCCTTGTATCAAGATATTTTTTGCCCTTATAGAAATCTAACAAGCATCAGATAAAGTATCCCCTCCCATTATTTGCACCATGGAAGCTATGTCACTATTAAAGGCTCTAAGGTAATGTAAGAAAGCATCAGTAGTGGAAGGCTTTACTATAGTAGGTATTCTATCCCATGTCTTTTGAAATCTATAATTAAAATTAGTCATATATTCATGGGGGGCTCTCTTGATAGTTGTTAGTTTCTCCAAAAGTGATATGTGATCACTTTTATCCTTAAAGTGCTTACAAAGTCCTTCTCCTAACCCATCCCAATCAATAATAGAGTTGTGAGGAAAACCTCTATACCATTGTAATGCTTTTCCTTTTAAGGATGAAGCTAGAAGCCTAATAGCAACATCATCTTCTACAATACCATGTATATTGCAAACATTTGAAATCTCCTAAATATGCTTGACTGGAGAGAGATGGAAGTTTCACTAGTAAAATTCAGTATACTTTTGAGAGTTGACACTAGGATGTCATGTCTTTGAGCTAATAGTAGAAGACTCCAACCATTAAAGGTGGAAAATGAGTGTGATCTAAGTTGTGCCATATGGAATAATAATCTATTGAAATGAAAGGATGGAAACCTAGCTTGTGATCTATCAATAGGAGGAGTGGAAAGAGATCTTGCAGGTGTATGTGTTACTCCTACACTCTTAATTGGTGATAGAGATAATATACTTCTCTTTCTTCTAGGGTTTGAAAATGAGACCTCAATTTGTTGAAAATTACCTCTAGAAGATGCCCTTGTATGAGCCTTGGGCATGAATCACAACCACTTTTGCCTAGAAACCAAAATATAGAGTTGGATTCACCAAGTACTTGAAAATGAGCCTCTAAAGGCCTAGAAATATTGAGAGTAGCACTATCTTCTTGGCATGCATTTGAAGCTTTCTTGTTTGACACCAATGAACTAAAAATGCTTCAATATGTTTGTCCCACTGGGTGTGCCAAAAAAAAATGTTATAAAAGATTGCACCCTTTCCTAAAGTTTTTACCTAAAGGCAACCTTGTGGAACATGGAAATAATCTCCAAGCTATGATACATGAACTATGAGATTGAGTCTTTGGAGAAGGTTGACTTCCTACTATCAAGTTTCACCTAACTACTCTTTGAGAGGAAAAGGGAGAAGGAATGCAATAAATAAAACTACCTAACATAATATAAAGGGGGTGATACACCAAAATAGTTTGTTCAGTCATATCTCTACCTAATATTGCATTGTTGATCAACATAGCCTCAAAATAAATTGATTCAACCATTTTCTTAATCCAAAAATTATACATAGATCAAGAACCAAATGAAATGCCATAGGGAAGGGACTTCACTATATAACATTCAAAGGCAATGACACATACTAATGTGCAGATTGTAGAATGAATACAAAACATCAACAAAGGAAAGAAGGTTTTGCACTAATATTGATGGGAGAATAAGGTAAAGTAGAGAATTATATTCACTCATAGACATAAGGAAATTATAGTAACATCATGTAGAACACTATTTCTATAGAATCACAAAGAAAATGACCAACCCTAAGAAGGGTTACAAAATCTACTTTTATAGTGCAAGTGTAACTCAGATAGCTTCTACCCTAAGGCAAAACTCAACCACTACATTTAAGGTTGTAGAGAACAATCGCTGCAAATTTGAGAAAGGATCTAATCATGGTACACATCTAGATGCAAGAAAATCATATCATTCATCCAAATAGAACCCTAATAAGATAAAAATGATGACCATTATAATTTTGACTAGGTAGATAGATAACCAAGTGGCAATGGAGTGTCCTTTTATGTTAAAGTGAAATGGGCAATGTCAAAGAGTGGTTGCAAGTGATCAAAAGATTTATCCACCATGAAAGAAATACTTTACTTCATGTTATCGATGTGCCAAATTAGATAAATTAGCAAGTCAACTAGATTTGACCACCTAACCCTACCATGTGGCCTATTGTCATTTGAATATTTTGTCACCCTATCTGGCTTTCTAACTTTACATTGACCCGTCGAGTACTATTTAAATGGCATGACTTTGCTACCTTTTTCTTTGAGCTATTTACCTTGCAAAATCAAAAAATTAACCACAACTACTTACTCACCACTTGGGCCCACTGAGATGTGTGTCAACCTATGTCTATGTCATTATGAATAATGATCTTGCATCTTTGGCTAGAAATATAACAATGACACTTGATTTTCTTTTAATCTGATGGTCCCAAAGATGCATTGATCCCTGTCAATATCTTGACCAATCAAATCACTACCCTATGCCAACTCATCTAACCTCCCTTTTTTGCTTGTGACCCATAGCTGAAATAGGACACACATGTCCACATGTCGCATCATTGCTATCTTTATATGAATATTCATCGTGTAACTTTTTCATAGTGACAAAGTGACAACCCTCAATCTTCTCTAAATTGACAGTGAACAAAGGTATGTCCAAAATTAGTCCACTTCAAAAGGTAATGAATAAAAATTCACCAACTGTACCTCATCTAATAACTCTACTAATCGTAGAGAAGGAAGGCCCAGCTAGGATATGTGGCATGTTGTCACTATGCCTCTATGAACATTCTTTATGCACTTTCTAGTAGCAACATAATGAAAATTGTAGATCTAGATTTGATCGATGGTTCCAATATTTTCTAACCACTATGCATGGCTCAAAATGAAAAAGGCCCCACCTAGATGTGTGTCATATTGTCACTATGTCGTTATGAATTTTTTCCATACTTTTGATAATGACAAAGAGATGGTCATAGATCCTGGAAGATCAGATGGATGAGAAGATGTGGGCCCACTGAGATCTTTATAACACACAACTACTTAAAGACTTAGGAAATAAAATATAACCTGAGGTTTCAAATGTATCTTTTATAACATTGGACCATTTGAATAGTTGAAAGGATGATCATTCGACATTTTTGATAGGCAAAACTCAAATTTTAGTGGGAGGTAAAATATGGCTAACAGTAACCTCTTATACTAAGTAATTTTAGAGGTTATGTCTAAGATCCAAAGAGAAAGAAGATGAGCCAATCAAAGTGGCAAGATATCTTTGTGGTTTGAAGTGGAATATCCAAGAGGAGCTCAGTTTGTGGGCACCTACCATAGTTCAAAGATGCCATCAACTAACTCTCGAGGTGGAAGAAAAGAAGAAGAGGAAAGGAGATTCTAATTTCAAGGATAGAGGAAAGGGCAAAAATCAAAGAGGAAAAAGAGGAGGCTACCAAGGTAAAGGAAGTCAGCAACAAAATCAAGGAGAGAGAAAGCTCACATATCATACTAGTGATAACTCTTTAAGAGGTGGTTACAATAGAGGAAAAGGAAACCAAGGAGGATCAAATATAGGGAGAGGATTAGGTAGATCCAATTAATGCTTTGAAAGTATGAAAGTTAATAAATGTGGTCACTTGGGTCATCGAGCCTATAGCTGCCTAGACAAGCCTTCTTCCTCTAAACAAGACAAAAGAGTGGTATATGTGCAAGGGGATTGTAGCAAAGAATCAGATATGGACCACATTAAATTTGAAAATGGTGAGAATCCCATGTTTAGGAGATTTTTGATCAAACAATTAGCCCCTAATGAACCTAAACATATAAAGGCATTGTTTAGGATAAAATGAAAAATCCTAGGAAAAGTATGCAAAGTAGTGGTGGATTCAAGGTCTAATGATAATGTAATATTAGTGGAGGTTGTTACTAAACTAAAATTATAGAAGATTCCCCATGAAAACCCTTACAATAGAGCATCTTGGTGAATGAGCAAGCTTGGGTGGATTTTTCCATGGTAGGATACAAGGATAGATTGTTGTGTGATGTATTGCCTATGGATGCTTGTCATCTTTTGCTAGGAAAAGCCTTGGAAATTTTATAGAGAGGTTGTGTTTTATGGAAGAGCTAATTCCATTACCTTAAAAAAGGGAGGAAAGACCTTTAAAATTCATCATTGCTAGAAGGGGAGGAATGACATGCCAAAGTGCCTAGTGTGTTATTTTGTAGTGGAAAATAATTTGCTAAAGATCTCAAGGATGAGGAATGTCAAAGTTTTGTAGTATGGCTAAAGTCTATAACAAAAGAGGATGCAGCCAACCCTTACCAACTGAAGTCCAAAATTTTTGTGAAAGGTACAAGGACATAGTGAGTGATGGTACTCCAGCTACCCTACCTCCTAGGAGGGTTATAAGTCATTAAATTGAATTTTTTCAAGGTGCCCCCTTACCTAATAAACAAATATACAAACTCACTCTAGATTAGAATCTAGAAGTGGCAAGAGAAGCCTAAGAATTGATGGATCAAGCTTTGATACAAAAGAGAATAAGCACATGTGTAGTTCCTATTGTGTTGGCTTATGGGTAGATTCAAGAGCTATCAATAGGATTACAATCAGATATAGGTTTCCCATACCTAGGATTGAAGACCTTATGGTTTGTCTTGGAAGGGTTAAATATTTCACTAAGTTGGACTTTGTTGGTGTTTTAAAATGTTAAGTTTCTAATATCTTAATGAGAATAAAATATATCTAGGGGCAACTACTTCCCATCTACAACATACCCTTTCAGACACTGGGCCAACTATAAGGCTAGACCCTTCTTCTAATTTAGGCTCCACAAAACTCTTCATATGGTACCAATGTTATGTTGGAAGATTAGTAATATTGGAGAGATTTTTTTGATGATGATATGTTACATTCATGACTAAGTTTACCATTGATGTCAACATAGCATGTTTGATGTCTTTTGTAGTATCTGACAGAAGAATAGTGGAAAGATTAAGTTAGTATAAATGGTTAGTTGAGCATAATAACCACTCAAGGTTATGAGATATACTTTGGAGTATCTGGTATATGCATTTAATGTTGGAATTAGCAAGGAAAAGTCTAGAAGAAGTTATGTAATTTTTGGTGATGTCTATTTTGAGATAGAGCTTACAAAGGAATGTTCTAGTAAACTTGTTATATCTCTTAGCAAAGTTGATATCTTGATGATCAAGGTTGAGGATATGAAGAAGACATGTTTGTGATGACATGGATAATCTCACTCATCATAATATTTCATGTATAGAAAGTTATTCAAGTTGCAAGGTGAAAGATTTGTGTTATCACTAAGTGTAACATGTTCTTAATGAGGTCCTATAATAATTAGTTGAGAAGGACTAATAGCCAACTCATGAATTGTTTTATGGACTTGGGATAAAGGAAGGACATTTTTTTTATGGACTCAAGATAAAGGAAGGACATTTTCCTTTATGATGATATGTGGATATGGTGATATGCGGCTTATGAATTTTTGAAAAGTAGTAGAGGATGCGAAGTTGAGTAGAATAGTGAATAAGTGAATGAAACTTCATTGCCTAGGTTTTTCTAAGTGATCTAAGGTTTGATATTTATATTTGAGGTTCATGACCTAGTCTACAAGGTCTGACAGTAATTGATCTAGTTGATAAGATAGGGGAAAGTATAGAGGAAAGAAGAAGATACTAGTAAATTACTTGTGTAAGCAGTGAGCTCTTCTTGTAGTTGAAATTTCATGTTTGGGCACTGTTCTCTTCTTGCATACATTATACCACAACTTCTAACAAGGTTGGAATCTCCTAACATGGATTCAAAGTCTCCTAATAGGGACTCATTGTACTAAATGTTGTAATAGACTCATAACAAGGTCTATCCTCTAATTAGAAATATTTATATTAGTACATCATCTTGTGGGCATCACTCTTAAAGGGTTTTTCCCTCTAATCAAGGGTTCCCTAGTCAACATATCTAGTGTAATTTTCTATGTGCATCTTTGTATGGTTGTTGTTTACATTGATTGAATGGTTAAGTTTTTTTAATGAAGATAAGTGGTTTAATTATTGGATAACTGATTCAACCCCCCCCCCCACCCATCAATTATCTTGGTGGACTACTATTTCTAACAATTGGTATGAAAGCATTAGGTCCTTGAAAAAAAAATTTAAAAACTTTGGGAGATCCATGGGTAACATGTTCAGGAAAGATAGTCTGAAGTGTGATGGAACAAACTATGACAGCAAGAAGGAAAAGATGATGAAACATTTTTTGTGTATGGGTCTAGGATATTGGATCTTGACAAAATTAGTGAAGACAATCATTGAAGAAAAATATTTGAAAACTTGCACTGAGACAGAAAGAGATATTTTCATGTGTGACATGAGAGCCAGAGAAGCACTATTGACTGCATTTCTTGAAATTGAGTACAATCAAGTAAGATCACTTCCTATATCACATTTGTTTTGGGAAGCTTTGAAAAATAGTTTTGTAGGTGATGCACATTCTAAGAAGTTGAGGCTACAAAATTGGATTTGTGCATTTCAAGATTCTACGATGATGGAAGATTAATCTATAAGAACATATATAGGCAGGATATCAAAAATTACTGTAGGTATTTGGCATAGGAGACCTAAAGTATAAGAACATGAGAAATTTAAGATTCCTTATTTGAGAAATTAAATCCATTTGAGTCATTTATATTGTATTCTGGTCAAGTTGTAAAGGCTATGAAGCCATTTTGTCATAAATTTTAAATGTTGTCAATTTGCCCTAGTTGACCTAGTAAGGTCATGAATTGGTCAAGAGGTCAAAATATGTTTGTAAATCCAAGAAAGGATAAAAATATTTTAAATGGTGATTAATATTTCATCATTACATGTTTTTAAGGTTGGAACAAATTTGTGAAGTCAAAATTTCTAAAATGTAAAAGTTGCTTAAATGTTGCAACTTTAGAACTTTGCAAAAAGTGCAAAAAGGGTTAAAGAAAGTAACAAGTTGGTTCAAAAGTTGGTTGAGAAGTTCTCAACTATCAAAATTCCTATAAAATATTTTTAATGGTCATTCCAAATAAATTAATGAGAATAAGGAGAAGAAAGAATCATTTTGGAGAATTTTGGTATTGCTATTTTGATTGGTTTTTCTGTATTTGTGTTGGTTCCAGGCCTTGTACAGCCATGTATAGCATATAAACCTTATATAATATGTATATTTAGATATTTTCTGAGTTATCTTAATTCTCTCTTTGGTTTGGAGTGATTTAATTTAGTTTTGAGGAAGTTATGATCATTTTGGTGAAAGTGGGTATTTGTAGATTTGAGATTCCCTAAATATAGTCATATTGCAACATGTGGCATGGAGACATTCAGAGTCTAAGGAAATATAATAATATTCATCGGAAATATATATGAATTAACTTTCATTTCCTTTTTTTGAGACATTTTTATGAAGATTTATGAAAGTTATGAATATTTGAGTGAAAACAGGTTTTTAAATGCCTTCAATGTTGTTCATGGCAAAGATTTGTGTCGATACAATGATTTGTGTATTGGATAAACTAACGGCTTATATATTAAGAAACTAGACTCAAAATGGATAATTTTGAATTGGTTTGGGGTTATTTGGATTCATTTTGAGATAGTTATTTGATGCCCTAGGCAGGGTTACCAGTTTTATTTCTGGTTTATGAAAGATAAAATGGGTCTAAGTTCAGAGATTATAACTTGCAATGGATTTATTATTTTTGGATCAGATTTGGATATATTTTAGAATTACTAATTTGGAAAAAAATTTCCAAAGGGTTTAGAAAGAAACATTAAGTATTAAAAGTAATGATTAATGGATCAAATATAGAAATCAGGATATCTAAATGGAGAAGGGTTGATATTTTATGTTGGAAAATGCTTTGTTTTACCTTGTAATATGCCTCTAATTATGAAGTTTATTTAATGGATTTTGAAGGGATCAGCATGTAACCCATTGATTGTTTGATTTATAAGATGCTCTGCATTAGTATTAAAGCTCGAGGAAACAAAGAAGATAATGATGTTTTATGGAAGATATTGAAAACTCTAACACCACCATTTAAGCCAGTAGTTCAAATGATACAATTTTTGATATCATGTACCAAATATTTCACAAAGGATACATTGCTTGGAAAACTTGAAGTAGTTGAAAATGAACTTAAATAGTCTAGAGAATTAACCAGAATAGAGATTGCATTTAGTGCCTTGAACACTTGACCTAACCTACCAAGAAGCACAAGTGCCAGAGGAGATTTTGCTAGCACCAATAGATCTAAAGAAGAAAGAAAGATTGATGAAGCAGTGGCCCTTTTGGTAAGAAGAGAAAAGGGAAATGAAATAATAATTTTGATGATCAAGCACTAAATGTTAGTGATGATGAAACTGGATTTGTAGCAATTAAAGAGGAAATTCTAGAGAAGATAGCTTTGGTATCATAGGTTGAGAAGAAATCTAGTTGGATAATTGATAGTGTTTGTTCACATCATATGACTAGTGATATGAACAATTTTGTTTATTTCAAAAGTTAGGATGGAGGAATTGTTAGAGTGGGAAACAAAGTAGCATGCCGAGTAAAAGGTATTGGATCTATAACTCTTGATGGTAAAACTAATACTGAGGACATATACTTTGTTGATGGTTTAAAAAACAATCTTTTGAGTGTTGAACAATTAGTAGACAAAGGTTATTAGTTACAGTTCATAGAAAAGACATGCATGATCAGAGATAAAGATGGAATCTAGAGGTAATGTATTTCAATTGAATCCTACTCAAATGATATGTTTGGTTGCAAAGGTAGATGATAGTTGGTTATGCCATAAGAGATTCTATCATATAAACTTTGATAGTATTGTGGGATTGGTAAAATGTTTGTTGTTAGAGAATTTCCAAAGATTATAAAGCATACTAACACAATTTGCAAGGAGTGTGTTTTGGAAAAGCATAACATAACTTATTTTCCCAACAAGAAGTTTACTAGTACAATGAAGTTGGAGATTGCACACACAAATCTCAACAGTCCTAAAAAGATGAGGATTCTATGGTGAAATGTATTTTATGATTCTTGTTGATTATTTTTCTAGAATGATGTGGGTTGCATTTCTTAAAGAGAGATTTGAGGTATTTGAAAAGTTTAAGATATTCAAGAATAGAGCTGAGAATGAATCTGGTGTAAAGATTAAATGTTTAAGATTAGATAAGGGAGGAGAATTTACTTCAATTGAGTTTAACATGTTTTGTGAGAAAAATTGAACTAAAAGATAGCTATCAGCTCCAAGAATCCCTAAATAAAATGGCATTACAAAGAAAAGAAATGAATTTGTAACAGAAGTAGCTAGAGCTATGTTAGTAGAAAATGATGTATCCAAAACATTTTGGAGAGAATCAGTGAATGTAGCAGTCTGCACTATGAATAGAGTTCAATTCAAGAAGAATACAAACAAGACATCTTACAATTTGTGGTTTGGTCACTTACCTATAGTTAAGTATTTTAGAATATTTGGAAGTAAGTGTTGCATTAAGAGAGATGATGGCATTGATAAGTTTGATGCTAGAAGTGATGAAGGTATATTTCTTAGTTATTCATTGAAAAGAAAGACTTATAGATGTTATAAATAGATAACTAAGACTATTATGGAAATTGCTAATGTAAGAATTGATGAGAAGTTTAGAGTAAAAGAGAGAATAATTGATTACAATTTAGATGATGATACTAAGCCAAGGAATGATGAGATATTTCTTGGGACTAATAATGATTTGCAAAATGAAGGAGAGAAAAGGAAAGAACAAAGCTCAAAACCTTCACTAGATCCAAGAGTTGAGATAACAACTCCTACTTTAGGAAAGAACATGATAAAAAATCACCCATCTGAATAGATCATTAAAAGCAAAGATAAAGGTGTGATGATAAGAAGAAAAGTCAATGAAGAACTATGCTTGATATCTCAAGTTGAACCAAAGAATGCAGATGAAGAATGTAAAGATGATTACTGAAAACAAGCCATGAAAGAGGAATTGGATCAACTAATAAAGAATGTGACATGGGAATTGGTCCCTAGACTAGTAGATAAGAATGTGATAGGAACCAAATGGGTATTCAGAAACAAGATGAATGAGCAAGGAGAAGTTGTAAGAAAGAGAGAAAGATTGATATGTAAAGGTTATTCATAGCAAGAATGAATAGATTATGAGGAGAATTATGCTCCAGTGGCTAGAATAGAATCTGTAATACTATTCTTAGCCTATGCAACATAGAATAAATTCAAAGTATATCAGATAGATGTCAAGTTAGTATTTCTAAATGGAGAACTTGAAGAAGAGGTATACATTGAGTAGCCTGAAGGATGTCCTTTAATAGATGACAAGGACATAGTATGTAGACTAAGGAAAGCATTGTACGGATTGAAGCAAGCACCCAGAACCTAGTATGCAAGGTTGGATAAGCATCTAAAAAAGCTCATCTATGGTAAAGGTATGGAAAATAATAATCTGTATTGGAAAGAAACCGATAATAGTTTGATGATTTTGGTAATATTTTTTGATGATATCATATTTGGAGGAAATGATGAAGAAAGTAAGAAGTTTTCTGAAGAAATATAGAAAGAATTTAAAATAAGTATGATAGGAGAAATGAAATATTTCCTAGGATTGTAGATAGTACAGAATAAAGAAGGAATTTTTATTTCTTAGACTAAGCACTTGAAGGATTTATTGAAAAGGTTTGGTTTGGAAACATGTAAACCTATTGGAACACCTATAGTAACTAGACACAAGTTATCTACAAAGGATGAGACACCTAATGTTGAGTAGAAGTACAGATCTATGATTGGAGGTTTGCAATATCTAACTCACACAAGGTTGGATATAGAAAATACAATTAGAATTGCTGCAAGATTTTAGGCTGATCCCAAAAAAGCACATTATGCAGTAGTGAAAAGGATATTCAAATATCTGAAAGGAACTTCAAAATTTGTATTATGGTATGATAGATCTAATGATTTTACTCTAAGTGCTTATATTGATGCAGATTGGGTAGGTGGTATGGATGACAGAAAGAGCACTAGTGGAGGAGCTTTTTTTTTGGAAGAAGATTGGTTTCTTGGTTAAGCAAGAAGTAGAATCGTACATCTCAAAGTACAACAAAAGTAGAGTATGTTGCAGCAACAAATAATTGCAATCAAGTAATCTAGATTAAGCATATGCTGAAGGATATAAGGATAGAAATTAGTGAACCTATTGTTATACATTGTGACAATACAAGAACTATAAATATGTCTAAGAAGATAGTATTACATTTGAAGACTAAGAACATTTCTATTAAGTATCATATTTTAAGATAAAAAGTTGTAGAAAAGAAAATTAGATTGGAGTATGTGAGCACTAAAGAGTAGGTTGTAGATATATTCACTAAGCCTCTTCAGAAAAAGATTTTTGAGTATTTGTAAGGTATGCTTGGGGTTATGCCCCTTCCTACATTAGAGAAAGAAGATGCAAGAGTGCATCCGTCTAGGGTAACATAACACCATTTTTTGTCTAGACTAGATGTTGATGCTTCCTATATGGGGGAGCATTTGTGATGGGCAGAGTCACTTAGGATTCTAATCGATGTTGTTAATGTTGTTGAATAGTGTCTTTTGACACTTGAGCTGAGTAAGTATCAGTTGTTGTAGAGTTTGATGTAGAGATGTTGGTTGTAGAAACCTTTTGACATTGATGTCAATGCGGGAGAAGTGTGGCATGAAAAACATTATACTATGGGGGAGAAATATTGCAATGGGGAAGTATTGTAGGAAAGTATTATGCTAAAGGAGAAGTTTGGCATGAATTTGTAATAACAGTTTGGTACTGTAGTACATTGAGGTATATCAATGGGGGAGTATGATTGATGAAGAGGATTTGAACAATGTTTATCTTTTCTTGGTATTCTTGGAACTAGATGTTTTTCATCTATGTTGCCATCAATGTCAAAGGGGGGTATTGTTGGAAGATTGGCAAGATTAGAGAAATTGGTTTGATGATGATATGTCACATTCGTAATTGAGTTTGTCATTGATGTCAACATATGATGTTTGATGTCTTTTCTGGTATCTGACAGAAGAATAGTGGAAAGATTAAGTCGATATGGATGGCTAGTTGAGCATAATAACAACCTGAGATTATGAGAGATACTTTGGACTATTTGGTATATGTAGTTAATGTTAGAAGTAGAAAGGACAAGTCTAGAGGAAGTTATATAAGTTTTTGTGATGTCTATTTTGTGATAGAGTTTACAGAGGCATGTTTTGGTAAACTTTCATATCTCTTAGTAGAGTTGATATCATGATGATCAAGGTTGAGGACATGAAGAAGTGATGACATGGCTAAGCTTTCTCGTCATAATATTGCATGTATGGAAAGTTATTCAAGTTGCAAGGCAAAAGATTTGTGTTATCACTAAGTGTAACATGTCCTTAATAAGGTCCTATAATAATTAGTTGAGAATGACTAACAACTAACTTAGGAATTATTTTATGGACTTGGTATAAAGGAAGGACATTTTCCTTTATCATGATATGTGGATATAGAGATATGTGACTTGTCAATGTTCAAAAAGCAGAAAAGGATGTGAAGTTAAGTAGAATAGTGTGGAAGTGAAGGAAACTTCATTCTTGATGTTTTTCTCAGTGATTAGAGGTATGATATTTGGATCTAAGGTTCATGACCTAGTCTACAAGGTCTGTCAGTAATTGGTTTAGTAGATAGGATAGAGGAAAGTATAGAGGAAAGAAGAAGATACCAGTAAATTACTTGTTTGAGTAGTGAGCTCTTCTTGTAGTTAAAATTGCATGTTTGGGCAGTGGGTTCTTCTTGCATACATTATACCACAACTCCTAACAAGGTTGGAATCTCCTAATGGGGATTCAAAGTCTCATAATAGGGACTTATTGTACTAAATATTGTAACAAACTCCTAATAGGATCTATCCTCTAACAAGGAACATTTATATTAGTACATCATCTTGTGGGCATCATTCCCACCAGGGTTTTCCCTCTAGTCAAGGGTTTCCCTAGTCAATATATCTGGTGTAATTGTCTATGAGCATCTTTGTATGGTTATTTTTTACTTTCATTGGATGGTTAATTTTTTTAATGAAGATAAGTGGTTTAATTATTGGATAGCTAATTTACCCCACCCCCCCCCCACCTCTTAGTTATCTTGGTGGGCTATTGTTTCTAACATGTTAAAAGAATACAATTGAGTCTTAAAAAAGTAGATAAAACCCTTATTTCTTATAATTCTTATACAAACAACATAGGCATGGAATAGCTCATAACACAACCTATGAACTATATAAGACAAGTAAGGGTAACACTCTTAAGCTCTTCAATATGAAAGGGAAAAGATTATAAATAATGATGTTGAATATTAGCATAAACCAAGGTGTAAGATTTGCTTATGGAAAAATTTAACAAAGACTAAGGAATTCAAACACAAGTACAACAGTAGACTAAAGATAGTATGATCAGAATGACAATATATTCATTCAATATTCAATATTAAAGTACACTAGGAGTGTCTATGTATAAAGGCCTCTAGAATGCTTCTAGAATGCATAGAACCCAAAAACATGATAAGTCATACAACCAAGCACATGTCCACCAAATATGGGTTATCCTCCATTAAACACAAGAGTAAGTGTGATGATGAGAGGATAAGCCTACAATGGTGTAGCAGGCAAAATAATGTTGTAGACAACATGTGTTGTATTAGAGTTTCTTAGTCTAGTGTTGTCAATAGGACAACTCATGAGAGTACACAAACTCCTAAGTGTCTCACCTAAATAAATAATAAAATAATGCATTAACCTAAGTAAACTTAAGTAAAGTGTAAATAGTAAATACTTATTTACACCAACACCCCCCTTTAAGTGCAACTTAGGGGAATGCAGTTAAATTCAAAAGAACTAGGATGAAATGCATGATGGGTCCTAACTACTAGGCCATGTTAGGTACCCATATACATAATGAAATGCAATCTCTCATAAAGTGGACAAAGAGGGAAAACCTCATGGGAAAAACCCTCCCCCAAAAAGAGAGATGAAAAAACTAGATGCACGGATGGATGGAGTAATCAAGACCCCCGCATTACAACATACATCAAGTATATACAATATAGAAATGTGAGAAGAACATTATCCCAAAAGAGGAAAAAGTCCACCAACCCCCCCCCCCCCCCCCCCCCACAAGAGAGAAGAAGAAGAGAGGCAAGGTAGTCTCCCCCTGCAAATGAAGAGTGTCAGTCAGTTATAGCTTCTACTATGTAGAAGTTGATCCAGGAATGCTGAATATTGTTCCTCCCCTTTGGAAGAAACAATACCATAGGTACAAATGAGATGCTTCTGCTATGTGTTGAAATAATCTCAATGACCACTAATGCTTCTAAAAAAATTTCAGCTGTCCTTGTGAAGGATGAATGAAGAACCTATCCCAAAGAATCTATTGTCTCCTCAACTAATAAAGAGACCTCTTGCAATTGTTGTACATAAGTGTCCACAATCACATCAACCTGTGAAGATTGATCATGTAGATAATGGATTAGAGTGATCCCTCACAACAACTATAGAAGGATATTCTCCATCAAAGAGAACATGATGCCCCCCAAATTTTCTATGTGTGACTCCACAAAAAAATCTAAAATATTTGCTATGTAGTCATCCTCTGGTGCTAGAGTTAGAAGACTGGGTGTACCCTGCTTTGCTGGAACTATTACTATGGCAATATATGCATGTAGAATGTGTTGATGTTGTCACCTCTTGCTATAACTTTTGATAAAACCCCACGTGTTTGAATCTATTAAAGCACTATCATTGGTTTCACTATGAGTTTCTATAGTATATGATGTACGGAGAGGATTAGAGGATAAGTTAGGTGAACTTTCCTCAAAGTGTACATCCTTCTCCACAAAGATCTCATGTGTATGAAGATCCATAAGTTTTTATGCCTTAACACTATCTTCATATCTGATGAAAGTACAAGTCCAAGGTGGTGATGCCTTACATCCCCTGGAAGACATGTTTGCCCATGCAGGACAATCAAAGACTCTAAAGTGTGTCACAACTAGTTTTCTGCCATACCATGCTCAAAATGAGTCTTTCCATGTAAGGTAGGCTGAGGAGACCTATTCAGTATGTGATTGGTACTGCTGATTGCTTTGACTTCAAGTGATGGATCTAGAGACTTGGCTTGTATCATGCAACTTGCCATGGAATTAAGTGTTTGGATCCTTAATGCTACAACATCTATCTTGTGTGGACTAAATACTAATGGATTCTGAAGATCAATTCCCTCCAGTTTGCAAAAGTCTTTAAGTCTTTTATTCACATATCTACTTTCATTTTCCATCCTTAGAACTTTGATGGCTTTCCTTGATTTTTGTTCAACATGAGTCTTGAAGGCTAGAAACTTGTCCAACATTTCATTCTTGTGATGAAGAAAGTAGACCCAAGTATACCTTGAAAAGTCATCAATGAAAGTAAGCATGTAGTGACCTTGGCTGACTAATGTCACTGCAAAAGGATTTTCTAGTACCATGTGAACCAACTGAAGAATAACTAGTGCTCTTGAAGATTTCCCTTTATGTAACTTCTCCTCCAGATGCATATCCACTGAACTTGTTGAACATTGACCATGGGAAAAGTTGATTGTAGGTAGACCTTTGATCATTTTGTTTGTGCAAAGTTGCTGAAGATAGTAGAAGGTAAGATGACTAAATTGCTCATGCCATAATTTGATTTTTGAATTAGATTGAGTCAACAAGGCTTGTGAAGGAGACTTACGCACAAAGTGGGAGAAAGAATACAACCTTTTGTCATGATTAACTTCCCCACTGCAACTAATGAGTCATCTCCTAGACTACAGACCTTTACTACGTTAGGAAGGAACTCAACTTTATGACCATCTCCAAGGTGAGTGATTTGGTAAATTGAGAGGAGATTAGAACTTAAGTGTGGAACATAGAGAACATCTTTGAACACTCCATTTTCCATATCCACATTTCCTTTTCCTTCAACTTCTATTTTTGTATCATCTCCCACAAAGATGTGTGGTAACTTTGATTGCTTCATTGAAGAAAAATCCTCCTTTGAAGAAACCATATGATATGAGGCACCTAAGTCAAGAATCCATTTGAATTTACCATGAGTGCTCACCCTTTTCCCTTTGTATATGAAGAAGATCCTTTCTCCTTATAAGCATTAGGTAGTGGAACATTATGTTTCTTCATGATAGAGGTCAACTCATCAATCTTTTTATGATAACAATCATGTTCTTCGTGACCTAATTTCTTGCAATAAGCACACTTTTTCTTGTCCTTATTATTGTCTCCCTTCTTGTTTGAATTTGAGAAAGACTTACCTTGTTGATTTGATTGTGGTGTTATCTTTTCTACATCCTCTAATTCATCAGTCTTCCATTTCTTATTCTTGCCCTTTCCTTTATTTGAAGAATGACTAGCTGAATTTTTAGAACCCTCATTATTGGCCACCGATTCCTTTGACTTAAGTGAATTGAGAATCCCCATTGATTTCAACTTATTTTCTTCTTTATCCAACAAATCAACATAATCATCAAAAGAGAATTTGTGATAGGCAGACCCTAAAGTAGTCTTTGACGTATTATAAGTAGAAACAAATGTGGAGTACTCTGATGGTAGCTTATTATGAATGAGATAGATTACCCTATCATCTTTAATATGAGTCCCACAATCATCTAGCTTCGTTCTTAATTAATTCACCTTTATGATAAAATCATGTATGGAATCAAATGTCTTTGGATCTCAAGAGACAAGCTTATCTTCAATTTTTAAAGCATCTTCCTCGAACACTTTACCATATAGGTTTTGGAGGGTATCCCAAGCCTCCTTGGATGTACGAGACTTCTAAATCTAATACATAATCTTGTCATCAAACCCCAAAAAAAATATCACCTAGGGCTTTCCTATCCATTGTTTATCAATTAGTGATTTCACTGGAAAATACTTGATCACCTATTGGTTTAGGAAGGTACCATCTACATATTGAGAAACTCCTTTATGCATTAAGTGACACCACATTTTAATGGACCATGTAGCATAGTTATGTGGAGTTAATTTTGGAAACTTAAAATTTCTCATGATGCAAAAAATGAAGAAAAATTTCAGAAAAAAGAGGAACACAACACCAAGAAGACCCCCTCTTTTCACTAAATCAAGAAACACCCCCACCCCCCCTCACCCCCACCCCACCCCGCCCCCCCCCCCCCCAAAAAAAAAAGGATGATTTGGGCACTTTATATGTAGTGTGATTACAATGGCCACTTGCCAATTTTGGCCTTAATGGACTTTTGATTTTTCTTTTTAAAACCTCCTTATGGAGTTCAAAATTGGAACATTACAATGTATCTCAGATATACAACAATTCTCAAGATATATCAAAGCATTACAATGTAGAAAAGGACTTAATTTTGAAAGTGATACTTTTGTCCACACAACCCTATAATCTGATTGCAGATCTCAAAAGTAGAAAAAAATAACACACTTTTTAAAAAAAGGAACCTATTTTTATGTCTAGATGAGACCATACAGAGCATTTGAAGTTGGAAAATGTATGATTGAAAAGGTATAGTCACCAAAAGATGAAAATTATAAGAAATACATGCACCAAAACTAGAAAAGAGTTGCACACTAAAAAGATTAGGAAATTCTACCTAATTTTTAAAAAAATTGCAGCTGATTTGGAGTCTAGATGATTGAGATATTGCCTCCCAAAGTCGAACTGCAAAATCAAAAATCAATTTGAAGAGGGGTTGGATCAAAAAAAGATAGGGTTAAATTTGACAATCATACAGCCATCACAATAGTTTCATTTTTTCCCCTGAATAATGGTCAAACAATCATCAAATTAAAGCTAGTGAACTTGATGACATTAGCAAATGTCAGCCCTATGATGATGTTAGTATGACATCATCATGTACAAAATTTTGCGTCCTGTATAGGTAGATGATATGTCTTGTTACATGGGAGCACATTGGCAGTTGAGTCAGTTATTTGTACGATCCATGTGTCAAGAGTTGGTGTGTTGACTGGACTCTATGCTAGCATACAACTAGTGGGAATGTAGACATCCACGTGGTAGAAGGATTTGAAGCCACATGGTGGATCTATTATCTATAATTCTACTAATTTCGGCATATATCATGGTAATCATAGACTGTAACATGTTTCTATGCACTATTAGTGATTGTGGGATGCACAGCATGGCATGGAGTGTGCAGCAGCGGTGGGTGCCAGGGATGTTGTCCAACAGCACCCTTAAATGCCAAGAATGTTTTTTTTAAGTAACTAGATTTTTTTTTTAATCCCACATTTGTGGGGATAGCATATGTGCCAATGTATAAAACACTCTGCCTATAGATAACAAATAAAAAAGTCACAGATTGGCTTGGCTGGTCACCAGTTGTGGTAAGGTATTTGGAGCCATCGAATTATGCGGAGATGGTCAGTTGCTCACTTAATGATGGTAGTGTGGTTTTCTAGTGTATATTGTCAGATTCTTGGGAATATTTGCTAGATCTGGTGGAATATTGTGACTACTCGATAGGGTCGGGCTCTGACTATCTGGTTCTACAAAAAAAAAATTCTCTACTAGCCTGACTAGGCAAAAAAAAATTTGAAAATAGAAATTCAAAAAAATTATTATAGAGAGATTAAATAATTTAGATTTGAAAATAAATGCATATATTAAATAAATGACCATACCTAAACTTTCAAATTGGGCCTTTGAGTGCCAATTTATAAAAAAAAAATTTCCTCATGATCAACTTTAGCCCAGCATAGACAAATTTATAGTTGATCTTCACCAAATTGACATTTTAAACACAATGGCAAGGTTTGATTTAGCTCTAGACACTCCCAATTTTTGTAGATTCTCTAGATTAGGTCGAAGTGCTGAAGCATCTCGAAAAAGCTTCTAGAATGCATAAAAGTGAGCAACATGATAAGTCATACAACCAAGCACATGTCCAGCAAGTATGGATTATCCTCCATTAAGTACAAGAGTAAGCACAATGATGAGAGGATAAGCCTACAATGATGTAGCATGCAAAATAATGTTGTAGACAACATGTGTTGTATTAGAGTTGCTTAGTCCAATGTTGTCAACATGACAACTCATGAGAGTATGCAAGCTCCTAAGTGTGTCACCTAAATAAATAATAAAATAATACATTAACCTAAGTAAACTTAAGTAAAGTGTAAATAGTAAATACTTATTTACACCAACACAAGGTATGAACAATACAAACATGCATTCCCTAAGTTGATTAGTCCCTTATCCATTGGGCATTAACCAAGCCATAACATACACATGGATACCTAAGATATACTCATATATTCAGATATATGGTCTATCTATTCACCTTGTAAATAGACATCTATCATCAAAATGAAATTCATGCTTATCATATCCTCCCATAATCCCTGCAATTTTTTCAATGTATATCAAGAAATTTACTCAGGTCTTGACCCAATAGCAAAACATATAGTGGCATACAACTTCAAAGCCAAGCTACAATTGGAAAATATGCAAATTATGCATAGATCAATACAAAATTACAAACCCATGAAGATGGAGACAAATTTTAGACTAAACCTTTCAATGAGGCTTTCTTATTAATTTCCTTGAAATCAATACATCATGGTATATGCCAAAACTCATAATATACAAAACAAACGACTATGTTAACTAGTTACTTACAAGAAACTAGTTGCTTACAAGAAACTAAAACATTGTTGTTCATAGCAAATAGAAATGTTGAAGAAGTGGTGGAATCACAGTCATGATAGAGATTTCAACCTAATTGGATCCATCCTTGTGGTATCACAATAGTGAAAAAATCCAAGAGCTAGAACCCTTATAATGAGAGAGAAAGAGAAAGATATAGGAAAGGAAGAAGAAACCAATTATGATCTAGAAGTGATACATGTACTCTTGAATCTCCATTCATTATTGTTGAATAGCATCTCTCTTTTCTCTACTGCCAAAATCTGAAAGGAATCTCATCATTAAGTGTAACAAACTTGAAATATCTCCTCCTAATAATGAAAACTTTTTTCTCTAATAAAATATCAGATATGCATCTAAAATTCTAATAAATTCCCTCACTAAACTTATTTAGAGATGAAAAAACCATCCCTAACAAACTTAGTGCATACCCTATTCATCATTTTTCCAAAAGCCAACTCTGAACTGTTATACTTGAATGTGGCTAAACAATGAGTACCTAAGACAAAACCATGAATAACTCCAACATACTACTTCATGTTCAAAAAAAGAACTCCAAATCTATAAATCTCATTTTGAAGCCTTTCGAATGATATATGATAGTCTTATACTTGGTCATCAAAAATGCCCAAGATGTCTATTTGAAAATTGATGTAACTAACTCACTACACACTCCTAAGACTTAATCACCATGCTCAAATCTGCATATATTTCTCTATAAAAATTCATTAGAGGCTCTAAAATATTGTCACCTTCCCATAAGAATGTACCCATTTACCCTAAACATAGAATCTTTACATTAGACTCCATGCTCCTCTTTGAATAAAATCTCATCATTCCTTAAACACATCTCAATATAATGGTATACAATATGAGATAACACTAGCTATGAATGATCATTGTATTAAATCTCATCAAATATTCAATTACCTTCAAAACATTGATTCTCAGTATCTTTGGATAGACCAGCACTCAAACATGAATATCTTTTAAACTAGATCAAAACTCTTCAATCACTCTAGTGAAGATGGGCATAATTAGGCCTATAAAAACATATTCCAATCTTGCCAAAATCTAATAGTTTTTTGGAAAGTTATGCCCCACACAATGAGGGTCTTTTTCCTAAGTTAGAATTTTGTTCTCCATATGGATATTAGCCACATTCACCACATTTCCAATAGAAAATGCTGATAAGATTAAATCATAGCAATGTGAATGCAAAACAAACAAAACCAAAGGAATGAAATTCTTATGATATCCCACACAAATTACTATCGACCCATTGCTCATTTATGCCAATTCCATACTTGTGGAAAATGGTTCCTTTCCAGATAATTGATTTTTGCAAGCAAGATGTATAAACCATTCAACTCAAAACTGCAACTTGAACGTTTATGAGAGAGAGAAAGAATTGCATAATAGAACTACAAACTTCAATATATATTTAATTTAAAACACTACACTTGCATAAGAAAAATAAATTAAATGGCTCTCTGGTCAAAAGACCAAAGATTCAATTCTTTTCCCAATTTTCACTCTCTTCTTTTTCTCACTCCTCTCTCCGCTATTAATTCTTTTTCAATCTCTCTCTCTCATTACATGCAAATCTCTTTCTTTAAAGAGTTGTAATCTTGTTTAGTTATAAAAACCAACCTCTAACCACTATGGATGACATTTAATCTATTTTTAAATATATAACAATGCTATTTTAAACCATTTTCTAACACATTACAATGATATTTTAATCATTTAGACTATTTCATCACATGGTTCTCTAAAAATGCAAAATGTCTCCAAACATGACATTTACAAAACTTGTAATATTTTTCCAATGGTGAGATGCCCCTGCACCAAAAATTTGGCTCCTGGCATGGCTCTAAGTTTTCCATCTCATTTAAAATATTTAAATTTCCCCCTAAGTCAAAACTTTAGGTTATAAACCTTCAAAAATTTAAAACATCCATGTACGTGCTTCCAAATGAAAATAATAAAATAATAAAAGTTTTACAATTTTGAACTTTTCCCTCTTATCTCTCAATTTGGCTCAACCTACTTTGACAGGACTTGATATGTGTTGGCCTATGATTCATTGGATTCTACTCTGTCATCATCCACCTGGGCACCACTTGGCACCCTTTGATTGGGTCTTCAAACTACCACCTACCATCTGATGTTGCCAGATGTCACCATTTCATTGGACTTTCTTCTATATAGTCAATGCCACATCATCCACTTATTGTCCCCTTAACATGTCACTGCCGCATGGCACCTTCTAATTGGTCCATTTTTCTTCCCTTTCCACATGGGCCCACTATTGCATGCTAATAAGGTGCTTTCCCACTTTCTCTAATTTTTGTGCATCTTCATAATGTAAGGAAGTGCCTACCGTTGGATCATGCCATGTGTCGGCGTCTTGAGCATCAAACTAAAAACTACAACATAATCTCTCCTTGTTTTGTGTGCCAAGTGTTGCCTTGTGATTTTTCCAACCAGCGCCACATGTTATTTTCCTATTCATTTGACTATCTACATTATTGTGCCACATCGGCTCTCTATGTGAGCATTTTGGTTTAAAATTTCATTACTCTTTCCTCCAGTTAGCCATGAAGTGGGCCCCTCCATGCAAGCCTTGCATTGCCTTTTAAAAGGAACATGTTTCAAAGACAATGTCTTTTATTGTGCCAAAGTATTTAAACAAAAAAATAAGCCTATGTCACCCAATATGGGTTAAAACCATGAGTTTGTATGAAGATAACAACTCAATTTCATGTCCTTCTCACAAAATTTATGCATTTTATAAAAAATTTGTGGTCCATCTAAGATAATCAATGAAAGATGTTTCCCTTATTAGTCATTAATGACATTCAAAACACTTAATGCGTGCATAGAACATTAAAACCCCAACTTATATTCTTAGTAAAGGAAAAATGGCACCATTATCTATTAGTGGGATTGCCTCTAATGAAAATGATTTTTTGTGGCTCATTATTTTGTTTCTCTATGCTCCTCTTTTCTTTGCAGGTCCCCTCAACTTGGGTAAAGCTATGAATGGACTTACACTCCTATTGTTGGTTTGCCTTAACATGCTTTCCTTCTTAGCCATGGAGTTTTACATTTCTTCCATGCTCAAAATTGTAGCCTAAACAACAACATCATAAGCAATAGCTTCATCGAGGTTGATGCTCTTTCATAAATTCTTCCCATAATGTTCTCATGTGGGCTTCCAAAATAGAGCTCCCCTGTTCTTCATGTCTCACATATTAATCTGTTGCATTGACCCCACGACGATTTACAAAATTTCTACTCTATATAAGCCATCAAACTTCAAGCCATCACTAACACAAGCACTACCTATGACTGGGGATCTAAGTTAAAACACATTGCTAAAAATAATTCTCCCATTGTATGAAATTATGTGATTTGGACTTGATCATGCCTTTGTGTACACACAACATGCCAACTCCCCTTCTACATGTGGATACATCATACAAGAAAATTCATCTCAATGTTTACCATGATTAGAGTGAGAACTCATAATTTGATATTTTTAACTTCTACTTAGTCTTGGTAATCTTGAAAGTTTTATTCATTCATGTGTATTTTACTCTGGAAGAAATCAAATAGCTACTCTAAATATGAGTGTGCTAAAATGCAACACCCCTCTATTTAGTCACTTCCCTTAGAATGGAAAACTCTTTATCTTGAACACTATTGATGCCCCTTCCTTTACATGAGCTCCCTCAACTAGTTGCAAATGACATTGTCTTTTAATCGATGCTTTAACCTTTGATGCATAGCTCATAACTCCTTATCTTGTGAGAAAGTCATTACACAATAGCTTCACACCAAACAATTTGATGAACAAGATCTCAAAAAATATGAGACTGGGGACCTCTATGGTGCACTCAATTCCCTCCTTCAATATTCTCCATATCTAATAATTTTTCATGTCCATTTGACAACTAAAAATACATTAATGGTGATAAAAGTGACTCTCATAGACAAAATCAATTCTCATGGCATCCTAATGAGATTAGTCAAGCCACAAAGTAGGCCTAACTAAAAGAAATTGAATCAAAACACCTGACACCTCAAAATGATCCTATGAACTCATTGCAATGATTGAAAAAAAAAATTCAATCATTAATTGAACATTTTAAAACTCATTTCATTCTTTCCTATCAAATACCAATTGTGTTCCCAGGGGTCCTCTAAATGGCCTTAAAAACTGACTGAAACAAATAATTGGGCCCTAAAATTAAAGATATTTATTCTTTATTCAACCTTCTCTTACCCTATTGGATCTTACCTCATGGTCACTTTAGAGTCAAAAGATATTGACCGTCAAAGTTGCTTACTTAAAACTGCCTGCAAACAAACACATCATAAAACCATAAAATGTGTTTAGTTTTGGCTTTGAAAATAGGTCAAACTGACACTTGGTGGCACAAAAACTAGGGAATTTATTCATTATCATGAGGAGAGTATAAATCTATGATTTGGGCTCATGAAAAAATAATTGGGTGCATTTGACAAACAGTCAAAGTGAGGTACTCAGAAATGTAGAACTAGATACAATGAAAAACTATGACTTTTGCAAATAGAATGGACCTAGGAAAGTTTGCAGAAGGATTCATCAAGACTTGAAGACTAACAAAATTAAAGAATTTTAAGAGTACAAAATAATGGTAAAATCCATTTAGTATAGACAATCACAGATTTAGAGTTGTGACATCCTGAACAGGGGTACTGATCAATCTGCATTTTATGACACTAGTAAACCTTTAGAAATTATATTTGGAATTGCATTCAAAAACTAATCAAATGGATTCATCATAGGCTCAAATATGTAATATAAAAATTATTTGACATCTAGAATGTAATGCAAAAGGAATTTTCTCATTTTGGTCAATTAGGTAAAAGTTATAATTGGTTAAACAGGGCCTCCTAGAATTCTACACAATTTACATCAACATGACAATAGTAAACAATTGACTTTGAGGGATTCAAAACCTAGTAAAAATTCATCAAAATAACTTTTTAAATAAAAATAAGCTCTTTGACTTGCATACTAAACACTCCCGAAGTGGCAAGTCATAAAACATTATTGGGTTTGAGATATTCAAATGCAAACTAGGCTTCCTATCCTTGTTGGACACTTTGCAAAAATATAGATTTGAACATTGCTCAAAATTGAACTTCATGAGGTGATTCAGAATGACAATTTATCTTGAAGATGAGCATGCATATACTGAATACAAATTTTTAGAAATATTAAGCACTTCATAGGCCTCAAGAGGATAGTCATGGACATGTGCATTAAATGTGCTCATAGGGGCTCAAAAGTTTGAAATGGTACTAAAATCAGGGATGCAATTTTGAGTCCTATTAGTGGCTTTTTTTGGGGATGCATGTCCCTTGTGGTCATGGAGAGGATTCAGAATCATTGGAAGAAGTAGGCCACACACCTGAGATCAAAAATTTCTCTCAAACAACTTATTGAAAGCAATGAAATCTACTCCTAAGTTGTACAAATGATGGCCTCAAGCCACTAAAACTTCAACTAAAACTCTTACCTTAGTCATATATCTGATTTTGATTTACACTTTCATGAGGTAAGCTGGAAACATCCTTTCCATTAATTTCACCAATCATATTAGCATCTTGAATCAAATCACTTGGCAAAACAAAATCTATGTCTTCACTTTCATAATGCATATAAAAACTAGAATCATGGTCTACCACTTGCTTATTATGAAAGTACAGATCAGTGTGCTCTTGGATTTCATTATTAGATTGAAATACTATAAGAATTTGGTATAGCTCTAATACCGTGAAAATTTTTCCTAAGGAAAGAATGAAATGCCAAGATCTAGAAGCTCAAGAGATGGCACAAGAGAGACAAGATATGACCAAATGAGAATAGATTGATCAGATAATTAGATGAATACATTGTTGAGATCTGATTGAAAGGATCATTATTGAAGAAGAGAGATTATTTGCAAAGAGGGATATTGTTGATAAAAGAATTTTTTTATTATTTTGTCACTGATGCCAAACCTACTATTTGCTAAAATGATAGATGCTTATAAGATCCAAGTACTATCACTTAGCTCATTGATGAAGAGGATTTAATCAATTAAATGTAAAAAAAGCACCTAAAGGAAAGGTTGAGTTATGGTTTTGTAATGAAGTACAAGGATCAATTAAGACAATGATAAAATGATCTATTAACAATATAGTTGAAGATACAGAGGTTGGCTACACTTAGAAACTCTAGAAGAATAAGTTGCAACAAAGTTGTCTACAAAGCTTGACTAAGTTCCTTAGTGGGTGCCAAGAAAGCTAGTTCATGCCAAGCAGAATATTAGTAAGTGTCGACAAAATGCATAATCTAGTGTTTGCTAAGTGAAATAGAAGGAGCTGAGAAACTTCAAGTGCCAAGAAAGTAATAGGTGCCAAGCATCAAAAAAACTTAGTTGATGCTAAGTGAATCCACGGTAGGTGTCGAGCATCAGTAAAACATAGTAGGTGCCAAGTAACATAGTATGTGTCAAGCATCAAAATTTCAATAGTGTCGAGCTACTGCATTATTTGAAAAGTCAAAGATTCACCATATCTGAGTTGACAAGTTTGTTACTTTGAATTTTGTGAACCAGATGGAGGATAAGGATGATGAGTTGGTGGCACAAAATTTTAGGTAAACCATTTTTGGGAAAATTTAGGAGGATTCTTCATGATGTTTCTAGAAGG
The DNA here is from genome assembly GCA_028749045.1 of Cupressus sempervirens. Lineage (NCBI taxonomy): Eukaryota > Viridiplantae > Streptophyta > Pinopsida > Cupressales > Cupressaceae > Cupressus > Cupressus sempervirens. The sequence goes on along the minus strand of CM053786.1, from coordinate 808,347,841 downwards.
AACAAGATAAGGGGTAGATTCATTGAATCTTACTAGATCCATTTGAACTGAAATCAAAAGCAGAAAGATTAAGAGCGAGAAAAGTATTCCAAACTTCTATTTGAGTTATAGGTCAAGAAGCAAGAGATGTTGAGTTTCCAAGTGGTTGAAGTGGTTGGTAGGATTTCAAGGTGAAGGCATTGAGAGAGAAAAAGGAATAGAGTACAGAGACTCTACTTTGATAAGTGGCCATATAGGAGATTGCACTAGTATATCGATCATGAAAACTCAAGGAGATGAAGCTTGAGAGGAGGACAAGCTATCAGAGCTGTAGAGACTGAAAGCCAAGCAAAATTTGAGAGTTAAACTGAGATCTCAAATCTATAAGTTAAGTTGTGAGTTGTATCAGGTTAAAAGCCCTTATTGTTACTCTCTAACAATTGTATTAGCTAGGGTAAAATCCTATGGACTTAGGGTGGTTTAACAGCTATTTGTAAATCCTTTAATAGGGTGGCATTCCAAGTGAATGTTCTAAAGTCCTCCAACCAAACCCACTTCTAATAGGGTGGTTGAAATCCTTTAACCAAGTCACATTTAACAATGTGTTGTAGCCTTTAACAGGGTAGGCCTGCCACAAGGCATCACTTTAGAAGAGTGAGAATTGAGTAGCATGTTACTGGTGGTTTTTTTCAAATTGTGTTTCCATGTAAATCACTATGTTATGTGTTGATTCCTCATGTGTTATTATTACATGTTAATTTTATAGTAACTTGCTAAGTAGGAAAGTTTAAGCTTGGATGCATGAATAGTTTAATGGGCTCACTTTACTTAGTGAAAAAGTTTTATCAGGACATTTGGACCTTCAATAACTAATTTACCTCCCCTCTTAGTTATTCTAAAATATTTCTATCAATTGGTATCAGAGCCATCTATTGATTTGGTTTAAAGGTAATAGAAGCAAGAAGATCAAAAATGTCCAAGAGAGAAGTTCCCAAGCTCATCAAAGATAACTTCACTGCATGGCAAAGGTTAATGAAGCTGTACCTTGGATTAATAAGTGACCATGCACAAACTTGAACTAAAGTGGAACATGTTGATCTAGTTGTACCCTATAGTGCCTCTCGTGTTTGCAGTCTATACCTTGTCTATTTTTTATACGAGAGATACTTGTTACTCTTTTTTACTTTTGTACCTTGAGACGAGTCAAGGGTCGAATGTTATATTTTGATTTCTGTACCATAGATGCTTTATTGCTATGCTATTCAGTTTATCATATTTGCATGCTGATGCTATTTTGAGATGACAGCAAATCTATGATAACTGATTATCTGGTTATATGATGTATTGGTCACATCTATGGTTTTTATGATGTGATGGACCTTATGCTTTGGTTATTTACTTCATTCTCATCTTTTATGATTAATGCAAATGTGACTGGTGTAAATGGATTAATGAGTTATTTAATGCTTTAATTGCTTCGGCTATTATGTTATATGCAATTGCACTTGATCATGTGTTTTAGTGTGCAAGGATTATATCCCTAGCAGTGGCCTATGGAGTTAGTGATCCAACTGTTCATATTTTTTCAATGTCACTCCTATATGGTCGATGTATCCTTATTTAGTTTTTTTATATTAAAAACCTTTCAATGATTAGTAAATCTAAACTCATTGCATTATGTGATTAGACTAGTGAGCATGTTTGTGCATTTAGAAGTTCGCATTCGTCATGAAAGTGTTAAGTGATTTTCTGTTATTTTGGGTTTTCGGGTTTTAAATCTTTTTGGAGTTAATTTCTGTGACAGCTTTGCCTTAGGTAAATTTCCATTGCAGATAATAACCTATTTTAGTTTCGATCGATTTGGAGTTTAACTACTCTAGCTAGCTATTTTCCATAATCAACTATTCACTCAAAATGAATAAATATTAGAAAAGTCAATTCATTATTGACTTCTCACTTTTGGAAAATTGAATTTGGAGAGAAAATTTGGAAATCCTCTTCTGAAGGATTATTGTTTTGCTCATTGTGGGAGCTATGAGCATGGGACCTTTGCGAGGTTGGTCTCGTTGGCTTCAACTTGAGGAGTTCTTGCTTTGTCGTCAATTTCAGCAATTTTGACGAAGTATTTATTTTAGTCTATGGGTTTCAGTTTCGACCCTTTTTGCTATCAGGTAGGGCCTTCCCATTTTAATGTTTTTGCTCTATTTTTTCTTTTATTTCTTGTAGCATTATGTTAGGAGGCTGTGAAATAGTGTTCCCCTCCGTTTCTGTGTGCTAGTTCTGCCCGGTTGGTCGGGTATGAACGTTTTACCTATTTTTGAAATGGGGGTTTGGGTTTTTGGGCTGTTATGCTGGCCATTTTTGCATATGGTGTCTGTTTTCAATTATTTTTGGATTTTTGGGGTTTTTGAACCCAAAGGCCAAATGGGTTTTAATTTTGGAATTTTTCCAAAATTTGAGATTTGTACCTCGTTTTGCATGCCACCCTATTTTATCGAGTTTTCTCGGCACATTATGGTTTGTGGACCTAGATGATCCATTTGGATACCAGTCAGAACACTTTTTCATCTTTTGTTGCATTGGGATGCGTGTAGCATCTGTCATCCCAATTATATTTTTGATCGATTAACTTTTGTTTGCATTCTCATCATGTCCTTGTGTATGATCTCTGTGATGGTGGTGCGCCACACACATGTATATTGTCGGGTGACCTTTGCAGCCCAATCTTCTGTGGTACTTCCAAAAGTTGTGATCATTGGGGTTGGGTTGGGAGTTTGCATGCCTATGAGCACTCATCGCTAGATGAGCATGGGTAGGGTAGGGTAGCATATGGAGGGGGCTTCTATTTCGCAACCTAGTGACCTTAGTCCCATAGGGTTGGCAGAGGAAGTTTTAAGTAAGTGATAATTAAATAAAACATTGGGTGGTAATAAAATTTAAGATAATAAAAAAGTATATGCGGGGCCCTCCGTTGAGGAGTTGAAATGCATGATCCAAGCTTGGGCTTGTTGATGCTAAGTGACTCTCCATGATGTCAGTCCCTACGTAGTAGCCCATTGAGGTGTCTGACCAGGACCTATAGTTTATGCATTGTCTATGTCTTAGATTCAGTCATCATACTACTTGGTGTGTGTGTTAGCCATGGCTATTGTTTTGTGTGTGTGTGGTTGGATCATTATCTCCATCAGCACGGTGGGTGTGGACCTACGGGTGCCACGTGGTTGGGAGGTGTAGCTACCTTCACCACTCCTAGGGACCGATGTATAGAGACGGTCTATTGTTTTAGCATGATCGTTGCTGGATGTATCACTTGGTACTTCAATTTGTGGAGTATGCTTTCTAGTGATTTATGCTTTCATTGGGATGTTTTTTTCCATGTTACATGATGTTGGTTTTACGCATTCCTTATTATGATGTTTAGCATATGGTAGATGATGTTATTTGATTATAGGGTTATCTTATGCTTTCTACTAGCATGTTAGATTTCATTTACTTATATTGTAGCATGTTTAGTAGTGATGTCTCTATCACGACAGCACCGATGATTTGATCAGTGGCTTGGGATGTTATGTACGAGGGATGGCTAGGGCCCACGATGGTCTTATGATGCCATTGATGGTTGGGAGGAACCGCATACTTGTGGTTGTTTTATTCATTGCGATGTTATTTCAATTGTGGTGATGTTTCCATTCTATACTATTCCTTTTCTGTTTCTTAGATGTTAGATTCTATTTTCTATATTTCAGTTACTCACTTTTGGTTCGAGTGTTCTAGCCTTGAAATGTGGATCCAGTACTCCCCGGTGTGGAGGTTCTTTTGTCAATTTTTCCCCATTTTTGAGTTCTAGTAGTGTTTTTATTTTGTATGGGCGATATTTGTTCAGTAATGTGCGATATTTAAAAAGTGTCGCATGCCCACACAAAATGTATCGTACGATTTTGTAAAGTGTCGCACACCTCTTTGAGAAGTCTCGTGCGACACTTTCTAATATCGCATGCCTCTTAGAGTTGTGTCGCGTGACATTATTAAAGTGTCGCATGCCTTAAGGAAAAGTATCACCCAGTATTTAAGTATAAGTTGACGTATATTTAATTCCTTATACTTAAGATATATTTTAATATATGCGACGATTCATTTGAGATGGGTTTTAGACCTCTACGGGCTAAGATTAAGATTCTAGGAAATTTTAGGGCTTCAAATTTTAGACTTAGCCAATTTTCAGGAGTCTGATTTGGTCTTTTTGCTTGGTCGATCTCTTATGTTTTCTTGTTTGTGTTTTGGTTAGTGGTGACGTTTGGAGATCCGTTGGGTGTCAGGATGGTCGTTAAGTCTTCCGTTGTGATTTGTATGATCTATGTATGTTGTTGTCATGTGCACTTACACTTGTTTTAAAAAAAATTATTATTCTGGCTTGTTTTCGTTTCCAAGGATCTCCGGGTGGGGCATTACATACCCACTGCAAAAGATATGAAGAAAAAGAAGGAGCACAATTAGCAATGCTAGAGATTGCCTCTGCCCTTATCTATGTTGAATTTGATGACATCAAGGGATGTGATTCTACATTCAAAATATGGAAAGCCTTGACTAATATTTATAGAGGAGATTAGAATATTCAAAGAGAAAAAAGATAAAGCCTTAGAGGAAATTTTGATGACATGAAAATGGAGGAAGGTGAGAACAGTGCTCAATATGCCTCTAGAATGAAAGAAGTAGTAAGTGCAATAAGAAGTTTGGGTGGTCATTTAGATGATGACACTATTAATAGAAAATTCTTAAGAAACTTCCTCCCCATCTATGCTATTAGAGTTTTAGCCATACAAGAATTAATATGTGTACTAGGAAACACGCTAACTCTTGAAGGTATAGTGGGAAGACTCACTGCATCTGAGTTATCTAACTTTGATAACTACAGACCAGAGAATCTTGAATCTACTTTCAAGGCCAAGCTAAAAATGAAAGACACTAAGGAGGTGAAAACAAAGAAGAAGAAAAAGGTAAAATATGTATCCAGTGATAGCAGCACAAATGAAGAAGATGTGGAACAATTGGAAGCATTGTTAGCTAGAAGATCTCATAGAGGCAAAGGTAAATTCAAAGGTATGTTGTCCATCATATTTTTTAATTACAATGAAGTAGGACATATTGCTACAAGATGCACATAGAAAAAGAACTATAGAGAAGGCAACAAAAACAAGAATACAAGATAAGATGATAGCAGAGATTACAAAGACAAAGGAAAAAAGTGTTACATTGTAGAAGAAGAGGATTCTAATAAAAATGATGATGAGGTAGTCTATGTAGCCAACAAGGATGAGTCAGATGAAGATGAGGCAATAGCACTAGTAACTTGTATGAACAAAAATGACAAATGGATCATAGACAGTGGATGCTCACATCACATGACAAGAGACAAAAGTAAGTTATTTACCTTTACTCAGTATGATGGAAATAGTGTTAGATTTGGAAATGATGCTCCATGTCTAATCAAAGGAAAAGGTTCTATTAAACTTACAGAGAAAATTTCATGTGATAATGCATACTATGTTGAAGGATTAAATTACAATCTGCTAAGTGTTTCATTGTTAGGAAATGTAGGATGCAAAGTAGAATTTAGAAACAAAACTACCAAAATATATGATACTGATGGAAATATAATAGGAAAAGGAGAAAGAACTAGTAGTAATTTTTTTTACCTAGATATGGAAGATGCATCTTGTTTTGTTGTTAGATTTGATGATCTATGGCTATGGCATAAAAGGTTATGTCATGTCAACTTTGATAATTTGATTAGCATCAGTAAGATGAAGAAAGTCATAGGTCTACCAAAATTGAGGAAGCCTAACAACACAATGTACAAATAGTGTCAGCTAGGAAAGATGACTAAGTCAAGCTTCAGAGTTAGTTCATATTGACTTATGTGGCCCAATAGAAGTGCAAAGCTAGAAAGTAGACAAATATATAATGTTTCTTGTTGATGACTAATCTAGGATGATGACTACCATGTTCTTAAAAAGAAAAATCTAATGCATTTCAAATGTTTAAGTGGTATTTGGCTAGGGTTGAGAAAGAAACAAGAAAGAGTTTGAAGTGCCTAAGATTAAATAGAGGAGGAGAGTTAACATCAAAAGAGTTTGAGATATTTTGCAATGACAAAGGAATTAAGAGATAAACATTAGCACCTAGAACTCCCCCTCAGAATGGCATTGGAGAAAGAAGGAATAGATCAGTGATAGACTATGCTAGAACATTAATAATGAAGAAAAATGTTGCTCTAAAATACTAGAGAGAAGTTGTAAGTATAGTTTTCTACACCTTGAATTGATTACAAGTCAAGAAAGGTACAAATGCAACACCCTTTGAATTATGGTATGGTCACTCACCCAATGTAAAACATTTCAAAGTATTTGGTTGTAGATGCTATATTCTTAAAGATACTAGAAATGGCAAGTTTGATGCAAAGAGTGATGAAGACATATTCCTTGGATACTCCACTAGAAGTAAGGTATATAAGTATTTTAATACTAACACTAACAAGATTGTGGAGAGTGCAACTATAAATTTTGATGAGCATACAGAAGTTCAAGATGATGAATCCAAGAAACTAGAAGAGTATAGATCCATTGTATACTTCTATAAAGGAATGTCTACTGAAGAAGAAGCTGCCAATCAAGTTGGGAATCAACAACAAGTTTTAGTATCAGCTGAGTCACAACTAGTGAATGTTGAGCTACATTCAAAAGCTAAGTTGTAGAATGAAGATAATGCACATTTTGATTTTGAAATTAGTACACATGAAAGAGATGATGAAATACCAGTAAGAGATGTGCATAGTGACTCTAAAGTTGAGAGACTAAACTTATAAATGAAGAAAGAACCAAGGTTGTCCAAGTATGTGAAAAGACATCACCCTATAGAAAAAATCATTGGTTACAAGGAAGCTAGACTAATGATAAGGAACAAACTAAGAAATGAATCATGTCTACTAAGCAAGATTGAGCCCAAAATAGTGAAATATGCACTGCAAGATGATAATTCACATAAAGCTATGGAAGAAGAGATTGATTAGATAGAGAAGAACAAAACTTGGACCTTAGTTCCAAGACCAACTAATAAAAGTGTGATTGGTAAAAAATGGGCATTTAGGAACAAGCTAGATGAGAATGGTGAGATCACAAGAAATAAAGCCAGACTAGTCTACTAAGGCTATGCACAAGAAGGATTGGACTATGGGGAAACATTTGCCCCTGTTGCAAGGGTGGAAGAAGTAAGAACACTACTTGAATATGCTACCTACAAAGGTTTTATTGTCTACCAAATGGATGTAAAGTCTGATTTTTTGAATAGTATACTAGAAGAGGAAGTCTACATAGAACAACCAGAGGGATTTTTTGATGACAACAACAAAGATATAGTTTGTAAACTACACAAAGAACTCTATGGTTTGAAACAAGTGCCTAGAGCATGGTATAAGAGAATGCAAAAATATCTTGTGAAGATAGGATTTGAGAGAACATATGACAAGAACAACCTGTATATCAAGGTAGAAAAAGGAAAAGATATTTTGATATCTAAAATATTTGTAGGAAAAGATGCCCTATGCAAAGATTTTGCTAATCAAATGAAACATGAGTTAGAGATGTCAATGTTTGGAGAAATAAAATTCTTTGTTGGATTACAAGTACATCAACTGAAACATGGCATATTTGTGACCCAATCAAAATATATCAAGGAGATACTCAAGACATTTGGCTTAGAAGATTCAAAACCAATCAAATACCAATGGTAATAGGAGATAAGTTATCCAAGAATGATGAGTCAGCTAAGGTAAATCAGACAATGTACAGATCAATGATTGGAAAGTTGTAGTATGTTGTGCATAGTAGACTAGACATTGCACTAGCTATTGGAATAGTGGCAAGATTTTTTGCAAACCCAAGAGAAAATCATCTTATGGCAGTAAAAAGAATATTGGAGTACCTAAAAGAAACTAATGACTATGGATTATACTACAAGAGGACTAAAAAATTTGAATTGAAAGCCTACACTGATGTAGATTGGGGAGGTAATATTGATGACAAAAAAAGCACAAATGGAAGAGCACTCTTCTTAGGTAAAAGATTAGTCATTTGGACTAGAATAAAGCAAAGTTGTATCTCATAGTCGATAGCAGAAGCTGAGTATGTTGCTGCTGCTATCAATTGCACCAATATTATATGGATCAAGCACCTGCTAAAAGGTATGAAAGAAGAGTAATTGAACCTATGATACTCTATTGTGATAACACAAGTTCCATCAAAATATCAAAGAATTTTGTGATGCATGTCAAAATAAAGTAGATTGCAATTAAGTATTACTATGTAAGAGAATTGGCTGAAGACAAGAAAGAGAAGATGAAATATGTCAACTCAAGGAACAAATTTCTAACATTTTCACAAAAGCATTACCTAAAGATGCATTTGAGTATCTTAGAGGTAATTTAGGATTGATAACCCTATCAAAGGTTGTTTAAGCAAAAACAAGATTGCCCTACATCAAATGAGTTGATTGTTGAAATTTTATAAATTGATGTAGAGGATACTTACTTTAGGTTTTTTCCTAGAGTAATCAAAGTACTGAAAATCCAAACAAGTCACAAGCAAGGTGACAGAGGGAGAAAGTGGAGTTCCTACAAATACTACACATGCATGATAAGATGCTCAAATAGTATATCTTTGGCATTGTTGTCAAAGACGGAGAAGTACCTAAACTAATCAAAGGAAAGAGATGATACCAAAATAGCAAAAACTGATCAATGCATGCAAAAGGAGAAATAATGTGATGGAGGGAGAAATAATAGTTAAGAGGAAGAGAAGAATTGATCAAAGTGGTAAGCTATAGAAAAGAGGGAGTTATACAAAAACTAATCAGATATGTAAAAGGAAAATAGCAAACGAAATAATAGAGAGGGAGCAGAACAAAAGGGAGAAGACAGTGTATCAGCAAAAGAGATATCCCTAATACTTTGAAAGAGGGAGTTACTTACAAAATTCAGAGGGAATCACAAGCTAATTTATGTTGTTGATAGAATAAATAGTTTTGGATAAAGTTTTCCTTTTGGCATTTGATTTACTGATTTAACTAAGTTAGCATTTTCATAGCTTAGTTGATCAATTTGGTTTTCCATCAATGCCAAAGAGGGAGATTGTTGAGATTTGATTGAAAAGATCATTATTTAAGAAGAGAGATTATTTGCAAAGAGGGAGATTATTGATAAAAGAATGTTTTCAATCATTGTTTTGTCACTGATGTCAAACCTCCTATTTGCTGGAATGATAATTACTTATAAGATCCAAGTACTATCATTTAGTTGATTGATGAAGAGGATTTAATCAATTAAATGTAACAAAAGCACCTAAAGGAAAGCTTGATTTATGGTTTTCTAATGAAGTACAAGGATCCGTTAAGACAATGATAAAATAATGTATTGACAATATAGTTGAAGATACAGAGGTTGGCTACACTTAGAAACTCTAGAAGAATAAGTTGCAACAAAGTTGTCTATAAAGCTTGACTAAGTTCATTAGTGGGTGTTCAGCAAGCGAGTTCATGCCAAGAAGAATATCAGTAAGTGCTAAGAAAATGTATAATCTAGTGTGTGTTGAGTGAAATAGAAGGAGATGAGTAACTTCAAGTGCTGAGCAAGTAATAGGTGTTGAGCATCAAAAAAACTTAATTGATGCCAAGTGAATCCATAGTAGGTGTCGAGCATCAGTAAAACACGTTATGTGCCAAGTAACATAGTATGTGTTGAGCATTAGAATTTCAATAGTGATAAGCTACTAAATTATTTGAAAAGTCAAAGATTCACCAAATTTGAGCCGACAAGTTTGTTACCTTGAATTTTGTGAACTAGATGGAGGATAAGGATGATGAGCTAGTGGCACAGAATTTTAGGTAAACCATTTTTGGGTGAATTTAGGAGGATTCTTCATGATGTTTCTAGAAGGAACAAGATAAGGGGTAAATTCATTGAATCTTAGCTAATCCATTCAAACTAAAATCAAAAGTAGAAAGATTAAGAGCGGGAAAAGTATTCTAGACTTCTATTTAAGGAGTTATAGGTCAAGAAGAAAGAGTTGCCAAGTTGCCAAGTTGTTGAAGTGGTTGGTAGGATGTCAAGGTGAAGGCATCAAGAGAGAGAAAGGAAAAGAGTACAGAGACTCTACTTCAATAAGTGGCCATATATGAGATTGTACTGGTATATCAAGCATGGAAACTCAAGGAGATGAAGCTTGAGAGGAGGACAAGCTATCAAAGCTACAGAGACTGAAAGCTAGGAAAATTTTGAGAGTTGAACTAAGATCCAAAATCTGCAAGTTAAGTTGTGAGTTGCTAGGGTAAAATCCTATGGAGTTAGGTTGGTTTAATAGCCATTTGTAAATCCTTTAACAGGGTGGCATTCCGAGTGAATGTTTTAAAGTCCTCTAACTAGGCCCACTTCTAATAGGGTAGTTGAAATCCTTTAACCAGGTCACATTTAATAGTGTGTTGTAGCTTTTAACATGGCAGGCCTTCCATAGGGCATCACTTTAGAAGAGTGAGAATTGAGTAGCATGTAACTAGTGGTTTTTTCCAAATTGGGTTTCCATTTAAATTATTGTGTTATATGTTGATTCTTCATGTGTTATTCTTACATGTTGATTTTATAGTAACTTGCTAAGTAGGAAAGTTTAATCTTGAATGCATGAATAGTTTAATGGGCTCACTTTACTTAGTGAAAAAGTTTTATTAGGACATTTGGACCTTGAATAACTAATTCACCCCCCCTCTCAGTTATTCTAAAGCACTTCTAACATAGATTATAGAAGTTCCTTGTATATAAAGGCAACTAATATGACTAAGAGTCACAAAGAGACAAGCATAACAACTTAGCACATGTCCATCAAGAGTGGATTATTTTCCATTATGCATGAATGTACGTGCAAAAATGAGAGGATAAGAATGAAAAGGTGTATCTCATAAAGAGATGTATTAGACAACATGTGCTTAATTGGAGTGCAAACTAATGTGTTGACTACATGACAACTCATATGAATATGAAAACTCCTAGGTGTCTACATGATAAATAATATGCTAATGCATTAACATAAGTAAACTTAAGTAAAGTGTAAATAGTAAATACTTATTTACACCAACACCCCCCCTTAAGTGAAACTTAGGGGAATGCACTTAAGCTCACAAAAGTTGGATGATAATACAAGATACAATGTGGGTCCTGACTACTAGGCCATGTTAGGTACCCATGTACAAATGCAATTCTCTACATACAATGCTATGCAATGAAATCTCTCTAAAAATGGAGAAAGAGGGAAAACCTCCTACAAAAAGAGAGAAGAAGAAATACAAGATGCATGCAAGCATGGAGTAATCAAGACACCACACCCTGCCTCCCCCTACCCACCCCACATTATAGCATACATCATGTATATATAATGGAGAAGTATGAGAAGAACACAATCCCACAAGAGGAAAAGTTCCCCCCCATAAGAGAGAAGAAATATAAGAATAAGAAAGGAGACCAGATAGTCCCCCCTCAATATAGAATGCCCATCAATGATAGCTGCTCCAAGATGAATGTAGAAGCTAATCTGTGATTGTTGACTAATATTCCTCCCCTTAGGAAGAAACAATGTCATAGGTACATATGAGATGCTTCTCTAGCGTGTAGAAAGAATCCTGAAGATGAATGTTGTCTCTGAAAACTACTCAACTATCCCTATGTCAATACTAGCAGTCACCCCTTCCAACACTACTGAAAAGAATAAGTTAAAATATAGAAAGGATGGATGTAGAATGTATCCCAAATAATCAATTATCTCCTTGAATCATAAAGAGACCTCTTGCAACATTTGTACATAAGGATTTGTAATCATATCAACCTTGTAAGATTGATCATGTAGAGAATGGACAAGAGGGTTAGAGTGTTCCCTCACAACAATTGAAGAATGGTCTTCTTCATCAAAGAGAATATGTATATCATCAATAATGTCTCCCAGATCTACTATGTAGGATTCCACAAACAAACCTGAAATATCTATCAAGTAGTCATCCCCTGATGTTGGAGCCAGAAGACAAGGTGTACCCAACTATACTAAATTGCATAGACCTATCATTGTGGAAATATATGCATGTGGAATTTTTTGATGTTGTGACCTTGTCCTAGATCTATCAGAAGGATCCCCCACATTTGAACCTATTGAATCACTATCACTTTTGTCACTATCAGTTTCCATAATGTATGAAGTATGGAGAAGATCAGAGGATAAACTAGGTGAACTTTCCTCAAAGTGAACATTCCTCTATATGAATATCTCATGAGTCTTAGGATCCATAAGTCTATATGCCTTAACACTTTATTTATATCCAATGAAAATAGAAGGCCTTGGTGGTGGTGCCTTGCATTCCCTTAAACATATGTGTTCTGATGCTAGACAACCAAAAACTCTAAAATGTTTCACAACTGATTTTCTTCCACACCATGCCTCAAAAGGAGTCATTCCATCTAAGATAGTATGAGGATACCTATTAAGGATGTGATTGGCACTACTTATAGCTTCTACCTCAAGTGATGGATCAAGAGACTTAGATCAAATCATACAACTTGCCATTGACTTAATATTTCTAATCCTCATTGCTGAAACACTTGCCTTTTGTGGACTAAATGCTATAGGATTATGAAGATCAATACCCTCAAGTTCACAAAAGTCTCTAAGTCTTGAGTTCACATATCTACTTTCATTGTCCATATGAAGAACCTTGATGGCTTTACTTGGTTGCTTCTTAAAATGACTCTTGAAGGCTAGAAACTTATCAAACACTTCATTCTTGTGATCAAGAAAGTAAACCCATGTGTAGCATGAAAAATTATCAACAAAAGTGAGGGCATAGTGACCCTTTCTAACCGATGTCACCAAAAAAGGGCCCACTAGAACAATATGAACCAACTCAAGAACTATTAATGACCTCTGAGACTTCACTTTGTCAAACTTCTCTTCTAGATGCATATCCATTGAACAAGTTGAACATTCACCCTTAGAAAAGTTGATTGTAGGTAGACCTTTGACCATATTTTTTGAGCTAAGTTGATGAAGATAGAAAAAGGAAAGATGTCCATACCACTCATGCCATAATTTACTTTTTGATTGTAGATTTGTCAACAAGGCATGTAAAGGAGACGTAGGCACAAAGTGGGAGAAAGAATAAAGCCTTGTATAATAATTAACTTTACCCACTACAACCAATGAATCATCCTTAAGATTTCACACCATTACTAAATCAGGAAGGAACTCAACTTCATTTTCACCTCCATAGTGAGTGATTTGGTAAATTGGAAGGAGATCAATGATAAGGTGAGGAACATAAAGAACATCTTTGAGCTCTCCATTTTCCATCTCAACTTATCATTTCCCTTCAACTTCCACTTATGTATCATTCCCTACAAAGATGTGAGGTGCCTTAGATTGCTACAATGAAGAAAAGTTTCCTTTTGAAGAACCTATATGATGTGAGGCATCTAAGTCAAGAATCCATTCTCCTGAAGAACTTGAACTTGCCATAAGTGTTTTCCCTTTTCCCTTTGAAGTGCATGATTTGAATCCTTGGAAGCATTTGGCACATTGATTTTTTTCTTCCTAGGTAAGTTTTCCAACTCATTTATTATCTTCGTCTTGAAATGATGCTCATCATGATTTGGTTTCTTGCAATATGCACAAAATAGTTTATCCTTCTTGTTTTTTTTCCCTTCTTGTTGGAAGAAGAATTACCTTGTTGTGAGGAGGAAGATTGTTGTGTCCCTAATTGTGATTTTGGCTTCCACTTCTTTTTCTTGTTATTGGTGAAATTTTTTGCCGCCTTAATTTTTTTTGCTCTCATTACTTGCCACCAATGCTTTAGACTTTGATAACTTGATAATTCCCACATTTATCAACTTGGATTGTTCCAAAATAAATATTTTTGTAAATGCATATAATGAAGGCTTAGTGAAGTGACTTCCCATTGTCAACTTGTGAGTGTTGTAACTTGAAACAAAATACTTTTAAGGTAGCCTCTTCAAGATGTGATGAATTAATCTATCATACTTCATGGGATTACCACAATCCTTAAGTAGTGCTCTCAACTCATTGGCTTTGTTGAGATAGTCTTGAATTATGTCAAAATTATTAGGATCCAAGAGAAGTAGATCATCCTCAATTTGGAATCCCTTTTCCTCATCCACATTACCATACAACCCTTCAAGTTTGTCCCAAGCACCCTTGGCATCCTTAAAGCTAGAAATGTAGAAGACGAGATCTCTATGAACACAAGTCCTAATAATTCCTAAAGCCTAGTTTTCTTTAATTTTCCAATCAACTTGTGCATTAGCATTAGTGGATTTTACAATTGTACCATTGACATGTAGATTTAAGCCTTTTACCATTAGTCTACTCCATACAATATCTTTCCATGTAGTATAATTGTGTGAAGTTAAAAGTGGAGTTTTAGGTGAACCCATGATGAAAAAAATTAAAAGAGCACAAGAGAGAAAGAGAGATGCAAGAACACAAGACACAACCCCCTTTTTCACTCAATCAAAGAATCCCCCCAAAAGGTGATGCTTTTGGCACTTTATATATAGTGCATGTACAATTGGCCACTTGTCAAAATTGACCAAAGTGTACTTCTAGTTTTGATGGTTACAACAAAAAACATGAAGCTATAGCAGACTCAAGTACATAAGACACCATATCTCCCAAGGATGTAAATTAATTACAAGTACAAAAATAGGCCAAAAATGACCAAATGCTGAAAGTACTATGTCCACTCAAAATTACTCCAAATTGATACTAGATCTGGAAAGTAGACAAAAAATTATGCACTTTCAAAAAAAATAGCACCTAAATATGTGTCCATATGAGCCTGTATGAAGCCTCTGAAGTTGTGAAAATTGGGATTGGGAATTTTTCAAAAAATTCAAGAACAAAGATCTCAAACAACCTGCACCAATATGTAGATCACAAAATTCTACCCCAAAACAAAGAAAAAGAATTTCTTGAAAAAAGGAGTTTGTATGAAGGAGATGTTGTTGTTTGAAAATCACCTTTGTAATTATTTTTCCTGAATAGATATCGTCACACCTCCAAAAATAAAATGACTCTAGATTTCACCTTAGATTTCTGATTTTGATGAAACAACAGTTGATTTGGGGATTTTTTGACCTTATAAATGTTATACCAATATCTAATTTGCACCAGCAAGCTCCAGTCTTGACCTGCAAAAAAAATCTCTCCAATGGTTGTGTGATGAAACTCCTATGACTTTGATACCATGTAAGAATTTGGTATAGCTTTGATACCATGCAAGAATTTTCCTAAGGAAAGAATAAAATGCCAAGATCTAGAAGCTCCAGAGATAGCACAAGAGAGACAAGATATGACCAAATGAGAATGGATTGATCAGATAATTGGATGAATACATTATACAAGTGCCTTGTATATAAAGGTAACTAAAATGACTAGGAGTCAGCAAAGAGATAAGCATAAAAACTAAGTGTAGAATAAGATTTAGTATGCAAAGAACATTAACAAATAAAGTAAACATTCACAAACCAAAAACTAAATTCACATATATGCTTAGACAAAGAAAGAAAACAATAAGTGCAAACCTCACAAGATAAAACACTCCATGCTTTATTGATTTTGTAGATGTGTCCTTTTGTTGTGGATGTATGCTCAAGATGCTCAAAAGCTTGCTTCAATGGAGATGGGTAATGGAAAATTGGTAGCTTTGTGAGCTCTCAATTTGGCATTATAAGGGTAAGATTGATGGCTTTGGTTCTCAAAATAGCATGGTAACTTTAGCTCAAAGATTGTTGATGAAATGGCTTGGGATGGGATTCAATTTATAGGCTAAGGGGTAGAGGGATGGAGGGCTTAGATGCAAGGATGGATGAAGGCTTAAGGAGGGCTAGGATGCACTCAAAGGAGAGCACATGGATTGTGCTTGTTTAGCACCAATGGGAAGGTGACACTTGTCACAGGGAGGATGAGTGTGAGAGGGTAGGGTAAAGGGTTGGTTAAAGGCATGATGAGTGGGGTTGAGTATGTAAGAGGGATGTAAGAGGAATGAGTGTGGAAGAGGGAAGAGTGTGGAAGATGGGTGTAAGAGTCATGAGTGGGCTTGTAAGAGTCTTTTATGTTTTGTAAGAGCACTCATGACTTAGTGGTTGGGTTTTTTTGAGGGGAGACTTTGGTTTGGATTAGGAAAGTCTTAAACTTGTTTAAGGAATGTGACAACATTAGGGGGTGGATTAGGCTTGGGTTTAGGATTAGATTAGGGATGTTAGAGATGTGCAAGTGGATGGCATTAATGAGGGTGGGTGAGTTAGTGGCTAAGCTTGGTTAGTATGGGTGGATGGGGTGGATTAGGCTAAATGGAGGATTAGAGATAGGTTAGGGGTTTTTGAATTTGAGGATTTCATTTATCAAATAGATTTATTTAATAAATGGGGATTTTTGGAATTAGATAGAAGAATAGGATTTAATTGATAAATAATAGATTATTTGATTTATCAATTAGGACTATAGATGATTAATTAAATTAATCAACTAGGGGATGACAAAGGATTAATTAAATAGAAATTTAATTAATAATGCCTTTTTAGATAACTAAATAGGATTACTAAAATAGTGTAATCAAATTTAGGTGTCTACATTTTGCCCCTCTTCGACATAGTTTTGAGACAACACTATTTCAAAGAAGTTTGAATGAAGACGACACGAGGAAGATGTTTTAGCAACAAGGTTGCCCCAGTCTCAGATAAGAAGAGGAGAGACTAGACTTAGATGATTCCCCCTCAAGAAGGCGACAGGGAGAGAAATGAGGCTCGATGACTTCTTGAAAAGTACAAGAAATTGAGATGAGCTAAGACGCAAGTTGGCGAAGAGAAGGGGCTGAATTAGCTCAAACTCTCACTACAGGAGAATGATAAAGGGAAATCAGAGGCACAAAAGTAAAGCAAGCTTAAGACTTTCCAAGATTGGGGGGGGGGGATGAGGGAGCAGAGTGCTATAAAAGGAATCCAGGATGGAGAGATGGATGAGGGGATTAAAAAGCTAATGCAACAGGATTTCAAAGATTCAGATTGGCGAAAGATGGGTTTCGGAGATCCCTAGGACTAGGATTGTGGATCTCGAAAGATGAGGCTTGGTGGATTGATTTGGATTGGTGGATCCCTAAGACTAGGATTGTGGATCCCTAAAGCTAAGCGTGAGGAGTGATTCAAAGAGATACTGATGCATAAGCTGGGATAGGTGTTGGATATGGATGGGGGATAATGGAGATGAAGGGAATCCATTGAAGCTTTTTGAGCAGGGGGATACTTCAAAGAGAAGTACCACCATGTAGTTGAGCACTAGATTTGCTATAGGACTGTTGGTTAATTACCAAGGTTACCAAGAACATCAAGGCCTTTTCACCAACCGTCCAGAGGACTGATGAACTGACTCGAAACAAACACACAAGGATTGCCCCAGTATCACACATGAATCCCAGAGGAAGCAGCGTGGAAACGACACTAGGTAACCCACAAGCAGAAAAAGCAAACAAGCAAAAGACCTGATCAAGACCTTACGCTCTAATTGCCCCATTTGCAGCATACCATGATATGGAAGATCATGGCAACCTTGAGGAGGGAACAAGGAGATTGCTTGGAAAAGATATTTCAAGATCCAAAAGGGAAGATCCCAAATCAAAAGAAAGCGAAAATCCAAAAGAGAACTGTTTTCCAACGAGATGGGTAGGACGAGGTACTAACGGACCAAGATCAGACATGAGGAAAACTATATCCTGCAAGGACCTATCGGAGAGCACCTAAGCTAATGGATTGGGATGAGTAATGCATCTGGAAAGCTAAACGAAGAAGGATAACACTTTGGTGACATGAGATCTAGCCAAAGGATGCATTGGAATAGCTAACTAAGGTGTGTGATGTGTGCAAGATGTTGATCAAGGACAAACTGACACGAACGCTGGATAGATACAATGGTACTAAGCTAAAGAGGATGTACAAGCTGACAGACCAAGATATGTTACAAATGTACAAGTTTGTTCATGTTTTGGTTTTTTGTGAGATGGAAATGTTTGTGAAGGATGGGATGTCTATAATAGTTGATAGGTGGATAGGTAGATGGTTTGTGAAAAGCTTAAGGAAAATGGGATTCTGTGTGTGCATGTGATAGGATACAGGCTAGGATACAAGATTATTTACAAGCTGGAATATGGTACAAACTTTGGACAAGATTTGGATATATACAAGGTATGGTACAAGATTTACAAGGTATAATACAAGCTTTGGTACAAGATTTACAAGCTGTACAGGAGGTATTGACAAGCTCCATTAGATTTTGGATATTTGATTGGAACACCAAAGGAACAAGCAGGTGTTTTATGGGATGGTGGGTGGATGGATGAGGGATAGGATAGTGATAGATAATGGATTAGTCTTTGGTGCACAAGGCACCTGAATTACCAGGTTTTCACCAAGGTACCTGTCCAAGGCGCTTGAATTGCCAAGTTTTCACCATTGGACGCCTATTTCTCTTTACTATTTTTTTTTTTTTTTGTATTTTTCAAAAGCTGGGTATACCAAGGATCTTCAAGCATAGAACTTCTTGAGATGAATGATGTTAGTGGGATCATTCAAGAGTTCTCCTTCTGGTGTAGATAATTGATAGGCTCCGGAGCCAAAGGAGGCAGTAACCACATAGGGACCAAGCCATGTAGGTTCAAACTTGCCTTTCTTTTCTCGATCTGCTTGGACTTTCATATTTTCTTTGAGGACCATGTCACCTGGCTGAAAGTGTCGTGGGAGCACCTTCTTGTTGAAATTCCTTTTGAGATGAGTTTGATAGACTGTGAGATGGTCATAGGCTTGTTGTCTCTTCTCGTCTAAGAGATCTAGCTGGGTGAGTCGAGCTACTCTATATTCTTCATCTGCGATTTGCCCTCGCAAAGATATGCATAGTGAGGGAAGTTCAACTTCTATAGGTAATACCACTTCGGCACCATAGACTAGGGAGTATGGAGTTGTGCCTGTGGATGTACGAAAGGAAGTTCAATAGGCCCATAGAGCCGGATTTATTTGAAGGTGCCAATCACGGCCGGAATCATTGACAACTTTCTTTAAAATTTTGAGGAGGGTTTTATTAGTTGCCTCTGCCTGGCCATTACCTTGTGGGAAATATGGGCTTAAAAAGCGGTGATGGATGTGGAGGGAAGTGCATAATTCTTCCATGTTGAGATTTTTGAAATTACCTCCGTGGTCAGTGAAGATGGTGGATGGGATGCCAAAGTGGCAAACAATGTGGTACAAGATGAACTTGGAGACTTGAACTCCTGTAGCTAAGACTAGGGGGACTGCTTCCACCCACTTAGTGAAATAGTCTGTAGCTGTTATTATCCATTTATGTCCATCAGATGAGAGAGGTGTGATAGTTCCAACTAGATCAAGGCCCCAACAAGCAAAAGGCCAAGGTGGTGCAATAGGCTGTAGATCCTGTGCTGGAGCGTGCACAAGATTTGCATGCTGCTGACATGGGAGACACTTTCTGACAAAGTCACAAGAGTCTTCTTCAATGGTAGGCCAATAGTAGCCTGCTCTAAGGATTTGTTGTGCTAGGAAAATACCACTCGTGTGGGCACCGCAAAGTCCAGAATGTACTTCTTTTAATGCCATCGCGGCCTCATTTTCATCTAAACATCGAGAGAGAGTATCGTGATAACCCCGACGATATAGGGTATTGGCTATGATAACATAGCGGGATGATTTTTGGATGAGGTTTTGGCGTTGGGTACGTGTGAGGTGAGGGGATATGATACCATCGTTAAGGTAAGCGTGAATTTCATGGTACCAAGGGGATTGGGGACCAACCAAGATACAAACACGGTTTGAATCCTCATTCGCATAGGTAGGTGTGAGGAGCTGCTCAACTAAAAACTCATACTGCATAGCTTCTTGGGGAATTTCCAAGAGCGAGCCGATAGTGGCCATGGCATCTGCTGCCTTGTTCTGCATTCGAGGCACTTGTGTAAACTGAAGCTTTGTGAAATACTGGGTCAGCTGATCAACTAGCTCTTTGTAGGGTAATAGCTTTTCATCTTTGGTTTGATATTCATTTAAGACTTGTTTGATGATGAGTTGGGAATCGCCAAAGATTTCTAACTCAGTGATATTCCATTCAGTAGCTATCTTTAACCCTGCTACAAGAGCTTCATATTTTGCTATATTGTTGGTGCTGGGGAATTGTAGCTTGAAGGCTTTTGGAATATAATCTCCTTGAGGTGTAACTAATAATATTCCTGCCCTTGATCCATGAGACGTGTATGAGCCATCAAAATAAAGCTTCCATGAGGGTTGTTCTTCAATTAGGCAGATATGCTCGTCTGGGAATTCTGTGAGCAAAGGATATGCATCTACTAGAGGTGCATCAGCTAGGTGATCTGCTATAGCTTGCCCTTTGATTGCCTTTCTGTCCACGTACTGGATGTCAAACTCACTTAGTAGCATAACCCATTTGGCCAAACGGCCTATAAGTGCTGTTCTGGAGAGCATATACTTGAGAGGGTCAATCTTGGAGACTAGTTGGATGGTATGACTTAGCATGTAGTGGCGAAGCTTTTGAGTTGAGAAAACAACTGCCAAACAAGCTTTTTCCATAGGAGTGTAATTGACTTCATAACCAACTAGGGTTCTACTGATATAGTAGATGGCTCTCTCTCTGCTATAATCATCATGTTGTGCTAGAAGTGCCCCTAGGGCAGTAGGTGTTGCTGATATATACAAGATCAAGGGATGACCAGGAACTGGTGGAACCAAGATAGGGGGATTGGTGAGATACTGCTTGAGCTGATCGAAGTTGCGCTGACATAAAAGATCCCACTTGAAGTTCTCATTTTTCTTTAGCAAGTGTGAAAACGGTGTACACTTATCTACAAGTTGGGAGATGAAGCGCCGGACAGATTGAAGTTTTCCCTGAAGAGAGTGAAGCTGTCACAGTGTCTGGGAAGGAGGCATGTCTAAGATAGCCTTGACCTTTTTGGGGTCGATCTCTATACCCCGTTTAGAAACTATGAAGCCTAGAAGCTTGCCAGATGTGACCCCAAAGACACACTTCTTGGGATTTAGCATGAGATGATATTGGGCCAACCTATCAAAGACTTTCTCTAGGTCAGCAAGATGATCCATGAAGGTATGAGATTTGACTAGGATATCGTCCACATAATCCTCCAAAATGCTATGGATAAGATCATGGAAAATGGCTGTCATAGCTCTTTGATAGGTAGCCCTAGCATTCTTTAGGCCAAAAGGCATCATGGTGTAGCAAAAGGTTCCCCAAGGGGTAGTGAATGTTGTCTTATGTTGGTCCTCTTCTGCAATCTTGATCTGATTATACCCAGAAAATCCATCCATAAGGGACAAAATTTCATGTCCAGCTGTAAGATCTACAATCATATCTATGTTGGGCAAGGGAAAATCATCCTTTGGACAAGCTTTGTTAAGATCTCTAAAATCAGTGCAGATTCTGATGTCACCGGAAGGCTTAGTGATAGGGACCATGTTGGAGATCCATTCTGAGTAGTCGATAGGTCGGATAACCTTAGCAGCTAAAATTCTTTCTAGTTTAGCTTTGACTAGTAAGGCCACCTTGGGGTGCATTTTTCTAAGCTTTTGTCTTACGGGCTTGATCTTTGGATCGACTGCAAGATGATGAACTACAAGCTTTGGATCAAGTCCTGGCATGTCCTAATATGACCATGCAAATCGGCCAATGTTCTCTCATAAAACCTCAAAGAGGAGATCAGCTTAGTCTTGTGATAGGGATGCAGCAATGTGAACAATTCTAGGGATCTCTGAAGAACCAATGTTGACTTCTCTAGTATCCTCTATTAGAATAGAAGACACCTCTGGTCGATTATCTTGAGGAGGCAATACTAAATCCTCATGTTCTTCTTGTGGCTCTGGATTTTCTTGCTGAGGGGTTCTCTTCGCTACCTTAGCTAGTCCCAGATTTACCTTAGTTCCATTTTTGGGTGTATCGAAACTAGGTTGGGGATTTTCTCCAAAATACCCCTTGGAATCTAGCTTGTAGATGTAGGCAGAATCTGGCTTTGTCTTCTTATGAGGAGTTTTGGCTCCCATGAATCTTAGAAGCGCTTCCTCTGATGTGAACTCATCAATATGTATGACACTTGGTTGGTCCCAATCTATGAGTTGTGGATGAGCAAGTGGTAGGTCAATGAGATGGATGGATAGTTCTCGGAGAACAGAGTCTCCTAGGAAGATTTGGTCTGGGATATCGTCGTAGGCTCTCTTTTCAACTTCCTTAGGAATGTCTTCGATTTCAACAAGGTCGCGGTGGATGTTCAAAAAAGCGTGACCATTCTCGTTGGTGCCCCCAGTTGTGGGTATGCCAAAGCCAAGACCTGACTTCATTTCCCAATTATGTGCTTCGATGGGACATTGCATGCCCCTTTCTTCTGGTCCTAGTCCACCTCCTTGATAGTTCCACTTTTTAGTGATGAGCTTATGTTGTTGGGGATACTTTTGGCTAAAGTGATCAAGGTGTGCTTGATTTCTTGGAGGTGCATCCTTATGTAACCAATTGTTGATATCTGGAGTGAGCTCCTCATGAAGAGGGTTTTTTGAGGACACAAAGGTGGTTGGGACAAACTGTTAGTATCGGGGAGGTGGAATCTCCCTAGCTTTTTGATATGTCAGTCGTCCATGGGTATGTGGATCAAGTGGGATTGCTCTAACAACAAATGCATCTAACAAACTATATTCTCCACAGCCTTTGTTGTTGATCTTTACAGTAGATAGGGTGGAGGCGAGGATGGTTTCTGCGTCATTACAAGTGTGGGATGAGCTGGCGATGGCTGTGCCGATGTCTATTCCAGGGCAATGGTTTGTATATGAAGCTTCAACCGAATTGCAGTAAGCAAAGGGTTCTGGATCGGCGTGGATGGTTACCTCAGTGCCCTGATGTGGAAATTTGATGCACTGATGGTAGGTGGATGGAACGGCCTTCATAGCATGAATCCATGGGTGACCGAGGAGGATGTTAAATGGTAGGTTTAGATCAACAGCATGGCAAACTGTCTCTTGGATGACTAGCCCAACCTTGATTGGTAGCAAAATAGTCCCTTCTATGGTCCTTTCCAACTTGTCATAAGCTTTGATGGTGATAACCTCACTGATCATATCTGCCTCAGTATACCCATCTTGTTTTATGAATTTTAGGGTGCAAATGTTCAAGGCTGATCCATTATCTATCATTACTCTTTTCACGGCAAAATTGGATACCATTATGGCTATGCGAAGCGGAAGGGTGTGATCTGGCTCAACCGTGGGTATGTCAGTGGGTTTGAAAGATAGGGCACATGAGGATGAAAGGTGTCCAACAAGATTACGAAAATTAGTAGCATTGATATCAGAAGGGACATGGGATTCTATGAGAGCACTGTCAAGGATGTCTTTGTACACAAGACTAGTGCGGAGAAGGTCTAAAATGGATATTTGGGCTGGCATGTTCCCAAGGTGTTCCAAGATATTGTATTGGCTTTTTGATGGAGCTAATGATGCTGATGAAACTAGTGGGCCTGCGATGTTAAATCGCACTCTTCGAGTGGTGACCGCACACTCATTGTCTAGTCCTCGGATATTGATAACATTGACAAAAGGCTCTTTCTCAGATATACAACCTATAAGGCTACCATAGTCTATATAGGATGAAGTGTGGTCATTGTTCTTCCCATGTTGTTGGTTTGGCTGGCGGTTGTTGGTGTTGTTTTGGATAGGTGCTTTTCCAGGATTTTGGTTGTTGTGTGGAGGAAAAGCATTTTGATAAATCTGTAAGCCTGGATTGGGAGAGGTTTGGGCACCAATGGTGATTTCCTTTCGATCAATGAGGTCTTGCACATAGTCTTTTAGTTTCATGCATCTGAGGGTGGTGTGACCATTTACCCTATGGAACTTGCAATACTCATTGTCTTTGTACCATGCAGCTTTGGATTGGCTTGGATCAATTTGCTGGGTAGGAGGAAATTTGATGAGGTTTTCTTTAGCCAATTTGTCAAAAATAACATCCAATGGCTCACCAAGGGGTGTATAGTTTCTAGGTGCAGGTTGGAATCTGGGCTTTTGCCCTGTAGCTACATTGATGGCATTAGCTTGATTGTTAGACCCTTGAAAGTTGGGTCTTGTGTTGTGGTTTTGATAGCTTTGGTTATTCCATTGTTGGTAATTGATAGCTTGTTGGTTTTTTGTTTGATATGATGGGTTATACTGGTTTTGAGAAGGACCAACGATATTCACATGTCTGGTGTCAGTAACCCCATCTGTTGCAACATGCTTCTTTTTGTTCCAATACCTAGACTTGTCATTGGAATGTGATTGATTTTGGTTGGCCTCTTTGTAAATCTTTACCACACCATCTTTGATGAGTCCTTGCTCAAGAATCATTCCTTTCTCTTTGATGTCCTTATAGGTCTACAAACAGTTAATGGTCATGTGGTGAGCCAAGCTAGGATGTGCATTATCAATAAACATTTTCACCACATGGCATTCTGGCAAGGTGCAGGATATGCGGGTGGTAAGGGTTTGCCATCTTTGCAGGTATTCGGCAAGGCTTTCTCCACCTTTTTGCTTGGTGTGGACAAGATCAACTATTGATAGCTCTGTTTCAACAAGATGGGCATATTGGGCTACAAATGCCTCAGATAATTCAGAAAAGTTTTTAATTGTGCCATAGGGGATTCTATAAAACCATTCAAGAGCTGGTCCAGCCAAGCTTTTGGGAAAAAGGCGCAAGAGGAAGACATCATTGTATGCCACGTCCTGGCAATGCATGTAAACTTCTTTGATATGTGTGACAGGGTCTCCTTTTCCTCTGAATTTGTCAAATTTAGGTACTTCAAAGTGTTTGGGAAATGGTGTCATGGTAATGGCTCTGTCAAATGGGTAAGGACACACATTCTCAAACTTGAATGTCTTTGGATCATTCCCTTCTTGGATGGATTTCAAAGTTGTCTTCATTTGCTCCCACTCTGAATTGATAGGTGATGGTTGGGGTGCCCCCAGTGTAGGAGTGCCTTGAGGTAGGTATGTGCTGGATGGGGCCACTGAATATGGATGGCTGTGAGGGATTTGCTGATGGGGATTGTACATTGTTTGGGCAGCTGCATGGTGGATGATGGGTTGTTGAGGGGGAGGTGGCACATATTGTTGCATGTGCTACGAGGCTTGCTGTTGATATGGGATTTGAGGTTGGGATTGAGGAACATAAGTTGGCTGTGGGATAAATGGATTGCTTTGTGGAGGTAAGGTATAAGATGGTTGTGAGGCTTGGGGAAAGGATCGGAGGGCTTGTGGGGTTTGACCAATATATGTGGGTTGTGCCCCCATTTGGGATGGTATCTGAAAATAATTGGTGGTTGGCTGGGGTGGTGGATTACCTCCTAGAAGTGGCATTGAAAATTAGTTGGTAATTGGAGGTAATGGATTAGTTGGTGGTGGAGGTGGTGGGAATTGAAAGCTTGGGAATGGAATTGATGGGGTTTGATAGCTTTGTGGTTGGATTTGGAAGCTTGGTAGAGTGGTGGTGGGAACCGGGGTCACTTGGGAGCTTGGTAGAAGATTGGCAGTAGCTTGTGGGTTTTGATAGCTTTGTGGAGTGAAGCTAGTAGCTTGTGGATTTGTGGCTGGTGGTATTGAGCTCCCAATACTTAATGGAAATGATGGGATTGTACTTTGGGCTGTGGTGAACAAGCTGGGGGCGATGAAAGGTTGATTACTTGGCCCCATGGGTGGCATCCCTGTTGTATATTGCTGAGGTTGGCCAAAGATTCTAGCACTGATTTGGGAGATGGGTGGATTTGGAAGGCTGGGTTGGGGAGCAGCAGCAATAGTGAAGGGGGTGAACAGTGAGGTTTTTTGACTAAAGGGGGTTTGGAGTGGAGAGGTATGAACCAAGGATGGAGTGGTGGTGGCTGGGTTGGCTTGCGGCATGGAGATTTCAACTTGGGTGGATGATGGTATGTTTGGGTCTGTTGGGTCATATGGATTGGCTAGAAGCTCTTCTTTTGGAATATATTGAGGATAATTTGGATCATAAGAGCCTATGGGTGGTGGTAGCTGCCCAAACAATGGGTGAGATGGATCTGATAATGGGGGGGGTCATCCAAAGTCAAAGGTTCCTACATTGTCCCTTCGAAAATTAGCCATGATTGTCTCTTTGTTTTTGTCTACAATGGCGTTTACCAATACTCCATTTCCTGGTTGGTTCATGAAAGCTTCAATGTTAGTAGTTGATGGCATAGCTTGCTTTGGGCTGAAGGATGGCTGAGTGCTCAAGGGGGGTGAGGCTGTTCGATCCAAATGATAGGGCTCCATTGTTTCTTTCTTCTTGGCTAAGCGAGTGACGGGTGGCATAAAAAATGCTCCTAGGGATGAGATGCAATAATGTTGATGGATGCAAAAGGGGGAAGGCTTTTGTATGCAAATGATTTCCTAGGTTGACGCAAAGCTATATGACAAAACCTAAGGAGGATTGGGTTGGGGATTCTAACTTCAAAGATATGTTGTCAAAGCACAAAAGGTCTGCTTTCCTATGTGCAAGCTTGGTGGTGATTGTGTCAACTTAAGGATAGACTGATGATCCTTTAGGAAGAACACGAGATTGACCACTTGCGAATCCCAACCTTTAGCTCAAGGTGATGAGGGATAACAAGTGACAAAGCTAGATTACCCTAGACAAAGCTCTGTCAAAGGGATAACCTTGGTGAGATTGGTGGATTTGGAAGATTTTAGGAATGGCAAACTTTTAGCAAGGTGACAACAATTTTGAAAGCTTAGATGTGCAGATTTTCGATTACTGGCTAGATGGTATGATTCTAAATGAGATGGATGAGCTAATAATTCTTAAGGGGATAACCTAAGATGGCTGGCTTTTCTACAAATATGAATCTAAAGTGAAGCCTATCCAAGAAGATGTGGAGAAACAAGGGTGTCTAATCATAGAAATCATGCCTAGTTGGTAAGGCATAAGCAGGATTAACTCCTGGATGTTGGCTAAATTTGATGGTGCGCTCTAAACAGGTCTCTTGAAGTGCTTCGTCGGTAGCTTTGTCCTCTGCTTTGTGGAGTTTGGCAATTCGTGGGCTTGGTGTTATTTCTTTTCTCTTGGCTGAAAGTTCTTGGTATGCTAGAGATGGCTTGAGTTTGACCTTGTGAAACTTCTGTTTGGGTTTGGGTTGTTCCGACATAAATTCCTGAATTTTCTTGACTTTGGAAAAAATCTCAGTTGTTTTGCTTCAACTTGTTCAACTTCCAAAATAGGCAGTGACTACGCTAAGTGTGCCCTAAGCTAGGATTGACCAAGTTTGGCAAACATTCATTCAATAAATAAAAACAAGCAATAGATAGGAACACCCAGATAGAAGTTTGTGGTTCTCAGAATGTGATACTTGCGCCGAGGAGTGTGTATGTTCTACAAATGTTTCGATTATTCACTCCAAACAAATTAACATCCTAGATGGTTTTTTGCAAGGCTGACAGTTGGTTTAGCTAGGGAGTCCTCGATATACGCAAGGTACGTGAGGCCCAAATCCATAGATGAGACCAAAAGGATGTCACACAGCCGAGAGGAGCAGTAACCCACTTCTCCTCTTTCACTTCTCAAGGGTATAAAGTTCCTTGAGGCTTAGCCCGAATGACAAAATCTTGATCCCAAGAGAGGTGTCTTTCGATTCACCTCCCGATTCTTATACTCTGCCGGAACGCTGGAGTTGAGGTCATCCAAGGAGTGATGAAATCCCCAAGCAGGCCTCCTAAAAAGAAACAAGGTTTTGGATCCTAATCTTATGCACCCAAGATGGCCTCGAAAGACGACAAGGGGAGAGAAGACTTGGATGACCTTGGGCTAAAAAACATGCTTGTTCTTTTACCAACTGACTCTTATGTGTGCTAATCTAGACTTTGCAAGCACTCATGTTTAAGAGACAATGTTCAATTCCAACTTGAAGCACCAACAAAAGTAAATCGATCGAAGAATGCAAACAATAAGAAGAGTTAGGGTCAACAAAAGCAAACTCGCGCGCCCGGAGGCCCTCCACGTCAAGTATCGATTAATTTTCTTTAAGGCATTCAAGATTGAGTGTGAGTTTGTTTTAAGCCCAAAACAAAAGTGTGTGAGATTCGATTTCAAGCGCACGCCCAGAGGCTCTCCACGTCAGTTGTTGTTCAATTTTAGTGCCCAAACTTGATGTGTGATCAATTTAATCTAGAGTTTTGGCCATTTAAGAATTTTGATAAAGTTAAAGCAAATGTTCAAAGACCAAGTGAGTGAGTTAGATTGTGGAACATTTAACACCTTTTTCAAGTAGACCTATCCCCATAAATGGTGCTGAGATTGCAACCAATGGTTAATATTTGATGGGTGATTAGAAAAGAGGTGAGTCCAAGGAACTACTCAAATTGATTTTTGTAAACTTGTATTTTAACTTAACAAAGTTTCTTAAATGTCCAAAAATCAAACTATACCTAGATTGCATGTGGAAAAGAGATTTGTTTTGTTCAATTTTAGAAGCTCCAAATGAAGTGTTTGATATTGCAATGGTTAATTGATCCTTGGCATTCAAGATTGGATTTGTTGTTTTAAGCATGCATTCCAAGGAAAGTTGATTTTAATCCATGACATTCAAGAGTGTGTTTTGAGCAACATTCATTCAATGGAAAATGTGTTTAACCATTCAAGTTCATTTTTTTAGCAATATGCATTCAAAGACAAATGGTTAAACATTCAAGTTCATTTTTTAGCAACATGAAAACCTGCAAGAAACATGGTTAGTGGTTCCATATGTGCTCCAACCTGCAATGAGACAAAAAAAAGCAATTTAGTTAGTTAGCCAAAATCTTCAAAAATGAGAGCTTAACTATGGGAAAAAAATAGGTGACAAGCAGAGACACCGATTTGCGCAGATGCGGATTTTTGCAGACGACGATTTGGATTGCCGGTGGCAGAGACATCGATTTGTGCATACGCAAATTTTTGCAGACGTCGATTTGCGCAGATGCGGATTTTTGCAGACGTCGATTTGCGCAGATGCGGATTTTCGCAGATGTCAATTTGCGCAGACGCGGATTTTCGCAGATAGAACAGGTTGCAGACCAAAACTGCGCCAAAAAAGTTGAAAAATGCGAATTTTTTTTTTTAGATGGTATTTCTTCTTCCTAAGTGCGTTCTTTAACCTGCAAAAACAAGAAAAATACCCTCACAACACACTCAAACAACAACAAACATTAGATGGTTAGAAAAATGACATATAGATGAAAATAGATGATTAAATGACCCATAGTGGGGTCCCACCGAGCGTGCCAAAATGTAGAACAAGATTTAGTATGCAAAGAACATTAACAAATAAAGTAAACATTCACAAACCAAAAACTAAATTCACATATATGCTTAGACAAAGAAAGCAAACAAGAAGTGCAAACCTCACAAGATAAAACACTCCATGCTTTCTTGATTCTGTAGATGTGTCATTTTGCTATGGATGTATGCTCAAGTTGCTCAAAAGCTTGCTTAAATGGAGATGGGTAATGGGAAATTGGTAGCTTTGTGAGCTCTCAATTTGGCATCATAAGGGTAAGATTGATGGCTTTGGTTCTCAAAATAGCATGGTAACTTTAGCTCAAAGATTGTTGATGAAATGGCTTGGGATGGGATTAAATTTATAGGCTAAGGGGTAGAGGGATGAAGGGCTTAGATGCAAGGATGGATGAAGGCTTAAGGAGGGCTAGGATGCACTCAAAGGAGAGCACATGGATTGTGCTTTTTTAGTACCAATGGGAAGGTGACACTTGTCACAAGGAGGATGAGTGTAAGAGGGTAGGGTAAAGGGTTGGTTAAAGACATGATGAGTGGGGTTGAGTATGTAAGAGGTATGTAAGAGGAATGAGTGTGGAAGAGGGAAGAGTGTGGAAGATGGGTGTAAGAGTCATGAGTGGGCTTGTAAGAGTCTTTTATGTTTTGTAAGAGCACTCATGACTTAGTGGTTGGGTTTTTTTGAGGGGAGACTTTGGTTTGGATTAGGAAAGTCTTAAACTTGTTTAAGGAATGTGACAACATTAGGGGGTGGATTAGGCTTGGGATTAGGATTAGATTAGGGATGTTAGAGATGTGCAAGTGGATGGCATTAATGAGGGTGGGTGAGTTAGTGGCTAAGCTTGGTTAGTATGGGTGGATGGGGTGGATTAGGCTAAATGGAGGATTAGAGATAGGTTAGGGGTTTTTGAATTTGAGGATTTCATTTATCAAATAGATTTATTTAATAAATGGGGATTTTTGGAATTAGATAGAAGAATAGGATTTAATTGATAAATAATAGATTATTTGATTTATCAATTAGGACTATAGATGATTAATTAAATTAATCAACTAGGGGATGACAAAGGATTAATTAAATAGAAATTTAATTAATAATGCCTTTTTAGATAACTAAATAGGATTACTAAAATAGTGTAATCAAATTTAGGTGTCTACACTAAGCACATGTCCACCAAGATAATTGGATGAATACATTATAGAAGTACCCTGTATATAAAGGTAACTAAAATGACTAGGAGTCGGCGAAGAGATAAGCATAAAAATTAAGCACGTATCCACCAAGAGCGGATTATCTTCCATTGTGCATGAATGTATGTGCAACAATGAGAGGATAAGAATGTAAAGGTGTATCTCATAAAGAGATGTAGTAGACAACATGTGCTTAATTGGAGTGCAAACTACTGTGTTGTCTACATGATAACTCATATGAATATGCAAACTCCTAGGTGTCTACATGATAACTAATATGCTAATACATTAACCTAAGTAAACTTAAGTAAAGGGTAAATAGTAAATACTTATTTACACCAAAAAATACACTTATACTAAATGACTCATGCATGCTATCCAATGGAAACACAAAGGACTCATACTCTTCTTGATCCAATGAGTTGCATATGTCATGGATTTGAAACTCACCTTGTGTAACTAGATATGAAGGGGACATGGAATATAATTTCTCTTTATTTTGAATCTTATTTGACATCTGATAAGACTAAACATTCTTGAAAATCCATCACATTCTTCAAATAATGGATTAGTTGTTGTTGGCCATTTTGCTCCCAATTTAGCCCATCACTAATAATTGATCTAAGAGATCTTCAATGCACTAGATTCTCTGATGTGGGTTAACACACTTTTTTCATGGGTTAACATCTTGTGTTAACTTGATCTCTTAATAAGTTGAGTTGGCCCAGTTCCTTCATGTACTAAGCTAGTTCAGTTTGTTCATTGGTCAAGTTGGCTCAATTTTCTTCATGTGCCTAGTTAGAAGTTAATGCACATTTTTTTTCAGGGTTAACATTTCACGTTAATCATTTTTTCTATTTTGGGGAGTGATTTTTCTTTCTTCCATTAAATTATGAAATTGTTAGTATCTCTTTAACTGAACATTTGAGTGATGTGCCAACCAACAGATTCATGCAAGATGGCAGATCCTTCTTGTGCTAGGCTACTTTTAATCAAACGGCTCTCATATTTTTGCATTGTTTCCTTTTTCTCTTGTGAACATATGATGATCATTGGATCTGGAAGCATCTTGTAGGTATTTATGAGTGCATCACAGTCATTTGTTGGAGAATGAAGAAGATATGCATCTACGGTTGGGTTTTATTCATCTATTGAGGAGATTTTTGTAGCATCTGAGCTGTTCATATTCAAATGAAGATCTACATTGACAGCTCATCTTATTGAGGAAAATCATATTTATTCCACATTAGTCAACTCTATTTTTTTTGTAGTGGGTTAACTTGCATGTTATCCCATCCCACATTTTTTTTATAGCGGTGCAAATATATTTTTTGTGGCCATAGCACATTACAAGGACTATTCTTTAATGATGAATGACATTCTTTGACCTTGTTTGCACAACATCTATGCATCTTCATGCCTCATTAATGATTTTAATGATCAAATCTCAAGGGATTTGATTTCTTATGGTTGGGTGCATTTGTTTTGCCCTTCCTATCACTTCTACAGTAGATCATATTTCATAATCAGATTTAGTTTTAATATTAATTTATTGCTGCTCTCTACAACTTGACTCCACCTTGGTTGGGGTTTGAACTTCAAGTCAAATTGGAGTTATGCATGAACTCTTTAAAAAGTAGTTGTAAATACTTTTTCTAGGTTCTTTGTTTGTATTTTGTACCAGCATTATGCTCTACAATTTTGCCTTCCATTAATGAAATTTCTCATTTTCTTACCTATTCTTGCCATTCTATTTACTAGTGCATATATTTCCCTTGTAGTGAATGTTTCTTTTCCATTTTCTTGATTTATATGTTGTGTTAAGTCTATTAGTAGTTGTTGTATAGTGAAGTTCCTTTCCTTTCAACACTTCAACAAGTTCCAAACCTACATCTGGATTCTTAGAGATAGTATAGAGTCAATACTACTATATTTGGGTGCTTTCATTGATGTGTGGTGTAGTTATAGATAGGGTTGTAACCACTATTCTATCTTGGTGCATCATCACATTTTCCTTTCTATATTTTAATTTATGCATTCCTTCTCCCTTTTCCTCTCAAGAAGTAGTTTACATGCACCCTGATAGTAAGGAATCCAACCTTCTCAAGAGATTTAGCCTTAGAGAATAAGACCCACTTGGAGGTTTTTTCCATGTTACACAAGGTCACTTGAGGGTCATACCTTAGGCAAGGGTGCAAACTTTTGTGTCAACAGTTTTTGGCATGCCTAGTGGGACCTAGATTTCAGCTTCATAAGTCTAGTAATTAGCCAGTTGCAATCTTATTCACTAAGAATGTGGGTGTTATTCTTAGTTCCATCAAACCTTGGAAGCATTTATCTAAAACCATGGTGACTCTATGCATATTTTGGTTTCAATAGACCAAGTGTTGGTATGATCTTCAAATTTTATGTTTCCTCAGCACTTCAATGAAGTTTTTTTTCTTAAATGCCTTATTATGGACCCACTTCATATAAATTCTTCCCATCCTTCCCCATCTTATGGAGAGGCTATTCCTCAACCCTCCCATCCCCTATATTGTCCACAGCCTGATTGGTTAGACCTCAACTCAAATCTTTTGAGCTTCAGGATCATTCTAATAATGTGGGATCTAGTTTTGCTATGTTTTCCAATTTTTTAGCTATGTGGAAAACCCATACCCATATATAGATTATGGAAACTTCTCTTATATTAAATCCCTTATGAATTCTTGGCTTAGAGAGA
Organism: Cupressus sempervirens; assembly: GCA_028749045.1. NCBI lineage: Eukaryota > Viridiplantae > Streptophyta > Pinopsida > Cupressales > Cupressaceae > Cupressus > Cupressus sempervirens. Next base: position 808,314,493 of record CM053786.1, on the reverse strand, counting down.
TAAATGATGATATGAAGATGTGGGAGAATAATCTTGGTGTTCACACCATGGTATCTGAGGCATTTGATATTTTTAACAAGGCTCAAGGAGTTCTCCTCCATTTGTAGTGTGAGCAAGAGGAAGAATTAAGGTAGAAGAAATTTGTGGAGGAGGCAAGACTCAAGCTTGTCCAAATATAAAGAGATGTAAGTATGCAAGCTACTATGGAATAGGGGCCTCCAATAAGAAAATTTGCCCACTTTTTGTAGAGTAGTCCTCCTATTCTACAAGATAATCTGCCAAATCCTCTAGGGAGGAAATTTTTTCAATTTTTGCAAGGTGGCCCTCCTATCCTAAAAAATATAAATGGAAAAGAGCCAACAACTCCTTGGTTGAGGTTGAGTTTCTACTAGGGGTGGAGGAGAAAGGGATAAACAATGATGAGGTTGTTCCTAATCTTGAGGGACAAAATTTGGCTTTTGAGCCTAGGGTGGAACCTGGGGGCTTGTTGCAAAAGGAAGAAAGTCTAGACCATACATTGTAGTAGGAGGTCTCCCATGATATGGTGGAGGAAGAAACATTGCCTAAGCTACCCCAAGTACATGAGGTACAAGCTACTTCTCATGAGCCAACTCATACTCTAGAATGAGAAATATTGTCATAGTAGCTACAAGCATAGCAAAGGCAATTTGAGGAAAAGCTTTCAAAGTATCTAGAAGCCCAAGAACAAGAGCATGAGGTGATTCTTGCAAGGGAGTTGGCTGCACAAAAGGAAAGATGTGAGAAAGAACTTCAAGTGAAGTTGATGAGTATGTTGTCTGCTACAACACAGACACCAAAGTAGGAAAATCTTTCTTTTTCTTCCACATCACAAGAGCCTAGACAAGTGCAAGAGGTGCAACCTCTTGTTTTTGAGAATTCACATGGGCTAGGGGAGGAACATATGTTGCAACTGCAAAATGAACAAATGCACAAACCACCAGCCATACCATCGGAGAAAACTCTTGTTGGCCATAAGGATTTGGAGGTTGAAAAACACAATGCAATCAAGGATGATTGCTTAGACCCAACACCATCAAGAGGATGCCCCATCAAGCATCTAGCTCTACAATAAATTAGCAAGTTGCCCTTGGTCATGCTCATTCCAGAGCATGAGGAAGAAGATCACAAATAGGAGCAAGTATGTTTCTCTCCACAAGATAATAATCCAATGTTGGAAAGCTTCATTGTTTTCAACATTGGGAGGAAGGCATTCTATGTAGCAATATGCTTGGCATACTTGTTGATTCGATTGACTACCCTTATGCATGGAACAAGAAATCAATGTGTGAGGAAGGGCAACTACTTCAACAAGCCAGTCAATGGCTTTGTTTAATTTTTTTTGCTGTAAATACTTGTGCATATTAGAGTAGGTGTTTTCCTCTTTCCAAGAAGTGCACAAGAATACTCGCTCCCTTTTCTAGAGACATTATGAGCTTCTAGAGCTCCCTAGAGTTTTTGTTTTTTGCTAGTCATAGAATTTTGTGAAGTTGTAGGTGGGTTAATGTGTCAATTCTTGCTAGTGACTCTATGCCCAATGGATTTCTTAAGGCCACTGGTCTATGCTTAGCAAGAAAACATCCCCTTTGAGTCACCAAGAATGTTGGTCATTTTTCGCTCCATTCAGCCCATCCCTAATAACCAATCTGAGAAATCTTCAATGGGTTGAATTCTCTGATGTGGGTTAACACACTTTTTGGTTGGGTTAACATCTCATGTTAATTTGTTCTCTTCATAAGTCGAGTTGGCTCAGTTTCTTTATGTGTCAAGCCAGTCCAATTTGTTCATTGGTCAAGTTGGATCAATTTCATTCATGTGTGCATTAACCATTTTTTCTATTTTGGGGAGTGACTTTTCTTTCTTCCACAAAATCATGAAATTGTTGTTGCCTCTTCAACCAAACACTCAAGAAATGTGTCGACCAATAGATTCATGTCACATAATGGATCCTTCTTGTGTTGGGTTTCTTTTAATCAAACAGTTCTCATATTTTAGCATTGTTGCCTTTCTCTTGCAAAGCTACGATGATTATTGGATTAGGAAGCATCCTGTGGGTATTTATGAGTGCATCACAGTCATCTATTGGAGATTGAAAAAGATATGCATCTATGGTTGGGTTTTATTCATCTGTTGAGGAGGTTCTCATAGCATCTGAGCTATTCATATTCAAATGAAGATCTACATTGATGGCTCATCTTATTGGGGAAAATCATATTTATTCCACATAGGTCAACTCTAAATTTTTTGTAGTGGGTTAACTTGTGTGCTATCCCATGCCGCATTTTTTGACAATGGTACATATTTATTTGTTGTAGTCATGACACGTTACAAGGACTATTTTTTAGTGTTAAATGACATCATTTGGCCTTCTTTACATGACATCTATTCATCTCCATGTCTCATTAATGATTGTAATGATCAAATATCATGGGATTTGATTTCTTACGACTGGGTGCATTTGTTTTTCCCTTCATATCACTTCTACAATAGATTATATTTCATGATCAAATTTAGTTCTAATATTCATTCATTGCTACTCTCTACAACTTAACTCCACCTTGGTTGGGGTTTGATCTTCAAGTCAAATTGGAGTTATGCCTAAACTCTTTAAAAGGCAATTGTAAATACTTTTCCAAGTTCTTCTCTATTTTCATTTTGTAGTAGCATTCTACTCTACAACTTTGCCTTCCATTAATGAAACTTCTCATTTTCTTACCTATTCTTTCCATTTTTTTTTACTAGTGCATATATTTTGCTTGTAGTAAATGTTTCTTTTCAATTTTCTTGATTCATATGTCATGTTAAGTCTATTAGCAGTTGTTGTATAGTGAAGTTCCTTTCCTTTCGACACTTCGACCAGTTCCAAACCTACATGTGGATTCTTGGAGATAGTATAGAGTCAAGATTAGTGTATTCATGTGATTTTATCAATGTGTAGTGTAGTTATAGGTAGGGTTGTAACCACTATTATATCTTGGTGCATCATTGCATTTCCTTTTCTATATTTTAATTTATACATTCCTTCTCCCTTTTCCTCTCAAGAAGTAGTTTAGGTGCACCATGATAATAAGGAAGCTGGCCTTCTCTAGAGATTTATCCTTAGAGCACAATTCCCACAATTAGAGGCTATTTCCATGTTATATAAGGTCACTTGAGGGTCATACCTTAGGCAAGGTTGTAGAATTTTGTGTCAACAATTACCAAGACATAAAATTTATCATGGAAGTGCTCACAAAAAACTTGTTGATTACTATCATTGTCTCTTTCCAAGAACTCATTGGAATAAACTTCAAATCCTTCAAACTCATCATCACTAGACTCATCAACAAAAAATGGAAACTCAAAATTAGATTCATAACTTCTATCATTCTCCTTTTCATCATATGAAACATTAAAACACACTGCATCATTATCAACATGAAAAGAATTCAGATGAGCATTAAATCTTCTCTTAGTAGTATTGTCTACATCAAATAAGTCATCATGTATATTGACTTTTGAACTAAGGTCACATACACCTCCAAGATCTAACACATAATGTTCTAATTTTTAATCACTTTTAGCATCAAACTTTGAGGAAAGGACTTCATTTTGAGAAGACATACAATAAGGGAAAACCAAAACATTCTTAGAAACATTTTCTTACCTTTCACAATCATGAGCCAATAGTTCTAAAATTCCATCAACATTCAACAAGACTTCCTCACAAGTCTATTCTCCTAGGATCTAATCATAAGCTAGCTGATCCAAAATACTTAAAATAGTAGTAACATGAGTATAAGAATCTGAAAAATTAGAATCCTTATCACAACTTTTTTCCTCTTCATTACAAGATACCTCGTCACTAGATGCATCATCTTAATCACTTTCATTGTAGGGAGAGACATCATTATTTCTGCTAGAGTGTTCTTCACTCTCATACATGTCATCACATGATTCATTTTTAGTTTTGTATCCACTCTTCTCATGTTGACTACAATCATCTAATCCACTAAAATCTAGATCCTTTTCTTCACATTCAGAAGACAAATTATCTTTCTCTATGGATTCATTATATTTATTTTGATCTTCAGCACATTCACCATCATCATTAGAAGATTCAACATGAATTATATTGTCATAAAAATCAGTTTCCATCTTCTTCACATATTCTTCAATTTGCAAAAGCTTTTGTAGTCTTAAATGTCTTGGATAGTTAACTAAATCAGGCATAAAAATATCTAGGAAAATAATAGGTAATGAAGATTCCTTAGGTCTTAAAGAAAAATGCAACTCCATGAGTGTTGATTTTAACTTCATATAAACTTGATAATCTCCTAGACCTTGAAAATTTCCATGAGTGATAATTTGAACTTCATATAAACTTGATAATCTCCTAGACCTTGAAAACTTCCTACTGAATTACTTATGAAACTAACAATCTGATTGTAGAGTTCCTTTCTTATCTCTACAATATCTTGAAACACATCTTCATGACAAGGTAAACTAACTTCAAATCTAAGATCTGATTCCATTCTGAAATAAAAATTGCTATCTCTTTCTTCAAGTGCTAAAAATCACTAAATAGAGGCATTGATTTCTAACACTTGACTTCAATATAAAGAAAACATGAAAATCAATATACCTTCAAGTGTTGATGTTGAATTTTGATCTATTGATTTGGCAAGAGTGCGAGCTGAAACACTTTCACACCATTGATCAAAACCTTGTAGAGTCACCACCTCCTTAAAGAAGAAAAATGAGATCATAGCTTTAATCCACTTTCTAAAATTTCAATTTCTTATAATAGAAAATTGCAATCAATACTTATACTCTCTAATCAAGAATTGAAAACTTCTTTTCCAAGAACCACTATCAAGAGCTTCAAATCTGCTCACACAAACTGAAAGTCCTTCAAAATTTTAACATGAAATTAACTAGGTACACTGGTATAGAGATTTAGAGTCACCTCTCATAGACATGAGAAATAAAACATTATTTTTCACTTGAAAAATTTGGACCAGACCTTTAGTTATAGGAAAATATGCAAATCATCAAACCACTCTTGGAGATTGACAAACTTGAAAAAAAGAATTAGACTTTGTTGTTCATTCATGACTCTAATTTTACAACAACACTTTGAAAACAAAATCTAGCTAAATTGATTGAAGATGAACTAACTAGTAACAATATGATTTATACTCAACCCTCAAAGCTGCTACTACAAATGGATAAAATATTATTGGGATGCATGATTTCGATTAAGAGACTAGAAAGAACCTCAGAAAACTTACTGTTGCAACTTGTTTCATGCACTTCTTCTATTGTATTAAATCTTATTTTTTAAAATTCTCAAGGTTTTTCTATCATTTAGATTCAATGCATTCCCTAGTAGAGTCACCATTTTTGGTGACTCGAATGGGGAAAAGCATTCTAAAAAATAAGATTGAAATATTCAATTCGCACTAGAGATTCTTGTCCTTTTAACAAGGCTTATTTGTCATCATCTCCCCAATAGAGTCACCATTTTGTTGGTGTTTTAAAATGTTATGTTTCAAATATCCCAATGAGAACAAAATACATCTAGAGGTAGCTACTTCCCATCTACAACATACTCTTTCAGACACTGAGCCAACTATAAGGCTAGACCCTTCTTCTACTTCAGGCTCTACAAAATCTAGGCTAGTGGACCTATAGATTCTTCATATGGTACCAATGTTAAAAGCATACAATTGAATCTAAACAAAGTGGATAAGACCCTTATTTCTTCTAATGCTTATGTAGACAACATAGGAATGGAATATCTAATAACACAACCTATGAACATGATAAGACAAGAGAGGGTAACACTCTTAAGCTCTTCAACATAAAAAGGAAAAGATTTTGACTAATGATGTTGAATATCAGCATAAACTAGGTATGAACAATACAAACATGCATTTCCTCAGCTGATTAGTCCCTTATCCATTGGGCATTAACTAAGTCATAACATTCACATGGATACCCAAGATATAATCATATATTTAGATATCTAATCTATCCATTCACCTTGTAAATAGATATCTATCTTCAAAATGGATTTCATGCTTATCATATACTCCCATAATCCCTACAATTTTTTCAATGTATATCAAGCAATTTACTTAAGTCCTTGATTCAATAGAAAAACATACAACTTCAAAGCCAAGCTACAACTGGAAAATATGCACCTTATGCATATATCAATAGAATATTACAAACCCATGAAGATGGAGACAAATTTTAGACTAAACCTTTCCATGAGGCTTTCTTATTAATTTCCTTGAAATCAATACATCATGGTATATGCCAAAACTCAACATATACACAATAAATGACTATGTTAACTAGTGGCTTACGAGAAAATACAACACTACTATTCATAACAGAGAGAAATGATGAAGAAGTGGTGGAGTCATAGTCATGATAGAGATTTCAACCTCACTGGATCCATCTTGTGGTATCATAGCAGTGAAAAAATTCCAAGAACTAGAACCCTTACAATGAGAGAGAAATATAAAGATATAGGAAAGGAAGAAGAAATAGGATATGATCTAGAAGTGACACATGTCCACTTGAATCTCCATCCATTGTTGTTTTTAAGCATCTCTCTTCTCTCTACAACTAAAATCTGAAAGGAATCTCATCATTGAGTGTAACAAACTTGAAATATCTCTTCCTAATGATGAAAAACCCATGCTTTGATAAAATATCAGATATGCATTTGAAATACTAATAAAATCCCTCACTAAACTAATTTAGAGATGAAAAAAATTAGTAATTGCATCCCTAACAGCCTTGGTGCATGCCTAGTTCATCATTTTGCCAAAAACCAACCCTGAACTACTATACCTGAATGTGGCTAAAAAATGAGTACCTAAGACAAAATCATGAATAACTCCAACATATTGCTTCCCGTGTCAAAAAAAAAAAACTTCAAATCTAGAAATCTCATTTCAAAACCTTTCCAATGGCATATGATAGTCCTATACTCGCTCATTGGAAATTCCCAAGACCTCTATTTGAAAATCAAGCTCCTGGCATGCCTCTGAGGTTTGCATCTCATTTCAAATATTTAAATTTTCCCCTAAGTCAAAACTTTAGGTTATAACCCTTCCAAAATTTAAAAGATCTATGTTCCAAAAGGAAATAATAAAATCTTTAAAAATTTCATAGTTTTGAATTTTTTCCTCTTGTCTCTCAATCTAGGTCAACCTACTTTGACCAGGATTAACACGTGTCAAATTTTGATTCATTGGATTCTTCTCCATCATCATCCACCTAGGTACCACTTCACACCCTCTAATTGGGTCTTCAAACTACCACTTGTCATCCTACATTGCCACATGTCACCATTTCATTAGACCTACTTCTTTATGATCAATGCCACATCATCTACTTGATGTCACATCTCTATGTCACTACCATGTGGCACCTCCTAATTAGTCTCATTTTTTCTACCCTTGCCACCTAGTCCCACTACCATGTTGTGGCAAGGCTTTTCCCACCTTCTTTAACTTTCATGAATCTTCATAATGTGGCAAAGCAGCTGCCATTGGATTGTGTCATGTGTCAATATCCTGATTGTTGAACTAAAAATGGCCACATAATCTCTCCTTAATTTTCATGCCAAGTGTTTCCTTGTGATTTTTCCAACTAGCGCCACAAGTCATTTTGTAGTTTGTCTAACTATCCTCATCACTATGCCACATCATCTCTCCACATCAGCATTTTGGTTCAAAATTCCATTACTCTTTCCTCCCATCAGCCATGAAGTGGGCCCCTCCATGCAAGCCTTGCATTGCATTTTTAATAGGCCCATGACTCAAAGATAATATATTTTATTGTGTCAAATTATTTAAATAAAAAAATAAGCCTTTGCCCACTCAATGTGGGATTAAAACTATGAGTTTATATGCAGATAATAGCTCAATTTCACATCCTTCTCTTAGCTTTTATGCATTTTATAGAAAATCTATGTTCCATATAAGATAATCAATGAAAGGTGTTTCCCTTATGAATCATTACTGACATTCAAAATAGTTAATGCATGCATAGAACATAAAAAACCCCAACTTGCATTCTCAGTAAAGGAATATTGATGCTATTATCTATCAATGGGATTGCCTCTAATGAAAATGGTTTTGTGTGGCTCACCCTTCTATTTCTATGTGATCCTCTTTGCTTTGTAGGTCCCCTCGACTTGGATTAAGTCATGAATGGACTTAGGCTCCCATTGTTGGTCTACCTCAACTTGCTTTCCTTCAGAGTTCTACATTTCTTCCTTGCCCAAAATTGTAGCCTAGATAGTAGCATCATAATCAATTACTTCATTGGGGATGACATTCTTTCATAACTCCTTCCCATAATGTTCTCACCTGGGCTTCCAAAATAGAGCTCCCCTATTCTTCATGTCTCACATATTAATCTATCACATGAATCCAATGGTGATTTAGAAAAGTTCTATTATATACAAGGCATCAAACTTCAAACCATCACTGACACAAGAACTAACTATGGTTGGGGATCTAAGTCAAAACATGTCATTGAAAAGCATTCTCCTATTGTATGAATTGGTGTGATTTGGACTCAATCATGCCTTTGTGTACACAAAATATGCCAGCTCCCCTTTTACATGTAGATACATGAGACAAGAAAATACATCTCATGGTTTACCATGATTAGAGCAAGAACTCATAATTTGATTTTTTGAACTTGTACTTAGTCTTGGTAAGCTTGAAAGTTTTATTCGTTCATGTGTATTTTACTCTAGAAGAAAGTAAATAACTACTCTAAATATGAGTGTGCTAAAATGCAATAGCCCTCTATTTAGTCACTTCCCTTAGAATGGAAAACTCTTTATCTCAAGCACTATAAATGCCCCTTCCTCTACATGAGCTCCCTCAACTAGTTGCAAATGACATCTTTTAAGAATTCCTTCTTTTTAATTAATGCTTCAACCTTTGATGCATAGCTCATTACTCCTTATATTGTGAGAAAGTCATTGCATAATAGCTTCACACCAAACAATTTGAGGATCAAGATCCCAAAAAATATGAGACTAGGGACCTCTATGGTGAAAGTAATTCCCTCCTTCAATATTCTCCATATGTAATATTTTTTCATATCCATTTGAAAACTAAAAATACATTAATGGCAATAAAAGTGACTCTCATAGACATAATGAATTCCCATGGTATCTTGATGAGATTAGTTAGGCCCCAAAGCGGGTCTGACTAATAATTTTTTTGAATTGAAACATCTGACACCTCAAAATGATCCAATGAACTCATTGCAGTGATTGAAAACAAAACTAGTCATTAATTGAACATTTTAAAACTCATTTCATCATTTTCTACCAACTACCAATTTCATGCCCAGGGGTTCTCTGACTGGCCTTAAAAACTGACTAAAACAAATAACTAGGCCCTAAAATTAGATATACTGATTCTTTATTCAACCTTCTCTTGCCCTATCATATCTCACCTCATGAAAACTTTAGAGTTAAAATATATTGACAGTCAAAGTTTCTCACTTAAAACTGCCTGCAAATAAACATGTTAGAAAACCATAAACTGTGTTCTGTTTTGGATTTGAAAATAGGTCAAACTAACACTTTGGGCATAAAAACTGGGGTATTAATTCACTTTCACAAGGAGAGTATAAATCTATGATTTGGGCTTATGAAAAATAACTAGGCACATTTGGCGAACAACTAAAGTGAGGTATGTGGAAATGCAGAATTGGAATCAATCGTAGAACTGTAATTTTTGCAAACGGAATGGACCTGGAAAAGTGTGCAGAAGGATTCATCAAGACTTGAAAATTGGCACACTTAAAGAATTTTTAGAGTACAACATATTGGTACAATCCATTTTGTTTAGACAATAATTGATTCAAAGTTATGACATCCTAAATAGGCGTACTGATCAATCTACATTTTTATGACACCAGTAAAACTTTAGAAATTGCATTTATAATTGTGTTCAAAAACTAATCAAACAAATTCATCACAGGCTTAAATCCAAAGAATAAAAATTCTTTGACCCCTAGAATACAATGCAAAAGGAAATTTTTTATTTCAGTCAATTAGGTCAAAGTTAGAACTGGTCAAATAGGGCCTCCCAGAATTTTGAACAATTTACATCAGCATGACAACAATAAACAACCGACTTTGAGGGATTCAAAAACCTAACCAAAACATATCAAAAGGACTTGAAAATAGAAACCTAGGTTCTTGGATATATTTACTATGCACTCTCAAAGTGGAAAGTCATGAAACATTCTAGGTGTGAGATATTCAAATGCAAATTAGGCTTCCTATCCTTGTTGGACAATTAAGCAAAAATGTAGATTTGAACATTGCTCAAAAGGGAACTTCACGGGATGACTCAAAATGAAAATTTATCTTCATGGGGTGCATGGATATATTGAATGTAAAGTTTTAGAAACATTAAACACTTCATAGGCCTCTATAGGATAGCTAGGGATACATGCATTAAATGCGCTCATAGGGGGTCAAAAGTTTGAAATGGTACTCAAATTGGGATGCAAATTTGAGTCCCATTAGACTTGAAGAGTGGTTATCACCAAATAAAGATAAAGGAGTGAGATGAATGGAAAATAGCATTTAAGACTATTTATGGTCTTTATGAGTGGCTTGTGATGCCATTTGGACTTTTCAATGCTCCTAGCACATTCATGAGGCTCATGAATGAAGTGCTCAAGAACTTCACAGGAAGATTTGTAGTTGTATATCTAGATGATATAACTATCTTCAACAAGACTACAAAAGAGCATATCAAGCATGTTGAGGCCATTTTGAAAAGACTTAATAAAGAGAAGCTAGTTGTCAACCTTAAGACATGTGATTTCTTCAAGGAGGAACTTGTTTACCTAGGTTTTGTGGTGTCTCAAGGCACATTAAAGATGGACAAGGAGAAGGTTTCTACTGTACTAGATTGGCCAACACATACCACATCTATTGAGGTAATAATTTTCCATGGTTTGTCTCAATTCTATAGGAAATCTATTAGGAATTGTAGTGGTATTTGTGCACCTTTTCTTGGTACTATAAAGGGTGGAGTTAAGTCTAAGTTTAAGTGGACTTTAGAAGTGGCAAAGCCATTTGAAATGTTGAAGAAACAAGTAGTTACTCAACCTATTCTACAATTGCCTAGTTTTGAGAAATTGTTCACCCTAGAATGTGATTAGGGTATTTTTTAGTGGTGAATATTTGCAATTTTGAAAAATTTAGAATTTTTCTACTAGTAATTTGGCTAATAATTTAAGATTTAATGCAAACTAAATTGCCACATTTTTATTAAATTTAGTTCTGAAATATTTAAAATCCCTCAATAATTTATTTTATTAAAATTTTTAAGCTCAAATATTCACCACAATATTTGATATATGATTAGATTTGATTCACCTAAATATTATATATTATCAAAGAAATTAAAATTAATTCACCTATAATTGTCATAATTTGAGTTACTTTAGGGTTATATTACCAATATTTAGTTTTCACTATTGATTTAAAATATAATATAATTATCCTCATAATTTCCATGAGATAAAACATGTTCAATTTTGATTTGTAATATTCCATGATGATTAGCGAACTTCCTATTATTGTTGAGATTCACCAATATTTTCTACTAAATATTTTTCATTCCAAAATAATTGCCAATGTAAATAATATTTAAAATAAAAAAATTGAGAGATTTGGAAATAAAAATAAATTGGTTTTTTAAAATAATGAAAGATTTGCCAATAATTTATATCTTTTTCTAGAGGGGGGTTTCTTAAAGTTCACCTGAATGTGATCCAATTGGCTTAGTAGTAGGTGGGGTTTTGAGTCAAGAAGGTAGGCTAGTAGCTTTTTATAGTAAGAAGCTTAATGAGGAAAAGAAGAAGTATTCATCGTATGACTTAGAGCTCTATGCCTTAGTTCAATGTCTTAGGAAGTGAAGAAACTATTTTTTTTCCAAGGAATTTGTTGTGTTTATAGATAATCAAGCTCTTAGCTACATCAACACTCAAGAGAAGCTGAGCAATGGACAATTAAAGTGGATGTAGTACTTGCAAGCCTTTATCTTCACAATCAAGCACAAAAAGGGGCAATTAAAAAAAGTGGCAGATGCACTAAGTAGAAGGATCATGACAATCCAAGGGATTCGTGTCCAAAGTATTGGAATAGAGAGCGTTCAGAATCTTTACAAAGAAGATGATGACTTTATTGAAGCCTACAAGCTATGCAATGATTTTTAGAATCATTTTCATAGAAAAATTTTAGAATATACCTTGCAAAATGGGTTTCTATGCAAGGGTAACCAGTTGTGTGTACCAAGGGGTTCAATGAGAGAAAACCTAATATAGGAGAAGCATAATGGAAGCCTAAGTGGACATTTTGGTGTCAGCAAAACCATAGAACTAGTGCAAAGGTTATATTATTGGCCAAAGTTAGCAAGGGATGTAACCAAGTATGTGGAGCAATGCATGGTGTGCATGAAAGAAAAAGGAAGAATGAGTAATGCAAGTCTATATTAGCCTTTACCAATTCAAAACAAGCCATGGGATTATGTAAGTATGGATTTTATTGTTGGTTTTCCAAAACTAAGCAAGGATATGATAGCATCTATGTTATTGTTGATATATTTAGCACAATGGGTCATTTCATTCCAAGTAGGAAAATAAACGATGCAATTCATATTGCTTGTTTGTTTTTCAAGGGGGTTGTATAGATTCATGGACTTCTATTAGGCATTGTGTTGGATAGAAATGTTAAGTTTAGAAGCCATTTTTGGAAAACCTTGTGAAGAAAACTTGCCACAAACATTCCTTTTGGTTCAGCTTACCATCCCCAAACTAATGGTAAAACTAAATTAGTTAATAGGACCTTAGGAAACCTACTAAGGTGCCTAACTAAGGAATATGGTCAAATTTGAGATGTTATCATTTCACAAGAAGAATTTTCTTATAATTATAGTAGGAATAAGACCACTAGAAAGAGTCCTTTTTTAGATAGTTTATGGAAGACATCCATGGGGTGTATGTGAATTGAGGAATCTTAGTTATATGGATCACAGAAGTGGTCAAGCTGAAGACTTTGTTCAAAACATGAAAGAGATTCAAGAGCAAGTCAAGCAAACCATCCAAGCTAGCAATCAAAAGCTTAAAGCCAAAGTGGATGAAAAGAGAAAGGATATTTAGTTTTTTTTTTGGGACTATGTAATGGTCCATTTGAATAAAGCAAGGCTTCAAAAAGGTGTTCCTACCGAGCTATAGATGAAGAGGGTAGGGCCTTGCAAAATCTTGGCAAAGTATGGAGCAAATTCCTATAAGCTAGACTTGCCTTCAGATTTAGGCATATCCCTTATTTTCAATGTCCAAGACTTGGTAGCATTTAAAGGCACATTATCTTAGGTCAGCTTAGATGTTCAAGATGACCTAGAACCTTCTACAGCACCTAATATCAGCAAATTGGAAGTAGAGAAAGTGTTAGACTCAAGAATGAAGAAGTCTACAAGGCATAAGGTTTATATGGATAATCTCATCCAATGGAATAGAAAGCCAATTTTAGAGGCTACTTGGGTTGCTAAGTCAGATTTCAAGAAGGTTGGCATATCCCTAGACATGTTGCAATCAGGTGTTAGTTTTTTGATGGGGGAGTATGGTGTAGGAGCACCTAGGTAAGCTAAGGGTAGACCTAGGGCTTCTTTAGTGTTTTTTCTTGTAGTGATGCTAGTGAAATCACTAGAAAAATTAAGGGGACCAACTTGGTCCTAAGCTAAGATTAGATAGGTTAGAAGAGCCCCAAAATGCAATATTCCTCCTAATTGCTCATTTGGCTCAATAGAGAATTTTTGGGTTGGCTAAATAGGTAAAGTAAGTGTTTTAAGATCCTTATTAGGTTTTTTGTACCTATCTAAGGCCTTTTGAAAAGTTTGATAACAAGTGGAGCAAGTTTGAGATGTAAAAGTGGAAAACTGCTCAATTCTTGCAAAAGTTGGCATTAACAACTTTTGCAATTTGCTTGCAAATTGAACAACTTATGCATGGGAGCTCTTCAACCACTTAATTTAGTAGGGTTCTCTCATTACAAGCCTATATAATCCCAAACTCAACCTTTTCCACAGGTTGGAGAAAGTGGAATTTGTTGTGTACGGACAATGCTACAACATTTCAATACAATAGTTCTTATTTTTGTGTGTTCTTTTCTTTGTATGGATTAGATGTAGTAGGTTTGGTGTTGGATAAGTTTCTTTAGGTTGTTTAGATTCTCTGTCAAGCATTTTTTTGTACTTTTCTTTCAATTTTGGGTGTGGTAAATAAATCTTTTGTAGTTCACCAGTCTGCTGGTCTGAATGAGGTTGTATGTGGAAAATAGAGTCATAGGGTCACTAATTTGTATGGTTCTTTGATATTTGGACCTAGACTCCATGTACTTCTTGTACACTAATGGAGGGCCTTTGGAATTCATAATATTGGGTTTAAGAGTGATTCCTTAGGTGAGCCATACATGTTTGGTTAGGGATCATAGATCAGTAAATGAGCTATGGAGTGGATTGAGACTACTAAGACATAAATCTAAGCATGTGGTGAGTGAGAAGGAGGTGTGGGACAACCCCAACCCAAAGGAGAAGTCTTGGTGAGTGAAAAAATAATCTTTTAAGGAAAACATCACCAAAACCCTTGAATTTATAGGCTAAAATTGTGCCTAGGCACAATTTTAATCTATTCCTTTGGCCTTGTATTAGTAGCTTAGATTATCAAGATTCTAGGTTTGAAAATATTTGTAAAAATAGTTTTTCTAAGAGTGGTTTTCATTTGAAACTACCAGTTTCTCCTTTATAAACATCATCATTTCCTAATCTTATTCCAACCCTATAACCTATTGTGATTCCTTATATTCCCCTATCACAATGAGATAGGGACCCTATGGTAGTTGATCATAATCTTCTCAAGTGTCTTCTAAAGCTAAATATAATGCATGTTCCCATAAACATCATAACATATGCCAAGATAAACTCAAAGATCACACTTGTAATTCTCAAAGTGCTTTATCCTCTCATATACCTCCTACTTTTCCTATTCTTTTATCAAACTATGACTAAAATTGGTAATGGTAAAAAAAATTTCTTGAATTAGCTATTGTTTTCATGCTTTATGTTCCTCCTCTTCTAAGTTTTCCACCTTCCTTACATGCTACAGAACAAGGTTGGTGGCTAGGCAATCCACTTAACTAGATCTTCTTGCAAATTGGTCTTTATGTTTTTTCATGTTCTAACATGCTTGTCCCTTAATGTGCTATTTATTATATGGTATGTCTAGATTTATTTAAATGATCCTTGTTTCTCTATTGGAACAAGGTGATATTGTGATCAAACATGTTGTAATCACTCTTTGATTTTGTATCTCTTCTTCTTTATTCCATTACATGTTGCATTATACATGTGCCACTATTCACACATTTTCCTATATAGTCATCTTGGATGCTTGTGACATGGTAGCATTGATTCTTTTGTCTCTCTATGATGTCGGCCCAAAAAGACTCTTCTTTATAACTCTTACATGCTTATCCTCTAGTGTGTTATGATTCAACTTCCTTTGGGGAATGATGATATTTCATATTTGACATAATATTATTAATATGATCATATGATTATAATGACCCCAGAGTTAGTAGATCCCTATTGTGATCTCTTGGTTCCCATGTGTTTATTTCCCTTGAAGTGTTCTCTCTTGGGGGAATTTCATAGTGGAAACATCTCTAGTGGATGATTGAATGCTTATGTTAAAGCTATTGCTCTTATTGAGGTTCTTGTAATCACTTTTATGTGGGGGCACACACTTTTCTCACATTGTGCACCCAAACACTATGATGATCTCCTCGTTGTAGCTTTTTCATACCACTTTGGACTACCAAATAGTATGGGAGGCTTGATCCTTGCATTTTTTTAATCCTTCCTTGGAGAACCAAAAAAATGGGAACCATAATCTTAGGACTTGTACCTTTTCTAATCCATTAAGGATATACACATATTTATTCATAGGTCACTTTTTTCATATTATCCATTTTGGACACAAATTTTGTTAAGGTTGAATATTTGATGGATTGATTAACATGCCACAAACACTTGTTGGACAATTGAATTCCAATGCAATAGGTTTACTAGCATTCCATATACACTTGCTAGACCATTCAATGTCATCTCCTTTTTGTAGCATGCCTTTTTGGTGTGGTTCACAATAAGGAACACAAACCTTATTGGGAAATTTGATCACACCCCTACTCTCTATTTCAATAAAATCTCTCTTAGCATTATTTTGGAATAGCAAAATACTCACATTTTTTAGGGACTTGGTAGATTCTTTGTCTCATTGGTCATGATAAGATTATATCTTGCTTTTTGTCTACTTGGCTCATAGTACTACTAAAGTGGAGGCTAAATATACTATCTTAAAAATAATTTACCCATTATTTAATACTTTAGATCCTATCCTTTAGTGAATTTATGGTACATGGATATATTTTTCTTGGAATGATTGTATTCCTACTTTGATTACTTTTTTCCCTAAGTCTTTTTGCTCAATCCTTGAGACCTTAGATTATGAACCTAGGATACCGTCAAGTATAAATCTACCAAATTTAGTTTTTATAAATTTAACTAAGTTGAAATGTACATAGGACCAATTTAAATTTGGATCACGTGCCCTCTCAAGTTACTAAGTTGTTTCTGTAGTACTTCAATCAGCTCTCTTTGTTTTTGATCCTGAAAACTAGTGTTTAAAAGAGCTTAAGTATTTCATTTTCACATCATATACATGCATAAGAAGACTCATAAGGAAAAAATAAGGAGATACATATGTACACATGAGATATCTATGACCAAGAACGTTGACATCTTCAAGCATTCAAGGATTCATTTGAAGCATTTACTCTTCAATATCTAGCATCCATTTCTGGTCATCAAGGGAGGAGATTTGCAATGCATTAATTCCTCTCCTTCTTCCTTCAAGAAAATCTACATACATTTTTCTATGATTTGTTATTGATTATATCCATTACATTTGTGGATATTTCCTACACTCATATTAAAGACTTCGAATGAAAACATCTAGCATTGAAAAATCCTTCCTAACAAGGGTTTCATCAAGCAAGATGAATTATTTACAAGTTATCTTGCTTCCTTACATGATTTACATTTGATTTTATTTAAATATTAATTCTTCAATATAATAGGGTTTGTAGTGCCACCCCTAGTCTACATTCAGTTATTATTGCCGAACTCTTTTAGGCCAATTTATTTTTATGCTTGATGATTAGTAGCATTATTTTCTAGATTATTGGATTTTTTTCATACTCAGTTGATTATATGAGGAGACAACTATGGTACTAGTTACTTCATGTATGCATGATTATACTTTGATGATGATGATTTACAATGATTTTAGTTATTTAATGATGTTAGTTAGATGGATTATTTATACATTTTTTCTATGGATACTTACCTCATACTTACATGTGTATGGTGTGCACGTATGTTTTCTTTATGTATGACATTTATAATGTGGTTAAGGAAGGGAGTCGTAGGCACTTGCTAGTCAGGATCTACATGATGTAACACTTCCTACCATTGCCTCTTTAGTTTAGTATATATGTGTTTTTACATGCATGGATTTTATGTAGATTGTAGGTACCGAGTATCGACTTTCCTGAATTGCCAGGATGAGCATACCCTATCACAATATCTCAATGGTAAGGGAGGGGAGATAAATTCTTGAGTCCAAATCCTAACCTTAAAACCAATTGTCCTAGAAATTAGGACAACTATCTGAGATGATTACCCTTCTAAATTCATCATAGGATGTAAATTTGTGCTTATAACCCTTGAGTTGGATCTTGTATGTTATATTTTATGATGGGTTTCATATTTCATCTTGTAGGTCTTTGGTATTTTTCTGTTAATTAAGTCAAATTAAAAGATTAATTAATAATTTAATTTAATTCAATGGAAAATTATTAAGATAATTTTAATATTTAATTAATTGGGAAATTAATTAAATAAAAAGAATTAAATTTAAAGAGAAAATTATAGTTCTAATTTGAGAGTGTAATATTATTTATTTAATTTAATAATAATATATTTAGGAGATCATTTTTAAATAAATACTAAATATTATTATTACTTGAGTTAATAAATATTTTATAAAAAAATGCTTTGAAAATTAATTAAAGAAAGAAAGAGAAATTAATTTATTAAAAATATTTTAAATTGCAAAAAGTGTGCATGAATATTCAAAAAGTGAATAAAGAGTTAAAAGATTGTGATCAATGAGTTCCCTTGCATGATCACACAATCAGTGCCCCAAATTTAGGGGAGAACTTCATATCAAAGATTGAGAATTCATTTCACAGGGACCAAGATTTTTGGAGAAGGGATTTTTTAGAGAGAAGTTTTTGGGAGAAAATAGAATTGTCTCACAATCTTCAAGTGGTTGCCTATTAGCATCAGATTCAAGTAGAGTCTCATGTTTTATTTGCACAATGAATTATGTTCTTTGAAATTCATGTCTACATTGTGTTTGTTGAATCTGTTTTCCAAAATTCATCTATGATAAATCTTTCATTGTGATTTACTGATATTCATATCAAGTTATGTATGTATTATAAGAATTAGGATAGTAGAAAACCCTTGTGTTGTAGATTAAAAGTTGATAACTTAATCGTGAATAGTTTTGAAAAGATCTCGAAATTGTAGAAAATTAAATCGATTGGTTATATATATATATATATATATATATCTATATATATATATATATATATATATATATGAAATATGGTTTTGTTTTAGAATTCATATATAATTATGCAGGGGGGTGGAGATTTTATTTTTATAAAAAAAACATATTAAAAAATTGTTAAGGGTGGAGGCGGGGCCACCAAACCCCACACCCCAATCCCCCTGCTCGTAGTCATTAAAGGCTATGCGTAGGAGTTTTTACTACTACACACAGTAATAATACCTACGGCCACAGGGTGACAGGCTGGCAAGCCTTTAAAAACACCTAAAGTTATTAATTGATTTTTTAAAATTTATTTATTTAAAATTTTAAATTATATTTAATTTATTAAAATTTCAATTTAATTAAAATTTAATTTAGTTAAAATATAATTAATTAAAAGTTAATTTTTAATAAGGTTTTATTAATATGTGTATTAATAAATTTCTTACATTATTAAAATATGATAAATCATTGAGGGTTTTTACTGAAATATTGTTATAAATAATTAATTTAATTAGTTTAGTCATTAATTAATTAGTTGTCAATAGGACATTATAAAAGAAATTGATCATGGGGATTCTTATTTAAAATTTAATAATTGCCAACTAATTACCAACTAATTATTTAATAATTATTATTTAAAATTTAAGATTGTTATGGAGATAATGCTCATTTTGTGAGTTTATGGTAGTGAGCTATTCATATTTAAATGTGAAAATGGGTTAAGCTTATGGGGAAATATAGTAAACTTTATCAAACCAAAAAATGTACAACAAAATAAAAACTTAGACCTAACTATAAACTCAAACTGTGTGTCTTCAAAATCAAACAAAACTATGAATTGCATTGTTTGTTAAGTGTTTTCTTGTATGTCAGAATTAGGGATGGACTAAAGTGTTGACTAGTCCTAGAGGCCAAGAAGTATTATTTTGGTGATTATATATGATGATTATGTTTTAATTTATGTGTACCTTCTTGGCTCAGTCCTATTAGGATGATTGTATTTGTGATACTGTACTTTGACTAAGTAATTTCTATACTTGTCAGTTGCTTGTTTAGAATATTGATGTATGGGTTTTGGTCTTTGAGATATTTTTGCTTTGCTGAGCTTAGGGTAGGCTATATATATGTTAAGTTGGGAAGTGGCTTGCAATGGAGGCTGAGGCCCTAAAGAGGCTGAAGGGTAACCCATTGTACGTAGTTAATAAGTGAAAACACTACACTAAATGAGAGTAAAATGAACCTAATAAGAGTCTTGTCTTTCCTCACCCATGCCTCAAGTGCTAATATAGACTAGGATGGGAGTAGAGAGGATGCTTGGTTGTGACCATGCATCATTAGTATACCTTGTCAGTACAAAAAGATACTAGTGCCACATAGAGTCACTAGGGGGGCGGAGGATTAAAACACTAGTTGAGTAACCCTAGAGTTGGTTTGTGTGATGACACTTGCCCACTAGCAATATAGATTCCTTATGTGCCTTGTTTGCCTCTAGGTTTAGATGTTGATTTATCTTGGAACCTTTGAGTTAGATTACTTTTAGGGTTTTCCTTGACCTAGATAATACTTTTGATTTTTGGGATTGATATCATGTTTGGGACTTGAGACTATGTCCTCAATGCAATGGGAGTGGGCCTTTATGGGTTATGATGAGGTTGGGTAGTAGTGCCTTTTACTTTTACCATTAAGATATGTTCATTGATGTCATGGTTGGAGTTCCTTTTTCTGCATTTCCTTTGATTCTATCTTTATGTATTATGATGGATGGTTATATCTATTTGATGGATGATTTTATTTATTGTATTGTATCTTGTTTCATGGATTTGAAAGGGATGATGTAATCTATTTTATAAATGTATATTCTTTCAACCTTTCATACCCTATGACATGAATAGTGGATGATTGTGCATTCTGAATTAATGCCAAGTGGCATTTGGAACAAATGTATATTATATAAAAGGATTTGAACTTGTAGTTAATCTTTTGTGTGGATGTGTTATTTAATTGACTTAGTATCATTTAAATTTAAAGGTGATTCAATGTCTTGGGATCCTTAAGGAATGAAATCTATTATGTTTTCTTATGTATGATTATATGTTATTGCTTCTACTATTTTATAATTTTTGTTATATGTTATTAAAATAAAATGTTTGGAAAACTTACTAAAACTTTAGGTTATTTGTTTTGGATCCCTTGGTAGGGCGTTACATCTAGTATCAGAGACTGAGTTCTACATTGGGAGCTCTTTGCATATTGAAATGCCACTAATTGTTAACTAGTTGAATTAAAATGAAATTTAAATTTTTATGTATATCTATTAAAAACTAAAAACTTGAATTATTTAAATTGAAGTGAAACTTGAATTTCCATATGTATCTATTTCAAACTAACAACTTGCACTAGGTGAACTGATACAGAACTTAAACTATTAGTTGTATATTCTCAAACTTGAACACTCAAACTGTAAAATTGAAATATACTTAGACCTAAATTAGGAAAAACTAAAAATTGAACTTATACTATTTTCAAAACATGTGTCTTTTATGTATGCCTTATAGTAGTATGTTTTGTGGTTATTATAGCATCTTGTATCTTGGATATTATTCTAAGATGGTATCTGGGATGAGATCTTTAGTTAGAGGCCATAGCCTATGCCATGGTAGAGGTTGTGGATGAGTTATAAACATCAATATACATGAGTCTGTCCATGAAGGCCTTAAACAGGAAGAGGATAGGGAAGAGCATGTCAATGAGCATCAAGAAGAGGACCATAGAGAGCAGTAGGAAAATTTAGAGGAGGTTGACCTGAGGCAAATGATGAAGACCATCATGGATCACCTACCTCCCCTTTAGGATGTTGGTCAAGATGGACCACACCAAGAAAGGAATGAGCATAGACCTAAGTCTAGGAGCCCTCAGGGGGACCGACATAGATTAGTTGTAGCTACTCAGATGAATGATCTTCAAAGGTCCAAGGTCAAACCCTTTAATGGGTTGGGTTCAGGTCATGTAGTCGAGAAGTGGCTTATTGCTCTTGACATGGTTTTTTCTATTCAAGAATTTGACACTAATGTCAAAGAAAGGTTTTCTATCACCAACTTGGAACTCTTTAGAGCCACATGGTGGACTATCAAAGAGAAGAAACTGGGTATAAACATGAACAATGTCACATGGAAGTTATTCTTGGAAAACTTTTGTGAGTGATTCCTACCAAAGGAATGAAACCAGTACTCCAAAATCTCAGATAGCTCACTATGACCATAGCAAAGTATGAGTACCAATTCTATGAGATTAGCCCTATGCAAGAATTATTGATAGCCCAACATAGTTGGCATAGCATTTCATCAAAAGATTGAACAACCATTTAGTTGGGGGTGTTAAGGCATTTGAACCTAAAACCCTAAAAGATGTGGTACATCAATCCATACTTGTAGAGAAAAGTGTTGAACTAGGATAGAGGGGCTTTGTGGGAGCATCTATAGTATCAAGATCTAAGGGTAACCACAACTCAGGTGCAAAAAGGAAACCTCCTTTTCCTAAGGGTGATCAAAACCAACAACAACCTTAGTAACAACAATAATAGAAGGGATCATACCCTCTGACACAGAGTGGTGGAAATGGTTCCAATGCTAGGAACTATCATAATGCTCAACACAATAGGAAAAATTAGAACACTCAGCCCACACATAGAAACCAATCTTTTGCTAGTAAGGGTAGCCACCACCAGTCGAGTACACCCCTAATAGGGAAGGGATTTGGTAGGGTCACAAGATGTTATTCTTATGGATATTTTGGACACATTGCACCCCACTACCCACTACATGCATCTCACTAGTCAGGTTCTAGGCCAATACCATCTAAGCCCACAGTCGGAGATGTAGGTAGAGCTCACAAGGTATTTGTGTTGATGGACCACCATCAGGCAGATCATCAAGGGACCATTGTTGAGACTACATGAGCTATCTGGGGTACACCTCTTTCCATCTTATTTGATTCAAGTTTCATAGATTCTTTTATTTCACCATCCTTAGTTGCTAAATGTAAGCTGGAAGTGGTTAAGCAAGATTTGGGTTGGAAAGTAGAAATAGCCTCAAGCGCTAGGGTTTCCATAGATTCTATAGTACCAATGATAACTTTAAGAAACCCCTCCCAAAAAAATGCCTAAAATGCTAGTGAAGCCAACATTTTTTAGGCAGGAAAATTTTAATGTCGAGGGCAATTTTTTTGTTCCATATAGGGAAATAAAATAGTATATGTTGGCAAATTTTTTCTTTCCCTAGCAAAAATCATTTTAAATGTGGCAAATCAATGTTTTTTTTTGTTAACGGATAAATAAATGATGGCTATTTTTTCCCTTGCCAAAAATTAATTAATAATGTCAGAGGCAAATTACTTGTTTTGTACAAATATGAATAATAATGGTCTTGGCTAATCTTCAGTGGTAAACTGAAAAATTATTTAATCTAAAAGCAAAATTTGCACATGTATTGGCTAGTGACTATACTGACTACTAAGTAGTCACTTCAAGTTTCAACTTGTGTATTATCTTAGGTGTATTATTATTATTATTAATGTCGTAACATTGTTACATCAGTGTCACTATTACCAAGTTAGCTGCCATCACTTTCATATTTTTAATAGTAAATACAATAGTTTTATTTATCATTGATTAATTAGAGATCAATGATAGAAGATGCATCATGGGGCCACTTGCTTGAAAAGACCTAGATTTGCATGAAATTCTCTAGAATGGAGATATGTGGAAAGGTTTTCATGGAAATAATTACTCAATGTCAAAAACTATCAATTGTCCGACATTAATAACAGTACATTTCAGCATTTCACACACTTGAAAATTAATAGGAATACGAAAAAATAAGATATGAAAGATTGCAAATGCCAAAGAATTAAATGCAACTTCCATTAAATAGCCTCTTCAATTCCTCTTTCATTATCATCTCTCATATTATTCAATTTGAATTTGGTTTGTAGTTGCACTTTGCAGAGTTTCTTGAATCTTAGTCATGGATACACCAATTCGCCTAAAATGCACTACAATGACTCTGCAAAAGCCTTTTTTGTGTAGGATTCCTGACGATGTCCTTGCCATGGTTTGCAAGCCAAATGCCTGAAGTCTTTTTATCCACCATGTTATATACTCGGCCATGAATTCTTGAGAAATGATAGGAGGTACCGTGTATCCACAGATATTATCTCCCGCTTCCTCGCATCTCTTCTCAACCTTGTAGGTAGTCAAATAGACATGTTGATGTCTTTGCATAACATTTTTAAGGAAATGTTTTAAGAAGATGATGTTAAAATTCTTGTATTGGTCGAGCAGGTACTGGGGCTTGGCATTGGCATCCCTTTTGTAGATGTAGTAGACAAGTGTTGGGAGGAAGGCATAGGGTGCATTATACATAAGCATCCTTTCCTGCTCGGCATAAACAAATAACAATTGACTCGCCATCAAAAGTGGGTGCAACTCGAAAGGGATTTTCTATAGAAGTGGTTGTTGTTGGATGATGTCAAGGAGACCAACTTCACATGGTTGGATGAGTTCGATGACATCATCTTCTCCAACAAATTCCTTGCAAAGAGACAGGAAGACCTTTCTGATTATAGGCTTCAAGCCCTCAGCCCCTCAGCCCACTAATGCTTCTAGCCTCCTTAGTTCCCTGGTTCCCTATTCCTTGTTTCCTTAATATTGTTTCCTTAACCATTGCCCTTAGGGAAAAAAAATATTTTTAAGATATCTATATTTTTCTTTGAATTGGGCCTTGCCCTTTTTTTAAATTATGAAATAGTAAAACCAAGCTGATTTAATCAGCTATTTTGAATATTTATGCTATGAATTAGTATTATGTACATTGTAAAGTCTAAAATATTATCAATAAAAACAATAATTTTTGGCTTCTCAAATGGTTGCTCTTGTTAGTCTACGACTTTATTTTTGGCATCTCGATTCTCAATGCACTATTGAAATGTTAGTCTATGACTTTGTTAAAAATAATTAACTATTAATAGCTATAGAGTTAGAACTTATAACTTAGAAACAAAAAAAAGGGTTTCAACAATATCGATTCCCTTTATGGTTTCATATAATATATTTGATTAACGATTTATAGTAAAAACTTGTTCAATCAAAAATTATCTAATTAAAAGTTTTTTAATTTCTAAAACTATTTTTCATTAATTTGATTGGATAAATTAAATGGAGCAATAAGAGCAGATTTCAAGGAAAACTAAAGATTATAACCTTAACAAAGTTAAATATAATTTTGATAATTTATTTGTCAAATTTTTATTTCATACCTATCTTGTCACCTATTCCTAACTTTTTTTCATTACGAAATCTTTTAAATGATGGAGAATAATTTATAAACAATTATCACAATTTTCAATAAAGGTTAATGATTTATAGATAATTGAACTATATTACATTTTAATTTTGAAACTAAATAATAAATAGGAGTAAAAATATAGCATTTGTAATTATATTTTTAAATTGTAACTATTTTATTTACATTAAACTATTGTTATTATTATTTCATATCTTGCACCAATTTTATTTTATAAAATTTAATATATCTTCATTGAATTTTTCATATCATCTTTACAATAAAAATTTTATGATAGAAAAGAAAATCATTTCTATAATAGAAAAGAAAATCCTTTATTTATATTATATTAAAACTATTATAATTATTATTATAAATTATATTTTTTGGTTTAGTAATTATAGTATCCTCTGTAGTTTTATTGACTAAATTTGTAGATCAGGTTATGTATAGCAACAAAACATGCTTTGTTATATAAAATACTTTTATAACAATGATAAGGAGAATTTTGTTAATCCTGCAAATGTATCTGGCACTAGAAAATTATAATATATATATATATATATATATATATATATATATATATATATATATATATATATATATATATATATATATATATATCAATTATACTTTTTTCATGTAGATGCCTCTTCAATTTTATGGGTTATCTCTCAAATTTTGGTGATAGTTTTTGAATTTTTTTTGAAGCTTTCAGTTTGTGTCTCACCTTTTACGATGTGGCATTTGGAATACTAGGTAAAGGATCAAAATTTTGGTAATCTACCAATCCCAATTGCTCAGATAATGAAATTGGTGTTTGATTAATTTCATGATGCTTTGTTTTTAGTATGAAAATTGATAATATGAGGTAGGTTGTAGTTAAGTCATTAATGTGGCTTAGTGAAGTACCCTGTTTTGTTTTATGAAATGTAGGTGGCCAGGTTAGATTGACTATTATATGATCGAGGTTTCTCTCTCATTTGAGTTTTGAGTAGTAATGCTTGGTTAATGTATGTCGAGACATAAGATAGCTCTAGCCTCTCTCACTCTTTGTATAATATTCAATATATGATAAGTTACCGAGAGGGGAGGGGTGAATCAGTAACTTTGAATCATTCTTTTCAATTTACCACATATCCATCTAAGTTACTGCATACATTAGTACTGAAAGATAAAGCATTCATCACACAAAAGAACACAATGATTTGGTGACCCAAAAATCTTCCAAATAGAAAGTTAAATTCGGGTGGTAATGATACCCACAAAACTTCACTACTACAGCATAAAGTTGGCCTGTTAAGGCTTACATTGACCATTTCTAGTCATCTTCTCTATTAGGAGCACAAAGAACTGCTAGGTCCACCTTGTTAGAGGATTTACAAACATACAATAAAGTATGCACTTAGTTAAGAGATTTATACAAAGACTGTTAAGTCTACCTTGTTAAAGGATTTAAAAAATCGATTCACCTATTAAGATGAAGCAGTGGATCTACTTACAACTAATTTGTGATAAGATCCTTTATGCATTGATCACCTTATGTGATGGATATAACCTTTCTACCTCTGTAATGACCTTGATGTATTCCTTGAACTGTTGTTGATAATTCTTAATTTGCAGGAACTTCTCAAAATTACTTCACATTGCTTCGATATTGCTTCATTCATATGATATCTTACAATACACCTTACATATATACCTTTCAAATTTACAAAATTACAAGGTCGTACAAAATACAAGTGAACAAATACATTACAAAGTTGGCCCAATAGTAAATAACTTAGGTTCATTGAACTAACTCGATGACCTTCTGATACATGGCGTCCACTGCATTACTCAGCATCGTCAATGCACTCAGTAGAAGTGAAGGCTTGATCCATACTAATCACTTGATGTAGTTCTGAACTTGGTGACCACTAGTGACTTGGTAGATGTAGTGTCACTCAGTAGATACTGCACATTGAGTTTACCTTTCTTTACTTGGTAAACACTACTTCTTCCAATGCTCAGTTTACACTAAATCTTCATGACACAAACTTACTTCTTGGTAGACACTATGAAGCTCGGCAGACACTGTTGATCTTCACATTGCTTGAATTCACTTGGTAGGCATTGTCTACTTGATGTAAACTGTTGAACTCTTCAAAGTTTGGTTAACACTAGAATACTCGGTGAGTGTAGAGAACCAAGTGTTGAGCTTGGTAGCTATACTGATATGGATAAGTGTTGTCACTAATTCCAATACTAACTTAATGCCAACAATCTCCCCCTTTGGCATTAGTGACAAAACACTTATAAGCCAAAACATATGTACATAAACTGACTCACTGAATTTTGGTTTTTCAAAATTGATCTTTGTAAGGCTACTACATATACATTTTTACATATATTCTCCTTGATGACACATAATGTATATATAGAGATACTTATGTACATAGCTATACACATATACATGTTGACTCTATTGAGTGCTATCTCCCCCTTTCACTTATACTGATATCTCTCTTTATCTACAGAATTTCCCTTTTTCTTATACTGATATATCTCCCCCTTTTTGACAGTAATGCCAAAGGGCTAAATATACTACTTATATAATTACACCAAAATGAGAGAGAAATTCTTGATGTACCTTGAGAATGAGGGCGAATGCGGTATCCCAATTCTGTTGCAAAATTTGACAGGTGGAGAGAGCAATTTGAACTTCTGCTGATAATTTGATCATGTGATCAGCCACTGAGAAGTTTTGATCCTAGATCAATGTTTTGCAATGAGAAATATGTTTTTGCATTGTATCCATTATTAGCAAGATCATGTTCTAAATATCAATCAAGGTTGCTCTTGTTCTTGCTTCTTCTCTTAGAAGTTCTACCTACACTTCTTCTTGATATTTCACCTTGGTGTGATGAGAAGAGTTGGAAGAGGGGTCAGCCTACAACTTTGATCCACTAGATTTCATGTTAGCATCAATTTTATTTAGCTTCTCCTTTATTTCATTGGTAAAACCTAACATATCACAAAGTTTCGCAAAAAGTGATGCAACATTATTAAAAGAATTTTCAAAATTAGCCAAAAATGTGGGCAACTCCACTTGTTTGATTGATATCTGCTAAGCAATATGCTCCAACACTTTGTTATCAAACTTCCCTTCAGCCTTTTCAATTAGCTTCTCTTGTCTAGAGGAGTCCTCATTATATTTTTGTATAGCTTCTTCTAACTGAATCAAAATATGTTGAGTGGAATCTACTTCAACACCTATAGCATCTGTGGTTATATTCTTGGCATTTTCAATTATTTTGTACTCCTTATCCCTTTCAGACCTTAGCTACTTCTGCTTAGCTTTCTTCTCTATGAGTTGACTAGCTAACCTCATTTCTTCAATAGTAGCAGTCTCATAGTCAATCTTAGGTATTATTATCTCAGTGTCTAAGTCATTGTCTTCTTCAATTTCCTTTAAAGTGATTAGAAGTTTCAATGGTTGCCTTTGTTTTACTTCAGTGATGATTGGTTTGACCTTTGGAACAGACACAATAGTAGAGATAGAAGGGCTAGTAGTGAAAAATGGAATAGGGCTTAAGGATTGAATGCCAATAGAAGTACTAACTGGATCAAAAATTGAAACACTTCCCAAAAATGGTGCCACACTTGGTAGAATACCCATAGAAATGTCTAAACTTACTAGAATCAAAGTAGATGTAGATAATACTAATGAAAAAAAAATTGTAGAGCTTACTGGAATCGATGAAGACAAAATTGTAGAGCTCATTGATGCACTAACTGAAGATGTAGAAGCAGAGGGAGCTAACTCGATAGATGAAGAATTAATAGCCAGCTCAGTGGATGAAGTGCTTGACACTTCCTTTGCAGACACTTGGAGCTGGGACATGGTTGGTGAAGATTGAGAAATTGATTTTTCTATTGTGCTCACAATCTCACTAGTAGAAGCTATCTCCATAGATGTGACAATATGTGGTGGAGTGTGAGGAAGAAATGCAATTGCTTCTGCTACAATTCTGACCAAATCATCTTTTTCCTTTTCCTCATCTTCTACTTCTTCCTCCTTTCCTTCTTCATCCATTTCTTCTACTTCCTCCTCCTCTTCATCCTTTTCCTCCATTAGAGCATGCAACTCTCCTATAGTAACTGAGATGGAAGGAGTGTTGTCATCATCATCATCATCATCACTATCATCATATTTAATTATAATAGTTTCATCTGATGGCTTGTTGAGATGATATATCTCTCTCCAAACATCTGAGGCATGCTTAACCACTAATGCTATGTTATTCATTAATATAAAACATGAGTTAAGCTTTAGAATCATTATATCTCCATGCTCTTTTATTGCCTTCTTTACTTCTACATTACTCAGATTAGGTACTAACTATCTCAATTGTTGTTCAAAGATGTCTTTTATAGTTTGCACTGTGTTCTCCCATTTGACTTTGATTTTTGCAAAAAGATCTGCATGTTTTTTAGGTTAAATT
Organism: Cupressus sempervirens; assembly: GCA_028749045.1. Taxonomy (NCBI): domain Eukaryota; kingdom Viridiplantae; phylum Streptophyta; class Pinopsida; order Cupressales; family Cupressaceae; genus Cupressus; species Cupressus sempervirens. Next base: position 808,284,858 of record CM053786.1, on the reverse strand, counting down.
TTTGCAGGGGAGTATTTCCAAATACCCATCTTCTCCATGACTAAGTCCTCAATCTCTTTCTGCTCAGTTGGAGTTTGAGTCTCATATTTGAGAACTTTGAAGTTACATATTCCTACTCCAACTCTTAGCTATTTCATCCTTTCCTCAAATTTAGGTGGAGAGTGAATGAATATTGGTTCACTTTTACCTTTTCTACCTCTCCTGGGAACACTACAGCTAGTTTCTTTTGCGGTTTAGTGATAATCACTCTACCTTTCTTCCTTGCTGGTTCCTCTTTCTTTGATTCTTCTTCTTCATCATATTCCTCCTCTTCATCCTCACCCTTGCCCTTGGTAAGCATTAGAGGACCTTCAGTTGTCTTCAATTTGGCAATCATCTTCTTGCCTCTGTTGAGAGCTTGAGGAATCTTGATACTAAGCTCTATTCTCTTCTTGGCTTTCTCATATGTGCCAAATGCAGGAAGATTTGGATTGGCTGGCTCATTTACTAAAGCCTCAATGATGTCTCTAGCTTCATCAATATTAATTTCATAAGGCAATGGTTTTACCCATGCCACTCTAGGTATGACTACTTGAATGTACACTCTATCATATTCCACCATGAAGCATATGTCATCCTTGTAGTCTTCCACAAGCTTGGGTGGGATTCAAAATCTATTGTTCATTTTCTCCTTGAATGCCTCAAAATAATTATCCAACACCCTTTCAAAGTTTTCACCCATTTCTTCAATAAATTCATTTATCTGATAAAGGATAGGGGTGTCTTTCCTCCATATGACTGTGCCCTTAGATGGAAAGAATTTTTGAACATAAAAGAATAAACATGTGAGCAATGGATCGAACTTGAAGGAATTGTTCTTGGAAGTCTTCACACTTTCAATGTTTTTGTTCAATTGCTTCAATAACACATCTGACAGATCAAATTTGAGATTCTTCTTTATAACCTTGTATGCTAGGTCAATTGCCTCACAGGAGATGTTGTTTGACTGACTCGAGTTGTAGATCTTATGTGTAATGATATAGATGCCAAATCTAAGCTCTATGTCACTGACATTATTTAATTTCAAACCTCTATTGTCCCACTCGACTAGGGTTTTCTTCTCTAGTTCCTCCTGACCTAGGGTTTTGGTTGACCTGGCTTTGCTTAGTATTGGCAGACCCATAACCTTGTGTATCATTTTTTTTGTAATCAAAATGGTTTGCTCCAACCATAATTGACCATTGTGAAACTGACTCAATATTTATCTTATCCATTTCACTGGGAAATTTTGAGGCATGTGAGGAATATGAGTTAATCCTTTAACTTCCAAATGTTTATGCTCGAGTTTCAAAACTCCATCAACACACATTTCAGCTAGGGAAGTATCCATTTCTAATGTCCCTCATTCTTGAATAGAACATTTAAAATGAGTCCTTATGTCATTAATTAGGAGTACCTTTGGCAATATTTGTGACTAAGCTCCATAAGGATCAAGTGATTCAACAATGGCCAAAATTTTTTTGGAGTTAGGTGCTTTCCATTTGATGCCCTTGACCAGCATTTTAGAACCCTTCTTTAGTTTAGTGTTGCTTCCACTAGTAGACACCATCACTACTCAATAGGTGATGAAATTCATGAAGATTTTGCTACTAAATCGCTCAAAAACACTAAAATGCTCTTTCAAATTGCTCTACTCTTTGAATGCTATGAATGTGATGAAAAATGAACTTGAAATTGCCCCTTTTGTTGAGAAAAAATTCATAAATGCTCAGTACCATTATGACATAGTTTGTAACAGACTTTCATCCACTGACCTAACTTAGTAAGACTATCAACTCGGAAAACAAACCAAATTTCTCTTATTCCTAACCTTGCTCGATAGGGTCTTCAACCAACTTTCCTCGGTGGAGTCTAATGCAACTCAGCAAAAGATGACCTTTCTATGATCCTAGTGTATCTGGAATACTGATTTGATCATTTGCATTCCTCATATTTCTTGGAATTGCTTATGATTTTCTTGTTGAGTGTAGCTCCAATACATTCTTAAGAATTTAGTTTGAGGGGATGGAGTCACCAACTTCTTGAGTGACTTCACTACCATGATTTCAGCTTGTATCCTCAGTAGATTTAGGAATCAATTGCTGCCTCATTTCTTGCCTTATATTGCTATCCCTTTCTTTCTTTTTATCTTCAAATTTTCCTATATTCATGCAATTTTTAGCTATATGATTGAGTTTAGTGCATGTGTAACACCTTATAGTAATATCTTTATTTCTTAGGTGATGCCTTGCACATTTTATGCTAGTGTGTCCATATTCTCCACAATAATGACATATGCACTAGGTGTTGTAGTCCCATCCAAATATTGCCTTTATAAATTGTTCAGCTGGATTGAATGATTTGGATCTACATCAAGATGCCTTGTGACCATGCTTTTTGTATTTGTGACATTTACCTTCAAATTTTGGTTTCTCCTTGCATTCATTGGCTTTGTGACCATGCTGATTGCAGTTGTGGCACTTTCCATTGAATTTTTCTTTTCCATTGCTCCAACATTTGTTTGATGTATGACCAATTTTCCCACATGATTGCATGAGGTTTTTTTATTCCTTTTTGGACCGTTCTTGGAAGATTTGCCTTGTTCTTCACTGTATCCAAGTCCTGCTTTACCTTTTTACCTATGAAGATTCTACTCATTTTGTTGATTCAACTTATTCATGTCTTCATGTGATTTTAACATTCTCTCATTGATTTTTTTTCAGCATTTAGGTCATTTTTTAATTTTTCAATAATTTTCTTTTCACATATCAGTTCTCTCATTATTCTTTCATTAATTTCCATTTCATAATTTAGATCACTTCTTATTCTTTCATTCTGTGCTTTGAGAATCTTGATTTCTTCATTTGCTCTAGTGATTTGATCAATGAGGTCTTCATGTTGATTGGATTAATTCTGTTCTTCATTGTTTCTTGCCTCCAAGTCTTTATTTGCCTTATTCCTTTGTTCCAAAATTTCACATAGCCTGATTGATTGGATTTCTTGTTCTCTTTTGAGTTTCCTTACTTCTTCTTGTAGAGAGCCATTCTTTTCTTGGAGTTCCTTAATTGCCTCATTAGCTTCATCTGAGCTGCTTGATGGGAAAAAGTCTTCAATCTTTTTTTTCAACATACTGGTGGTCATCCATTTGTCTTGCAAGATCCTTTCTTCTTTTCATGGATTGGGAAAGATGCTCCTTTGCTTCTTTGAGTTGAGTTATGGCCATCTCCAGATCTAGCTTTTCATTTTCAATTTCTTTTTAAAGTCTGAATATCTCCATTTTTCCTTAGATCTTTGCTCAAGCTATCAAACTTTTTATCCTAAGAACCACAAAGCTCTTATACCAATTGTTGGAGATATTCAATATATGATAAGTTACTGAGAGGGGAGGGGTGAATCAGTAACTTTAAATCTTTCTTTTCAATTTACCACATATCCACCAAGGTGTTGGTTTAAAGAATAATTTTGACAGTTGAGTGTCAATACACTTAACCATTTTTCACTATACATGCTGAGCAAAAAGTAGGTGCCGAGTGATATCAAGTGTCGAGTTATTCAAGTGCCGAGTTATTCAAGTGCCGAGTGATATCAAGTGCCGAGTTATTCAAGTGTCGAGTGATATCAAGTGCCAAGTAATTTCAAGTCCCAATTTATTCAAGTGCCAAGTAACATAAGGTGATGAGTGGTACAGTTTTGTTTAGGTGCCGAGCTATCCAGGAAACAGCATGTGCTGAGCATCAGTAATGCTTTAGGAGGCGAGTAACTCACGATATCAGCATAAGAGTTTGTAATTGCACAAAATATGATGTAAACCATTTTGTAACTAACATAAGGTAAATCTCGAATGATCTAGAGATAAGAATGAATCTTTTACATTTCCTATGCAATCTGCATGCAGCCAATTGGAAAATTGGAAAGGCATGCAACCAATCAGCAAAAAGGGAAGTATTGAGAGGGAAATTGAGATTCAATGTGGATCGGAGATCCATATCTAACCCTAAATCCTCAAATGTCTTTATAAGGAAGATGAAATTTCATTGTAAAAGATGTGAGCATATATACAAGGGTGTATAAGGAAATCTACTTTTAGAACAAGGGTTATCAGATCACAAAGGATCAAGATCAGAGAAAGTAGAACAAGTGCCTGCATTCAGCAATCAAGGATTGTAAACTATCAGGTTTATAATACCTAATACTCTCTTACCATTGTATTAGAAAGGAAATCTTATGTAGATAGGTTGGCTTAACAGCTATTTGTAGATCCTTATCAAAAGCTGATTAAATCCTTTAACAAGGTGACACTTCATGTTAAGTGTTTGTAAATCCTTTAACCAGGTCACTATTGACACAATGTAAAGCCTTTAATAGGGTAGACCATCAGAAGTGGTTAAACCATATTACTGCAATGAATTTTTGTGGGTATCATCCCCACCCCAGTTTTACCTTCTTATTTCTGGAGGCTTTTTGGGTTACCAAATTCTAGTTTTATGTGTTGTTGATGCATGTTTTAGTTTCATATTTTTATGATGTATTTACATGCATGCAATTTACTTTCAGATAAAAGTTTTATTGGATAAAGTATAATACTTCTGATTCACCCCCACCCCCCCCCCCCCCCCTCATCAGCATTCTTTCCATATTTGAATATTCTAACAATTGGTATCAGAGTAGATTAGGTTCTCACAAGAAAAAGCCTAATAGCTTGGAGGAAAAGATCTAAAAATGGAAGTTTTCAAACTTGGAAAGATCATTGAAAATCAGGTGATAGATGTGCAACTTGCTCTGCATAGCTTGGAGGAATCTAGAGATAAGTTGAGAAACTCATTGAAAAGAAGGAAGGATTTGGCCATAGCTGAAAATGAGATAAACTACAAGGAGATTGATACTACAAATATATTTTCCAATCGAAATACTAAAGAGTTTGACACAGCAATTGTAGAACTGATGGAGAAAAACAAAGACCAAACAGATGAGATAAGATCTCTCAAGATGGAACATGAATCACAGGCCATAATGTTATGTGAAATCACTGAATAAAAGAAAAGAGCAATTGAAGATAAAGCTATGATGGAAAATGACAAAAGGAATCTTGCAAAAAGACTTGAAGAACGTACTAAATTAACAAGGATCTCAAACATGCAGATGGATACACTTGCCCAAATGATGAACCTTCATCATGAACTTCAAGTGAAAGACATTGAGATCTCTACACTAAAGATCCAGAATGAACAATTGCAGAATGACTTAAGAAGAGAAAAGGAAATTTTAGAAAGCTTCAACAAACCCAATGAAGCCATCAAGTATTTTGAGCAATTACTGAAATCACCAAGATCAATTCATGATACATCAAGACTTGGATACAACAACATTGAAGTTGGAGAATCATCAAAGAGTGTTGAACAAAGAAGTGAAAAAGGTAAAAATGTCAAACTTACATGTCATTTCTATGGAAAGAAAGGACATACATCTAATGTATGTAGAAGCAAGAATGCCCATCAGCATGATAAGCCTGAGAATGTAAACTATTGTCATAAGTGCAAGAAGCAAGGTCATCAAGCATATGAATGTAGAACCAAGACTATTAAGACATCAAGATTTGTGGGTCACTGTCATAATTTCAAGAAATATGGACATAGAGCTTTTGAATGTAGATCAAAGCCTATGTGGACATCAAATCAATTAGCAAAGGCATCAAACCATGAATTTTGGGATTACAACACTAGGTATAGTTGTCACTATTGTCAAGAATATGGACATATACTCCAAAATTGCATGAGAACACATTTTAGGGGAAACTATAAAAGATGGTTGAGTCAAACCACATATTTTAGTTGCTTAAAAACTGGTCATATCAGCAGGAATTGCCCAACAAGGTCAAAGGCACCTAGTTCTAAGTTCAACAATGGAAAGGCAAAGATAGATGTTGAACACATCAAAAGTGAGATGAATAAGACATGGAAGAAGAGAGATGAGTGTAGCACATCAAGTGAAGAGATCACTTCACCTAACAGGTCAAGTGATCAAACTCCATCAAATTAAGCAAGAATGGGTGTGTGGGATTGATAAACTAAGTTACATCATACATCAATCCCAAAACATAGAAGAATTGCAAAGAAGAAATCAGCATAAGCAAAGATGGAAAATTAAGAGTCTTGCAAAATCTACCAAAATTGTCTTCAAATGCCGAGTTGCTAATAGCGACCACGTTGATAGATGATGCCGAGCTATGAGATATCAATAGGAGCTGAGCGAAGTCAAAATCCTTCAGGTGCCAAGTAGATAGTTGTCAGTGCACTAAGCATTAATTACTCTATTTTAAAAGTGTACATAATCCAATTTTTTATCATTTCTTACCATTTAAACATGAAGCAAAGGTGAGAAGAGTGCAGAAGATCAAGGCCAGCTTAGAAGCCATTTGTGAAGATTTTCACAGCAATTCAGCACAAGTCTCATCGATTTGAGGTATTTTTACTTAAGTGTCGAGCTACATAGTTTTTATAAACTTGTTTAAACTATAAACCCTATTTTGGCAAACAATGGCATCTGGGTTTGGAACCACTAAGAGCAAAGAGAGTCATGAGATACAGTTGGTTAGTAATGAAGTTAAGAAACCAGAATTCAAGCCCATCCCAGAAGTCGCATATAAGAAGGATCTCGCAGGTGCATTATCAGTTATTCCTGATAAAGTTGTTATGGTCCAAGATGTTCGTAGATGCTATAATTGCAAAATTGGAGCCATAGGAGATTTAGAAATTCACAATGCATATGACAAGTTATGTGAGAACAACATACTAAAAGATGAGTTCTCAATAGTTGAGAGAAAAGGATTAACCAAAACCCTAGAATTTTTTACTGTTTTCAAAGTTGAATGGGTATGTATAGTTTTGAGCAGAATACATGATGGAGCCTTTTGGTTAGAAATAGGGCCAGTGAAATTCACCAAGAGAACTATTCATAGGGTTACTAGTATTCCAACCCTAGATCAGCCAAAGACCCTGCGTAGTGATAAAAGAGAAATAATAGAGAGAAACAAGGGTGCTAAATGGAATAATAGGGGAATGACTATTGATACAATCATAGAACCCCTACTGGATTTTGCTATGAGAATCATCTCACACAAATTCTATCAATCAAGCAGGTTAAATAGTGTGCCTTGTATAGCAGTTGATGTTGCATACAAATTGATTAAAAAGGATCATACATATGATCTAGCAGAGCTCATGTTTCAACAGATTAATGAGAATCTGGGAGCTATAAGGAAGAGCAAGGGAGCTCAGTGCAAATTTGGATCCTTTTTGGTGTGCATGTTTTTCTATCTAATGAAAGAATTTCCTTCTGTAGGTAAGGTGAGATGGAGTCCAGACAAAACAATTGTTGAACAAATCAATGGATATATTGAACAGATGGGGGATAATTTTGATGCCCAAATGACTAGTTACTTTGAGTACTTCAAATAGTCCATGAAACAAAGAATGAGAATTCCAGTTTCATTGACTGACAAATATGAAAAAGACATTTGTTTTCTTGTAGATATTGATTATACCTATATACAAGCAGTCATACCTAGAGTAAGATGGCTTAGGCCACTAGGCTATGAACTTGACATTAATCAAGCCTCTACAGCAATAACAACCCTCCTTGTAGAAGAAGTTGATAAGAATGCAAAATCCTTTGGAACTTATGATGTGGTAAAATTAAGGGTGATAAAAGATTTGAAAACTACCTCTGTAGTAAAGAAGAAAGAAAAATTGGTAAGGAAAATTAAATGAAAATTTGGTGTTGGAGAAGAAGGAACAGCAGAAGAGAAAGAAGAAGACATTGAAGATGAGGGAGATAAACCACAAGGTCTAACTCAAGGGTTAGGATAAGATGAAGAGGAAAGTGTTGAGGAAGAAGAAGTCGAGGAAGCACAAGTTGAAACCAAGGTCATAAAAATAAAGGCCACAACTCCTCTTGCTCCTCAACCCAAGGGAAAGAAAGTAGTTGCTCCAGTACCAAAGAGACCTACTACAAGGGCTACAGCACAAAAAGCCCAAGAGGAAGCAAGAGAGAAGAATAAAACTTCAAAGAAGACTACTGCCAAGCCAAAGAAGAAAAGAAAATTTTTTGTACAGCCTAAAATAGATGAGGAAAAGACTGAGTCAGAGGACAACAACCAATTTCAAGTGGTAAGGCACAAACCTCAGACTACTATTGATAAATTATGTTCAAAGATCAAGAATGATGATTTGAAAGGTTTAAAGAACCTAACTTTTTCCAAGCTCACCAAAGAAGAAAAAAATAAATTAGAGGAATTAGTGTATGCTATGATGGCTGAGTATAAGCACACACCTCTAGAATTAGATGAATCAATGCCTAAAGATTTGTACAAAATTGTAGAGGATAAATGGCATTTTTGTTTACAAATGGAAAGGGAGATAAAGGAATCAACATTAGCTAGATTGTTTCCTGATTTGACTAAGGATCAAGTAACAAATGCAGTCAAGAGGCATAATAATAGATTCACTCCCAAACATAGAGCTTTTAGCATTTTACAAAAAAAAATTGAGGAGGTAGTTACAAAATCCACAAGATTGTGGAAGATAGTTTATAAGAAAATAGAAGATGTGTATAATGAGAATATAAGGCAGAGGAAAGTGTCAAGATAAAGGAGAAGAAGGCATCAGGAATCAAAGAAAAAGAAAAGGAACAAGTGGAGAGGAAGGTTGAAAAAGAAAAAGAAGATGAAAAGGCACATGTAGAAGAAAAAGAGGAAGAGAAAGATACAATAGTGCAACAAGATCAAAATGTGCAAGACACACAAGTATACCCTCCTAGTCCTCCTCATGCCACTGTCACACCTGCAAAGATTATCAAAATCAAGGATGTTACAGACACTTCAAGTCCAAAAATCAATCCATTAACTACAGAGGATTTAGAAATCCTTGACCAATCAACACTAGTAGCAAAATTATGTTCAAATCTTGTATTGGTCAGTGTTGATGAATTGCAAAATCCAGTAGTCAAAACAAAGGCAGTCAAGGTAAAAACACAAAAACCACCTTCGATCATACAACCTACTTGTATTCTATTCCTTCCTCCACCACCTCTACCAAGTGTAGTCAGTGATACACTTCAAATGCCGAGTATGGCAACAAGGGAAACTAAAGAAACAACTGAATAGCCAGCAAGTTCAACCCCACCTAGTGTTCATCAAAAGGATATACAAGCTGAAGAAAAAGATGAGACAAGCAAGAAAGAGGAGTCTGCAATACAAATGTTGGTTGCATTACCTAAATCTGGTACTCCAACATAGACTCTTCAGTAGCCAAGCACCAATAGGTTACAATTACAAATCAGGACACCAGGCTCGAGCTCATCAAAGGTAGCCAGGAAACTTCACTATGGAATTCCTGAGCTTGATGAAGAAATAAAAATTCCATATTATGAATCCAGCACTCTCATTGAAGAAAAGATAAATGAAATTCAGAGTGCATTGGACAGAAGAAGGAGATGAGAAGCACTAAGAAGAGAACACAAGCACAAGCTTACCTTGAATGAAATCAAAGACATATTCATCGAAGCTTTCTGCTTACAGTCTCTAGATGAGTCAAAACCAATTGTAGAACAACTATCTGATATAGTTGACCAGGTGACTAGTGAAGACCAAGAAACAAATGCCAAACTACTGGAATGCTCAGAAAGAAAATTCCAAGGCAAGGTAAACAAGAAAATATCTAGTGATATAGCACTATCACAAGTAGAGCTGGCTAAGAAAATAGAAAAAGTCAAAATTGTACTAGGAAACATATTTTCCCTGTACAACAAGTTGTGTGACTTTTCCACATTCACATAGGATACTAGCTAGAAGATACTAAGCTTGGAGAAAAATTTGAAGATTTCTGGTATGCAACTCCCCACAAATCTAGCTTAGAGTGAGAAGCATTTTGCCCAATCGCTTTACACACAAACAGAGTTAGTTGTCTTAGCAGCAGAGGAGGCAACCACAAAAGCTAAATTGATGCAAATCCAATCCTTTATCACTCCTCATTTGGAATTACTTCACAAGGAGTAGATGAATGCAAAGACAATCCACAAGAAAGACCCCAATCTTTCTACAACTGATGGACTTGTACACCTAGCAGCAGAGATTGTCATCCAACATAAGTCATTGGATGTTGCACTAGAAAATTGGGATGTAGCTCTAAAGGTACTCCTTGAAGTAAATAGTACATTTTTGGCCAAGTATGGCATTTCCTTATAAGACCTTTGACATAAGTGTCAAAAAAGGGGGAGAATAAGTATGAAGTGAGTGTTAAGTAGAAATTAAGTATGGGGGAGTTAAGTACAGAATGAAATGGTAAGTATGATGAAAGGAGGAGATAGAGAATTTTTGACAAATCTTGTATAACATATTAGTTAGAATGCAGAAACAAGACATAAGTCACAAAGTGTATAAGGCATAATCAACTCACGAGGATTCATAAGGTATATTGTTATTTGTTTCTAAAAAAAATTTTTTGAAGTGAATAAGAGGATGCATGAAATAATGCCAAGATCATAGGATCTTAGTTAACTGTTTTTGCCACTCATGTCAAAGGGGGAGATTGTTGGTTTAAAGAATAATTTTGACAGCTGAGTGTCAATACACTTAAACATTTTTCACTATACATGCTGAGAAAAAAGTAGGTGCCAAGTGATATGTTTCGAGTTATTCAAGTGTCGAGTTATTCAAGTGCCAAGTGATATCAAGTGCCAAGTTATTCAAGTGTCGAGTGATATCAAGTGCCAAGTAATATCAAGTGCCATGTTATTCAAGTGTTGAGTAACATAAGGTACTGAGTGATACAGTTTTGTTTGGTGCTGAGCTATCCAAGAAATAGCATGTGTCGAGCATCAGTAATGCTTCAGGAGCCAAGTAACTCAGAATATCAGCATAAGAGTTTGTAATTGCACAAACTATGATGTAAACCATTTTTGTAACTGACATAAGGTAAATCTTGAATGATCTAGAGCTAAGAATGAATCTTTTACATTTCCTATGCAATCTGCATGCAGCCAATTGGAAAATTGGGAAGGCATGCAACCAATCAGCAAAAAGGGAAGTATTGAGTGGGAAATTGAGATTCAATGTGGATCATAGATCCATATCTAACCCTAAATCCTCAAATGTCTTTATAAGGAAGATAAAATTTCATTGTAAAAGATGCGAGCGGATATACAAGGGTGTATAAGGAAATCTACTTTCAAAACAAGGGTTATCAGATCACAAAGGATCAAGATCAGAGAAAGCAGAACAAGTGCCTACATTCAGCAATCAAGGATTGCAAACTATCAGGTTTATAATACCTAATACTCTCTTACCATTGTATTAGAAAGGAAATCCTATGTAGATAGGTTGTCTTAACAGCTATTTGTAGATCCTTATCAAAAGGTGATTAAATCCTTTAACAGGGTGACACTTCATGTTAAGTGTTTGTAAATCCTTTAACCAGGTCACTATTGACACAGTGTAAAGCCTTTAACAGGGTAGGCCTTTAATAGGGCAGACCATCAGAAGTGATTGAACCATATTACTGCAGTGAATTTTTGTGGGTATCATCCCCACCCCAGTTTTACCTTCTTATTTCTGGAGGGTTTTTGGGTTACCAAATTCCAGTGTTATGTGTTGTTGATGCATGTTTTAGTTTCATATTTTCATGATGTATTTACATGCATGCAATTTACTTTTAGATTAAAAATTTATTGGATAAAGTATAATACTTCTAATTCACCCCACCCCCCCCCCCCCCCCCCTCTCATTAGTATTCTTTCCATATTTGAATATTCCAACACAAGGTTACTACATACATTAGTACTAAAAGATAAAACATCCATCAGACAAAAGAACACAATGATTTGGTGACCCAGAAACCTTTCAAATAGAAAGTAAAACTAGGGTGGGGATGATACCCACAAAACTTTACTACTACAGCATAAAGTTGGCCTGTTAAGGCTTATATTGACCATTTCTGGTCATCTGCCCTATTAGGAGCACAAAGGACTGCTAGGTCCACCTTGTTAGAGGATTTACAAACATACAATAAAGTATGCACTCAATTAAGAGATTTATACAAAGACTGTTAAGTCTACCTTGTTAAAGGATTTAAAAAACTGATTCACCTATTAAGATGAAGCAATGGATCTGCTTACAACTAATTTGTGATAAGATCCTTTATGCATTGATCACCTTATGTGATGGATATAACCTTTTTGTCTCTGTAATGACCTTGATGTATTCCTTGAACTGCTGTTGATAATCCTTCGCAGGCACTTCTCAAAATTACTTCACATTACTTAGCTATTGCTTCATTCATATGATATCGTACAATACACCTTACATATATACCTTTCAAATTTACAAAACTAAAAGGTCATCCAAAATAAAAGTGAACAAATACATTACAAAGTCAACCCAATAGTAACTAACTTAGGTTCATTGAACTGACTCGATGACCTTCTGATACATGGCATCCACTGCATTACTCGGCATCATCATGTACTCGATAGAAGTGAAGGCTCAGTCCATACTAATCACTTGATGTAGTTCTGAACTCGGTGACCACTGGTGACTTGGTAGATGTAGTGTCACTTGGTAGATATTGCACACTAAGTTTACCTTGCTTTACTCGGAAAACACTACTTCTTCCAATGCTTAGTTTACACTGAATCTTCATGACACAAACTGACTACTTAGTAGACACTGTTGATCTTCACATTTCCTAAATTCACTTAGTAGCCACTATCTTCTCAGTGTAAACTACTAAACTCTTCAAAGCTTGGTTAACACTAGAATGCTTGGTGAGTGTAGAAAATTAAGTGTTGAGCTTGGTAGCTATATTGATATGGATAACTGTTGTCACTAATGGAAATACTAACTTAATGCCAATAACTTTTATGTGGCAACATGATTTTTGTAGTAATAATCAAATTCTTTCATTGAGCACTAATAGTAATGGGTTTAATTTTAATTGGATATGGTGTCTGGTCTGTAGAGGCATCTTTCCATGATAAGTAAGTAATTGTAGTTGCAATGGTTCGGTTGGGCATCTATGATCATTTTTGGCCTGCCCTTTGGTTTTAGAGGTTTATCCTTTTAAAAATTTATGATGTTGGACTACTATCATAATAAAGTTATCATTTGAATTAGGATATTTGGCATTGTTATTAATTTCTTTAGGAGAATACTTGGGTAAAGCTTTATTTTTCTATTTGGTTAGGCCTATTTTGTCATTATTTATGGAAGTTAGGTTAACTCTGATTGTGGATCCTCCATCTATCTTCTCATAAAATATTTTCCCTATTTATAATTAGAGATAAAGAGATTTGGCTTTATGTCATGATTTTTTAACTGGTTGTTTGGAAGTGATCAGACAGGGATAATATAATCAGATTCTTATATGTAAGAGAAGACTTGTAACCTTGTCAGAGGTGGTAGGGAATGCTAAGGGGTGTAATTTCTCTATTATGCTTATTACCTTCTAAGTTTGTAATTTTACTCTAGATATTCAAACTGGGGTATGCCCCCTTTATTTTGTAATAATAAAGGACTATGGTCTCGGGCTAGACTAGAGGTTTTATTTCCCTATTCTTTCCTACCAATGCCCGTTTGAATGAAGGAACGCTATTGTAATTGTTTATTTAATTTTAATAAATATTATTATGGCCTATGGCCATTTATCAATCAAAAAAAAATATTATTATATATATATATATATATATAATATTTTATATAAATAATTAAATTAACATCATGATTTTGACATGCTCAAGCTTAAAAGTAAAATAATAATAATTAATAACAATTTCTTTAACAATATTTATTTCAACATTTTTCTCTATATTAATTAATATGCTATGTAAATTCTTTTCAATGACCATGGCTCTATTTTGAGCCAAGTTTTATAAGATTGAAGATAAAGTCTATTTCTATCTGAAATCGAGACACGTGTACTCAAAGATTCTACCTAAATTCTCAACCATTGCATAAAAGAAAGATCGACAACCCGAGATGAATTTCAGGCCGATTTGGAGAATATTTTCCCATATGCCTAGATTCATCCAGAATCGTGACACGTGTCCACTCATTGGAAGACTTGGTTAATATTATTAATAATTATGTTTATAAACAATTATTACACTTATCAATATATTTTAATAATTCGTAGATAATTAAACTATATTACATATTAATTTTGAAACTAAATAATAAATATGAATACAAATATAACATTTGTAATTATATTTTAAATTTTAATTTTATTTAAATTAAACTATTGTCATTATAATTTATTATTAGTACTTGATGATAGGCTTAGGCCTAAGAGCTAAATATTTCATTTTCAATGTGATTCATTAACGTTAATATTTTTTATTTTTTTAATGTAAGTGCATTGGTTTATATTATATATTTTTTATAAATTATAATATGTTTTTTTGTCATTCAATTAAAAATAATATTACTTATATTATATAACAATTTAAGGTTTATTATTATTAAAAAATATTATTATTTTTATATTATAATTATTTATTATATAATAGAATATATAATATAATTATAACCGTATGATATATATGTAATAGTACATATTTATCAATATTTAAATTTAAATTAACATCATTACATAAAAATATAATTATATAACATTTTTATTAATTAAAATATTTTATATATTATAATAAATTTATTAAATTTAAATTAGATTTATATAAAAACTAAAGGCAAGTACTAATGGCACTTGTTTCATATCTTGCACCAATTTTATTTTATAAAATTTAATATATCTTCATTGAATTTTTCATATCATCTTTACAATAAAAAGTTTATGATAGAAAAGAAAATCATTTCTATAATAGAAAAAAAAATCTCCTTTATTTATATTATATTATAAATATTATAATAATTATTATAAATTATATTTTTTTTAAAATTTATATATATATAATTAATCCAAAATCGGGACACGTGTACTCTAAGATTCTACCTGAAATCTCAACCATTGACTAAAAGAAAGATTGACAGCCCAAGATGAATTTCGGGCCAATCTGGGGAATGTTTTTCCATGTGCCTAGATTCATCTAAAATCAAGACACGTGTCCAGTCATTGCAAAGCTCGATTAAGTGTCAGGATTTAGTTAATTTATTAATAATTATGTTAAGTCTTTTAAAAAAATATTACTTAATCTTGACTCAGCAATGCCATGATTGTAAAGTAAAAGGTAGATCAATGCCAACGGGAATGACTTGGGATGAATTTCGGGTAAAATTTGGATCTACTATCATTGTTGTCAATAAACATATGAAATTGTGACACGTGTCCTTGACAAGTGTCATGATTGACATGTATCATGATTCCAGATGACTCTTGACAATAGTGATAGGGTTTCACAAACTAACCTGAAAATCATATCGATAATTAAGTTCATTTTTTACTAATTTATTTATTTAAAATGAAAAAATGTATTCAAATGTAAATTAATGTAATAAATTTTTACTTTTTTTCATTATTGTTATGTACATTACTAAATTATTGAGTTTTGACTATTTATGTCATTTACATGTACATTGTACATATTATTAGTAAAGTACCTAAAACTATTAATTACTTAATACTTTCATTTTAACTTTTAACTATTAAACCTCTATGTTTTTAGAATATGAAGTTGAAAGTTCTCCAAGTCAAGTCTGATATGATAGGGTCTTCAAATTTCAAATTTTCAAAGATTGGCAAAATTCCATTTTGTGTTCTGAAGACTGAAAGTGTGAAACTTGAGTACCAGACGACAACACCAATTATCAAATATTGATTCTAGGTATTTAATCTTTTAAAGACTTTTTTCATTGTAATTTGAAACAATAGAAATCTTGATTTTAATTGTCTTAGGTTTACACTTTACAATTATTTTAAATAGGGCCTAAAGAAAAAATTTGTGTAACAACCAATAGCAAGCATGGGCAAAACAAATTCAAAAACCTCTAGTACGAGTGCAAGCATAAAGGAAAAGAAACACATTATAGAACTCAGGAAAGTGTTATAAATCGCAAGTTTCACTGATGAATGTCATGATATTTTTGATCCTGTTATCCATGGAGATTTTGGAATTATGGGAATTATACATTCATTGTTTAATAAGTGGAAAGATCCACTGATGGGGAGAAATTATTATGAATATAACAATAGTATTCATTCACATACAAATAAACTAGTTACTCTGGTTACTAGATTAACAAACCTTGTTGTATCCAAAGTATTCCCTTGCCCTAAAATTGTAATGCTATGTGATCAAAATTATGATGAAAATAGAAAGGAAATTGTTAACCAAAACACTCAGGAGGATATTTTATCCATAACTGAGAGTCAATTTTTCACTCTATTAGACCTAGGGCTAGGGTTTAAACTAGAAAGCTTTAACAAGTGCATTGACTTGGATAAACTAGCATAGACTTATGACAAATTGGAAAGAGTTTTTCAAGATTCATTTATTAAGGGTTTAATAAACTCAGAGTACTCTACTAGTGTTACACTGGACATAGACCATAGGCCTCTTTATCAGTATGATATTTTTGTGCCATGGGTTTAGAATACTATTTCTTTGGTATCATTTTGTCTAGGATTGGACAGTAACAAGGAAGTGGGGGCCAATATTCTTGAAATGATCTATAATATCCATTGTTGAGGTCAGTCAGTTGAGAAGGTAAATGTAAGATATAATTTTGTTTAGCACATTGTTGAATCTATGCAACAACAACTACTAATGATTAAACAAAGTAAAACTATAGGTAAGACGAACACATTTAGGTTCACAAGTTACTTGTGCTACCTTCTTTTAGCAAAGCATTGCCCAATATTTGAGATAGAGAACAACAAACTTGATATTGAGGTCTATAAGTTTGATGAGAAAACTCAGAATAAATTAGAGACTCCAAGTCTAGTATATTAGTGGACACATAAGATGAGGATGACTACTATAAATAAAAACTACAACCATTTTTTAGACTTCTTTTTGGCACCTATTTACCAAAAAATCACAAGCACTTCGATGCCTAGATTGCCTGTGTCTTGTAAAGGTTGCATTCAACTGGAAATTCAGATTCAATTGGTTGACTGGTTCTTCATGGAAGAATACACTATCTTAAGGTTTTACGGTTTAGCAGTTGAACCCTACAAACTTCTAATGCATGTTAGAGAAAGCATTTTTGCACTAAACTTTTCAATGGACAATAAAAGAAAATGATATTTCCTTCCTTTCCTTTCACAATTGGAGGCCTCACATTTGAGAGAAAGGCTTTCAAAGTGGCAAATGAATTGGTAACTTTTTTGGCTTTGATTTTGTCAATCACTAGAATTATGATCCACTGACCATAATAAAAATGAGACTTATTGCCAATGGGAACTCTACGAGAAAATATCAACATCGGAAGATGCCATTGATAGAAAAGTTTAAAAACAAAGATTCATGGGATGGGGTTAAGAAAGAGATGGAGAAACATGCAATAGAGAATAATATTTCAATGCAAGAATTGTCATCCTAAATTACAATATTGTACAAATTAGAGTCTCTGACATACTTAAATTTTTACAAGAAAGCATCTGAACCTTCTAAGAGGTCTACACCGAAAGCAATTAAAGAGGCATGTGCATCTGCTTTGTGGTGTCAAACCAAGATGACTGATTTTTGGAAAATGAGGCAAAATTTGGGTGAACCAAGGACATCAACTAGTTTTGATGAAATTGAGGAGGATGAACTTTTCAGTGATTGTTGGAATAAAGAGCATCCAGCTATACTATATGCTTTTAGAAATGACAATGATAATGAAACATAGAAGGACCTCAAGTCTGATACCGACATTCAAGGTATTCAGGATTTTGGGTAAACCAAGGGCAGAGATATTATTAAACTTCAAATGAGTGGTTTTTTTAAACAAATGTATAGTAAAGGGGCAACTATGATACAAAAAAAGGGTTATGCAAGTATAGGGCCCATTGGTACAAGTGGTGAAGGGATTTGGAATCTAGTTCCAATACCAAACCCTCCTAAAAGAGGATTTAATCCAATCATTAGACTCTCTAAGATTAAAGATGATTCATCTAGAAAGGAAAAAAAACATTATACTTCTACTTCTAAAGGTCATCCGAACACATTATTTGTTAAATTTTCAAATCCAGTTGTAGTTGATCCCACTAGCACTAGCACTGGCACTAGCATGGATGAACCTTGTGCAAAAAAGAAAAAAGTTACGACAATTACACTGCTAGCAATGTCAATGGTTACTTTACCAATTTATGCAATAGTAGCTTATGTAAAAAACCCAGAAAATAGTCCTAAAACACTAGGATTTGGAATGGGCCATCTTCATCCTATTGGAAATCCTCAAAATACAATTGTAGGTGGAGTAAGTTTAATTGGAGCTGGAGGAGCATACAATGATACAACTGATAATTCACCTTTCAAGCATTCAATTGTGTTAGCAAACCCAAATTTTAGTTTGAACAAGTTTGCATTAAAGTTTGAACAGACAAGCAAAAGAAATAGGAAAATTATGAAGACTTTGAAAAGTGATGCAGTTGCTGAATGTTAGGGATCTACTAATAGAATATTTCCAACATATGATTCAAACAATGAAATGATGAACTTAATGGTTGTTATGCCCCTGGGTAGAGATAATAATCTACCAAAAAATGTAATAAATCGTAATGGTATACAAGTTACTAGTCTTCAAATGGATTTGTCAAAAGTGAAAAATATTGACAAAATCAATATATCAAAAGAGAGGAAAAAAATGGTCTACTCTACACTTTTGAAAGCGGAGAGGGAAAATAAAAGGCTTACAAAGAAAATAGAAAAGTTACAGGCAGACCTGATAATGTGAAGGCCAAGGAGAAAGTAGCAGACAATAGGTTCAAAGAATTGCAAAACAGGATAAAGAATTCTTCTCCTATAGAGGCAATTGTCTAGCAAGAAAAGATGAATGAACAAGTGCAAAATTTGACTAAAGAATTGGATGAGTGCCAAAAAAGACTTCGGCATGAAAAAGCCTCTACTACATAGTTGTTCAAGTTTGTAGAGAGTAGTGCATAGGTCAACAATAAATTGAAAACTAACATGGACTTTGCTATCAAGGAAAATAATAATTTGAAGATTGAATTGGCGAATGAAAAAAAAAGAGGAGTCTAAGGCAAGGATGATTTATAATTTTCAAAAGGAATTAGGGAATGAGAAGAAAAAAGAGGAATCTAGTGCAAACAAAATCCACAATTTGAATAAGCAATTGGAGAATATGGAAAAAAGAAAGGAGTCAACTACAAAAATAATCCTTGATTTGAAGACGGAATTGGAGAATGCGAAGAAAATGGAATCTAGTGCTATTGCAAGCACTAACACAATCCAACATACACAAGTACATTTAACCCTAAATTTTCACCTTAAATTTTGACCATCAAATATAAATTGCTTGGTGGGTTGTCATTATAAAGGAAACTTCTTCTTATTTTTAATGCATGCTCGTGTTGGTTACAATTGTGACCAATGCTTTATATTTTGTGTTGGTATCAATTGTGACCAACACAAGAACATAAACATTAAAAAAAAAGTGGCAAACGTCAGTTGAGTTTATATCATTTGATCATTTGGGCATCACCAAGAGGATTGGAGGTATGTGCAATTTATTAGAGTGAATCCTAAGGATTGAAGCCTAAGCTTTGAATTAGCTTAGAAAATGAGAATGTGAGGTCAATAATGAGCTTATAAAAGTGAAATCTTTGCATAAAAAGATAGTAGTAGTGGAAATATAACTCTCATTCCCAAAAATATACAGGTGACCATAAAAAAAATTTTGTGGAGGAATAGGGTCTCATTTGTAGAAATCTACAGATGGTAATAACAGAACTTTTAAGGAGGAATAGGGTTCATTTACATTGTTGGAGGAGTAAATTGAGTAACACCACAAGATAATTTGGAAGTGAGTGTATTTTTGTTGCAAGTTCTTCAACATTTGCCCTTACCTTGATGATTCCTTTGAATCATTTGTTGCAAGTTCTTACACTGCATTGGCATTTTGACACATTTTAGGGCAACATTAATCCATTTTTGCCCCTAAACAGGTTTTCACTCCTTATATACCTTTACATTTTTGTCTTTCATTTCTATATTTTGTATTTGATAGCTCATTTTTGGGTAATACACCTCTACATTTTTTTCTTTCACATGGCTAGGGTTTAATAGTTCCATATTGGGGTCAAGATCCAGTAGTGAACATAGCAGAGCCCGTTCGAACATACATAAATAGCTGTTATGATTCCACATTTTTTGATATTTTTGGTTCCATACCCATCCACTTCTCATGGGTGGGCTATTCTATAGTCCTTACCTTCCACAGCAACCATAGTCAGTCACAGCCATAGTTAGTGACAAATTAAATTACCCAACCACTTCATACCCAACTACAGATATATTGGTAAACCCACTAAAAAAAATAGCACAAAAAACCTACAACCGACATTCAAAATGGAAAGGAAACAAAAACCAAAAATTTAGGTGGATAGCACAACCCAAACCAAAGCCTAAAGAAGTGGCAACACCTTCTCCTTTAGCTCCTACTGAATTACTTGAATTTTTTTTCCATCTTCTTGAACTCTTTCTTATCAGACACAAGGTTGTCCTTTATCTTCTTTTGGGCACTAGTGCATGTACATTTAAAAAGGTTATAGGCTTTTCTTTCTTAATCTGGTTCTTCAAGATGTAACACAAGCATTGAAGTAGCATCTGGTTCAACATTCTTGATTAGTCTATTTAGACTTTCCATAGTAGCTTCTATATTCCATGGACAACTAGTCAGGACACATTTGATTACATCATCCATTCTTTATATTTCTCCTTTCAACTCCTTGACTATAGTATCATTTTTTACTATTCACCTTATCCATCTCCTTTGAATTTCTACTAGCCTCCCTAGTTTATAGCTCTTCAACTTTGGTCATTCAGATTAAGGATCTTGAATGGATTAAAGGACCATTTCTCAAGCCTGAAATTGCACAAGGGGACATTTTTTTTAATTTTAAGAACACCAAGAAGTGGATCAACACTTACATCCCTAAGATCCCCCTCCAAGATTTTGACATTGTTATACAAGATCCATGACATTGAGCATAGGAATGTGCATTTTTCTATTCTCCTTTTCCTTTACCCCTATCTTGTTTTCCATTATAATATGAATTGAAATTTCCTTTGAATTTCTATTAGCCCCCCTAATTTGTAGCTCTTCAACTTTGGCCTCAAGGGCTCTATATTTAGATAGAGTGTCTTGAATGGATTAAAGGACCATTTCTCAAACCTAAAATTGCATAAGGAGACAAAATTTGTAATTTGAAGTACACCAAGAAATGGATCAGCACTTACATCCCTAAGGTCCTCCTCGAAGATTTTGACATTGACTTCCACAAGATCCATGACATTGAGTGTAGGAATGTGCCTTTTTCCTATTCTCCTTTTCCTTTGCTCCTATCTCCTTTTTCTTTATAATATGAATCAAACTCTTCATTAATTAATCAATGGATTCCTAAGGAGACAACTAGATATTATGGTCAAATGAATCATCATAATCCACCAATATCATGGTCTGCTCCTCTTCATCTGCTAGTTCCTCCTAAATGATAGATTTTTTGAGCTTTTTGGTTCACCGTAAGCATAACAACATCATTTTGCATATAGCATAGTGAATGGAGAGAAAGAATGATAATAATATTTCCACAAACTCATAAGAATTTTCTCTTTCCTCAACCTCCCCCGTTTCCATACTATATTTCCCTTATTCGCTTGAAATATCCTTTTTCTCTTCATACTCACTCTCCCCTTCTAACTTCATAGGAATCTCTATGTAATTAAAAAGACCCTTTTTTCTCTTAGAAGACTCATGGGTGGAAGCATCAAGATCAGTGATAATTTTTTATTTTTTTTCCTTTGTTTCTTTCTGAAACCTTAATTTTATCCTTTGGCACTAAAACACACAAAGAAATAAGGTTTAGGATATTGTTCATGATGTAGATACAAACCAGCCTTATTAACCCCTCATGGATGATTGGCTAATTGGGTTTCTCTCTAAAAAAATTAATTATATGAGTGAGAGAATAGATAAGGAAGAAAGGGAAAAAAATAATCTTTTTATATCTAAAATTGTTAAGAAAAGAAAAGTAATAATTATGATCCCTATAATACCTCCCATCAATGGTCACATATTCCATCACAACAATCAAGACCTTGTTTCAAATAATCTTAATGGATGATAAAACATACACCCCACCCTTCTCCTTAACCAATTCTCCATCCTCCTTTTTAGGGAAAACACTAACAAAAAAATCAAATACTTTTTTATGATGGGAAAAATGCTTAGCTTTTGGGCTTAGACCTATAATTTTGGCCATGATATCAACATTATGCTGCAAATTTTTTCCACCCAAATAACCTATAACTTTGAAAGTCACCCCAATAGATTGGATAAGAAGGAGACACCATCACTCACTTCTACCTAGAATTTTATGGGCATCCATATTCCCCCACAGAATGCCCCACTTAACCATCTGCCATCAGCCATCTTGCATTTAAGGGTCGTGGCAACATTCTTGTAGTTGTGTTTCAAGCTTTTTGGGGAATTCTATTATAGAGTGTCAATTTTTCTTCTTGATTCAATTTCCTATGTTCATTTTACTCTTCTTATCACTACATATTATTATAAGGTTCTTCTCCATCCCTCAAAAAAAGCAATAACTAGGTCAAGTTACTATTGCCAATTTAGTAACATTTTGGGTACATATGAAGATGTTGATCTAAAAATTCAGAGATATACGTGGCTTTTGGTATAATGACAACTATACGTATGATATCAGATCCTAAGGGTGTAATTTATTTTTGTTACTTTTCTTTGAGAGTTCTTTAATTGAGATGTTTTACAGCTAAAACAATATGTTCAAAAATACTTTGGTGGCATTTGGCAGTATTTAAGAGATAAGCTTTTAATATATCCAAGAGTTGCATTGTAACTGCAATCCCTACATTCTTGTCCATTCACTCATTTTAACAAAGGTTAATATTATAGCCTTCACTAATAATCATATATTAATTATATAGCCTTCACTAATAATATAGTGTTATTGAAATTGGGATATTCAAGTGTCAAACATTACAATAAGAACATATATAAAGCCATGGCACCAACCTAAAGACTTTGATGGTCTCAACCCGATTACCAAATGTGAGGTACAATCATGAAGAAGTAAAACAAAGGATCATTCTTGTCTTATTTTTACATTGTACTAAATGCACCTCGATAGTTGAGATTTTTTTTGTGCTAAATTAATGTATTTGTGAAATATGCTCTACACTCATCCTGTTATCCCAAGAGCCATAAAAACCTCTCATCCCACACAACATCTTCCATAAGCCTCCAATGTAACATAGTACTTTTTTACTTGAAAATTACATGATATCATTATGGAATCTTTGATTTTTTTTAAAAATATTAGTAGGTTCAGCTTATATAAATTATCATGGCTTGCTAGTCATAACAATCTTCAACTAGTTTAAGTCTTCTCAAGCCCCACATCTTATGTTGTATTTGATCATTTGTTTGGCCATACACTTGTCCTATTGCTTCTCAATCTTGACCATGATATTTTGCAAGGTTTTCTTTCTTCTTACAATTTAGTAGGACATTCATCTCCATGTTCCCAACCCTTACTATGCTTGTGCTCTTAGTTTCAAGAGGAATCCTTATTGAGCCATGAAACTCTATAAAGGTTAGGATGAGGCAACTTCTTCAATCCAAGCTTCTCTACCATTTCTATTGAGGCTATATTATCATTTGAACCAAAATCTACAATAACTTTGTAGACCTTACCTCTTAGCTTGCAGAGAGTTCTAAATAATGTCTTTTTTTGGGGAGGTTCTTGCTTTGTGACAATCTTCAATAGGGTTCTATTGAACATTAGAGACTCTCCTCTCTCTGGATCAGCATTTCCTCTTGCCCCTTGGTCACTTTGTGCATCCTACTCTTGAGCCAAATGGACTCTCCTATTCCCTTCTTGGTTGTTGCTACCCATTTTCTCAAGAAGTGCTTGTATGTAGCAAGTGCAATAAGTAGAGGTAGAGTTATGGAAGGTCAACCAAGTATTTGTTTCTTTTCATTTTTTATATTTCTTTATCTCTTTATCAATCTAT
This sequence comes from Cupressus sempervirens, assembly GCA_028749045.1. NCBI lineage: Eukaryota > Viridiplantae > Streptophyta > Pinopsida > Cupressales > Cupressaceae > Cupressus > Cupressus sempervirens. Next base: position 808,260,612 of record CM053786.1, on the reverse strand, counting down.
CTCTCTATCTATACCTCTTCCTATCTATCTTGCTTTAGTATTCATTTCTATATGTGTCTTCCTCTTACTACTCCATCTGCAGGTTGCAAAAAAATCATACTTCTTCCACCAACAAGTCATTCCATTTAAGAAAGACCATGTCTGATGATATCAATGCACAAAAAAATAGGGAGACAATTTCTAGACTGTGGTCTAACTTAAAAAGAAAAGGTGATGGAAAATGTTATTGTCCTTGCAAAATTTGTAAGGGCTTAAAGACCACTAGTACATTAGGCCCCCATTTTTGACCAAAGGCTTATTTGGGTTGTTAAATTCATTTTTTTTGAAAAAATGGGCTTCATATGGTCAAAATTTTGACCATGGTTAAATTGGAGATAATTTAATTTAATAAAGTATGAACACTTTAGATTAAATTAAATTGAAATCAATGTGGCTAATATGAGTGCATACTATAGGGATTAAATAATGAGTATGATGAATGCAAATTAGGGTTTTTTGCATCTGACAATTAAGTCAAGTAGCGAGTAGTAGAATGAGGATTGCCTATTAGAATAGGTTTTAGAATTGGTAAAAATAGACCAGAATTGGTGATCATGGCAATGAGCCAATTTTGGGGTATTACAGATACAAGTGCCCTTGGTTGTTGTCAGAGTAGCAGAGCAATGCTATAAAAGAAGTCATAAAAAAAATTATTTCCCATAGGATTTGCTACGAACATAAACAATCTCATATTAAAGAAAAGTGAATTTGGGCTAGGGTTGAAAACACACAATTGGCATACATTTATTATAGTAATTCATGTTATTTTGTATTCACTATATATTTGTATACTGCATGTAGTTTTAATTGCATTCTTTTATAAAATATTGACAAGATCATTTTACAAATATTGCAATATGTTCTACCTCTATCTCTCCCACACCATTTCACTAACAATGTCAAACAGGTTATATATGATCTTGGAAAATACATGAGGTGGTTGTCATCTAAAGAAATCAATAAAGAAGATATTAAATATTGGAAGAGAAAAATTCCTCTTCTTATGTGTGAAATGCAAAAGTGTCTACCTCCAATTTTTTTCAATGCACAAGAACACTATCTCATACATCAAGTTGAGGAGATTGAATCGTGTGGACCTATACCAACCAAGTCAATGTGGATGGTTGAGAGGTACTTAAATTTTTTGAAAGGCTTGGTTCAACAGAGAGCACATCTTGAGGGTTCTATGGTGGAGGGATATATGGTATACCAGACCATGGTGTACATTAGTGAATATCTTCCTAATTTTGCAACAAAGATCCATGTAGATCATATTTGGGATCCCAACTCAATTAAAAAATTTGAAGGGGAGTACTTGATGGGCAAAGGTAGATCAAAGAAAGTGAGAGTTAAATCTAAGATGTTATTGTAGTTAATTAATTCTTATAAATCTTCAATATAAGTTATTTATAATTGGTTTTTTTTTTATATAGGTGGTCGAGAGTGGGATGCAACACATTTGTATATTGAGAAAAATCTTGATTGGATGATGGTATGGATTTAAAAATGTCAACAAAATGGTTTCTCATTAACATGGGAAGGTGTTGCTTCATTGGTTACAAAATCTTGTTGTAATGAAGATTCCAATGTTACGCCGATGATAGTTGATCTAGTAAAGGGTTTAAGAGGTGGAGAGGTATGTACAAATTTATTAATGATCATAACTTGACGTATGTTTCATATCAACTCACAATGCAAATAATTTACACATGCTTCAAAAATTTTAGGTCAAGCACCACAAAGCTATGTATTATCATGGCCACAAATTTCACATAAAAAAGTTGGATGACACAAAGAAAACTTGTGATTTTGGGAAACTGCAATTTTTTAGGTCACCAATATATCATCTAGAAACAACATACATCCCCAATAATCTCAAAATAAATACTATGGAATCTTGGATGACATAATTGAGTGCAACTTTAACTCCTTTAAAGTAGTTCTATTTGTCATCAAATGGTACAAGTTACGACTAAATCAAAATGATCCAGATAGAACGGTTATTCAACATGATAATAGATTTACAATGATTAATACAAGGTCGTTTGAGTTAGTTGGAGATGAGCACTATGTTCTTCCAAGCCAATGTGAGCGAGTGTTTTACTCAGAGGTTTCACATAAATAGGGTTGGTCATTTTTTGTTAGACATGATCCAAGAGGAAGGCCGATAAAGTATAATGTTATGGAAGAAGAAGATATTGAAGATAATGAAGAAGTAGATGATAAAGATCAAGATGATGATGATGATGATGATGATGATGATGATGTGATGATGATGATGATGATGATGATGATGATGATGATGATGATGATGATGATGATGATGATGGTGATGATGGCGATGGTGATGGCGATAATGATGGTGATGATGGTGATGATGGTGATGATAATGATGATGATGATGAGGATGATGAAGAAGAAGATAATCAATGACATAATTGAAATGATCAATGAAATGATTGACATGATTTATTACTTTTAATTGTAATGATTACATATTTATTATGTTCAATTCTAATGATTACATCATATGTTATTTATAATTACTATGAATGTTTATATTGTGTTAGATTATTACCCTTTTTGCAAACAGGAAATTGATTACAAACATCATCACCCCTTCTATTGATGATCTTGCATTCCATATATAAGGTAAATTTGTTCATGTTTACGATATTGCATATTGTTCATGTTGTCTTCTAAGTTATTTGTAGTATACATGTATTATGTAAATTTTAGCTAACTTAAGATAAATGATTAACATATGCAGGAAATTTGATTACATATTTATTGTGTTCAATTCTAATGATTACAACATATGTTATTTATAATTACCAATATTTATATTGTGTCTAATTATCACCCTTTTTGCAAACAAGCAATTGACGACAGACATTGTCACTCCTATTGATGATCTTGCATTCCATATATAAGGTAAATTTGTTCATGTTTATGATGTTGCATATTGTTCATGTAGTCTTCTAATTTATTTGTAGCATACACCTATCATGTAAAATTTTAGCTAACTTAAGATAAATGATTAACATATGCAGGAAATTTGACCCCTTTGGCATGGATCGTGCATAGTGACATGGATCAGTAGGTATAAGTCAATAAATAGACATAATTTTCTTATATTCTTCTTGTTTATCATTGAGCATGTATGTTATAAATAGACATATTATATAATCATATAATTTATATATAGACAAAGAAGGTCCGTATAGAAATATAATTGTATAATCACTTTCAACTTACTACATTTTATATCTCTCACGTATAGACAAAGAAGAACTACACGTATGAGTCATGACTTGATTATTCTATATACATTATTTAAATATTATCAAATTTTCATTTGATGGATTGTAGGACCCACCAAATAGGTACTTGTTAGATCTATGTACATCGAATGAGGGAAATGAGGAAATGGTAGATGAAAGCTCTACATATAGTACAACTAAAATAGGGAGATCAACTAGAGGTCAAAAGATTAAAAAAAAAATTGATAAACGCATGCAGTTTTTCCTTGCTAATGAGGGTTCATGTTCTTATGATGATGATGAGACCCAAGGCAACATCAAGGTGCCCTTTTGTACACACACATTGATGTAAGGAAACTCAGGTGCGAAAATAGCTTCCTACACTAATCTCATAAGGAAAGTATGATGCAAATCCTATTAAAATCTTCTACACTTACAGATTCAATATCATGTAAACAACAATATTGCAGCCAACCATGCATATAGAAAATAGATAGAGAAAGGAACACATAACACAAGGATTTGTCGGTGGGGAAAAACCTTTCGATAAAACAACCCCACCCCTTCAGAACCTGCACAATGTATTATCTTCAACATGAGGTTACAATACACTTGCAATGCAAGTTCAACATCAATAACCAAAGACTCCAGTAGCTACTCACAGTACCAACAATACACCTTTTTCTCATCGCATCTCTTCGCAACCCTAAAAAATGCTTATAACATGCGCTTCACTTTAGGGCTACTCCCAAAGGTAAACCGTATTAGGGTTTTATCATTCTCTGAGAAAATAGGAACCCCAAAAAATGTGTACAGTACTCAAATATCTTAGTTGCCACATGTCTTCACCTGTCATTGAATCTTCCTAACATAGCTCTTATGTGTCATAGGAATCTGTCATAGCCATTTTAGTCATGATCTCCTTACACACAATTCAAGATGTCGACACATCAACATTATTTGCAAGAATTACATTTTACAAAAAAAAAATAAGAATAGGAATTATACAAGGTTGAGACACCTTATTCCTAACAATTGAGAAAGAATGGGTACCCAATGAGCTACCTCCAATTAACACTGATTTTTGTGTTAATGAGAGGATATATCACATTGCTCCATCCTCATTACATGGTTTGCGCCTATTTTCCATGGATGGGATAAAGACATGTTACAAAAAAGTTGTCAAATTATTTGAGTATGTCAGTCCATGTTACAATTACAATGATTGGATGCAAATTGTTTGATATAAAAAAAGTATTTGTAGGTATGCACTATCAACTAATTATATACTATGGAAAGAAAATGATCAAAGTAAAAGATTTGCTATGTACATTGATGGAAGACCAAAAGAAACAGGTAATATTTCAAGTTTTATAAATAGTACATGACCTTCCTCAACTAGTAAGCAACCCAATTGCATATTTGAGGTGCATGAGGGGAATGAAGTTTTTGTTTATGCAATAAAATCAATAAGTGCAGGGGAAGAATTGCTAATAGATTACCATTTAAATCGTGTTGGTAAATAGATTTTGCTCTTTTATCTTTCATGAAATTATGACTCTTAATGCCCAGATTATGAACAATATCTATTCACAACAGTTGAAAAGCCATTTTATGGTTATCGACTTTTCTCTGAATTGGTAGGTACAAGTCCCTATATGAATAATATTCAATGAATTATGTTTGTTTCTACTTATCTAAATCAGGGTATGCTCTTAACTCGTGAGTAGGAGAGGCAAACCAAATTAAGCCTAACTAGAACTTAATTCAGGCAAGAAAAATTTCTCAACATCGAAATAGATTTATGTATCCACACTTCTTATGAATTCATAAATCCATCTGCACAAGACTAAAATAAGTTGAAATCTAAATCTGAACTACAACTAATGAATCAGGACAACTAACAGAATCCTTTCATCAAATGAAATATAACAATACTTATTACATCCATTTGAATTCCATAAAATAGGGGAAATGAAACTTTTTTCTTTTTTAGTTCTCTGTAATGCAGAAAGGAAATACTAACAAATTACAGTACCTACTAGAACAAAAAATGATTGAAACGAAGTGCCATTCAATTGTCTCTGCAACAAATAGTACTTCACACCAAAATTTGTCGACCTTTGATTAATCATTGAATTTCATACATATAGGTTTTGAGAGATGACCATTACAATGGGAATTTCAATCAATTCATCTTCTGAACATGACAAATGGCTAGATGCTAGTTTGTCAGATTTCAAAATTTACAAAAATTTGCAACATTTACATCAAAAAATAGAAAAAGGAGTATTGAATAAGTCATTCAGACTTCTTTCCTTTTTCAATTTTTGCCCTATATGCTCTGGCAGCCACTATAATTGGAATCATCTCCTCATGACTATGCACATGTACATTGGTGAATCTTAAGAGCCACCTTGAATGCTCCCAAGCTAACTCCTTTACTGCATCCAACTGACTTGTTAACTCTCCAGCTGCCACATGCACACATCCACTCAATGCCTGCAACTCTACCACTCTATTTTGACTAATTGAGGTCATCCCAGATAGGTTACTCAAGTATGTGGAGAAATTATTCTTCATTACTTCTATCTCAATGAGAGCCTTTCTTTGCCCACTACTTTGTGAGTCAGTGTGTAATCCTTGCATGAGCTCAAATGCTCTGTCTTGTATCTTCTTCACCTTTTTCTTTGTTTCTCTAAGTCCTTCCTCTACCTCTTGAATCATCTCTTTCTTGAATTGCGTGTTTTGAATCCATTCAAAACAGAGGCTCAGTTCTATTCTTCAAAATCTTTGCTTCAACTACCTCTTTTTCCTTCATTTGGATGATCATGTTTAAGAGAGAAATGCATTCATCACACCTTGCCTTTTCTGTGGCCAAAGTCTTGTGATTGGAAGTGATATTATCCTTCTCAATTTCTAACTGAAGGATAACATTCCCAATTTGATCAATCAAGACAGCTCTGTCTGTATTGAGCTTCTCAATCCATTCTTTTCCAATCTGACCAGAATGCCTATCTTTCTGGAGCTATGATATGAAGGCTTGTACCTCTTCTACTGAAGGATTTTTAGTGGCAGGCACACCAGTGATAGTTGCCAATGGAACAACTAATTGTCGAATTAATCTTCTCAACTCCTCTATTTTTTCTTTCATTCTAACCTTTGATGACTTGAGATCCTCCAGTTGCTCTTCTATCACATCATTACTCAATTTCCATAGGCCTACTTTTGTATCGTGTCTAGCTTCCCCAAAGTCAATTGAGTGCAGAGTGAAATCTTCTGGCCTCATATCTTCAATTCTCCTCGCCCTGTTTGGCTTTGCTACCTCCATAGTTAGGTGCCCTATTTTTGGATCTCGTCCCAATATTGACAAGGTCTTTTGCTTTTTAGTTTTTACTAAGGCAGATCCTAAGCGAACCGCTTGAGAAACAACATCCTTTGAAGGAAAATTTTCATCTTTTCTTTTCCTCTTCTTCTCCAAAGTATCCTCAAGCCAAGACTCTATATTAATCACTTTGGAGGCTATTCTAAGCGATTCAATGCTAAACATTTTCTTCTTTACTGGAGTTGTTGTTTTTGTAGCTACAGAAAAAGGGGTCTTTGGATCTCGAGAAAGGAGCCGAGATGAACTTGGAGCTTTCTCTTCTTCTTGAGCTTTCTGGGAAGCTTCATCAGACTCAGTGGACTCACTACTACTACTTTTATCATCTCCTATTTCTACTATCTGAATAGGAGAACTAGCAGGCTTAAGAACAAGAGCGCTTACAGATGGAGTAGGGTTGTGATAGGGGGATGAGACAGGGGCAACATGAAGAGATGGAGTTGGAGAATCTTGAGGAGATGGGGGAAGAGCAGCATGTGGAGGTGATATGGAGCGGGAGATCCATCTTTCTATTCCTCTATTTCTTTTTCAGCTTCAGCTTGAGTTCCAATTATTGGTAGTGATTCCCCTTGATAGGTTGGGGTTATTGGAACATTCCTCTCCAGGGGTTGATCACCTCCACCTATAGATTGAGCTGGAGCTTGAGCAGCTATGGCAGTCGCACCAGGAATGGCTCTCTAAGAGGAAGCTATGGTAGCTACGGATGTGGAAACTTGAGTAGTTTTACTCCTACTATGGCTTTTCTTAGTTGTCCATTCAACCCACTTCCCAGTCCTTTTGATTATTCTTGCCATATGACATTGAAATCTTCTACTATGTCAACATATGGTTTGAAACTTATGGGAGTATTCCTCAACTTAGTCAAATATGTATTGTTGTACATATTTTGACCATCATCCTCCAGTCCCTCCATGTCTAAATTTATACCATATGTCTTTACCTGATCAATTGTAAATATGGCAAAGGCACAATCTAGACTCTCCAGTTCATCTTTACAATCTTCCCAATAATCCTCCATGGTTGTTACATGTTTGATTATGCTTCCAACTTGAAGCACATCTCTAGCATATCCATTAGGATCAAATCGGGGCCTTACTACTTCATACTCTTCCAATTTGTATTTACTCTCAAATGCTTTGAGTATATTCTTTGCATCTGATCTGGTTTCGCAACTGTATGCTCCAACTTTTATAGGGAATTCATACCCTTTCTTCTTCAGGTTGGTGCTCAACACATTGACTTGTACTGCTTGCCTCACGATCTTCACGAGCATGATCATATCATCTAGGTACCTGGGCAGCTTCAGTGCGAATCCATTGAACACTGCAAGACGTAAATAAGAAAATGATGAAAATTGAATAAAATAACTGCCAAATTGACCAATGGTCGCCATTGCTTCTGGACTGAATCTTTGTTCTGGACACCCTTGGAGCTCCTTGCAAATCCTCATGGTGAATGCATCATTTACTCGGATGTATTCTACATAACTATTCTGTAATTGTAAGCATGGGTAAAACTCATAGCTTTTTACATTATCAAGAAAACTCTCAATTCTAGGGAGTCATGGCCACAATTGAAGAGAAGCCAACATGTATATCAAGAAAGAGGACATATAAAATGAATTATAAAACTTGGCTGCATTGAGGGCCCTAGAAAGATGCTCACTAACCTCATACGCCCAGTCAATATACTGTGTGTCTGAGAAAATAACTTGCACCAAAAAAAAGTACTGCTCTACAAAATTAAAAGCTTCTACCTCACCTTTGAGTTGATGCAACAGAACCAAAATGTCAACAATTTTTGGTTTGACGTCTATACCGAAAAGAGTTTTAGGGACTTTACTCTTAGCTCCCCTTGGCTTCTGACACCAAGACTGCATGATCTCCCTCCTCCAAACCATCTTCTTCAAAGAGTACTCAAATATGGCTCCACTCATCGTTAAATCAGAGAACTCCTCTTGTTATGGAATCTACAAGCAATTCACTATGGCTTGGCGATCAATTGAAATCAACACCATTTGATCAAGCAACAGAATTTGCTTTGTATCTGGGTTGTAATGATGGATGCATTCCAAAATCAACTATGGGGCTTGCACTGCCATAGGAAACCTAGCTGCTTCCACTAATCCACTTCCCTGAAGTTTCTCTATTATGGGATGGATTGGCTCTGCTCTCAATCTCCTTTGAAAATCTTCCATATCATAGAAACGGAGTGAAGTATCTATGATATTCAACCATGCCGACCTAATTTTTCCCAATACATTGAAGCTCGCAAATCTTGTTGCCATTTTATTTGATGTATGATAGCAACAGTTCAAACAATTGCAGTTGATACAAGGAGCAAACTTTGTAACTCAAAAATTACTTGAAAGCACTATTTAGTATAACAGTATAACAGTGAAACGGGAGTTTGAAAATCTGTTACTTCCCTTTTTATAAAATAACCCTAGATTTGCCTGTTGAATTTCATAAATCACACCACACAAGAAAAATTAAGGGTAAATCCATTGGGTTGGTGGATGCAAAGGTTCTAACAAATTTATCTTTGTCTTTTCACTATTTTCGTTGGCTCAACGGTAACTCTCATTAATTACCAATTTACTTCCCATTTCATCCGTCTTTCGAAAAAACATGAACGGTGTACTCCCTTGGGCTAAATGCGCTTAGGTCAATTCTACTTGCAAAAACTTAATCAATCCACAAATTTTCTTCTATTTACTCACCCAAAATAATCTATAACCAAATCACAGACTTATCATGCTTGCAGGAATGACTTTCTCTGAAGTGCAAAAAATGGCCTTCGAAGGTAGAAAACTCACAACGGAGCAGTAGATTTTCAATTTTCCCCTTTAAATTTTGCTTTTACCTTTCAACCCTAAGCACTTTAATAAAAACTTTCGAGAAATATAGAAGAGGCTTCGTGGGTGAAAAATGGGGCCCACTTAGTAATTCTATTTCTCCATTGGGGCCTCTATGGAAAATTTAATTCTTGGTTCAAAATCCGCCAAAAGAGAAACCACTTCTGAATTTTTCGCAAATGCTTATCTCGCTCATCTTAATGAGCTCTAAGTAATTTCTACTATGCAGATTCAATGATATTTGAATGATCTAACCATTATGCGGCTTACGTACCCTTGTTTCAGCCTACCAGTAGCAGCTATGGATCTCTGCGGAGTTTTACATTCTAGGTGTGAAAACCTGCAATGGAGAAGAAGAAACTTGTTTTTTCGCCAATACTCATTGTTTTACTTCCTCTGCCTTATTCACTTTATTTTAAGCCTCCGAAAAATGCAAAACTGACTTCGAAAGTGAGGGGTGGGGCCCATTGGCTTTCTCAATTCCTTTACATATACCTTTTTGAAAAATTGATTCTTAACTTTGAAGTCCGCCACGGAGAAGCTCTTTTTTGGTTTTTCATCGATGCTTATCTCGATCATTTTCCAAGCTTTAAAATGGTTCTCGCCGTGAGATTATGATATCACTTGAACGATCTTTTCTTATCATGATCCACTTTTCTTCGAGGAAGCTTATCAATAGCATTTTCCAGTCTTTGCGAAAATTTGCCTTCGGGGTGCGAAAACCCGTCGAGATGAACCTGGAGCTTGATTTTCTGCCAATTCAATTTTCTTTAACTCTAGATCAAATGAGCTGCATGGAAATCAAAAGATGTAGCACAAATCGAGAATCTCCATCGAGGATGGCTCTAAACTACCCCTAGGACTCATGACAACCAAGAAATACCCACCCGGGCTAATTGTGATATGGGAGAAAGGAAATGAAAACCCAATGGAGAAACTCAACACCCTAAGAAGAAAGACCTAGTGACCTGACTTGACAGAACATGACAATAGTTTACTCTCCACTTTGCAAAAAATTGTATATGGTGGAAAAGTGGGGCAACAAATCACATAGATACAAACAAAGTTACTATCATGAGGGTTGTAAGTACTATATACTATTTTTTTAATAAGTTTTTTTTAACTATCTATTGCTTTCAGTTAGCTAAACTTTTTATGTTTAATCTTTGTGATAGGACGATATGGATCCCACACATGATAGAGGCCATGAGGATGCTACTCCCACCCATTCTTTAGCAAGGGTAAACCTTATTGAAATTGTATAAATTAGATAGTTGAAAAATGTCATATTATTACATTATTTTATTTACAAATTTTGAGTTTTTATGATAGTTTTACTAATATTCCTCTCACAATTTGATGTTTAGGATAAGGGAAAAGCACCTACAGTAAGTATAGAGCCAATAGCTACCCCTTCTTATGATGATATTGCAAAAACACCTAATGTAACAATTATGTTGAAGAAAAAAAAATTTTAAAATAATGAGAATTTTAATGAAGTAAATATTCCATCCAAGGAGATGATGAGGAGGCTATCTGATTTGAGAATGAAAGCTCATTGTTATGAAGTAAGCAGTAATGAATCTTTAGTTATAACAAAAGTTCAATAAAGATTTATATTTTATAATATTTCATGTTGTGAAGTAAAATATGTAATATGTGTTCTTGTTACAAGATTTTTGGCAACTGATCCAGAACCTAGTCAAGGACAGTGTGGTGAGGGCGGTACTAGTAGAGCTTTGACTGCCACTGGTAAAATACTATTTTAGTTGACAAGTTACAAGGAATTTATTATTTTGAATGTTCAAAAACTTCTTAAGTTAACTCTTACTTTTATTATTTCAGAATGTCTTTGCTAACAATGTATTGTTCAGGTCATCAAGTGCAGGAGACTCCTAGGAGGTTGATGGATGTCCATACGAGATTGTCGACTACTGTCATGCCCAAAATTTAGTGCAAAACACACCAATTTTTTTATTTTTTATTTTTAAAGATTGATAACACCACTACGTTTTGATATATTTAATTTGCATAGGTTAAAGTATAGGTATAAAGAGAGCATGTACATGATCTCCTAACAATGCCCTGTCATTTCTATAATAGTTTATAATCAATGAATGAGAAGAGATTGCTAAAATTGAACATTCATTATTAAATGGATTTCGACGTTTGTTTTGTGATTACTTTAATTTCTATGGAAAATATATTATGATTAAAATTTTAAAAAAATCAATTATTGTAAACTGGCAATACTAAAACAATTATCTAGATATGTATTCAACACTTAAAATTTAATCTAATAATCTATCTTAATTTTGCAACCTTTGCCAATCGAACACAATTTAAGATAGAATAAAACTAACCTTTGATTTAAGAATGATATGATCACTTAACATAATAAATCTGCATGATTTTTTTTTTTTTGAAGGATAAAATATACTAACTAATTTATTTCAGACCACATATTAACCAAGAATGATACTAACTTACCTAAAACATAAAACTTTATTAAATAGTAAAAATAATCATCTAACTATTAGATAACCAACACTATTAAATTCAACATACGCAACATCTTTTCGATCAAATTCTAATTAGATAATCAATATAATTAACTAAAACATAAACTACAATTCTAACTCTAATTCAACCAAATTTATTGTATTTGTATTTACCATAAAACAATTACCCTCTTTTTTTAATAATATTAATATAAAACAATACTAGTATAAACTTAAGTTATACTAAGTGAATAGTAATACAACTAATTCTAATAACAATTAACAATATTTAAATTCAAATAAACTAACATCTAATTTAACACGATACTTCCTTTATCTATTACCAAAATAAATTCTAACATTAAAATGTACTAAACAAGCATACTAATCACTTAAACAAAACTAACAAAATTAAAAAAATTCTACTAATTTTTTTTTCATATTAAAACATATAAAACTAATTACATTCAACTAACAATTAAAATAGAATTCTAACACAAGAAAATTTTAACATTAAAGAAAGTTGATATTTGAAACATATTAATTATTACTATTTTTTTTAAAAAAAACTTCTAAATTACAATACATAACACATACTACTTATCCAAACAAAATTACATTTAAAACTAAATAAGAAGAAATTGCCTACTAACCTAACCCAGCTATGACTTAAAATAACACTCATAAAATACTAATCTTAAAACACATACTAACCTATCATTACTAAACAATCCTATTCCCTACACTTATTGACCCATCGTCTACCTATCCCATGTGTTGCAAAGGATTTGGCATGATGTTCAAAGCTGCCAAGCGCAGACTAAATTGACCTTTTTGCAAGTCTATCCTCCCTTCCCACGCCTAAGCATAGACGCCAAGATGCTTGCGCTAACCAAGGGCTGCCTAGAAAGTTGTAAGGGAGAGAATGAGGCATGATTTGATGACAAGACTACCAACCATTCGAGTGCTCTTCCAACTATTGAGTCAGTGAAGGTGCATGATCCCAGGTAGGCTTCAAGGTATGCTACAAATTTGCTTTTGTCAATTTTTATTTTTGACTTGCCAACTTTAAGACAAAACCCATGTGATAACTCAGACTTTCTGACATGGGGTGGTGTGAATTGTTTAAGTTCGCTTGGCAAAAAGGGCAAGCTTTTAATGCATAAAGTTTTCTTGGTGAAGGTACCTATTTAGTTGGATATTTGTTATAAGTATTGTTTTATTTTCTTTGTTAGTTTATTTTTTAATATGTATACAAGGATATAAATTTAATTTAATTTAATTTAAATTTTTTTTTTTTTAAGAGAATCTTTCATGGCATATTCTCTATTGCAAGGGGGATTAAAATTGTCTCCCTGTACAATTTCCAGAGAGCAAAATGCTCCTAGGAGGATACCTTTTTTTTTTTTTTGTGCACTCTTTTTAAATTGCATAACTTGTAAGAGACATATTTTTTTGTTAATATTATGTTTTTTGCAAGAAGGTTTATAACGAGATGTATACTTCCTTTTTTATTTGGATTTACCATTTGCATGTTTTAACAAGATGATTGCATTAGTTTGTTAGATCAAAAAATGAGAGGTTTATTAAATCTCCTAATACATATGAAATTGGATTTAAGGTTTGACATAAATAATTTCTTTCCTTTTTACATATTTGAAACTTGAAGATTGCATAATTGATCATCACCATTTAATCTATTTTCTCACACGCAAATGCATAGATTGAAATATCATAAGATATAATGCAAGAAGGTTTCTCAATCTTTTCTCTTCTATTAATCAACCTAGTTCAAGGCTCCATCGGGAAGGAACCAGTAAGTAAACTCGACATCTTTGCCAAATACATCAAAATTTAAATACATTTTTACATAATGTTACAATTCAATTGAGTTCTCTTCTAGGTCTTTCACAAGAGGTCTTTTCCAATATCTTCAATGCACCAAGAGAACCATGGGAAAGACAAGAACTGACCCGAAGGTAAAACAACATATGAGATGAACAATTCAAGCATGCATACCCAACCTAGTTTTACACAATAGGTTCAACATTGAACCAAAATAGGGGGGAGGTGAATTTTCTCAATAGGATATGTCAATAACCATATCATAACATAGCCCTTTCGGGGCTAAAATTCAAGAACTTTCATTCTTCTACAAATGCCCTTTCGAGGCCAATATAACAAGGGTTTTCATTCCTTCCCTTCTTCAAGAATTCAAATTTTAATACAAGGTATGTGATGACAAGTAGGGGCCCATACACCCTACCCTATTTCCCTCTTCTCACCATGAGAGGAGACTCTACTATTGAGGTCCAACTAAGGCCCTTCCCTCGTACTTGACCACTTCTTCCCTATCCAAGGGTGAGTAATGAAAAAAAAATCCCCATTAAATCCCCTCAAAATTTCAAAGAAAAGCATAATAATGACATCCAAGAACAAGTTAAGATCCCTCCCCAAACAACCTCAACACACATGCAAGCAATACAAGAACAACACAATGCCTTATGCATAAATCAAAGTATGAACAATATGAAGAACATGATCAAAAGAGTGAAGAACCAGGCTACCTTCACAAAAGAAAATTATGGTAAAATGACAAGTTGAGAAGAGCTTATCCTTCCTTTCCTTTAATCTTCCAACTTCTCTCTAAAAACTAGAGATTGAGTAAAAACCCAAAAACTTCTCCAAAATGAATCTAAATATGATCTTAACTCGACTAGGCTTTAGGTAACCCCAAGGTGGAGTTTGAGTCACCAAATCATGAGAGAGACAAATCAATTTTCGCAATCAACCAAAAGTAGGGTTTTTGAGTGACCCTAAAAGTCAACCTAAGAGGCTAAGGGGGTGGAAAGTACTCCCAACCCATACCCTTACCCCTAGGATACTTAAATTTAATATTTTTAGGCCTTAAAGACTTAATAAAAATCAACAAAAACTAGTAGAATTTTAAGACTATATAACAACCTTCAAAGAAAGACAATGCAAATTAGCACAAATAGCAAGGGGTTCAATTTTGTCTTTCCATAATTAGGTTTCCCAGTTAAATATCCTGCACACTAATTGCACACATTAGTAGTTCAAGAAATCACATGCATATATGTAAATTATGTATCAAGAAAATCATGTTAATTTAAAACATCCATCTTTCTAATAATCAATTGTTTATCTCATTCTCCTCACATTTTCAACCATTAAAATTGCATAATCAAAGTGTTAGTTTTGCATTTATTTACTTCATCATTATACATGTTCATAAACCATTAAATGTCAAAATCAAATATCTGAAAGTAAAGCATCACACATCATAAAATAGCATAATAATATTCAATGCATCAAATAATGTCCCGACATATCGAGTCATGAGTATCAAAATAGTAATGTATTGACTATGCTATGATGGGTCGAGAAAAGCCTCAGATTTAATCATCAAAAATTTTGAGTCAATATAACATAACTTATTCATAAATTCAGATTAAAATACTAGAATAATCATAGTTAGGTATGCATATACCTATCATCATAAATATCACCAATTAAGGAATATTGTACTATTTAGAGCATAAAACTTAACCCTCAAGGTAGAAAAATCAACACCCTTATAATCAGGTGAAAATGCCTTGTATCAACATTAGTGAAATCTAGTGTTTAAATAGTCGAGATCATGCAGTAGTTCTCAAATCACTGCGTATTTTAAACATGGATGTACCTTGACTGATCTCAATTTCCATTAGAGCATTCAAAAAGTAAAACATTACTTTATATCCATTCTAATCTCTTATAGCATATTTTATAGAAAAATTCATATTTAATAATTATGTGTGAGGAGGGTCCTTACAACTGCAATGTCAACAACAAGGGGATGTCCAACTGGTGTTTTGCTATATTTGGTTTTGTCTTAATTATAAGTTGATAATTTGTACTTATTATCTTGGGTGCATCAAATAGTGGATTATTTTTTTAGTGGTAGGAGATGCACCATTTGCTATGCCAAATACAGATCATAGTGCATGTATTGGTGATGATTCACCATAATTTCTTGGAGTTACCCATGTTTCTAGCACGGGAGCTATGCAGACATCATTGTTGATTGACAATGATGAATTGATGCCTTTAAAATGTCCTAAGATTCTAGGTACTTTAAATAATTATTTTTTATATTGTAATATGCATTTACCTATTCATAAGAAGCTTTCGATTGATTATCCCATGACATTTTTTGTAGGAAATGATACATTTTATAAGAAGCTTTATGGCCTCACATTGCAAACATTTGGGCCCACCATACGTACAAGGTGGAACATCATAAGTGAACTAATTTTATCCCACTATTTTTTTTTCATATCATTAATTGGTGCAACATTATTCCTTTCATTCGGGTCTTTTGTTTTACTACCTATATCTAACAATTTTGTGTTTTTTCTTAAAAGGTGGAACTTGCAAGATAAAAAATTAAAAGATCAGCTCATCAAAGATTTAGAGCATGAGTTTGGTATTAATATTTTTGATCATAAGAAAATGTTATAAAAAGCTTGCAAACATCTTAAGGTTGTGAGGGACTCATATAGAAAGCGTCTCATCCTAAACCCAAAGTACAAGTGTCCTCCCTTTATTACAGTGAGGGAATGGAATGAGTTCATTTTGGATGTAAAGGAGAAAGGGGATGGTCGAAGAGAAATTACACCAACAAATATGATAAGGTATGCAATAGTATTAACTACTAGTACATTAATGTAATAATGCACTAATTAGTACTAATCTTTATATCTATATCATCTAACATATTTCAAACTTTCCATAGGTTGCAAGACACATCAAAGGCAACAAAGGCTAGGCTGGAAAAGATTGGGCAGCATAGACTTGACTCTGGGGGATATTCTAAAATCAAAGCACAAGTTGAAAGTAGCAGTAAATGAATTGCAAAGAAAAATTATTTATATAATGCAAATAATTTTGTTAATTAATAAAAAAATTCAGGGTGCTGATTTTAATCTGGAGGCCACGAAAGAACACAAAAGAATTTCCTTCAAGCAAGGCTATGCAACTATGGCTAAACACCTATGGAAAGCTTCCATTGCCCCAACCAAATAGTCTCCTACATCATGTGCATAGGTAAATATGCCAAAAATATATATTAGAAATTGAATACTTAAGCAACAATCTATTTGATAATAATGTGCATTGCATTGCAATGCGGCCTATTAATCGTGACACAAATCATATGTCGCATCATGAAACCCCTAATGTGCATCATACTATCCATGGAGGTGTTAATTTTCTATTTAAAAATAATTATGTAATTATTAATAAAATTTAACATCTTTAATAGAACTTGGTGTAACATTTTTGCATATATTTTAGACACTATAGAATCATGTCGTGTTGAACGAGTGTCAAAGGATATTCAGACTGATCAGAAGGTAGATCATGTCACACATTCAGGTAAAGTAAATTTATTTTTTGTTCTATTAAATTAATTTTTTGATTTATAGTTCTTTTACTTAAATAACAACTCATAACTCACTAATATAAAATGGTGTGAATTTAACTCATGAAGTACTTGTTATTGCAGCAGAACCCCCTTTGGTGTAGCGACGTCATGTTCTTGAAGAGATGAGGAGGAGACATGCATTGCAATTAGAACCAATAGAGGAGGGGGATGATGAGGACATTGATATTCCTCTTAGAAATTTCATGGAAAAAAAATCAACAAGAAAGCCAAAAAGAAATGATTGTTGTGTGTTAATGACTTATTCATGAATGTTGCGTGTTAATGAATTATTCATGAATGACTTACTCATGAATGTTTCATGTTAATGAATTATTCATGAATTTTGTGTGTTAATGAATGTTATCATGTGATTATAATGATTGAATGTTATATTTCAAAAATGGATGAATGAATCAATGTTATTAAAAGTTAATGGGGAATTTAGAGTGATGTTGGAGGGGGGGGGGGGGCGGAAAATGAGCTTCCACCTTCATGTGGTTGGCCTTGTTTAGTAGAGAATATTAAACTATTCTCGAAACCAAGTGAAGCTCAAACTTTAAAGATAAGCTTATAGTTAATAGTGACAACCAATTAGCAAGTCCAAATGAAGTTCTTTGTTACAAGTACCTTTTTAGTTTTTAAAGCACAATGTCATGTTTTAATATTGTGTAGTTTTTTTCTTAAGTCAAAGTATTCTTTTACTATAAGAACATAATTTATGACCATTTTAGTAACTATTCTAACATTGCTCTATGAAAAATCCTGTTTTGGCAAAGATGGCAATAAGTGGTGTTGTCTATTCCTTGGGAGATTGGATTGCACAGGTTTGTATCTCAAAATCATTTGCATGTGGTAGAAATGTATACTTACAACCATTTCATTCTACATTTAAAAACATTGATGACGCTCTAGACACAAAATAATGCTCATGTTGTTGACTTGACAGTGCTATGAAGGCAAACCAATTTTTGAATTTGAATGAACCTGGATGTTCAGATCTAGTCTCCTTGGATTTAGTCTTCATGGTTCTTTGTCTCATTATTACTATCATCCTGGTGAGGTAACACCTTGTCCTTCTTTCTTAGTCTCTTATGGTTCATATTTGTTTAATTTGAATAATTTTTGAGTTCCTTGCAAAAAGGGTATGACAAACAAATATGATTATACAGGCTCTGTTTCCTTTACTTGAACTTGATGTTATGGTTTATCATTTGAGATTTTATTATTTTGATGTTGAACTTGAAGCATATGATGATACGATGGTATGATCATGATGCTATGATTACAAGTTTATGGTGTTTTTGTTCTTTATATAATATTGTGGCATTCTAATCTGGATTCATGCTTATAGCCTATATCCATTCATAATGTTTCTCCAAATCATCCCTTTGTTGCTACATCTTTGCTATCAATTTGTTTTCCATCTTCTATTGAGAGTATGGAGATAAGTAAGATCAAGGTTCATGAACTTCTAGAGCTTACTTTCCTCATGTGGACCTTGTGTGAGTAGACATGAAAAATTTGAAGAAGGATTTAGATGAGCTATACTCTAAAAACATGCCAATCTAAAGTAGATATTTGGCTATGATATCATTACAACCAAAACTCCTTGGTGCAGGCACTGTTGTCACTATACCACTCTAGAATAGGTAGAAATACCATTGACACACCTTTTGGACCATAGTTGACATCAATGACAAGTTTCATATTAATGGTAACCCAATATACATATTTTCATCAATACCCCCCTTTTTCATTTATGACAACACTTGTGCACTCTTCACAACGTCATATATTCCCCCCTCTTGACATCAAGGACAAAGGGTGTCCTCTAAAACACTGTATGGACTTTGTTTTACCATACATTACTCCCTATAATACGAAAATTCATATCTATAACTAGACCCACATATCCTTCTTTGTAATTCATGAGTTCAATATTTACATTAGCTTCCCCTGTCCCTATCAATTCCCCCTTAGGGAATGCACCAAAAATGAATGCAATAGAAATACAAACTATATTCCTCATTTGCTAGTGTATATACAGATCCAAAAATGTCTTACCACCAAAGTTGGGTCTTATACATAAGGTAATATGCCATTATATTGCATCTTCAACAATCCAAAAGTAGATTCCCATGAGGAAATGGTTAAAGACAGAATCTTGTTCTGACATTAAATTGCAAGAAAAGATCTTTTGCAATATCAACATTATCTATTTTCTGCATTTTCTTCTCAATCTATTATGCACCTTTCGAAACCTAAGATAAAGTCACCATCATTTGATCAATTTCTTCCCTTAATAGAAGAAATTCTTTCTTAATTTGATACGTTTTCTCTTGTAATATATCTAGCAGAGAATGAAGTTGACTAGTCTGCAACAAGAGAGACATCATTGTCTTCCTCTAAATCATGTGTCCATTAGCAAAATATGGGTTTCAGTTGAGTCCATTTGTGCTTTGATGTGCTTGGTAGAGTCTTGCCATTTCAAACAATACTTGAATAGATTTGTAGTATTCTTGACACACACTCTAACCTTCTTTAGATTTTCTTGCAATATGGTATGAGCATTAGTGCATTTGTTACATCTCTTAACTTTCCTTTTATCATTCATCTTCATTATGGCCTCTTACGCTTTTTGTTCAAGGTGTGCAAAGTGATCTTTGAATGAGTATGTCAGTAGTTTCGTTTGTTGTTCTAGGGAAAAAGATGCATCAATATGAATGTAGGGCATCATGAATAATCTTCACCATGTCATCAATCAGACTTTTTTTCCTCAAAAATTCCTTTTCTTACCTCCTAAGTTTGAGGAGTTTGTTCACATCATTCAAGGTGTGCTTTAGAATCACATTTATTGTTTTAACAAAATTTACAAGGATACCTGTTGTAGTTTTTTTTTCCAATCAAAGGCCAATATGGAACTAGTAGAAGAAAGATAGTAGTAAGGCATAAGATGGCTAATTGCACATAAACTTTATCAATTGATAAAATTGAAAAGATGGTTGTTCCATGGTAGTGTCTTTACTTGGAAAACTAGGCTATATATTCAACAATGATTTATGAAAAGTTTTATTATAAGAAGATGGATGCATTTTAGATTACATCCCCACATCATGACATCATTTTTGTGCTGAAATCATTTCTCGATGCCACTTGTTTAGTTAAAATATTGTGGTTCAATATTTGGCGAACACAAGTAGGTACTTTTTCCAAAAAAAATTAAGTTTTTTGGGTTAATTTTATGGTTGAATTGTTGTGGGCGCCACTATTAGTTTTGTGCCTTTATTTTTCAAGAGAATGGTGCTTCTTTGTGCATAAGTTTGAGCTTTTAGAGAAAATCATTCACTTATGAACATTCCATCAAAGATGATGTAAACTGAGGATATGGCTTTTCTAGCTATTAAGTGGAAGTTTCACATTTTTTGAACATTCAAATAGCTTTACTTTTATTGATGCAACTAAACTACGAGTGCCTTCTATGTTCTTGACAAATGGTAAGCTTTCAATTTTTGTGAAGCCATTATGGATGTAAATGAACTACAGCTAGTGAGGTGTCAATTTTAAGGGAATTTTTTTTTCTATTGTATAGTTCAATTGCTAGAAATATTTCATCTAGAGGTGTCAATTGATAGATTGTTAACTTTTCATGTCATTTTCTACTTTGGTTGGGTAGTTCTCCTTGCATTTGTAAATCTTGTTGCAGCCTTTAGCCTAATGACAGTTTGGTATTACATCCAGGGTGATAACATAGTTGAGTTAAAACTTTGCATTAAAGAAAACATCAAGGGATAATATTTGGATTGTGGATATTTGTAAATTATGTTGGTTTTAGACATAGTTAGATCCTAAGTAGCTTCCCTCTACAATGTGAATAACTATCATACTATTTCATTTTGTTTTGTTATGAAAGTGACAAATCAAAACACTATCAATTTCTGGCAAGTTTGTTGGATACAAGACACAAGAAATTGTGATTCCAAGAAAAACATCTTATCACATTTGAGTGTTGGACTGTGATATTATGGAATATGCATAACACTTCTAGTACAGAAGTCTCTAATGCCCTGAAACATTTTCATTCATGAATGAGGCCAAGGTTGAAAAATTTGAGAGTAGGCTAGCCAAGATCTTCCTTTGAATCTACCTTGAGCTAATCCTTTAAAAATGCCACTTGAGCTTCTAGCTCCTTAGCAATCTTTGTTATCCATATGTATGGCATTGTTTTTCTTTGATTCTATCTACAAAGTTACTATGTTCCAAACTTGGTGGTAGGAAAGAGCTAATAGGCTTAGTGATTGATTGCATTTTAATATTATTTCCTGGATGCTCTTGCCAAGGAATTGATCAACAAGCAGTCAAATAAGGGGTTATAGTTATATATGTGCTCTTATGATGATGTGATTAGGACTGTAAGTCTTTTTGTCACATTTATTTGTTTGAAAAATAGAGATTAGTTAGTGTTATTGGCTTTCATTCCTGATAAATAATTCTTTCCTAATTTTTTTTGTCCCTATAGTCTTCACAAGCAATGGTGTCTCAAGAACCAAAATTTAGACAAATTGTGCCAATTATTGCAAAGGATTTTCTCTCATAGAAGCTTTCTAAACTATACAAAATTTGATTCTAAAGCATAATTTCTTGGTGGAGACTCAAGATATCATGCACATTTCTTCCTCCTTCCCATTGTTTTGTATGAAAAAAATCATGTGATGAACGAAACAGTGATGTGGAGGCAGAAATGTGCACGATACCTTAAGTCTCATGCACTGAGAAATTATGCTTTAGAATCAAATTTTGTGCAGTTTAGAAGGCACCTATGAGAGCAAAGCTTTTGCAATAATTGGTAGAGCCCGTATAAATTTCTACCAAGCATTGGTCTCAATTTTTATGAACATGTCTTCCCTTTGTCATTGAATGTATGGTACCACCATAGAAAATTAAGAGGTCTTGGTCACAATTTCGATAATGGTTGGTTGATTCTGCCATCCATGGTATGGCACCATCGTAGAAGATTGAAGGGATCTTGGTCACAATTTCCATGACGGTAGGTCATTTTTTTCATCGAAGGTTTGGCTTCATTGTCAAAAAAATCAAGGGGTGTTGATTGAAATTTTGACCAGCAATGGACACAAATGAGGAAATAAGAGTTTAGGTTGGACTAAGGAAATTAATAAACGTCTCATTGATAAGTCGACCTTTTTAAAGCAAAAATTTTGACGCATAATGACTATGACAAAAAATTGACAAAAAAAGATTGACGATAGGTTTAGTCATCTATTCAACTAACTCTAGTTGAAATTGCAACCTTTTCTCGTTGAAATTTAGGGTTAAATTTACTAGTGATATGAGGAGGGAATTGGAGAATGCAAAGAAAAAAGAGGAGTTAGCTACAAAGAAAATCCTCAATTTAAGAAAGGAATTGGAGAATGTGAAGAAAGAGGACTCTACTCAAAGACTCCATGATTTGAAGAAGGAATTGGACAATGCAAAGAAAAAGGAGGAGTTCACTACAAAGACAATCCATAATTTGAAAAGGGAACTCGAGGATGAGAAGAAAAAAGAGGTAACTACTACAAATACAATCCAAGATTTGAAGAATAAATTGGAGGAAGAGAGGAAGAGACCAACTAATTGGCAAGGGAAACTAGAAGAAATATAGAAAAGGAGTGAAAAAGAGATGTCTAAAATGAAGAAAAAGATGAAGAATGTAATTGCACAAAATAGAACGACCTCTTTTGAAGACCATCATGTGAAGGATAAAACATGGTTAAGCTTATCAAACAAGAAAATTGGGACAAATTAATGAAGAATAATGATATTTTGTTTGAATGGCTTAATTTAAATAGCAATCTCAGACTTGTCTCTGAAAATGTAAAAAAATGATGTTCATGGTAAAAGACGAATCTTCACCAATTCCTTAAAAAATCTTGCTAACCAAATTTTGAATAAAGTACAAAGATCTAGTGACAAGGATTGGGCAAATCATGGAATAAACAACCACTTAGATGCCTCTGTAATGATCATTGATGTCTATCACAATTGTGAACAAGTAATCAAAATAACTCAAGCTCTCAAATCTACTTCCAAAGACTTGATGAAGATGAATCACATCATACTAAACTTGCTAAATGTTGGATTACCAAATCTAGCTAACTCAGATGAAAAATTCATTGGAAAATAAAATTACATGAAAAAATTGTAGGACAACATGAATTCTGATTTAGGCAACTTGCCTAGGGAAACCACTCCAGAAAGAATTGCAAGTTGCATCAAACCACTATCAACAATGAATGAAGTTATAGATTAATTCCTCGATTCATGTAAAATTATCTCTCAAAAGTATTCATTGTTGATGAGGTTACAACTATTTAGTTAAAACCTCAAACAAATGGAGCTTCCAAAATGATGCAGAATAGAGCACCCTAAAGAAATTCATTGAAGCTGGGTCATCTTCTCAAAATATTACTGTTGTTTTCAGTGGCAGTCATAACTAATAGCACTAAGAAGTAACAACTTAGTAAGTGATATTATTATAATTGTTTTGTTACTTGTTGCTCTTTAATTTCAAATTTTAGATTTAATTTCAACTTTGTTTAATGTTAATTGTTATAGGAATCAAGAGCCAACGTATCAGGATAACTAGGTAGCCAGACACTGGCATACTATTACTACACAGAGCAAATGGAAAAAATTTCCCTACTACTTGAAAAAATTGTACAATTCACGATGTGATTGTATACCAAAGTAACAAGAATCATAATTGGAATTGGATCAAAATTTTATATACATAATGTATTATGCAGTAATAATCTAATTATATATACAATTACAAATCGACCTACAACTATTGTTGCTCCCTTATATCTGCAAAAGGGAATTTAGGGTCAATGGTCATTTCAATTTGACATCGAGTCATTTGCAAAGGGTTGTACTTGTTTGTAATTGTTAAATGTACTATGTTACAGGCTGATTTATAATTATAAATTATAATACATTTTTTTAAAATAGAGCTTATTCTATTAAATGCATTATGTTATGATTTCTTAAAGAAACTAGAATCAATGAAAATCTTAACATGTAAGTTTGTAACATCAACATGTTAAAAAAAAAAATTTAAACATCTATAAAAGGAAAATGAATGAAGGCTATAAATTGACTTCTACAAACATAATTAATTAGTAGATAGAGTCTTAGATCAGAGCTACTACTACTAGCCTACTACTTGACTCACGCAGAAGTTAGAACTTGAGGTTGAGAAGCTACTATAGTTGCCTGGACTGGCTCAACATCACTATCATCATAATCCTCCTCATTTATTGCATATAACAATTCATTGTTTGTTTTGTTTTATTCAAATTCACTATCAACATCAATATGCATGCCAAAGTCAACATCATCTTCATTGCTTCTAATATTAGGAATGAACCACTACCACCGCCACTGCCACTTGGGTTTGAAATGTTGGTAATCTCTCTTCTTTGTCCAAATGCTGAGAGCCATGTCATAAGGGAAACTATCTACCTCATACCTAGAATTATAGAGCCTCAAACAATTATCCAAAAAAAATTCTAATTTGTTTCTAACCTTTGACTTTAGGAAGCCCAAAGTACTGAAAACTCTCTCATCCTCCACTGAACCCAAAATCATTGTCAAACATAAATCAGTAAGCTTTAAATATTCTAGTAATGACTCTCTCAACTAATTGCTCTCACCAAGGTTTTTCCAAAGCTTTATTACTGCTCCCTCTTCATTTGGGTTCTCCATAAGATCATATTGTTCCCTCATTATGTTTGCAAAAGAATATGATTGATCTCTTAGTCGAGATTCATCTAAAATTCCATTTATAGTTACTCCATTGATTACTTTAGGTTTGCAAAAATGTTGAATCAAAGTCATCATCCTTCTTTGAAAATCAGTTGAACAGTTTAGAGACCAATATTGTGGAAAAATAATTGACATTGCTTCAAGCAATTCCTCTGGGGGGAATCTGAATCCAATTTCTAATGAAAGATTGTAGAAAACTCACTTGATAGAGTCAAATACAAAGTCTTTTATCTTCTTGAAGTCTTCACTTGTAACACGTGAAAGTACCTTCTCTGGTCTTGATTCAGCTTCACTTCCTGCTTCGCTGGGGTTGGAGTTAGGGTTGACATGGTCATAGTACTACATTGGTATGTCAACTCCACATACCCTGGCATAAACCTCATCATTTACACCAATATGTAAAAATTTCTGAGGATTGTTCAAATATGTGATTTCTATCCACTTTGCAAACTTTGATTCATCTAATGGTAGTAATCAGTACAAAGTATCCAAGCTATTACATGTCATTTTACGCAGCTTATTATATTTTGCAGTGTACATAGCTCTTTGTTGAACCTTTTTTATAATATTTCTCATGTCTTGTAGCATGGGGAAAATAGTTTCTTAAGTTAAGAGTATCTTAACATTAGTTAGACTTGAATATAGTCGAGGGAATTTGTCTCGCACAAAGTGGATTAGTCCAAGCAATGAAGGATATTCAAAGATTACTTGATGCGTTGATCCATCCAAAAGCTTCCTCCCATCAGTAAGTCCGTGAGCAAAGTGTTGAAATTCTCAGACTCGTTTTAGACTTTGAGAAAAGTATTAGTAAATCTCTTTGATTAGAGATTCCACTTTACTTACACAACCAAAATTTCTAACAATTCCAAAAGCTAGATTCATTTGATGGGTCATGCAATGAATGGGAATAGTGTAGGGTTCTAAATCATTCTTGATCTTTTTGCAAAGACTACCTTTATGACCTTGCATAACTGAAGCTCCATCTACTCCAACACAAACCAACTTTTTGGAAATCTCTATTTTATCCAAACCTCCACATTCAATTAGAGTAATCTTTAATAAATCATATAATTTTTTAGTTGTCGCACTACAATTCAATTTAGCAATAGATAGTAGAAAGGGTTAATGACAAAGATTGTTTACTGTATAAACATGCATGCACACTCAAGAAGTATTATTAATTGTCATAACTTCATCTAGAGCTAGTGCAATGAAATTTGAGTTTTTTATTTTTTCCTTCATATCTTCTTTTTCAACTTGTGCAAGACATCTAGCCCATTCCCACCCATTATTTACTGACCAATGACTATTTGGATAGTTTCAAAGTTTGAAAAAGCACAATAAGGCAGTAATTGAAGGGTAGTCTATCATAGGATGTCCTCTACTCAAAATATAAAAGACCACACTTAATTGAACTACTTTTTTCATATTTTGCACTTCCATTGCTTTCCTAATGAAATCTTTGATGGAACCTTTTACTGTAGAATGCTTCTCCCATATTTCCTAGTGTAACTCATATATTTCAACATTCCTAATATGCAGACAGTTGTCCTTTTTTTTCCAAGTTGTTTCCTTTTTGTAAACTTTACCGACATGCTTTTCTATGGTTCAAGTTTAAGCTGCAACCTCTTCTCCTTCTTTGTTATCTTTGTGCAAATATTACATCTACATTCTATAGGAGGCTCACCATCAATTGGATCATCCACTAGTTTAATGAACCAGTACTTTTCCACCCATTCTAACTAAAAATTCCTTTTGGATAGATCCTAGCGAGATCGATCTTTCTTTGATTCCAATTTTCTTTTCCCCTTTGTGCATGAACATGATTTATGGAATCACTTTTGGTTTTCTCACTCGACTGGTCCAGGGTCAACTCCAACTCTACAATATCAGTTTCTAACTCCCTACTCTAGGAAAGTGCCTCCAAATTGTGTTCAAGTTCGTTCATGACTAAGATATCAGGTTCACCAACTTGAACTTCAATATGGTCTAAGTCTCCAACTTGTGATAAATCTCCTTTTTCAATAAGCACTGGAGATCTAACTTGTGAATCTTGTAGGTTGCCAACATTTCCACCACCAAAATATGTTGCTACACTTCTACATTGTGGTAACGGTGGCCTCTCTTAGCTTTTAGGGATCCTACTAGAACCCCTGTTACCCCTCTTATTTGACATTACAAACTGATAAGGGCTACAAAAAATAAATCAACTTAGTTGTTGAATGAAAGACTCAAATAGTGAAGACTCACAAACTATGAATAGTGACAGTAGACTACTTAGACTACATATAATAACAGTAATATGATTCATTCTCCAAAAAATGGTACGATTGCTACAGTTTTGTAGTCTACACTACTACCCAATATAATTTGCAAACCTATAGGCTATCTTAGCATGTGAGATATCTAGTCACTAGTGGAAATTGGACAGTAAAACTAAAAAATAACCAGTACCACTGTACTTATATGATAGTACCATTATCGACATAAAAAAATATAAAATCACTTGCCTTTTACCAAAATTAGGGTCCATGAGTCAATGGGAAATGCACTTAGCACTCTGAAACTTCGGTGGCAATAAGAAATGCCAGTCTCCAGACTAGAAAATAGTGAATTGTGTAGAATAATAATATCTTATAGTCCAATCTAGGTTGGTGAATTACATGGGATTAAGCGAGAATGTCAAATGTAGGCAAAGTGCACTTCCTATGCAAGCACATAGTATGAAACAGTTGGCTAAACAGGGCTATGGTTGACAAATGTCGGGAAAATGGTAGGCGACGCCCAACCCAAGGGAAAATTATTTGGTTATAGTAATGGTGAAATAACAGGGACCAATAAGAAACAAACATGCAAAAGCTGGTGAAATGTTTAAAATAAATGTATCCAAAATGTATATTGCATTAGTGATTGGACCGATATTTTTGACCAATCACGTGATAACTAATGGGCAACTACCATAGGCGTTGAACTCAAATCTGATAAATATCTGGCAATGTGGTTGGCCTACGTTGCATGGGCTATTTGCCAAATGATGACCGACCCATGAGACGGGATCACCAAAAGGTGAAGATTTGCCACTAAAGTAATCTCTATGTAGTACAGAAGTGTGAACTAAGCTTAGGAGGGTTTGTGACATCAATTGACCTTTGGGTAATTCCTCTTAGCTCTTATGATGTGGTCTTAGGTATGGATTGGCTTAGCCCTCATAGAGCTAGTATAGATTACAAAAAGAGGACCATTGTGTGTTAGGATGATTAAGGGAAGGATGCAGAGATTGTGGGTATCCAAAGACCTATATCTCTATGGATGATATCCACTATGCAATTAAAGTGGAGCTTTTGTAAGGGATGTCAGGTATTTGTTATTACAGTATACAAGCTAGAAGAAGAATACCCTATAGGAAATACTATAGACCAACCTATTCTACAGGAATATGCAGACTTTCCTAGTGAGGTTTCGAGCATGCCCCTAAAGAGAGATGTTGTTTTCAACATTGATCTCATTCCAGTAGTGAAGCCTATTTCTAGAGCTCCTTATCATATGACCACTCAAGAATTGAGTGATTTGTGGCTACAACTTGAGGACCTTCTAGCCAAGGGTAGTATCTGACTGAGTGTATCTTCATGGGAAGCACTAGTGCTCTTTGTGAAGAAGAAGGATGGTTCATTGTGCCTATGTATTGATTATAGAAAGCTGAAAAAGGTGGCAATAAAGAATAGGTATCCTTTACCAAGGATTGAAAAATTATTTGACTAGATTAAGGGAGCTACAATGTTCTCCAAAATTGATCTTAAGTCAAGATACTATTAGCTTCGCATTCAGAATGCTGACATTCATAAGACCGCCTTTCAAACTTGTTATAGGCAAGTTATGAGTTCATAGTTGTCCCATTTGGGTTGACGAATGCTCCATCAATTTTCATGTGTATGATGAATGGAGTGTTATGTTCCTATCTTGGTCAATTCATACTTTTTTTCCTAGATGATATATTGATATATTCTAGATCCTATAAGGAGCATGAGGTACATTTGCATTTGGTTTTGTAGAGCTTGAGAGATAATCAACTTTATGCCAACTTGGTGAACTGTGACTTCTTTCATTCAGAGATATAATATTTAGGGCATATCATATTAGGCAAGGGTATCTCTATAGACCCTACAAAGATTTAGGCAATGGTAGATTGGCCCACACCCACTACCATGTCAGAAATTCATAACTTCATGGGTCTAGCTAGTTATTATTGTAGGTTTGTCCAAAACTTCACTAGAATAGGACATCCTATCACTTCCCTTTAGAGGAAAGGAAAGAAGCTTTTATGGATGGAGAAATGCAAGGAAGCATTTCAGAAGCTCAAGGAGCTTTTAACCAGTGCACTTATCTTTTCAATACCTAATATAGCAGGTGACTTCATGGTGTGCATAGATGCTTCCCTAGAGGGGATTGGAGCAGTATTAATGTAGGATGGATGGTTTATTGCATATGAATCACGCAAACTCAAGGATCAAAAGTTGAATTATCCTACACATGATCTTGAGTTAGTTGCATTAGTTCATGCCTCAGCGATATGGAGACACTTCTTGCTAGGACATAGATTTGAACTTCATAGTGATCATCACAATCTACAGTACATATTCATGTAGCCTAATCTGAATGCTAGGCAAAGGCATTAGATGGAGTTTCTTTTTGAGTATGACTTTGAGGTGAAGTATTTTTAGGGAAAGGATAATGTGGTAGCTGATGCTTTGAGTTGTAGGAGATATGTGACACTATCTTTGACTCTTAGTGTGGATTTGAGGAGTTGTATACTTTAGGCACTTCCTAATTTGGTATCAGGAGGTGAGTAGAGAGATAGATTCAAGGAGACCATTGTAGGGTAGGTTTTTAGGTTATGTTTTGGAGTCAAATGGCCTTTTAAAATATTCAAAAAAGATTTATGTACCACTACTAGATGAGCTTCGTACATCGATCCTATCAGAGGCTCATCGTGCACCTTACTCAGCACATTCAGGTGTCAAGAAGATGCATAAAAATTTGTGACATCTATACTATTGGACAAGGATGAAGCATGATATCACTAATTTTATGGCTAGGAGTCTTGAGTGCCAGAGATTCAAGGCAGAGCACCAACATCTAGTAGGGATTTTACAGCTAAATCTCATTCCTTCATGGAAGTGGGATATCATCTCTATGGATTTCATTGTAGGGTTTCCTATGACCACTCGTCAACATAACACTATTATGGTCATTGTTGATGGGTTGAATAACGTGGCACATTTTTCACTGATGAGGTCATCCTATACTCCAACTTCTGTAGCTAATGTCTTCATGCGTGATATTGTGAGATTACATGGTATTCCCCTAAATATCATTTTGGATAGGGATCATGTATACACTTCTACATTTTGGACATCTTTGCAACATGATCTTGTAGCACAATTGAACTTCAACTCAGCTTATCACCCAGAGATAGATGGTCAGACTGAGAGAGTGAATTAGATTCTAGAGGATATGTTGAGGATGTATGTGATAGACAGATAGACTCTTTGGGAGGATTATCTTTACCTAGCAGAGTTTTCTTCTAACAACAGATATCACAATTATATTGGGATGTCACCTTTTTAGGCTTTGTATCGTCATCCTTTTCGTACACCTTTGAGTTGGGACAGTTTTGAGGATCACATCTTGTTGGATCCTGAGATGCTTTGAGATATGGAGCAATAGGTAGTGCACATCTGTAAGCACATGCCTACAGCACAAGATAGATAGAAGAAGTATGTTGATGCTCATAGGATGGATAAGCAGTTTGTAGTGGGTGAGAAATTTTTCTTAAGAGTGCATCCACAGAAGAGTCCAATCTATTATGGAAAGGGTTCAAAGCTAGCACCTCACTTTGTGGGACTATTTGAGATTCTTGAGAGGATAGGTCCAGTTGCCTACCATCTTGCATTGTCACTCAGCCGAGCTCATGTTCATGATGTTTTCCATGTTTCTATACTTAGACAATATATTCCTAATGTGATACATATTCTTGATTGGAATGCGTTATAGGTAGAGAACAGGCAACTAGCTTTGGAGTTGGTTTGCATTTTGCAACAATGGGAGTTGACCCTTAGGGGTTGAACCATAGAGAAAGTAAGGGCCCAATGGGACCCTATTGATGATTCATTAGCTACATGGGAGGACGCATCTGGTTTACAAGATTTATATCCTTACTTGTTTATAGGCTTCTAGGAGTAAGCCTAAGTCTAGGGGGGTGGATATAGTGCCTACCCCTAGTTTACATTCAGTTATTATTGCCAAACTCTTTTAGGCCAATTTATGTTTATGCTTGATGATTAGTAGCATTATTTTCCAGGTTATTGGATATTGTTTTCATACTCAATTGATTATATGATAAACCTACTTTGGTACTAGTTACTTCATGTATAAATGATTATATTTTGATGATGATGATGATTTACAATTATTTCAGTTATTTAATGATGTTAGATGGATTATTTATTCGTATTTTCTATGGATACTTACCCCATAATTGCATGTGTATGGTGTGCACGTATGTTTTCTTTATGTTTGATGTTTTTGATGTGATTAAGGAAGGGATTCATAGTCACTTGCTAGTTGGGATCTACACGATGTATCATTTCCTGCCATTACCTATTTAGTTTAGTATATATGTGTTTGTACATGCGTAGATATTATGCAGATTGTAGGTACTGGGTATCAACTTCCCTGAATTGCCAAGATGAGTGTACCCTATCGCAATATCTAAATGGTAAGAGAAGGGAGATAAATTCTTGAGTCCAAATCCTAACCTTAAAACCAATTGTCCTAAAAATCAAGAAAAGTATCTGAGATGATTACACTTTTGTATTTGTCATAGAAAGTAAATTCATGATTATAACCCTTGAGTTTGATCTTGTATGTTATATTTTATGATGAGTTTCATATTTCGTCTTGTAGGTCTTTGGTGATTTTTCTATTAATTAATTCAAATTAAAAGATTAATTAATGATTTAATTTAGTGGAAAATTATTAAGATAATTTCAATATTTAATTAATTGGGAAATTAATTAAATAAAAAGAATTAAATTTAAAGGAAAAATTATAGTTCTAATTTGAGAGCATAATAATATTTATTTAATTCAATAATAATATATTTAGGAGATCATTTTTTAATAAATCTTAAATATTATTATTACTTAAGTGAATAAAAAATTTATCAAAAAAAATGCTTCGAAAATTAATTAAAGAAAGAAAGAGAAATTAATTTGTTAAAGATATTTTAAATTACAAAAAATGTGCATGAATATTCAAAAAGTAAATAAAGAGTTAAAAGATTGTGATCAACGAGTTCCCTCACATGATCGAACAATCAGTGCCCCAAATTTAGGGGAGAACTCTATATCAGAGATTGAGAGTTCATTTCATAGGGACCAAGATTTTTGGAGAAGGGATTTTTCAGAGAGAAGGTTTTGGGAGAAAAGATAATTCTCTCACAATCTTCGGGTGGTTGCGTATTAGCATCAAATTCAAGTAGAGTCTCATGTTTTATTCGCACAATGAATTATGTTCTTTGAAATTCCTGTCTACATCATGTTTGTTGAATCTATTTTCCAAAATTCGTCTATGATGAATCTTTCATTGTGATTTATTGATATTCATATCAAATTCTATCTATATTATGAAAATTGAGATAGTAGAAAATGCTCGTGTTGTAGATGAAAAGTTGATAACTTAATCATGAATAGTTTTGAAAAGAAATCGAAATTGTAGAAAATTAAATCGATTGGTTTATTAGAATTTATCTATCAGAGTGTTTACATAAATTTCTTTTAAAAATATATATATAAATGAATTTAGGAAAATGTGGTTTTGTTTTATTTATAAAAAAATTTAAAAAATAAAATAAAATTCATATATAATTATGTAGTTGGGGGGAAGATTTTATTTTTATTTTAAAAAAATTGTTAAAGGGTAGGGGTGGGGCCACCAAACCCCACACCCCAACCCCCCTGCCCGTGGCCATTAAAGGTTGTGTGCGGCATGTTTTAACACTACACACAATAGCAATACTAGGTCCATTGCCTGCGGCAGTAGTAATACCTGCGGCCATAGGGTGACAAGTCGGCAAGCCTCTAAAAATGCCTAAAGTTATTAATTAATTTTTAAAAAATTAACTTATTTAAAATTTTTAATTATATTTAATTTATTAAAATTTTAATTTAATCAAAATTTAATTTAGTTAAAATATAATTAATTAAAAGTTAATTTTTAATAAGGTTTTATTAATACGTGTATTAATAAATTTCTTAAATTATTAAAATATGATAAATCATTGAGGGTTTTTATTGAAATATTGTTATAAATAATTAATTTAATTAATTTAGTCATTAATTAATTAATTATTGATAGGATGTTATAAAAGAAATTGATCATGGGGATTCTTATTTAAAATTTAATAATATTAAATAATTACCAACTAATAATATTATAATAATTATTTAAAATATAAGATCGTTATGGAGATAATGCTCATTTTGTGAGTTTATGGTAATGAGGTATTCATACTTAAATGTGAAAATGGGTTAAGCTTATGGGAAAATATAGTAAACTTTATCAAACCAAAAATTTACAACAAAATGGAAACTTAAACCTAACTATAAACTCAGATTGTGTGTCTTCAAAATCAAACAAAGCTATGAATTACATTATTTGTTAAGTGTTTTCTTATATGTCAGAATTGGGGATGGATTAGAGTGTTGACTAGTCCTAGGATGTTTACTAGAGGTCGGGAAGTATTATTTTGGTGATTATATATGATGATTATGTTTTGATTTATGTGTACCTTCTTGGATCAGTCCTATTAGGATGATTGTATTTGTGATGTTGTACTTTGACTAAGTGATTTCTATACTTGTCAGTTGCTTGTTTAGAGAATTGATGTATGGGTTTTGGTCTTTGAGATCTTTTTGCTTTGTTGAGGTTAGGGTAGGTTATCCATATGTTAAGTTGGGAAGTGGCTTGCAATGGAGGTCGAGGCCCTAAAGAGGCTGACAGGTAACCCATTGTAAGTAGTTTATAAGTGAAAACACTACACTAAATGAGAGTAAAATGAACCTAATAAGAGTATTGTCTTTCCTCATCCATGCCTCGAGTGCTAGTATAGACTATGATGGGAGTAGAGAGGATGCTTGGCTGTGACCATGCATCGTTAGTATGCCTTGTTAGTATGAAAGGATACTAGTGATGCATAGAGTCACTAGGGGGTTGGAGGATTAAAAGATTGGCTGGGTAACTCTAGAGTTGGTTCATGCAATGACACTTTCCCACTAATAGTATAGATTCCCTATGTGTCTTGTTTGCCTTTGGGTTTAGATTGTTGGAAATATAGATGGAGTAACTAAGAGGGGGGGTGAATCAGTTACCACAAAAAAAAATCCACATATCCTTTAGATGTCTAATAAAACTATTTTCTATTGTCGCTCAGTAAACATACAAAAATTGTCATAACTTGATAAATGCAGTGTATGTTAACTTTAATAGATCTTAAACATTCACAGTGATTAATAGGCAAGCATAAAAGAAATAAAATGAACACATGAGACACCAGATTTAACGTGGAAACCCAATATATGAAAAACCACCTAGTAACTAGCTACTAATTTTCACTCTTCTGAAGTGAACCATATTAGGAGCCAACCTAGTTAAAGGTTACAAAACACACTGTTAGGTGTGACCTTGTTAGAGGATTTAATCACTCTGTTAGGAGTGGCCTTGCAAGAGTTCTTTAGAATAATTCAATAGAACTGTCACCTTGTTAGAGGATTTACAACTAGCTATTAAACCAACTCTACCAAGAGATTTTGGAATCACTGCTACAATGGTAAGAAAGTAGCAATGAAATTACCTGAATGAGTTGCAACTGAATTTGTTGATTACAGATCTCTGTTATGCTTCATGCTAGATCCTTCCTGATCAAATATAACTTTGTTGCTCCTCAAGGATATCTGACCATCCTTCAAATTTTCTCACACTTTCTTCTTCAAACAATTAATACACTTGCATACTCACTCATTCACACTAGAATCTCAACTTGACCTTTCATATATACCATTCAAATTATCAAGTCAACTTAATTACAAGTTATAATAACCAATAAATATTACCACAGCCAGCTTGAAACAATACTTGAAATAATTAAACTTCATTTCTCAAATTAACAAAATCCTTCATTGGTTGTCCTTGCTCAGTAAACGCTAATCCTGAAATGGTTTCCTATGTTAACCAATAGAAGCTTGGTTAACACTGTGAACTTGCAAAGTCCTTTGGAAACC
Source organism: Cupressus sempervirens (assembly GCA_028749045.1). Classification (NCBI taxonomy): domain Eukaryota; kingdom Viridiplantae; phylum Streptophyta; class Pinopsida; order Cupressales; family Cupressaceae; genus Cupressus; species Cupressus sempervirens. The sequence goes on along the minus strand of CM053786.1, from coordinate 808,224,921 downwards.
AAGCAAACTCAGTGAACACTAACTCTGACCAAATTTCCTTTGTTAAACATGAGAGCTCGGTTAACATTGCTTTTTGTAAAGGAGTGAGCTTGGTAGACATTGTCTATGCAGAGTAATTTCCAGGAATGCTTGGTAGACACAAAAAATTGCCTTGCTGACCAAGTGAGCTTGGTAAGCACTGACAGATAGCTGCTATGACATTTATGTAACATCAAAGACAACACACAATTAGATAGTTGTATCCAACAATCTTCCTCTTTGGCATTGACGACAACACAACATGTCATAGCATAATGAAATTTGAAAACAAGTCTTTCTCTGATAGAAAATTATTTTCTTAGATTTTATGTCACAAACTTCTCTAATTCAATAATCTCCCTCTATGAAGGAATTACATAGCTTCTTCTCCAAACAATAAACTTTCCCTCAAACAAATTTTAGAAAGATATGATAGTGAACTCTCCCTCTTTGACAACACATGCCAAAGACAACACATACCAAATAAGTATCAATGTACCTTGAGTACTGATTCATATGCAATGTTCCCTTGACTATGCTACATCAACTGATAGATCTTCAACTTGGTTCCTGTTAATGCACCACTAAAACTTTATTTTAGTGAGCTTCAAATAGGGGAATGACCTCTAACTTACCTCTTAGATACAAGAATGCATCCTTAAGTAATGGCTTGGTGAATATATCTGCAATTTGTTCTTTTGCATGGAAATATAAATGGAGCAACTAAGAGGGGGGGTGAACTAGTTACCACAAAAATAAATCCGCAGATCCCTTAGATGTCTGATAAAACTATTTGCATATGTCCATACAAAAGAACAGATTGCAGATATGTTCACCAATTGTTGGAAATATAGATGGAGTAACTGAGAGGAGGGGTAAATCAGTTACCACAAAAACAAATCCATAGATCCCTTAGATGTTTGGTAAAACTATTTGCTACTGTCACTCAATAAACATATAGAAATTTGTTGTAACTTAGTAAATGCAGTGTATGGTAACTTTAACAGTTCTTAAACATTCACAGTGATTAACATGCAAGCATAAAAGGAATAACATGAACACATGAGACATCAGATTTAACGTGGAAACCCAATATGGGAAAAACTACCAAGTAACTAGATATTGATTTTCACTTTTTTGAAGTGAGCCCTATTAGGAGCCAACCTAGTTAAAGGTTACAAAATACACTGTTAGTTGTGACTTTGTTAGAGGATTTAATCACCCTATTAGGAGTGGCCTTGCAAGAGGTCTTTAGAACAATTCAATAGAACTGTCACCTTGTTAGAGGATTTACAACTGGTTGTTAAACCAACTATGTTAAGAGATTTTGGAATCACTGCTACAATGGTAAGAAAGTAACAATGAAATGACCTGAATGAGATGCAACTGAATTTTCTGATTACAAATCTACTTTCTGCTTAGTGCTAGATCCTTCTTGATCAAATATAACTTTGCTACTCCTCAAGGATATCTAACCATCCTTCAAATTTTCTCACACTTTCTTCTTCAAACAATCAATACACTTGCATACTCGCTCATTCACACTAGAATCTCAACTTGACCTTTCATATATACCATTCAAATTATCAAGTCGGCTCAATTACAAGTTACAATAACCAATAAATATTACCACAGTCGACTAGAATCAATACTTGAAATAATTAAACTTCATTTCTCAAATTAACAAAATCCTTCATTGGTCGACCCTTCTTCGTAAACACTGATCCTGAAATGATTTCCTATGTTAACCAATAGAAGCTTGGTTAACACTAAAAACTTGCAAAATCTTTTGGAAACCAAGTGAACTTGGTGAACACTAACTTTGACCAACTTTCCTTCATTAACCATGAGAGCTCAATTAACACTGATTTTTTCCATAATCTCCTTTGACGCCCGAGTGAGCTTGGTAGACACTGTCTATGCAGAGCAATTTCTAGGAAAGCTCGATAGACACAGAAAATTGCCTTGCTAACCAAGTGAGCTCGGTAAGCATTGATAGACAGCTGATATGGCATTTTTGTAACATCAAAGACAACACATAATTAGACAATTGTATCCAACATAGATGTCGATTTATCTTCCAACCTTTGAGTTAGATTACTTTTAAGGGTTTCCTTGACGTAGATATTACTTTTGATTTTGGGATTGATATCTTGTTTGGGACTTGAGACTACCTCCTCAATGTAGTGGGAGTAGACCTTTATGGGTTACCACAAGGTCAGGTGGTAGTGCTTTTTACTTTTACCATTGAGATTCATCCATTGATGTCGTGGTTGGAGTTCCTTGTTTTGTATTTCCTTTGATTCTATCTTTGTGTATTATGATGAATGATTATATCTATTTGATGGATGATTTTACTTTTTTTATTTTATCTTGTTTCACAGATCCAAAAGGGATGATGTAGTCTATTTTATACATGTATATTCTTTCAATCTTTCATACCCTGTGACATGTATAGTGGATGATTGTGCATTCTGAATTAATGCCAAGTGGCATTCAGAACAAATGTATATTATTTAAAAGGATTTAAACTTGTAGTTATTCTTTTATGTGGATGTGTTATTTATTGGACTTAGTATTATTTAAATTTAAATGTGATTCAACATCTTGGGATCCTTAAGGAATGAAATCTGTTATATTTTCTTATGTATGATTGTATGTTATTGCATCCGCTATTTTATACTTGTTGTTATATGTTATTTAAAAAAAATGTTTGGAAAACTTAGTAAAAATTTAAGTTAGTTCTTTTGGATCCCTTGGTAGGGTGTTACAGGGCTTGACCAAGTGAAGCCCTCCCTCAACAAATTTACCATTTTTCTTGTTTGCATGTTTTGAAGTTAGAGCTTTGGATGTGGATATGAGTACTCTTTTTGTAAAATGTTTGAGATTCATAGAAGTTTCATGATCTAGTATATGTCAACCTAGGTTAACCTATATCTCCAAGCTGACATACACCCTCCAATTTGATTTATTCATCATGATAGGTTGACATATACCTAAGATATATTTATTTCTATTGGTTTCCCTATTCTTGATATGGTCTTTGTTTAGTTCCCATTGTTTCTAGATAGTTATTTTTAGGCCTTCAAAGTGTCTTCTTCTTCATGTTCTGGAGATAATTTGATTCTTATTTATTTATGTATGTTTAAGATTTTAAGTCTTCCATTACTAGGGTTATACTTGTGTTTCTTGTTAGAAACTACAATTGGGACAGTTGTTATGTTGTCATTGATGTCAAACCTTATTGGTAAGACATTTGCTAATAGTTTAGAGTGCCATATCATTTGATTAATGAAGAGGATTTGAAAAGAGGAGATAGCAAGGTGATTTAGTCCTTGACAAGATAATGTGTTGTTTAATGAATACATGAAGTAAAGAAGACAAGTAAATTGGTGTATGAAAGAAATGACAAGAAGTTGAGTGAAACTCTAAGCTTGACTAAGTACTAGTGTTGGTCGGTCAATAGAGGAGCTGAAGAAAAAGATTAAGGAACTTAAAGAAGAAGTCAAGAAAAATAGTATTAGTTGAGTGCTAGTTATGGTTGAGCAAGTTGGGGTAGTGATTGGGCATAGTAATGATCGAGCGAGCCAATATAATTTGAGAAAGATAGAATAGTGAATGTTAAGCTATACAATGATGACTAAGTAGAAGAACCTAGTGATTTTCGAGTGCCAACAAAAGTTAAAGTTTTTGAAAGAATCAGATTTGAGGCTGACATAGTTGAATTTTTGGATTAGTTAAAATGTTTGGATGATATAGATTGATGAGCTAGCATATTTAATGCATGATGACATTTTTTTACGAAATCATGTTAGGATTAACCTCAGATAGAAATAGTAGTTACATGCAAATATAACCAATACCAAAAAATAGTAGATCACATATAAGAGAACACAAGACACCAAGATTTAACATGGTTCACTCAATCCCTAGGCTACATCCACCAACAACAAGTCCAATATTATTATTATCCAGTGATTACAACCTAATTAAAGTCTCTAATCCCTTATAGCTCAATACCACTACAAGAACAATTTTTGCATCACACATTATAAAAATCCATAACCCTAAGCACTTTTTATACAAGCTTTTTCCACTTACAAAATTAGACTAGAATAATAGAAAAATAGCAGCCGATGCCTTTTACAATATAGGGGTATTTTTTGCTTCAAGGGTGTTGCCCCCAAAAACCCCTATAGGATCATTACACCTTGACCCCACCTTGTATTGCAATAGGGAGTGCACCTGGGGCATCTTGGGGGTGCTGCCCCCAAGTTGCCATAGAAATAATATGGGGAGAAAACCACACCAAATAAGCCTCTAAGTCTGATTAGGCTCCATATCACAATATTCTCCCACTTGGAGACTGATCAGACTCTACAAGAATAACCTCCCACTTGGAGACTAATCATAGCACTACTAAACCTGTAGCTCCCATTGGAATATCAAACCACCTTGGACTCTATTGTTCTTTTATTCTATTCAGTCGAGAAGACCAACCAAAGTTGAAGTGGAATTTAGCTTCTCCCTTATCACTACCTTTGTAAACATATCCGTTGGGTTTTCATCTATATTTATCTTGTCTAGCTTTAACTATCCATCATCCAAAATTGGCTGAATGAAATGGTACTGCAATTGAATGTGTTTTTTTTTTAAATGTAGAGCTGAATTCTTTGGAAGATGAATGGCACTCTGACTATCTATAAACAAATAATTATCTTTCTAAGGGTGTCCCAATTCTTCCAAGAAGAAATGAAGCCATATCATCTCCTTAGCTGCCTCTATAGTAGCAACATACTTTGCCTCTATAGTGGATAAAGCATTAACCTTCTTTAACCTATAAACCTAGCTCACGGTTGCCCCACCAATAGTAAATACATAACCTATAGTACTTCATCTAGTATCAATATCCTTTGCCAAATCTAAGTCAACATATCTCTGTAAATCAATAGTAGAGCCCACAAAGTGTAAACACTTACTAGGTGTTTCTCTTAGATATCCGAGAATTCATTTTACTGCATTCCTATTCTCAATTCTTGGATGACTTATATAGCTGCTAACAACTCCCAATTCATGTGCAATATCTGGCCTAACATAGCATACATCAAGCTTATTGTAGCTGAAGCATAACGTACCTTAGACATCTTATCCTCCTCTTATTGTGTCTTGGGACACATCTCCTTAGTCAACTTCAAATGACCAAGTAAAGGTGTGTTGACAGCTTTAGCATTCTCCATAGAGAAATGTTGCAACACCTTCTCAATATAATTAGTATGAGATAATGTCAATTTCTTGTTCTTCCTGTCTCTGCAAATATTCATACGAAGTATTTTTTTTATTTCCCCTAAATTCTTCATAGAAAATTCAAGTGGTAACCGGTGGTTTAGCCCCTTAATGTGATCCATGTTAGACCTAGCTATAAGTATATCATCACCATATAAACATAAAATAACACAGCTATCATCATCCAACCTCTTAAAATAAACACAATGATATCAATGACACCTACTATATCAATGCTCATGCATAAACCTATCAAATTTAAGATACCATTGCCGAGGTGCTTGCTTCAAGCCATATAAACTTTTCTTCAATCTGCACACTAAGTTCTTCTTACCTTTGATGTCAAATCCTTGTGGCTATGCCATATATATCTCTTCATCCAAATCACCATGAAGGAAGGTTGATTTAACATCAAGTTGCTCCAAATGCAAATCTTTAATAGCCACAATACTTAAAATAGTGTGAATAGAAGTCATTTTAACAATAGGAGAAAATATCTCATCAAAATCAATGCCCTTTTTCTGTGTAAATCCTTTTACAACTAACCTGGATTTAAATATTTTCTTACCTTCATTCTCTTCTTTCTACCTATAAACCCATTTATTTTGTAAAGCCTTTTTACCTACAGGAAACTTGCATAAATCCCATGTCTTATTTTTCAGCAAAGAGTCCATTTCTTCTTTCATTGCAAACTCCCACTGAATCTTTGTATCCACCTACACAACTTCATCATAACATTTTGGTTCACCAGCATTAGTAAGTAAAATAGAATACAAGGTAGGAAAAAATCTTTTTGGAGGTCTACTTATCCTTGTTGATTGTCTAACATTCACTAGGGTGTGTGGTATTTTTTGTTGCAGTTGTTGCAGATCATGAGAAATTTTTGGAACATCAATTTTTGGAGTACTATTCAGCACTATATAATCATCTTCTTTCTTCTCATGTTGCTGCAACATATCTTTGTACAACACTTTCTCCTTGAATATAGCATCCTTGCTTCTTACAATTTTACAATTTTCAAAATCCCAAAGCTTATAATCAAATTCATTAATGTCATATCCAACAAATACACATTTCTTTAACTTAGCTTCTAGCTTGATTCTATTTTTAGAATCTATATGAGCAAATGCTTCACAACCGAAGGTTTGAAAAAAGAATAACTCACCTTCTCACCAATCCATGCTTCCTCTAGAATACCACAGCCCAAAGGAGTAGAGGGATCTCTAGTAATCAAATATACTATAGTATTGACAGCTTCCACCCACATGTTTAAGGGCAAAAGTGCATGCAACCTCATGCTTCATGCATGCTCCATTGTAGTCTTGTTCATGTGTTCAACCACTCCATTTTCTTGTGGAGTCCAAGGAACAGTTTCTTGTCTACAAATACCATTAGTGGAGAAATAATCTTTGAATTCATACTACAATACTCACCACCATTATCAGATCTGAGACATTTTAATTTCTTACCAGTCTAATTTTAAACCAAACATTTACATATCTTAAAAGTTTGAAATACATCAAATTTCTGTCTAAGAAAATAAACCCATACTTTTCTAGTTGCATCATCAATAAATGTAACATAATAATGAGAGACACCAAGGGAAGATACTTGAGCTGGTCTCCAGACAGCTGTATGCACAAGCTCTAATTTCTCACTTTTATTCTACTTCCCAATCTTCACAAAACTCATTCTCTTTTATTTTCCATACACACAACTTTCATAGAAATCCATATTAACACATTTTAGACTTGGTAAAACTTTCTTTGAATGAAGTAGTTTCATACCTTTCTCACTCATGTGCCCAATTTTGTTGTGCCACAACATTGTATTAGAATCTACAACAACTATTTGTTCTCCCTACTCACCTGCAGCAATTGTTCCTAAACATTCATTTTTCTCTAAAACAATCAAAGTAGAAGGAACAATATGACTTGTACAAAGATATAAGGTGCCTACTTTCACACCTTTTGCTACTACAAGGGAACCTTTTGAAACCTTTCAATTTTTATCATTAAAAGTAACTACACAACCCTCATCACCAAGTTGCCCTACTAAAATTAAATTCCTACTTAGCCTTGGAACATGTCTTACCTCATGTAGTAGCCAATGATTCCCATTCTGTAACTTAATTTTAACTTTTCTCTTTCTAACAATCTAACAGGGTTCATTATCCCCTAAATAAACAAGTCCAAAATCCCCTTGAACATAATAAATGAAATAACCTCTATGAGGTGTAGCATGAAATGAAGCACCATAATCTAAAACCCATGAGTCATCAACACTTTCTAAAGACATAAACAAGGCATCCTCTTCATATTTGTTACTTATCATATTTGCCTCCTTGTTCCCTTCTGGTTTATCTCCTTCATTGTTCTTTCAAGTCCAACAATCTTTCTTCTTATGCCCTGATTTCCCATAGTACGTACAATCTCTCGGTCCTCTGGATTGAGACCTCTTCCCCTTTGACTTTTCTCTTGATTTTCCATGATTTTTAGAATTATTTCCTCTATCAGTTGTTCTACATCTACTTTGTGTGTTCAAAGCACTTTCTGATGTCGATCCACCTGAGGTTTTCCTATAAGTTTCCTCACTAAAAATAACACCAATCACATCATCATATTTTAGAACATTAGATCTAGAAATGGAATTACTTATAGCCATTACCAAACCATTCCAAATTTTAGGCAAAGAAAAAAAAATCAAGAGAGCCTTAATTTCTTCATCAAAATTTACCCACAAAAGATAACCGAATAGTAACAATATTAAATTTATTTAAATGATCCACAACATATCCACCTTTTGTCATTTTTATATTAAATAAAAGCTTCATGAGAAATACCTTGTTTGAAGTGGAGGGCTTTTCATACAGTTTTGTTAGGGTTTGCATCAACTTTTCTATTGTCTTTACTTTTATAATATTAAATGCCACTGATGGTGCTAGGTATAATCGAATGCTTCCAATTGTCTTTCTGTCTAAAAGATCCCAGTCGTCATTTGTCATAGATCCCTGATTCTTATTTTTTCCTTCCAATAGTTTCCATAAATCCTTTTGATAAAGATAGTCCTCCATTTGCATTTTCCATAACTAAAAGTTTTTCCTATCAAACTTGCAATGCTCAGCTTACCCTCATCTACCATCACTCCCACTCAATCGTCAGACCTTCTTGCTGAGGATCACTAAAAAAAATGACAATTTGGCTAAAAAAACACGATAGTTTGGCTCTAATACCACTTATTAGGATTAATCTTAGACAAAAATAATAGTTACATACAAATATAACCAATACCAGAAAATAGTAGATAGCATATAAGAGAACACAAGACACCAAAATTTAACGTGGTTCACCCAATCCCTGGGCTATGTCCACCAATAGCAAGTTTAATATTATTATTATAAACCAATGATTACAACCTGATTATAATTTGTAATCCCTTACAACTCAATGCCACCACAAGAACCAATTTTTGCATCACACATTATGAAAATCCCTAACCCTAAGTACCTTTCATACAAGCTTTTTTTTGCTTACAAAATTAGGGCTAGAATAATAGAAAAATACTAGCTAACACCTTTTACAATATAGGGGCATTTTGGCTATAGGGTGCTTCCCTCGAAAACCCCTGCAAGGGCATTGCCCCTCAACCCCACCCTCTACTATGACAAGGAGCACACCTGGGGTGCTGCCCCTTGGCCCCGTGCCCAAACCCCTGTAGAAATAATATAGGGAGAAAACCACACCAAATAAACCTCTGAGCCTAATTAGGCTCCATATCAAAACAAATGAAAGGCAAAGATTTAAGAAGAAGTTTCTAGAAAGAGGAAGGAGAAAAAAATGATGGGCAAATCTGATGGATCTGACCTAACCCTAAGATCTATAGTGATGTTTAAGCGATAAAAGATCAAAATTACCTATTTAAGGAGGCATAAGAGATTTTTTCTAAGGTTGGTTCATTGTTGATTGGTAATCTTAAGGAGAACTTGTGAAGAATAGACTAGTAGAGGAGAAGTGAAGATATTGGTGAAGTATGATTGCTTATAGGTATGCCAAGTAGATCAATGATGGAGATGGTAATGAATTCTAGTCAATGAACCAATAGATGAGTGAATGGAGATTTGAATTTGCAAATTTATTTGTGTTTTACAAATTAAACTTGTTGTTACTTTCTAACCATTGTGACAATCAAAATTCTTTAATCAAGACTGACCTAACAGTCATTTTGTAAATTCTTTAATCAAGGTGACATTCTAATGGAATGATCCAAAGTCTTCTAACTAGGCCACTCCCAATAGGGCGATTAAATCTTTTAATAAGGTCACACCTTATAGTGTGTTTTGTAACCTTTAACAGGGTTGGCTCTTAATTGAGCTCACTTTAGAATAGTGAAAAGTGGTCGCATGTTACTTGGTGGTTTTTCCCAAATTAGGTTTCCACATTAAATCCTGGTGTCATTTACTTGTGTGAATGTTATGTTATGCATGTTATTTTTACAATTGTTAAGTTTATTGTTAGTCGACATATACACTAAATGGTGAGTTAGGAAATGAACATAATGTTAAGTTGCTAATGATATGCTATATAGGCCGAGTGAGTTAATGAGATTGTTTAAGTTAGTTGAAGTTGTTAAAAGTTGAATTAGTACATCTAGCCTTGAGGATAACTAATTCAACCCCACCCAACCCCACCCCCTCCCCCCCCCCCCCCCCCCCCTCTCTCAATTATTCTAATCATTCTAACATTTCTTACATTTAAATCAATTAACCCTCGACAAGTTGACCAATCTAACAGTTAATCACTTTAATCAATTCAACCAACTCAATTTAATCAATTTACCTTCACAAAACAAATATAAGGTTTCTTATCATTGCATGAAAGATACTTTCTTACATAAATGGTTAGTATAATTTGAATTTTGCATAAGCATCCCTTCATCTTACTTGGGTCTTGTCAATATAACTAAAATTATATTGAGAGTTATACTTGGACACCCCTCTTTCTCTTGTATTGATGTTAGGGTGAATATATTAATTAATAAGAACATCTTATTAAGTGCTTCCATTTCTCCCTAATCAAGAATATCCCAAAGGGTGAAAGTTAGAAGATTGGCACTGTTAGCACATTAAAAGCACACATAGCTAATTTTAAAAATAGTTGTTGTAACTTCTACATAGTACAACCAACATAGTATCTATTATTGTAACTACCTTTCCTTTTACTATCAAAACAATGATTCTAATCAAACTACTTTGACCATAATTAATCATAGTAAACAAAAGTTGTAATAAGTCTTTAGAATAGGTCACACGGGGCCTAACCAACATAATCAACTAGAGTATAATATAAAATTACTAGTTATAGAAAAAAGGCAAAACAAGCCACTATTGACTATAGTTCAAATAAGAAAAAGGGGACTAGATCTCTAAGCCTCCTTCCTCTTGCATGTCTCTATTAATATTATCCTTGTCAAGTCTTCTGTTAGGAACTTAAAAAATTATTTGTAATTACCATTTCCACCACTCTTCTCACTAAGAAAATCATTCTACACCAAACACAAGGTGGTGGTTGAACTATCTATCACCTTCTTGAAAATATAAGAGACATTCTAGAACTTTTTATCCATATTATGCATACACTTTAAAAAAAAAAAATTCATCTCCTCCCAAAAATGTAGACATTTATTAGATTTCACATCAGTAAGGGATTTACCGCTACTTGTAGAGGGTGGCCTTTCCCTCTTCAACCACATTTTGAGAAACATTCAAAGAGTCAGTTATAAGGCTCTTTGAGACATGGGAGGAACTACTATCATTGACAAAGAACACCTTCTTCACAATCACTTTTTCCTCTATATCATTATTTCCATTCGCTCCTCCACTATATTATTCTCACTCCTCTATCCATTTTTTTTCATTCCTTGGAAGTTTGATTGTTATCTTGGAGGACCATCGAGGTGTACTTGTTTCTTTCACAACCTTAACATTAGTGTCAATCTATTGTAGATTAAACTTGGTTTTTTTTTGTGGGGCTTGGATTTCAACTTAAGGGGAGGGTCATTCATTTTTATTTCCTTTGGATTCTTTACATTCATAGTTATCTAGATGACCTTGGATGGTTTTGAGGGTAAGGTTTTTTTATAATAATAAAATATTAGGTTGAGGGAGTCCATGCTAGTGAATGAAAGAGGGGATAAGACATAAGGGCTTCATGAACTATAATGGCCCTTAGAGGGAAAATAACAAGATGGAAGTGGTACAACCTAAATATCAAGCAATTATATAGAATAATGGGTCTATTACCCTAGATTTTAGACTCCATAACCTTCTTAATAATGCACTCAAGTGGAGGAAAAAAGAGAGGAATCAAACTAGAATCATGGTTGCTAAAATAATCTTAAAATGAGATGTGATAGTAATAATAAACCCAAAAATTCCCCTCAAGGATAAAATATTTCATGATTATGGCACACACCTTATCCTAGGGTTTAGGGAGATCTCCTAATTAAAGCCTCCAGGCAACTTGACAAGTTGTTCACCCTCCCAAAAGAATTGGTAGAGGCTTGCAAGTTTGAAACCTTGCTCATTTTTTCTACTTCCTCCCCACAACTAAGAGGCTCATGGCTTTTCTATTAAACTCCTCATTCACCTCAAATAAAATGCCACCCATAAATAGATTTTTATAGAACCCTGTTATTAATCTATAACCCCTTCTTTGCAAATGTGACATATTATTTTTAAAAAAAAATCTTTGTGCTTATCTGGTTCTACACAAACTTAGTATCTATCCATAGCATTGTAGAACGAAGCCAAAGTGTTTTTGAGCTATAAAAATCTTAATTTAAAACCTAGGAAAAAGGCATAAGAACGTAATATAAATGAAGAAAGTTATTGCTCTCATAGAAATATGTTCCACACACAACTTTCAACTCATAAATGATATATCTCATATGCAAAAGTTATGCCATCCAATTGAGCATAATGGAAATGTAGAGTTTGGAAAAGTTGTGCAATCTTGTAAAATCCTTCAAGAAGATATAAGTATTAATGCCATGACCACTAAGATCTAGTAGACATTCAAAATAATGAAATCTACACCTAGCCATGTTGATTCACCACTAGCTACTAAGGGGCCACATAAGCTATGCAAATACACCATTCCAAAGATTTTTGTGAGATAAAAGATTGGTAATAAATGAATTTCTTTTAAATTAATATCCTCATCAATAATATGGAGTAGAAACCATATACTCCATAAGGAGGCACTCACACTTTGTTATTAATTTTCATGAAAGATCAAGGGGTTTTTTCTTCCCTTAGAAGGGTCTTCACATTAAGAGGCAATAAATTGATTTCGTTCCAACATCTCAATCCATCTAAATTCAACCACATGGAAACCATTGAGTCAACAATAGCATTTCCTTCCTTACATGTGTGTTGCATAGAAAATTAATCAAATTGTGTCAATAAAGCCCTTATGTACTCAAGAATCCCCTCCATAGTCCAACCAAAAGACATGGTGCCTTTGGTCACCTTAATATTTATTCTAGAGCCACCTTCAACTTTTATGGCTTTAAAACCAATTAATGAAGCTATTCTACATCCTCATAGCAAGGTCATTCCCTTCACTTGATTAATGGTGTAGTCCTTTAATATTTTAGTATAGGTAGCTAATAAACCACCTCTTCGATCTCTAATCACACCTCCCCTAGCTACCTTTCATCCTCTAGTAGCACCATCAAAATTTAGTTTATTACCATATTTGAGGGGGATATTTCCACATAGTAGTGCTCCTAGCAAGCTTCTTTGTGCTATCAAAACTTATAGAATGTCTATAGGAGCTTTATGCTTTTAGTGAGCATGCAACTCCAACTATCAAGGGGACTGTTTAGGATTTTCTAATCATTGACTGTAATATCATCTAGCAATAGTTTGTTGAAACTTGAAAGCACACTATTATTAGTCATGTTCTTGATATCCCTAAACATCCTCTTGTTTCTCTATTTCTAGATAGACCAGTAGGCAAGTGGGGGAATTTGTTCAAAGGTTATCAAATGAGTGGGTGCTTAGATTGGGACCATCAATTGAAGATGAATTGTTGATTATTCCTATTGAACACCCATTGGAGTCCAAACTTCTAGATCACTTTTTTTTAAAATGCATGACAAAATGACAATTGTAAAATGTGTTGAATCATTTCCTCTTATTTACAAAGAGGACACTTGTTAGGGAGTTAGAACCCCCTCTTAGCAAGATTATCTTGGGTTAAAATTTTTTACATGCAGAGAGGCCCAACAAAAAAAATTAACTTTTAGTATGAACTGAGAATTCCAAACTTTCCACCAATAGTTAGGATCTCCATTGTCCTTTAATAGGGGAAGATACCCAATAGTAAATTGGGGTCCAATAACTATTCAATTTTCCCTATCATTAACCCCAATAATAAATAATCTTGTATACCAATAGTGGTTGTAGCTAATTTTACGTGTTCAATTGAGGTACCAAACGATGTCAATACTATCTAATTTTTGTTATTGTTCTTGTATGCAAATTAATTACTTAAAGCCAAGGTTTCAACTTCTTACCAAAAATAATCCACTCTGTAGAAGTCATTATTTTAATACTAGGTTTAAATTGAACCAATATTGGGGTTCCTAGTAGTATTAGGTAACACCTTTTTTTGGTCACTTTCTGATCTATACTCACATAATGACTTCTACAAAGTGGATCATTATTGGTGAGAAGTTGGAACCTTAACTTCAAGTAGTTAACTTGCATACAAGAACAACAAAAGAAAATGAAAAAAATTCAACATTGTTTGATACCTCAATTGAACATGTGAAGTTAGCTTTAGCCACTCGTGGGTGTCTTCCCCTAGTACATTATAAGCAGACGTGATAAAAAATGCTCCAAATTGAATCTTTGTCCATATAATTTTACCTTATTTATAAAAGAAAGTAGGCTAACATTATTCATCAAAAACATCCACAATTTTAAGGACTTTCAAATTATGTTACATATTATAAAATACCCTTTAAATAGTTTTTCATATATTATTCAAAGTTATGTATTGATAACATAGCTTAACATTAAATATGATTATACATGAACATTAATTCCAATTTACATTTTTTAGTAATATACCCTGAAGATTGGTGCTCACCTAGTGAAGAGAAGTCTATTTTGGATCTATAACAGAGGCACTAAGGCTCTCTTTTGGAGTGATTCCTAGAATGGGCATCCTCCTCTCTTGTCCTCTCATCCGCACTTATAGCCTCTTTGTGATTTTTTCCTCTTTGCTGGATGGAATAAGGTGGCTCATTATAAGGAGGCTCATAACCTAGGTCTTGCTGTTGGTTACAGATGGAAGAATTCTTCTAATTGGTTGCCGGGTGGCTCTCTGGGGGATCGGTTGGAGCTTTCTTAGATCTTGGCTTCGAGGGAATGTAGCTCTCTGCAACAACCTGATGTTTTGGCTTGGGGAGGTGCTTCTTCTGGTAAGTATTCTATTTCTACAGGGTACCTTGCGCTGACTAAGCAATTGTTTGGCAAGGTGGAGGTCTCTTGGTGGAAGAAAGCTTGGAATAGCTTTTCTTGGCCTAAGTGTAACTTTTTCCTTTGGATTATGGTTTACAATCGTTGTCTTACTTGGGAGAATCTCTACAAGAGAGGCTTCTAGGGGCCCTCCATTTGTGTCTTATGTCACAATAGTGAAAAGACCGTTTCCCACCTTTTTTTCCAGTGCCCCTTTGTCAAGCAGATTTGGCACTTCTGGTGGAGTGTGTGGGGATGCACATGCTGACATGTTTCCTCTTTGTCTGAGTTTTGGGATCCTCTGGGCCATCCCCCTTCCAAGATCTCTTTTCTTCAACTTGCTTGGACTATTAGCCTTTCCCTTATTTTATGCATGTTTGGCTTGAGAGAAATAGGAGGATCTTTCATGATGTGCAGCTGGGGTTCAGACACCTGTGGGGGAAGATGGCTAATTCTCTTCATGAAACACTCCTGGCTAAATGTGACTTTGGTGGAGGTTTGGACCCTGGAGATGTTGGTATTTACTCACGCCTTTGCTTTCCTCTTCAGGGTAGCGCTCCCTCTCTCCCCCATAGACGCTCTGGGAATAGAGCTAGGCAACACTCTCAACGTGTTAATCGTGAGGGGCATTGGACTCCTCCTAGGCTGGAGTTCTTAAAATTAACACTGATGGCTCTTCTTGGCGAAATCCTGGACCAGCTAGCATTGGGGGAGTTGGGTGTGACAACTTTGGTGATGTTCAGTTTTTGTTTTCTATCTACAAGGGTTACCATACAAATAACCTCATGGAAGCCCTTGCTATCTTGGTTGCAGTGGAACAATGTTGTCAACGTGGCTGGAGAAGAATTACCTATGAGATTGACTCGCAAGTGGTTGTGAATTTATTGATTGGCATTTGGCTCTGGTTATTCAATAGATCACTCAGTTACACAATTCTATGGATTCTGTTTTTTATGCATATCCCTTGTGAGTGGAACAATGTCGCTGATTGCTTGGCTAAATGGGCCTGCAAACATGCGTTGGATTGGAACATTGTTGATCATAAGATGCTTTCCCCTGATTTATCTCATAAGTTGACTCAACTTGTGGAACAGGATAAAGTTCTTTAGTGCTATTTGTTTCTTCTATTGTTCTGTTCTCTTTGATATTCTAAGAAATTTTTACCCTTCTTTTAGTTAAAATACAATTTTTTTTTATATATATAGAATAAAGCAATTCAAATTAGATTGAAAAACAAAAAAATCAATATTGCTGCAATACACAGCAGCTGTTTCGAAGACGGATGCTTATTCATTAATTAGAAGTCTTCTTGTATGTTAAAATACAATTTTCTTTTAATGTATAGGATAAATCAATTCAAATTACATTTAAAAAAAAAAATCAATATTGCTGCAATACAAAGCAGCTGTTTCGAAGACGGATGCTTATTCATTAATTAGAAGTCTTCTTGTATGCCAAATTAATACGGATGAAAAACATCTGTCGTGTATTCTTTTGCACTCTCTAAATTTTAGATATGTTTTCCCTGTTTGGGCTTCTCAGATATTTCGTTGATATATGTGGAAGCAATTCTCTGACCAGAATCCACCTTATCCCAAGAGGGGTTACATTTTTGTTTGCCCCCTTTTTATATTAACAAGAGGCATAATAGAGTGAGCTACGCATCTGAGCATATATTCACTTGTCAATTCTATGTATATTTTACTGCGGGAGTAGATGAATTGATGGCGGCATCCTTGTGCTAATATATGGATGTCTGTTTATTTTGAATTTTCGGGGCAGCATATGGTCCGATAACACAGTTACGGACTTTAATTTTCCAAATACCTAACCATTATAATGGGTTATTGTAATTTCTGTCAAGCACAGAGAATCTTACAAGACCACGCCAACATTTCAAGATGGCCTTACGGAAATAAGTCTATTGGGAAGCACCCTTTTCAAAGATGCGGATTTCGAACTCAGCTCTTCCCTTCGAGATGTTTGAGGAATTTCACTGTAATGGCTAGAATCAAGGAGGTGAAAACCCTCACTAAGAAGAGCAAATTACAGTCTAAAAGCTTACCGGTAACCAGCCCTCCAGAAGGATCGTCTGCTCCTGCTCTTTCAGATGTTTCTTTGAGCAGTGAGGATTCTTCAAGTAGAGAAATGGGATTCGGAGGATTAGGTGTGTTGAGGAGATTGCCATGGAAAGTTCTTAAACTTCTTTCTTCCCTTCCTCTGGCTATTGGAGAACTATCAGTCCTTTCTGGATTATTGGCTCTAGGTATGTTATTTTTCAATCCTCTCTTATGCTGTTCTAGTATTAGGATTATTTATTCCCTTACCTGAATAAAGTATCAAATTCGTCAGTTTTAGACACTTACATTTTCACTATTCCTGCCCCGTATGGTTGACGAATTTAGTAGACGCTACTTATGCTTCCTTAAATCTGTTTTTGCTGTCACTAAGTCAGAACTATTTCTAGGAGCGTCTACGGAACGCAGTAAATTCATTCGTCTTATAAATCTACTTTCCCAATTGATGCAGTCCAAGAACTAAGAACCCAAGGAAGGGCTATTGATCCAAAAAGTTTACATGGACACAAAGGAGAATTCTGAAAAGTAGTATTGGGTAGAATGAATGGTAACTTATTCAATATTATATCAACTGGCAGGCTTCATTTACAAGCTGGTGAAAAGCAGCTTTGACATCCGGTATTTTCTTGAACTATAAGTATCCGAAACAAACAGAATGACTGAATGAAACCCAATCATCCCATTCCTGCTTAATTGTCTGACGGCATATTTTAAGTGAGATCTAAGTGGTTCTATTTCTGTAATTGTGGGAATCGATCTGTTTAAAGGGTCTGCCTCTGCAAATCAATACATTGTTTTTGGAGGGGTTCCTATGGCAACTAGGACAGATATAATAAGATCAAAAGCTAAATTGAAATCAGTTTTCAGGTCTATTGCTACCAGTCGTTTTCAGGAGATCCCAGAAAATAAACTTGGAAATCGATATTCTAAATATTGTCTTTTTCCCCAAAATATCTTCAAATAGAAAATTACTCCATGAAGTGACAGGAATTTAACTGACAAATTATAGTGTAGTTTGGCTAAACTGGGTGGCGCGGAGTTTGATTTGAAGTTTTTTGGTAGTTCAAAACTTAAATGTCAATGGTTCCTTTCCGTTGCATTTTAAAATTCTCATTCCAAAGAACACATTCTCTTTATAACATTAACTGAACTTAAATTGCTGTACCTACGTTGAACTATGTTAATCTCATTTAAGCCAGATAAAAATATTTACACATATCGGGAGGGTCTAAATTCTAATCCTTATAAAAAGAACCTGGTAGCAGTTCGTTTCCTTCTAATGCTAAAACTTCTAAGTCCTTTTGCCCGCTAGGCTTAATTAAGTTTCAGTACCTGTGGCAAGTGCTTCTCACTTGGGACAGTTGACAAGAGGAGGCTTGAACATTTTTAATATCTTATCTGCTTATTTATCTTCTCCTGATGCATGAATTCCAGTAATTTTCCTTGACGCTTTTGTTTATGGCTAGTTCATTTTCCTCAATTCTTAAATTGCCAGACTTTCTTGTTCCGGATGGTTCTTAATGCCAGATTGTAGTGATCAAACTTCCTGGATCTTAAAGTGGAAGATGCAGAGTTTTCTTAACTTCTCCGTTGTATTAATTTAGAATGCAGTCATGCTTTTCATTTTATGCAGGAACTTTTATAGAGCAAGGCGAGAGTCCACAATTCTATTTTGAGAAATATCCGGAGGACAGCCCTGTTTATGGATTTCTCACATGGCGATGGGTATTGGGGCTTTGCTTAGACCATGTCTATACAGCTCCATATTTTCTTGGCCTGGGTGTCTTATTGGCGGCATCATTAGTGGCTTGTACTACCACAACACAGCTGCCAATGGTTAAAGTTGCTCGCAGGTGTACCTTCATTAAATTTTGTCTTCACTTATGCGGAATATATTTAAGTGCATATTCCTAAGTGTTTATTGCATTCAATACAGGAGAGAAAATGCAACAAAAAAATGCCCTACAATATAGAAGAATGTATCAAGCAAAATACTGTGGAACTTAAAATTATTACAGAAGAAGGTTAGAGTATTGGGTCAATTTCATCTTATAGAAGGCTTCTTTCTTTGATGCACTGCAAAAAAACCCTCAATCTGCTGAACTAGCTTTCTGCAGCCCTTGTAAATTCTGAAGATTTGAAGTTCATCCTTTTAACATTTTAAAGTCGATAGAGAAAAATAGAATTTCAGTGTGCTCTTTTCTGTGACCTTGCTTTTTTTCCCCAAAGTTCTTTCCATGAATAGTGGGTGCTTGAAATTATTTATTTATTTATTTTTGTAACCTTCTATGCATCCTTTGTTGGCTTTGGCCATTCGGTCATCCAGTAGAGCTTATAGGCTGATATAAGGTTTTACAGGTCTGTTGAGATTTGTGAACTTAGTAGATCACATTTGACTTTTGAAAGTTTATGAGAGACAATTTAACTACTTGTCACCCAAATCTTCCGATGTTATGTAGATGGACATTCATGAAGTCTGGATCCACCATCCTCAAACTAGAAGTTGCAGAATCACTTCCCAGAGCTCATATTGAAGACCTTGGTGTTCTTCTGATGGGTTCAGGATATGAGGTAAGCTTACTGTGATTATTTGGAAGAAGTGATCTCATAGAATTCTTTAGATGGTTATGCTCTTATTCCAAGGATAATATGATCTTTTGTTTTCAAAATTTGAGGTTTGCAGGTCTTCTTCAGGGAATCAGTTCTATATGGATTCAAAGGGCTGGCTGGTAGGCTTGCACCTATTGGTGTACATGCAGCTCTTTTGCTCATAATGGCAGGGGCAACTCTAAGTTCTATGGGGGGCTATCGTGGTTCAGTTACAGTTCCTCAAGGCTTGAATTTTATGATGGGAGATGTGCTTACTCCAAATGGGATTTTGTCTAAACCAATTCCCAGTTTTCAAACTGAAGTTCATGTTGACAAGTTTTACATTGATTACTATGAGAATGGCGAGGTATATATATTTTTGGAATTGCAACATGAAGCTTTTGTTTTCCTTCACACAGCCACTCACATAAAAAGAAGAAACAGTATTCTAGCTGTAGCCACCATCATACAACTCTTTGTTTATTTTTGTTCTCCTGAATTCATTTTTCAGTCTGATAATCTCAAAATTATCAAGTCTCTTTCGAAAACTGCATTGAGATTTTAACAGCAGGTATCTTACTGTTATTCATTTTACTCTCTCATTTTTATTTAGGTGTCCCAATTTCACACGGACCTTTCTTTACGTGATACAAATGGAAAGGAAGTTCTAAGGAAGACTATCAGTGTGAATAGCCCTTTACGATTTGGGGGCATCACAATCTATCAAACAGATTGGAGTATCTCAGCTCTTCAGATACACAAGAATGGTGCAGGACCTTTCAATCTTGCAATGGCTACATTACAGAGTGGGGATAATAAACTTTTTGGTACATTCTTGCCGCTAGAAGATGATAATAGTTCTACCAATCCAAAAGGAATGTAAGTATACATGGGAAATCTTTATTTTTAAAATCTCTAAATTTCTCTTTGAAAGAGCCAAAAAAAGTAAATCATCTTGCAGAATATTTGTCATTTCCTAATTTTTGGAGCTTCTAAACTATTTATCTGATTCATCTATATATTTCTAGATTAGATTGTGTATAAGTTTTTGAATCAACATTTCAGTTCATGTTCTATGTTTACCATCAGGATACAAGAGAGCTGAGAATTCATGGAATGTGATCCAAAATGTTGATTCAAAAACTTATACACAATCTGTTCCAGAAATCTATAACTGAATCGGTTGTGGGTTGTGGAAATTTCATATCTTTAATTTATTATATCCGGTGATTATTTCTTTGACACTACAGATCAATTTTGGCTCGAGATCTACAGTCTGTTGTGATGTATGATCAAGAAGGGAAATTTGTGGGAGTTAGGCGGCCTGGGTCAAATCGTCCAATAACCATAGATGGCATGGAAGTTGTTGTGGATGATGCAATTGGCAGCACTGGCTTAGAACTAAAGGTTAATGCTTTTCCTCCCTTGTTTGGTTCTATTTGACAGGGTATGGTGTGAACCTGTAAAGAATATAATGGAGACAACTCTATTTTGAGTGGAATTAAATTGAATAATCATGTGTGAAAACTTTAACGATAAGGAGATTGACCTTAACCACAATGAGTATACCAGACTCATGGATTATCAGTTATGACTACCCTTCCTTTTATAGTTGTTTCGAAAAGAAGATGATGAAGTATAGCTGAGATATGAATTATTGTTTTAATCATATTTGTTCTACTTCCAGCTAACTGTTTTGCCTGATCTCTCAGTTGGATCCAGGAGTTCCTGTGGTATATGCTGGATTTGGAGCACTCATGTTTACAACTGTTGTCAGTTTTTTTTCTCATTCACAGGTAAGCCTAGATTCAGCAAATTTCTACCATGACAAAATTCATTTTAAGCTTTGATTATATATATTTTGGAAGTTATCACCATTCGGATAATGGCACGAAAGTTATGTCTGATGTGCTGATTTACAAAATAAACATTGGATCTGTAGGTATGGGCGTCGCAAGAGGGAACATCTGTTGTAGTTGGAGGAAAGAGTAATAGGGATAAAATAGGTTTCCAGGAAGAGATGAACCGAATATTTGATTCAGTTCCCGAAGTAATTAGTAATAAACATATTGCAAGTCAAGAGTCTGCGAGCTTAGAAAATGATGAGATATCCTCCCCAATGGAGAGTACACTATCAGAGCATATATAGACATTAATTGGATTTGCCTCTGTATTCTATTGAAACTTCAAATTTATAGAAAAATGTGTTGGTCTCAGATGCGACAAGAATGCTAGCAGATTGATTGGGTGACTTGCACCCCAAATTCTGCTAGGCAAAGTAAATTAACAAAATCAAATTCATTTTTAACAAAATCATTTGATCATTGTTTCTACGAACATTTGTTATCAGCAAATAAAGTGGCTTGAAATCAGATAGCAAATCATTCAAAGATTCCTCAATGGAGTCCATTTTTTGCATAGATTTTGACATGCATTGTTATTCACATCAGTCCTGCTTCAAATATGGAAATCTCCTTTGAAAGAATGACAAGTTCACGAGCTTCGTGGTGGGAATATTATAACAAATGAAAAATTCATGTTATCAGTCTTTGAATTTTATTGGGCCTCTTCACAAGTTTATACCCTGGTGTGAATTGGTAATTAAGCACTTGTAGAGTAAAAAGAAAATAACATTATATTAACATTCTGAGCAGTGGTGCCTAATCTTCCTAAATGTGCATTATGACAAATTATTGAGAAAGAAGTGAAAACAAATGACAACGCCGATTTAAGTTTGATTTGTAAATATGTACAATTAAGGCTGACCATTTGTGCCACCTACTGAAGTGCGTGTTTATTAGAATTTAGAAGTAATTGAAGACGTGATGACACGAGAGATGGGACAAATAATGAAAAACTGAGAGTAAATAGTCACCAAAGAAGCACGAGGGACCGAAAAATAGCAGACTCGAGTGGAAGAGGTCTCATGTCAACTAGTTGACGAGTAAAGTTATTGTGGTTTATATGTCATTTGACATCTTTTTAAAATCTGCTCTTTATTCATTTGGGTATTTGCTAATAGCACTATTATGGTAGCAACACGAAACTCAAAAAGAAAACCCACCAACAATATAGAAGGCCACTTGCAATGCAAGAAAAATATACATTTTTAGATAATGGGATTCTTAAAAGCCTCAATATTGTTGGTAGTGATGAGCATGTACGGTGATTGTTCACTGTACGTTGAGGCACCGTACGATTACATCAACTACTTTGACAAGTCAATCATACTTAGTGAGTACGAGTACCGATATGTGAGTATGAGCATGGTGAGATTGGTGATTACAGTGAGTACGGTGTGTGGAGATGGAGAGACTGGAGGCATCTGCGTCACCGAAGGTTGAAACATCCATGTGACTGAGGCATTCATGTGACTAAGGCATCTGTGTTTGAAGGCTGAAGGGAGTGTTTGAAGATCGAAGGAAGTACTTGATTCTTGAAGGAGTGACTGTCGGATGAATGATTGACCATTGGATGGATGAGTTCTAAGGCTACTAGTAACTGTTTTGTTCTTGACAGTTAATGCACTAGATTCCATGATGAATTATAGAATGTATAAATGTCTATGAGATTCGTGAGGGCTAGGGGTTGTGAAAGACAGGTTGATTGCAATACAATCTGAGCCTGCGAGTCTGTCCAGAAACCAGAGTTTGTTGTATGTAAATTGCTTATTGTAATACAAAGTTTCGCGGGGATTTTTGGGTGGTGGGTTTATCCCGAAAGGGTTTCCCATGTTAAATTTGTCTTCCTGTGTTTATCTTGGGTGCATATTGTTTTTCAATGTTCTTGTTTTTCTTGTGCATCTCAATGTTCTAAAGTAGATTTACAATATTTTACTATTTACCTTGTAAATTGGCATTTGGAAGGTGTTTTCTGCAAGTAGCTTTCCTAACAAGTGGTATCAGAGCCTGGGTTATCCTTGTTAGGTAGGGTTGTTTTCTATGTCAATTTGGTTTCAGTGGGAAAGTATATATTTGGTAATTGAGATGGTGGGTACAGGGAGAGTAGAGATTGAAAAATTCAATGGCACAAATTTTGAGTTATGGAAATTTAAAGTGGAAGATACGTTGGTTGATCGAGATTTGTGGATTGCCATGTTTGGCAATAGGCCTTTAGGCATGAATCAAGAAGATTGGGGCCTAGCAAATCGAAATGCTAGAGGATTGATAAGATATGTCTTGCAGATTCTGTTCTATAGAATGTTTATGAGGAGAAAACTGCACATTCTTTGTGGAAGAAGTTGGGAGATATTTATCAAGGAAAATCCTTGGTAAACAAACTCTTTCTGAGAAAGAAGTTGTACTCTTTGAAGATGGATGGAGGAACAACTGTGGCAGATCATTTAGACACGTTGATATGGTGATTGCACAATTGACATCTATTGGTGTATCTATTAGCGAAGAAGAGTGTTGCATGCTACTGCTATGCTCGTTGCTTGATTCATGGGATCATCTTGTGATGGCCATTGGAAGTACTACCACCCAATTTAAAATTGATGAAGTGGTTGTTGCACTGCTGTTAGAGGAGATGCAGAGGAAATCTTTGAAGGTGGCTAAGGAGGCTCTCATCGTTCAAGGCATAACAAGAAGGACATGAAACCCGAATGTTTTGGGAAGAAGTCCAAAATGAAGTGTTGGAATTGCGGGCAGACCGGTCATATCCAGAAGGATTGCAAAGAGAAGAAGAAGAAGAAAATGGAGAGTTCTTCCGATCTGAGTCTCCTTAGAGTGATGATGAAGATGCAAGCATTGTTGTTTTGGCTAATCGGTCATCTTGATGACTAGTTAGAGTAATTCAATCTTCATGTGGAAGATGTTTGTCATGATGCCATTTGTGACTCGACACCACCATATAGTGGGAGTTGTTGGCAGTGACATAGATGCCATGTGTAACTCGACACCATAGTTTAGTGGAAGTTGTTGGCAATGATTTAGTAATTGATCTTCATTGGTATTGATTATGTTGAAGGCGCGAGATTCAGATGTTGCAAAAGGATCTTTTCACATTTGTTAAAGTACTGTTTGGAGATGTTAAATTTTATGTGACTGAAGATGTTGACATCTTGAAGGCTCAACAGAGTCTTTGACAAGAGCTTGGTTTATGTTTTTCATTTAACATGTTATGATATGTTTAAATGGAGCATGTAATCTCTCTAGTTGAGATTGTTTAAATCATGTTGTCATTTATGTTCTTGAGACCATGGTTGGAACTTTGACATGTTGATCTTGGTTTAGTTTCTTTTTTTTGAGTACATTGATCATTTGTTGGATACTTCGTGATATTGTAATGTTGCATTTGGAGTGGGCATGGATTGATCAGTTGCAGGTTCTCATGGAAACTTGGAGATGATGGTGTTATGTCTTGTGATTAGAGATGTGTGAATGGTTGAAGGTTTCAGTAGGAGGACTGTATGGCATTTATAAGTTTAAGTAGAAGGACATGGTACATGGGTAGTGTACTTGGTTTATATTCTTGACACTACGAGTTTCTTGTTGCACTTCTATGTGGTGCTATTGAAAATGGACAAGGTTAAGTTCAAATGGCGAACATTGTCATGTGAAGTATCTCTATGGATATGAGTATGAACCTTGTCAAGTGGGAGATTGTTGGGAGTGACGAGCATGTAGTGACTGTTCACTGTACAGTGAAATAGGACCATCGTATGTTGAGGCACCATATAGTGAAACAAGACCACTGTATGATTACATCAACTACTTTGACAAGTCAATCATGCTCAGTGAGTACGAGTACCAGTGTGTGAGCATGAGCACAACGAGATTGGTGAGTATAGTGTGTGGGGATGGAGAGATTGGAGGCATCAACATCACTGAAAGCTGAAACATCTGTGTGAGTGAGGCATCCATGTGACTAAGGCATCCGTGTGTCTGAAGGCCAAAGGGAGTGTTTGGAGGCCAAAGGAAGTACTTGATACCTGGAGGAGTAATCGTCGGATGGATGATTGACCATTGGATGGATGAGCTCAAAGGCTGCTAGTAACCATTTTGTTCTTGATAGTTAATGCACCAGATACCATAGCGAATTATAGAATGTATAAATGTCTGTGGGATTCGTGAGGGCTAGGAGCTATGAAAGACAGGTTGATTTTGAGCCTATGACTTTGTCCAGGAATTAGAGTTTTTTGTATGTAAATTGTTTACTATAATACAAAGTTTCTCGGGGTTTTTTGGGTGGTGGGTTTTTCTTGAAAGGGTTTCCCACGTTAAATCTAGTTTCCTGTGTTTATCTTGTGTGCATATTGTTTTTCAATATTCTTTGTTTTCCTATGCATCTCAATGTTCTAAAGTAGATTTACAATCTTTTATATTTCCACTGTAAATTGGCATTTGGAAGGCATTTTCCGCAATTAGCTTTCCTAACAAAGATCCATATGTAGCCAAAGTATTTGTGAAGAGGAGCATCCATCAAACATCTTATGAATGTTTATTTTAAGAGTTTGTTTCATTTGAAAAATTGTAATCATTGTTAGGAAGCACTCATTATGCCTCACATTTTGTTGAGTTCGTCAAATGATCAAGAGAGTTTTAATCAGTTTTGATGTGTGCAACTCTTTACTAATATTTCAAATACGAAGCTATAGAAAACATTAAGCATATTACTAGGACAACAAAATTGGTTATGTTTTAAATAATCTCATTTAGCTCTAAAGGGGGCGCGTGCAAGTATACACGAAATATAGAATTGAGATCATCCATGTCACCAATTGACAAACTTGTTCACTGAACATATGTGAAGAAAGCATAGAAAACTTGCCCTTAAAGTTCAAATAGGTGAAAGAGAAATACATGAGCTATTGTAAGTAAAGTAAAAGAATGAAGATTGACTTCAATGAACTTTTGTAAGCTAAAAAATATAATATAGAAAATTCAGAGTCAAGTAATAAGGAGATGGTTCTATTTCGTTTTTATATGTTTTATAAGGAAGAATGATGGAATTTCACATAAAAGTTTGTTAAAAGAATATACACAAATGATAATTTGTTCTTATTTCCATCCTCATTTGGGATGAAAAATCAAGGATTCAAACTTGTAGAATATCAAGATTATAGAATATGACCATTTATGGTTAACAAATAACACAAACAAACATAACATTTCAAAATATTAGGATACTTCAATTAGGAAAGGAGCATAAAAGAAAGCCTTTTTGTCTCAGCATTAAAATTTATAATTGACAAGATTTCAACATTTTACAAAGAATTTCAATATTGTTCTTATCCATTCAAAAGTTAAAGAACAAGTTGAGATTCACAAGGGGCAACCCTACAAAAAACAATATCGTATACATCATATGTTATTCTTCAAGAAGATTGTGCTTTAGAAAAATAAGAGATAGAAGAGCTAATATGTATACATACCATAAAAGAGGTTGGCAATTTCCATAAACACCTCAATAACCATTCACAACATATAAAATTCACAATGGAGTAAGAAGTGGTGGTTCTATTTCATTTATATAAATTCTTTTAGGAAAATATTTTTAGAATTTCACTTATAAAAGGAAAAACATAAATCATTGCTTCTTATTTATTTCATCACTGTTTGGCATAATAGTTGTATTTAAAACACTAGTTTTTAGAGCCTTCAGATTATTGGATGATAAAAAGCACTTAACAATAGTTTAGAAGAAAAATAATTGCCAAAGCATACAAAGAATAAAACACGTTAAGACATTTTGAAACTTTGACTATAATAGGAAGGTGAATATTACGAACATGAATGGGAGGCCTTTTAGCCTTATAAAAAAATATGATTGGTAAGTTATAAAATTATAAGAGTATAAAGGATTGAAATCAAATGTTTTCTTTTAATACATATCATAAGGCATTACAAATATGTAGATCATACAAAATATAAAGTTACATTAGTATTGCAAACACATGGATGAAGAAAGCATCCCATAAGTAACAAGCCATCTTGATAAAAAGAGGGTACTAGTAAAGAGATTGTCATAATTACAAGTCCATCATGCAAGCATATTGTGTATCAATCTAGAAAGATCGTTGTTGGAGTGTTTCATGCAAAATGAAGAAACTCATAACATGCATATCCATATATTTGTAACACGGGAGAAGTTCACTCCAATTTAAGATAAATAATATGTAAGCTTGACCAACTAGAAAAGGGTGAAGCTTGTTGTTCAAGGATATTCACTACAATTATTATTAGTTGGAATCTCACGCTACAAAAATTGGATATGGTATTGGAATAAAGAATATGTATCTTTCACCTTGAATATCATCTTCAAGTGGTAATGAGGAACTAACAACTTTGGTTATAAGTGCTATCTAGAGCCTCAAAAAACTATTTTCAATTTTCTTATTGTGAAGAAGCTAAGAAACCCAAATCACTATCATTGTCCTTGATAACAATAGATGTAATAGAAAGAACCTAGGCAATGTCATGTTTTATGATTTGTCCATTATTTTCATATTGCAAAAGTTCCATTTCATCAACTTAACATCATTCTTTTGCTTAAACATGTCAAATAGTTTTAAATTTTTTTTGGCATATTTAACATGGTCAAAGACCTACAATCACATTAACTGAATTCTGACGTTCTTAAGAAATGGATTGGTGAGATTTCATTTAACATTTAAAAAAACTATTTTTCTTGCATTCCAAAGGGACCACAAGATTCTAGTAAATAAATTAGACAAAATGATGCTTGAAACTTGGACAATTTTACATAACAATGCATAGAATAAAAAAGAATATCAAACCAATCATTCTCATTGTTTTAGATAGAATAATCTAAATAGAGAAGAAATAACCCAAAAAATGCACTCGACAACACAAAAACAACACACTATTGATAGCTTATTTCATACCACAATTATTAATTTAGTAAAGATAGTGAAGCTTTAAATTAATAATAACCATATGAAGAATGACATCTTAGGCTTGGATTGTCGAGACCACACAATAAGTTAAGTATATTTGCCCAACTACTAACATGGTTTAATATCCCAAGATAGCATTGAGATTGTTCATCAACTCTTTATATAAGTAACCATTCAATAAACATACCCCAATAATTGAATCTTTTTCCCCTTATCTAATTCATCATAAACTTTCAAGTTGAATGAGATGTTAACTAAGGTGTTAATCATGGTGAAAGTCTTATTGTATATTTGCTAGTTGCTTCCATGGAACAAGATCCTATTTTACAATTTGTATGCCACTAGAGGCCCATTCCTTGTTAAAACAAACTAACAACCAAGACCAAATTTTTATAGGCCCATTCCACTGAAGAGTTTCTCCTTCATTAGTTTTTTCTTCATACTAGATAAACCCTTTATTCCCTTAAGAAATCCTCATGTCATATACATGGATTAAAAAATATTAGAATTCTTTATTTGATTTTAATAAAGCTACACAATATATTTATAAAGGATAAATCATTCCACGTATTTTTCTAGAGAAACTATACTACATATTGTTTCTTAGTCAAATATTCATGGCTCATCAATTGTCAATAACTAAATAACCATCCCAATAATTAGACAAACATTGTGTAAGGAAAGATTGTTAAGTCCTACCATTGTTTTTTGGGATTATTGTAACTCTCTTGTCCAAGGATCATAGTGGGCCTCTTTCTTACTATGGTCGCCACTTTCTCAAGCTTTGTGAGTCCTCTGACTTGGTAATTTTGAATGACCTCTCTTGCTTCCTGAGCTTTGATCTTTTTACATGTTGGCCTCATAGGGGGTGCGAGCGTGGTTGACTACATCCTCATTTTTGCTTCTTTCCTCCCCTCCATCCACAACTTTACCATCTCTCATCTTCCCTTGGCTGATCATGCTCTCCTTAGACTTTTGGTTTGTGTTTCTTCCCACCCTCTACCACCCATCTCTAATCCCCCTGCTCAGATTTGCCCCCATACCTATTTCTCTTTTGATGAGAGTGATCAAGACCTCTTCATCTTTCATTTGAGAAGATTCCTCTGTCCCACTAGCTTCACAAATCATAGTAAGGTGTCCATCATGTTTCACTCACTTGCCACTACGATTTGGGAGTTTGCTCTTCTCTCTATCCCCCATTGCTCCATCCCCTACACCCCTATAACTGGTTGACAAAAACTTGTCCCATGAACCAGTGGTTTGATGATACTTATAAAACTTTTCACTACTCCTTATGCTTGGCTTTTGATACTCATTCTCTCGCTTTCACCAACATATAACTCTCTTACAAATGCTTTCTTTGCCATAAGAAGTGATTATTTATTGCTTTACAAGGCAAATCCCTTTGCGACACACTTATACATTGTTCCAAGATGTTTTGGCGCATCATGTTCCCTCGACGTCCCCAACCCCCATCCACCCCAACTGTCACCTCCTTGCCTCCCATGTCTCCATGTTGTATGACATTCCAAGTCAGCTCGCTCCCCTTCCCATCCCACCCCCCCATTGTCACCTGTTCTCCAACTCTAGCATTTATGGGGCCATCAGACTTATGAGATGCAATAGGGCGATTGATGAGGAGGGTTTTCAAGCTAAGCTCTTCAAGCTCGGTACCACGATCCTGGGCCCTTATCTCTCTACACTCTTTAATAGTCATTTGTTTTGGTTTCTAGACTCATGGTCGAGACATGTTATTCACCTAATCCATAAGTCTGGGCTGGCTTCTGACCCCAAAAACTATACGACCATCATGATTGTGCATACATTTACCAAACTTTATGCCACAACATTGAATTCTATTTTATCTAGTGAGCTTGATAGGAGGAATTGCAGAGTTAAGGGCCAAGCAAGCTTCAGGGCAGACTACTAGACCATGGATCATATCTTGACACTACGGGCTATTATCAAGGAGGCTTGACACCACTCGAAGGAAGTCTACTATTCTTTTGTGGATTTTTGTAAGGCTTTTGATTCCATCCCCAAAGTGGCCCTTTTTAAGGGACTTAGAGATACTGGTATTTTTGAGATCTTATTAACGACTATCATGAGGTTATATGAGACAATGGTAGGTAGACTCAGGACCATCGAGGGCCTCTCTGATCCTATCCAGAGCACCATTGGGGTGAAGCAGTGCTGCCCTCTCTCGCCCACCTCGCTCGAGATCTACATTGATGAGCTTGAGGCCTTTCTCAGTCACTCTTGGCTTGCTAGTGATGGATGTCATCTACACCAAGTATTGATCTCCATCCTTCTCTTTGATGATGATGTGGTTCTTCTTGCTTCTTCTCCTGAGGGTCTTCAGAGGCTTCTAGATAGACTTGCACCTTTTTGTGACATGAGATAGTTGGTTGTGATCCTACGAAATACTTGTGTTATGGTCTTCAACAATCTAAAGACATCACATCTCCATTTTCACTTTCATGGTTGAGAAGTTGAGATTACATCATCCTACACATACCTTGGGTTTAATTTTTTTGGATCCCATTTAAACTTGAGATCAACCATTCAACCTTGGATCAAAAAAGGGTTGGGTTCCCTGACTATTAGAATTGCTTTAGAATAACCGAGGGGGGGGGGGTGTGTTCCAAATGTCCTTTTCAAACTTTTCATTAAGTATAGTGAGTCCATTCAACTTTTCATTCATCCAAACTTTAACTTTTCTAATCAGCAGGTTACTGTAACTCAACATGCAAATATAACATATAAGAAATCAACACATGACATAGTGACTTACGTGGAAACCGAATTTGGGAAAAACCACTAGTAACATGCTACTCAATTCTCACTCTTCTGAAGTGATGCCTTGTGAAAGGCCTGCCCTATTAAAGGCTTACAACACATTGTCAAATGTGACCTTGTTAGAGGATTTAACCACCCTGTTAGAAGTGGGATTGGTTAAAGGACTTTAGAACATTCACTTGGAATGCCACCCTATTAAAGGATTTATAAATGACTATTAAACCAACCTAAGTCCATAGGATTTTTAGATTTAATACAATTGTTAGAGAGTATTAGAAAATCTTTGACCTGACTACAACATACAACTTATCTTGCAGATCTCAGATCACTTCTCAGCTCATACCCTTGCCTGGCCTTCAATCTCTGCAAATTTGATAGCTTGCCCTCCTTTCAAGCTTAGTCTCCTTGCTCAATGTACCAGTGCAATCATCTCTTCATGACCACTTGTAGAAGCAAAGCCTATGTGCTCTTCCTTCTCCTAGATGTCACCTCCTTGACACCCTTCCAACCACTTCACATATTTGGCTCTTCAGTAGAAATAGTATCAACATCTCTTTACTTCTTGGTCTATGACTCCTTAAATAGAAGTCTTCGAGTTCCTTTTCCCACTCGATTCTTCCATTATTTAATTTCAATTCATATGGATTAGGTAGGATTCATTGCATCTAACCCATATTTTGTTTCCTCTAGAAAATTCTTGAATAATCCTTTAGAATTTGTACAAAAATGATTTACATAGGATTCTGTGCCATCAACTCATCATCCTTATCCTCCAACTCATTCACAAAATTCAATGTAATCACTATGTCAGCTCAGATTTGGCGAATCTTTGTCATTTGAAATAATGCAGCAGCTCGACACTATTGAAATATTGGTGCTCGGCACATACTGTGTTACTTAGCAACCACTGTGTTTTTCCTGTTGCTTGGCACCTGAAGATCACTCGACACCAACTAAGAATTTTTTGATGCTCAACACCTGATCTTCACTCAGCATACACTAGAATTTTTTGTTACTCGGCTCCAACTGAGAATTTGCTCAGCTTTAACTAACTTGCTTGGCAGCCACTAAAGATCTTAGTTTAAGCTTTGCAATCAATCTTGTTACAACTTCTTCCTCTAATGTGTCTAAGTGTGACCAACCTCTGTATTTTTGAGTATGCTATCAATACATCATTTAACCATTGTCTTAACTGATCCTTGCACTTCATTACAACATCATAACTCAACCTTTCCCTTAGGTGCTCTTGTTACATCTTGTTAATCAAATCCTCTTCATCAATCAACTAAGTGATAGTACTTGGATCTTATAAGAAAATGTCATTGCTACAAGTAGCAGGTTCAACATCAATGACAAAACAATGATTGAAAAACATTCTCTTAACAACAATCTCCATTCTTTTCAACAATCTCCCTCTTTGATCTTCAACAATGCGCTTTTCAATCAAATTTCCAACAATCTCCATCTTTGGCATTGATGGAAAACCAAAATGATCAACCATCAGACTAAACTATTCAACCAAATGCTAGTTAGGTTAGAATAGTAAGTCAAATGCCAGAGAGTAAATTGTAGCTTCACTTCTCCTTCTACTATTCTGATTATTTCATTTTTGCTTCTCCCTCTTGGCTATTGTATCCATGTTATTTGTCTTTTTCCCTTTGTATTTCTCATCTTCCGCTATTATGATCAACATCTCTTTCTATCTTCATTTAATCACTAGATCGTCAACATGTAATCAGTTTCTCACAACTTCTCTTTCTTTTCTGATTCTTTATCTTCAACAGTTGTTGATCAGTTTTCTGCTATTTCTCCCTCTTTATCCATCTCCTGTTGATTAGTTTTCTGGCTTTTTCTCCCTCTTTGACAACAATGCCAAAGACATATAAGCATCTTAATATGCAAAAATAGATTTTACAGGTTCATTCAATGTCTCCCTCTATCACCTTGCTTGTGACTGACTTGGAATTTCAGCATGTCTACTACTTTAGGCATGAATCCTAAAGTAAACATCCTTTTCATCAATGTGTGAAATCTTCATTAATCAGCTTGTTTGATGCAGGGCATACTTGCTTGTGCTTCAAGTAGCCTTAGCTAGGGGTATCACCCCTAACTTACCTCTAAGGTATTCAAAAGCATCTTTAGGTAGTGCTTTTGTGAAGATATCAACAATCTGATCCTTTGAGCTAACATATTCCATCTTCACTTGTTTGTCTTCCACCAACTCTCTTACACAGTGATACTTGATTGCAATATACTTGGTTTTAGCCTGCATTATAGGGTTCTTTGATATGTTAATAGCACTTGTATTATCACAATAAAGTATCATAGGCTTAGTTACCTCTTCCTTCATACCTTGCAACACATATTTGATCCATACAATATTGGTGCAATTTATAGCAACTGCAACATATTCAGCTTCAGTAGTGGACTGCGAGGTGTAACTTTGCTTTTTGCTAGTCCATGTAATCAACCTTTTTCCAAAGAAAATTACTCCTCAATTGGTGCTTTTTCTATCATCAATATTACCTCCCCAATCTACATCAGTGTAGGCTCTCAGTTCAAACTTTTCACTCCTCTTGTAGTACAAGCCAAAGTCATCAGTTCCTTTCAGATACCTTAGTATTCTCTTGACTGCCATTAAGTGATTTTCTCTTGGATTTGCAAAGAATCCGGCTACTATTCCAACAACTAATGCAATATCTGGTCTACTATGTATGACATATTGCAACTTTCCAATCATTGACCTATACAATGTCTGATTTACTTCAGCAGACTCATCATTCTTGGATAGCTTATGTCTAGTTACCATTGGCGTGCTGACTGGTTTTGAGTCTTCTAACCCAAATGTTTTGAGTACCTCTTTGATGTATTTGGATTGGGACACAAATATTCCATGCTTCAGTTGATGTACTTGTAATCCAACAAAGAATTTGATTTCTCCAAACATTGACATCTCAAATTCATGCTTCGTTTGATCAACAAAATCTTTGCATAAAACATCCTTTCCTCCAAATATTATATCATCAACAAAGATTTTTGATATCAAAATGTCTTTACCTTTTTTAGCTTTGATGTACAAGTTGCTATTGTTATCTGTTCTCTTAAATCCTATCTTCACAAGATATTTGTGCAGTCTCTCATACCATGCTCTAGGTGCTTTCTTTAATCCATAAAGTGCCTTGTGTAGTTTGCAGACCATGTCCTTATTCTTCTCATCTACAAATCCCTCTGGTTGTTCTATGTAAACTTCTTCTTCCAGTATACGATTTAGAAAAGCATATTTTACATCCATTTGGTACACTTTGAAACCCTTGTATGCAGCATATGCAAGTAATGTTCTTGCTCGTTCCATTCTTGCGATAGGGGAAATGTTTCTCCATAGTCCTGTCCTTCTTCTTGTGCATAGCCTTTGCAACAAATCTGGCTTTGTTTCTTGTTATCTCACCATTCTCATCAAGTTTGTTTCTAGACACCCATTTGGTACCAATCACATTCTTATCAACTAGTTTAGGAACTAGAGACCATGTTTTGTTCTTCTCAATCTGATCTATTTCTTCTTCCATGGCTTTATACCAATCATTATCTTGTAGTGCATCTGTCACTATTTTAGGTTCAACCTTGCTCAATAGACACGATTAATTACTCAATCTATTCTTTGTCATTAGTCTGGCATCTTTGTCATCAATGATTTGATCTACAAGATGATGTCTTCTCACATACTTGGCTAACCTTGGTTCAGTCCTTCTTTCCATGTTTGATCCTTTAGCTTCATAATCATTTTGTTCTTCTTCATCCGACATTCCATCATTCTTTTCATGTGAACTGTTTTCAGAGTCAGAATGTGCATTTTTTACATTTTGTAGCTTGGCTTCTGAATGTAGCTCGACATTCACAGGCTGAGACTCGGTAGATACTGAAATTTGTTGCTGATTTCCAACTTGATTTGCTGCATTGTCTTCAACAGTCATTCCTTCATAGAATTATACAAAGGATTTGTAATCCTCTGATTGCTTGGACTCATCAACTTGGACTTCTGCATGCTCATCAAAACTTACATTTGAACTCTTCACAATCTTGTTAGTGTTAGTATTCAAACACTTATATGCTTTACTTCTAGTGGAGTATCCAAGGAATATGCCTTCATCACTTTTAGCATCAAACTTTCCATTTCTAGTATCTTTAAGAATATAGCATTTACAACCAAATACTTTGAAATGTTTAACATTAGGTGAGTGACCATACCATAATTCAAAAGGTGTTGTATTTGTACCTTTCTTGACTTGAACTCTATTCAGTGTGTAGATTGCAGTACGTATAGCTTCTCTCCACTACTTTAGTGTAATATTTTTCTCCATCATCAAAGATCTAACACAGTCAATCACTGACCTATTTTTCTTTCAGCAATACCATTCTGTGGTGGAGTTTTTGGTGCTGATGTTTGCCTTTTGATACCTTTGTCATTGCAAAATATTTCAAACTCCTTTGATGGAAACTCACCTCCTCTGTCTGATCTTAAGCATTTCAGGTTCTTTCCTATTTCCTTCTCAACTCTGGCCAAATACCACTTAAACATTTGAAATGCATTAAATTTTTTCTTTAAAAAAATAGTAGTCATCATCTTGGAATAGTCATCCACAAATAACATTATGTATTCGTCTCCTAGGTAGCTTTGCTCTTCTATTGGACCACATAAGTCTGTATGGACTAACTCTAGTACATCATTGGAAGTGTATGTTTTTCTTTTAAAACCAGACTTAGTCATCTTCCCTAGTTGACATTGTTGACACATTGTGTTTTCAAGTTTCTTCAACTTGGGCAACCCTCTGACCTTCTTCTTCTTGCTGATGCTAATCAGATTATCAAAGTTAACATGACACAGCCTTTTATGCCACAACCACACATCATCAAATCTAACAAGAAGACATGTTGCATCTTCCATATCTAGGTAAAACATATTACTCCTAGTTTGTTCACCTTTTCCTATCAGATTTCCATCAATGCCATAGATCTTAGCAGTTTTCTTTCCAAATTCAACTTTGCAATCTATGTTGCCTAATTGTGATACACTCAACAAGTTGTAGTTCAATCTTTCAACATAGTATGCATTATCACATAAAATTTTTTCTGTGAGCTTAATATAGCCTTTTCTTTTGATTCGACATTGGGCACCATTACCAAATCTAACACTATTTCCATCATATTGAGTAAAGGTAATGAACTTACTTTTATCTTCTGTCATGTGATGTGGGCATCCACTATCTATGATCCACTTGTCATTCTTGTTCACATAGGTAACCAATGCCGTTGCTTCATCTTCTTCTTTATCTGATTCATCCTTCATGGCTACATAGACTACTTCATCATCATTCTCATTAGAATCTTCTTCAACAATATAAAATCTTTTTCCTTTCTCCTTGTAGTCTTTGCTATCATCTTGTCTCTTGTTCTTGAACTTGTTTCCTTCTTTGTAGTTCTTATTCTATGTACATCTTGCAACAATATGACCTACTTCATTGCAATTGAAACATATGATAGGGAGCTTACCTTTGAATTTACCTTTGCCTCTATGGAATCTCCTATCTAGTAGTGCTTCTAACTATTCCACATCTTTCTCATTTGTGCTGCTATCACTGGATGTATGTTTTCCCTTTCTTCTCTTCTCATTTGATGTTTCCTCCTCAGTGTCTTTTATTTTCATCTTGGCCTTGAAAAAAGATTCAATGATCTCAGGTTTGTAGTTGTCAAAATTGGACAATTCAAATGTAGTAAGTCTTCCCACTATTCCTTCAAAGGTTATTGTGTTTCCTTGTACACACCTTAACTCTTGGATGGCTAAAACTCTAATATCATAGATAGGGAGCATAGTTCTTAAGTATTTGTTGACTGCAGTTTCTTCTTTCAATTGACCACCTAGACTTCTTATTGCACTTACCACTTCTTTCATTCTTGCATCATATTGGGCAGCATTTTCACCTTCCTCTAGTTTCATGTCATCAAACTTTCCTCTTAGGCTTTCTCTCTTTGCTCTCTAGACATTCTGATCTCCTCCATAGATTTTTGATAAGGTTTTCCACATTTTGAATGTAGTATCATAGTCTTTGATGTCATCATATTCTACATAATTAAGTGCAGAGGCAATCTCCAACATTGCTTGATTGTGCTCCTTCTTTTTGTTCAAATCATCTGCAGTAAGAGGTCCTGCTAGATTCACATGCTCTGTTCCAACTGAGGTTTGTGCGTAGTCACCTATTGATCCAAGGTGCAATTTCATCAGACTCTACCATGCAAAAAAGTTGTCTTTGTTGAGCTTGGGAACTTCTCTCTTGGACATCTTGATCTTCCTACTTCTAGTACCTTGATTCTTCTTTTTGTTCAAATCATCTATAGTAAGAGGTCCTGTTGGATTCACATGCTCTGTTCCAACTGAGGTTTGTGCATAGTCACCTATTGATCTAAGGTGTAATTTCATAAGACTCTACCATGCAAAAAAGTTGTCTTTGTTGAGCTTGGAAACTTCTCTCTTGGACATCTTGATCCTCCCGCTTCTAGTACCTTGAAACTAAATCAGCAGATGGCTTTAATACCAATTGTTAGAATTTCTTTAGAATAACTGAGAAGGGGGAAGGGGCGGGGGGGGGGGGGGGGGGGTGTGAATTAGTTATTCAAGTTCTAAATGTCCTATTCAAACTTTTCACTAAGTATAGTGATCCCATTCAACTTATCATTCATCCAAACTTTAACTTTTCTAATCAGCAGGTTACTATAAATCAACATGCAAACATAACATATAAGAAATCAACACATGACAAAGTGATTTACATGGAAACCCAATTTGGAAAAAACCACCAGTAACATGCTACTCAATTCTCACTCTTCTAAAGTGATGCCCTGTGAAAGGCCTGCCCTATTAAAGGCTTACAACACACTGTCAAATGTGACCTTGTTAGAGGATTTAACCACCTCGTTAGAAGTGGGCCTGGTTAAAGGACTTTAGAACATTCATTTGGAATGCCACCTTGTTAAAAGATTTACAAATGGCTATTAAACCAACTTAAGTCCATAGGATTTTTAGATCTAATACAATTTCTAGAGAGTATTAGAAAATCTTTGACCTGACTACAACATACAACTTATCTTGTAGATCTCAGATCACTTCTAAGCTCATACCCTTGCTTGACCTTCAATCTCTGCAACTCTGACAACTTTCTCTCCTTTCAAGCTTAGTCTCCTTGAGTCTCCTTGCTCAATGTACTAGTGCAATCATCTCTTCATGACCACTTATAGAAGTAGAGCCTCAGTGCTCTTCCTTCTCCTAGATGTCACCTCCTTAACACCCTTCCAACCACTTTGCAAATTTGGCTCTTCAGCAACAACAATATTAGTAGCTCTTTGCTTCTTGGTCTATGACTCCTTAATTAAAAGTCTTGGAGTTCCTTTTCTCACTCGAATCTTCCATTTTTTAATTTCAATTCGTATGGATTAGGTAGGATTCATTGCATGTAACCCATATATTGTTTCCTCTAGAAACTTCTTGAATAATCCTTTATAATTTGCACAAAAATGGTTTACATAGGATTCTGTGCCACCATCTCAACATCCTTATCCTCCAACTCATTCACAAAATTCAATGTAACCATTATGTCGGCTCAGATTTGGTGAACCTTCATCATTTGAAATAATGTAGCAGCTCTATACTATT
Organism: Cupressus sempervirens; assembly: GCA_028749045.1. Lineage (NCBI taxonomy): Eukaryota > Viridiplantae > Streptophyta > Pinopsida > Cupressales > Cupressaceae > Cupressus > Cupressus sempervirens. The sequence continues at coordinate 808,186,066 of CM053786.1, read as the reverse complement.
GAAATATTAGTGCTCGACACATACTATGTTACTCGACACCCACTGTGTTTTTCTTGATGCTCGACACTTGAAGATCACTCGACACCAACTAAGAATTTTTTGATGCTCGACATCTAATCTTCACTTAGAATACACTAGAATTTTTTGTTACTCGGCTCTAATTGAGAATTTTTTCAACTTCAACTAACTTGCTCAACACCCACTAAAGATCTTAGTTTAAGCTTTGCAATCAACCTTGTTACAACTTCTTCCTCCAATGTGTCTAAGTGTGATCAACCTTTCTATTTTTTAGTATACTATAAATAAATCATTTAACCATTGTCTTAACTAATCCTTGCACTTCATTACAACATCATAACTCAACCTTTCCCTTAGGTGCTCTTTTTACCTCTTGTTGATAAAATCCTTTTCATCAATCAACTAAGTGATAGTACTTGGATCTTATAAGAAAATGTCATTCCTAGAGGTAGCAAGTTTGATATCAATGACAAAATAATGATTGAAAAACATTCTCTTAACAAAAATATTCCTTATTTTCAATAATCTCCTTCTTTGATCTTCAACAATGTGCTTTTCAATCAGATTTCCAACATTGACAATGTGAGAGACAGTAATTTAGGCACTAATTTCAAGACACATTGACTAAGCTATACCTCCTGAATTCCTTAGTAAGACCCACAATGCTCTATGGTTTGGTGGTATGGGGACCTTCACTCTTGGACTTAGATTGGGCCATGATCAAGCATACCCAGACTTTTCTCCTTCGTCAGATTATCAGATGTCATAGATCTATTCCCCATAGTGTTATTTTGGCTAAGTTTGGAGCCCACCCATTTAGGCTTGTAGCCATTTTTGACTTGATATGGGTTCTCCATTGCCTTTAAGGTCTTGTAGACTTAGCTGAAGGCCAACACATATACCCTTACTTAGCTTACTACTCTTCAGTTGCTATTGCAGACTCTGATCTAGCCACTAGAGCCCATTGTTGGTATGCTCACACTACTATCCCATTGAGATAAGTTGGGATCAACATTGACTATATCCCTCTCTACGAGTTCTCATTGGATGTTTTTCTCATCTCCTCCCCTCTCGACAAGAGTTGAACATGTATGTTAGACTTGACATCTGCAAGCAGTATATTATCCCGGCATGGGTTGATCCTCATAGGGGTCTATGTCTTAGGATGGAATTCTACATTGAGCACTTCTTACATATTCAGGATGGGATTATTGTATGCCCTAACTACTTATACAAACATTGGACACATGCCCTGCACATCTCCCTTGGTTCCTTCAGGGTGGGCTCGCGCTAACTCCAAATCTAGGTTGATCACCATATTGATAGAGATGATGGGGTTTGTAGACTTTATACCTTAGTGGAGGCAAAATCTGAGAGCCTTTTCCTTTTTAGATGCCCTATATACTACGAGATTAGAAGTAGATTCTAGTGTTTGTTTAGAGAATGCAGATCTCTCTCAAATTGCTTCAGGTACACAAATCAATGTTGTATTGCGCTCTATCTCCGTGAGTCCTTATAGCTTCGTGACCACACTTTACAACTATCATCATCCATGAGCCAGACCCATGCACAATTTATCACGACCTTCTCGCCCTGAGCTCTGGCTTGAGGTGTGAAGCAATTGTGTAGTTTCCCTAACACTAGCCATTCCAGATCAATGAGACTCTGCAGTGGACCTCTTCACCATCAACACTCCTCGTGTAGCACTTAGTGACATCATAGGGCCCCTGGTAGCCATTGACCATATCAGTCATTTTTGGATTTTTTTCCCTTTGAGGATGGATACCTAATCCTTTCTACGATGTCTCCTCTTTTTTCATTTATTGTGCTTGTTCTTTTGTGGACACCATTTGGTGCTCCATTTGTTTGTTATCTTCTTGGTTGTAAGCTTCCGGTACCATAGAGCCATGTTGTGGTTGTTTTTTGGACATTAATTAAATTATCTTATCCTATCTTATCTTATCTTAAGACACCACTTGCCTCTTTTTGCAATATCTTTAATTAGACTACAAAAAAATATTTGATAATATTTTCATGTAAATTAACTTGAGTAGGATAGACCATCCAACAAGAAGATTAGTACACAATAAATCAAGATTTTTTTGGGTGACTTTGTAATGTCCATTTTTTCATGTTATATGGAAACTACATGAATTTGTGGAACTTCTTCAATTAGGAAATGAAAATGCAGATATATGATTTACTACAATTATGAATGCATCAAATTACGAAATATAAATACAATGATAATGAACCATCAAGTATATATGATTAGTAGTTACAAATGCTTCCATGAAGAAATATGAATGCAGTTACAATTAACTGAATGCGTTATTGGTGATTCCAAGTGTTCTCTTGTAGTCAAGAATGTAGTTGTAATACAATGGTCATTTCTAATATAAAAATTCATATCACACATGACACCATGTATGGTTGGACCTAGTTTTCTTTGACAATGATCTCAATAAGAGATATGTCATCTCTTATATTATGATTTGATAATTATAGATGTTTTTTAATGATGTTGTCTTTGATATGCAAATGTATTGCTTTCACTAAATGTTTTCTGCGGAAACCTGCTATTCTCTTGTTATTACATAGAATCTCATCAACTTCATAGTTTACAGAGATGTATATACGAATATGATTCTTAATGCTAAATATTGTGAATGCATATAGAATATGGGTGCATCTATGCATTGTATGATGTTCCTTGTATGTGTTAACATGCATGGAACATTTTATCATGGATGTATGTATTCATATGGAAATGGTATGAATATTTTAGTAATACAATATGGTGGTATGAATGTATATGATGGAATATCATGCACGCATGAGTATCTATGTAGATGGATATGGAGGAAGTATTTGTGCATCATGATGGAGATTTATTCGATTATTGAAATAAATCTAATTATTATACAAAGTTTAGGGAATGTCTGTACAGGACAAGGTATGTTTACTTCTCCTTGCCCTTATTTTACATTTTTTAAATTTTTTTTGATTGAAATAACATGATATCAAAGTTTCCCCTCCAAAATTATTTTCCCACAATCATTTGACTTTTTCTCTCTTATGGGTTTCTTCTTATAGCTATTGCAATTTGTGGATGTTCTGTCACTCTTTGTGACTACCTTAACCTTTGAATGAGTTTTTCTTCTTGAGATTTATAGAGATTTCTTGAGTTTGTAAGGATGTGACTTCCTATTTATAAGGGGTGCGATTAGATCTGGTGTGATTGCCTTGGTTTGGAATCCACAAAGGATGTGTTTCTTTTTCCATATCTTGGAGGTAATTATTTTCTTGTTAATGTCCTATACTTTTCATCCATGGTAAAGCCAAAATTAGATCAATATTTCCTAATTCCGATGAAAACTTGAGTTGAGTAAGTGTAATTTCCAACCTTTATTTTGAGTGGGAAAGTTATGGTGTTTCCAAACATGACTACTCTATTGGTCAATTTAATCTTAATGTTGTTCCATAGGTGTTTTGACATGTTATCTTATTGGATCAAATCCCAATAGATAAATTTACGAGTAGAACCTTCATTAAAAACAATGTTTATACTACTTCCATCAATTTTTCCTTAAAATTGAAAGGTGTCATGTATGGGTTTTTCTAGGTAGGCTAAGGTGCTTTCTTTTGAATCCTCCTCATTATTGTTAATTATGTTGAGCAGGATGTCTTTAAAATTCCTCTTTGATATGAATGAAAGGATTTTGTAGATCATATTTTCCTTGAATTCGTAGAGTGGATTCTATGTGGCTTTGTATTTATTTATATTCCCTTTTTATTGGTAATGCATGGCAATGTTTCCTTGATAGTGGTTGAAAGGATGTTTCAAAAAAACTCATTTTATCTCCTACCATCTTATGTTCATATTAGTATCAAATTATGACTTTGGTGAATGGTAGTAACCTATCTTTATGCCTTGAAGGATGTTAGTATTGTTCTTAGGTAGGAAGGGTGGTATTTTTCGTGCATATATTTCCTTTGGGCAATAATTTAATTATTCACTTCTTCAAGAATCTACATTTTTTTTATTTTTGTATGATCCTTGTGAGGAGATGGAGACTTCATTGCACCCTCTCTTAGTATTTCCATCAATCCTTTTGGTGTTGTCTTGTGGATGAGGTAATGATTTTTATTTGAGTTTGATAACCATTAGATGATATTTCATCCTTAGCTTGATATATTATTTCGAGGAAAATTCTCCCCTTAATTTACTATTCTCCCAAATCCATCTTGAATTTTTCTTGGAAAGATACCAATCTTGTTGTTTGGTTAGTATTGGTAAAATTGGTAAAAGTCAAGATTTTGGGTCTTCATTTTTTACTTGTTAAACAAGAGGTGTCCCTTAGTAAAGGTTTAAGGGAGGTTTCAGTAAGTACTTTGATTAACTAGTCTATGAAATCCTACATCTTCCTCTACCCATATAAAAATTAGTCAAGTTTGTTATTAACTTGTTGATCATTGTCCATTGGCTCTGATACCAAGTGTGATGCTTTTTTTTTTCTAGTTATATGGATGCTATGTGAATTTTTAGAACTTCTTTAATTAGGTAATGAAAATGAAATAGACATTGAGATATATGAATTACTAATATTATGAATACAATAACTATGAAATGAAAATACAATGAAAATCAACAATCAAGTATGTGTGTGTGTACATATCTATATATACATACATAGACACACACACACACACACACACACACACACACACACACACACACACACACACACACACACACACACACACACACACACACACACACACTCGTGTGTGTGTGTGTGTGTGTGTGTGTGTGTGTGTGTGTGTGTGTGTGTGTGTGTGTGTATAGATAGATTTGTGTGTGTGTGTGTGTGTATATAGATAGATTTGTGTGTGTGTTTATAATTTACATTTTTTTCAATAATGAAATGTAAATATAATTGTAGTGGGCAATCTATATGAATGAAATGATTTTGTAGATCATATTTTCCTTGATTTCATAGAGTGGATTCTATGTGGCTTTGTATTTCTTATATTCCCTTTTTATTGGTAATGCATGACAATATTTCCTTGATAGTTGGGTTGAAAGGATGTTTAAAAAAACTCATTTCATCTCCTTCCTTATGTTCATATTAGTATCAAATTATGACTTTGGTGAATGGTAGTAACCTATCTTTATGCCTTAAAGGATGGTAGTATTGTTCTTAGGTAGGAAGGGTAGTATTTGTCATGTGTATGTTTCTTTTGGGAAATAATTAATTCTTCACTTTTTCTAGAATCTAAAATTTTTATTTTTGTATGATCCTTGTGAGAAGGTGAAGACTTCATTGCACCCTCTCTTAGTATTTCCATCAATCCTTTTGGTGTTGTCTTGTCGCTGAGGAAATAATTTTTTATTTGAGTTTGATAAGCATTAGATGATATTTCATTCTTAGCTAGATATATTATTTCAAGGAAAGTTCTCCCCTTAACTTTCTATTCTCCCAAATCCATCTTGAATTTTTCTTGTAAAGATACAAATCTTGTTGTTTGGTTAGTATTGGTAAAAGTCAAGATTTTGGGTCTTCATTTTCTGCTTGTTAAACAAAAGGTGTCCCTTAATAAAGGTTTAAGGGAGGTTTCATTAAGTGATTTGATTAACTAGACTATGAAATCCGACATCTTCCTCTACCCATATAAGAATTGGTTGAGTTTATTATTAACTTGTTGATCATTGTCCATTGGCTTTGATACCAAGTGTGATGCTCTTTTTTTCTAGTTATATGGACGCTATGTGAAGTTTTAGAACTTCTTTAATTAGGTAATGAAAATGCAATGGACATCGAGATATATGAATTACTACAACTATGAATACAACAACTATGAAATAAAACTACAATGAAAATCAACAATCAAGTATGTGTATGTACATATCTATATATACATACATAATACACATATCTACACACACACACACACACATTGAGATATATGAATTACTACAACTATGAAATGAAAATACAATGAAGATCAATAATCAAGTATGTGTGTGTGTACATATCTATATATACATACATATAACACACCCACACCCACCTACCCACCCAGAGAGAGAGAGAGAGAGAGAGAGAGAGAGAGAGAGAGAGAGAGAGAGATTATGTATGTATGTGTATATATACACACATACATACACATACATACATATAAATGTATATATACGTACATAACATACATAGATATATGTGTGTGTGTGTGTGTAAAAGTTACAAATTCTTCAATAATGAAATGTAAATATAATTATAGTGGACAATATGTATGAATGAAAGGATTTTTTAGATCATATTTTCCTTGAATTCATAGAGTGGATTCTATGTGGCTTTGTATTTCTTTATATTCCCTTTTTATTGGTAATGCATGGCAATGTTTCCTTGATAGCTAAGTTGAAAGGATGTTTCAAAAAAACTCATTTCATCTCCTGCCTTCTCATGTTCATTTTAGTATCAAATTATGACTTTGGTGAATGGTAGTAGCCCATCTTTATGCCTTGAAGGATGGTAGTATTGTTCTTAGGTAGGAAGGGTGGTATTTTTCATGTGTATGTTTCCTTTGGGTAATAATTTAATTTTTCACTTCTTCAAATATCTACAATTTTTATTTTTGTATGATCCTTGTGAGGAGGTGGAGACTTCATTGCACCCTCTCTTAGTATTTCCATCAATCCTTTTGGTGTTGTCTTGTTGATGAGGAAATGATGTTTTATTTGAGTTTGATAAGAATTAGATGATATTTCATCCTTATCTTGATATATTATTTTGAGGAAACTTCTCCTCTTAAATTACTATTCTCCCAAATCCATCTTGAATTTTTCTTTTAAAGATACAAATCTTGTTGTTTGGTTAGTATTGGTAAAATTGGTAAAAGTCAAGATTTTGGGTCTTCATTTTCTGCTTGTTAAACAAGAGGTGCCCCTTAGTAAAGGATTAAGGGAGGTTTTAATAAGTGCTTTGATTAACTAGTCTATGGAATCCTACATTTTCTCTACCCATATAAGAATTGGTCAAGTTTATTATTAACTCATTGATCATTGTCCATTGGCTCTAATACCAAGTGTGATGCTCATTTTTTCCAGTTATATGGCTGCTATGTGAATTTGTAGAACTTCTTTAATTAGGTAATGAAAATGCAATGCACATCAAGATATATGGATTTATACAACAACTATGAAATGAAAATACAATGAAAATCAACAATCGTGTGTGTGTGTGTGTGTGTGTGTGTGTGTTTTCATATCTGCACACACACACACACACACACACACACACACACACACACACACACACACACACACACACAAATATATAAATATATATGTATGTATGTATGCATATTACATATTTATATAGATATATTTTTTGATTTATGGACTAGTAAACTAGATACTGTGAGGGGGGTGAATCAGGATCTATAACAATTTATACATTTTCTCAAATTCATCCACATCCAATAATAACTTATGCATGTAATACAAAAATGTAAATTTCTTGTAATATGTAAATCAATTCAATCACATGCATGAAAGTAATAACACATAACACAATTTTTTTACCTAGAAACCCTCCAAGGTGAAGGTAAAACTAGGGTGGGTATGACACCCACAAATCTTCAGTACTATAGTATTAAAGTTAACCAATTAAGGTTACAATGTTTGAGCATAATATATGATCTACTTTTTGAGGACTATGTCATGTTAAAAGACTTAAGAAATTGTTAGATTTCACTTGGTTAGAGAATTTGACACTTACAACTAAGTAATGACTCTGTTAGGATATTTACAAAGATCTATTAAGACCACTCTGTTAAGAGATTTACCCTAATTCAATTCTGTTAAGAATAACTCACTACCTAACTCTCAATTTTTTTTGCAAGCTGATTTTGAGTCTTCTCCTTACTAACTGATCCTCTCCTCTAATATGATACTCTTATCTTTCCCTTCCACTTTCACTACTTATGAATAAGTCACTTGTTCTATTAGATGATAATAGAACCTTTGAATGACTTCTGATCTCCTTTTCTATTCTTAACATGAACACATAGGATAACTTTCTCAACTCTCACATCTTTTTGATCTAGGTTAAGATCATCACTTTTTAAAGATTCCATGAAGAGTCTTCTAGATGTTTCCATGTTTTGCGTCTTTGTCCTGATCGTTGAACATACACATGGGGATGTGTGATCCATTCCATGTAAATTTTTTGTAATAACCTCAACAAGTATTAAATGTTTTATAAAAACCTCTTAAAAATTTAAATATACCTTTCAAGTCGACTTGATAATCATTTTGCCTAAAACTATGTTCCATTCCTGACTTCTATATAAACTTTGCATTGCTCAACCTCTACTTTTTTTGGTGCTTGATATTTCTATTGCTTGACCTTTATTAACTTCCTGATGCTTGACATATACTATGTTTGACACATACTATGTCACTCAGTACTTATATACTTGAAATTATACTTGGTCACTAATAACTTGCTCGATCACTAAATGAGCTCGATCCATATACCATACTTTACTCAGCTTCTATACAATTGCTTGGTACATACTAGCTTATGTACATGACTCAACCTATGTAGAGTAGCTCGGTCACAGTGACAATTGTTTGACTCTACCTTGTAAATGACTAAGTGATTTACACTAATAGACAATAGAGATTAGAGATACCAACATTCTTCCCCTTTGATTTTAGTGGAAAAACACTTTGTCATATCAATACAAAAATGAATGAGTTTTCCCAAAATGAGCTCTCCCCCTAAGCCTTATGACTTGTGAAAAATGAATACAAAAATTAATTACAACCTCTATTCATTACCTGTACATGATGCTCCTTCTATATACTCTTCTCCCTTGTTTACATTTCCCCCTTGTTTTTGAACATGTGATGTCACTTTTGCTAGGGTTGAAAGAGTTGAAGTAATCCATATGTATCAATAAATTCCTTGTGAACTTTGGTAATCATGGCTAGTGCATGATTCCATGTGGTCCTTGCTACCTCCAAAATTTGATTCTACAGTTGTAATCTTGTAGCTAAATCAATCAAACTCTCAGCCACTAATAAGTTATGATCTTCTATAATAAGATACTGGGTTTTTAATTCTCTTTGTATTACCTCCAAATGAGCTATCAACATTGCCTGAATTGAGATCAACATGGATCTCATGGTGCTGTCAACTGCCTGAAGCTCAACCATTGTACCTTGAGCATTCAATAGAACATTGTAGTGATCTATGCTAGATCCCACTGACTCTGAGATAACACTATTGGATGCCTTCATCTTGGCCTAAGTCTTATCTACCTATTCCTGAATATCATCTGCAAATCTTGGCACATCTAACAAAATTGTGTACCCCTACTGTACCCTCTGTACAATATCCATCATTACTTGTCCTATTTCCTATAATAGCACCTTCTACTATGCTATAGTTATAAAAATTATATCCATAACCTTGCTCTCAACTCTTCTTGCTGACCAATCCATCAACTTATCATTGGATTCCAATTTTTTTGCACTAACTAATCAATGATATGTACAAGTTGATCACTAATAGATGTCTCTTCATCTACATTCTATATGTCAAAAGCTTCAACAAAAATATGTTTTACATCTTGCAATGTTTCTTGTTGCTTTAGCTCTCTCTTGAGCTCTTCTTGTCTCTTTTTTTCTTTCAAAATTTCTTATAACAAGAAGTATTTCTACAAGGTGAGATTTTCCAGATCAAATTGTGGCATCTCAATCCAAACAAACTTCAATATTTGGTGACATATCCTTTATTTCTCTTCTTTTCCTTTTCAATGCTGATGCTTGGCAATGCCTTAGGAGTTGGTGAAGGGGTATCACCACTTTGTCTTACTTGTGCATCTATGCTCGAGAGAACAATAATAACACTTGGTTCAAACTTATTTGATTCTATGTTTACCTCAATTTAAGGTGCTGAAATAACATTATCATTTTTATCAACTTCTTTATCTTCACCATCTTCTTCTTCATTTGTGAGCCTTTATTTCATGACTTATGGAGTGTCAAAGGTGTCAACATGTATAGGAGACATGATGTCTTGTGGACTCAACACACCTAAGCTTTCTCCTCTACTATGTTCATCATCAATATTTATAGTTTCTACCTTCCTTGTTGTAAGCCCAAAAATGTTTTTCCACAACAATTCACTCTGTTTTTGTACAACTTCCTCTTTATTTTGTAAAATCAAGAACATTATGTATTTAGGAACAAAAATACTCCTATATTTTTTCATAAATTTATTTTTTGTTCTTGAGATAGATCGAGCATAATTCTGACTAGTGTCTCAGATCTTATCTATTTTTTGTTACTTCATCCTGCTGCCATTTCCTCTCTAATCTATCAAATAGATCCTTGGGTATCTTGTTCTCTATTGCACTAGGAGTTAGCCTTTGATTTGAAATAATTTCTACCATATCTTCCTCCACTTTATTTTTATCATTGTTGTCTAATGTATCATATTCCACATGTTTAAAACTAGTTAAACCTATAGATCTTATGTTATCACATACCTCTTCAATAGTTTTGATCATTCTGATAGGTGGTCCTTTGATCAATCTCCTTCTCTTGGTTTGAGGTTCACTTGACTTAGTAGCCTTTGCTACTTTTAGCTTTATAGACTACTCAGCAATAGCAGCTGCCCTAGTCCTTAGCTTAGTTGGTAGGTGTTGTTTCCTTCTTCTTCTTTGACCTTTGAGCCTACTTTCTTAGTGCCACAACAACAACTAGGACTTTACCCTTGTCAGCTTCTTCCTCTTATTTTTCTCCTTCCTCTTCACCACTGTCTTGTTCTTCATCTTCCCCATGACCTTGAGTCAATTGCAATGGTTCTCTACCCTTGCCTAGGGTTCCTAATTTAGCTTCTAGGTCTTCAATCATCTTCTTCCTTTTCTTTTCTTTGGAAGCTATCTTGATGCTTACTATAATCCTTGCCTTTACTTCTTTATATCTTCTAAATAGTTTTTCCTCGACATCTATTTCTTCCTTCAATAATGCATCAATGTTTGCACTTATATCATCACTCTCTATTTCATCTCCAAAACTTTGTAGCCATACCTTCCTTGGCTTTACTGCTTGCACAAATGTGTTATCCATATCAATAAGAAAAAAATTATCACTGTAATATTTTGTGACCAATTCGTTTGGAATTCTCATTCTCCTTTTCATTCTCAACTTGAATTCATCAAAATATGTATTCATTGCATTATCAAAATTGTATCCCAATTGAGTAATAAACTCATTAATTTGCCTTGTTTTTGGTTTTTCTTTTTTCCATACAACATTTCCTTATATTCCAGGAAAGTGCTTTTGAATATAAAAGAATATACAGACAATTAGGGAACCAAACTTACACATTGAATTATTTGTCTTTCTTATTGATGATATGCTTTCTGCCAGTTTTATCATTTGCATCTTGACAAGACCATAATCATGAGCTTTTATCACAATCTTCCATGCTTGATCCACAACCATACTCAACACACTATTTCTATTTAATCTGCTAGATTGATATAATTTGTGAGCAATGAGTCTCACTAAAAATTCTATAAGTGGATTGGAAATGCTTGCAATGAAAAAAACACATCCATTCCACTCGGCTCCTATAGTAGCTTCAACTTCTCCTCGGCTCAAGCGTCGCATGGTTTTCTTCCTATCTGGGGTTGGATAGCCAATAACCTAATTCATCATCATCTTCGTGATTTCTACTGGTCCATCTTGTATCCAAAACTTCATATCGTGAATTCTTTTTAAGATGAATTTGATCCATTCTATTATGAAATTTCTTGGAAACTCTAGGGCTCAAGTTAACCCTTTCCTTTCAACAATTTTGAACTCATCCTTCAAGGTTCCTTCATCACATAGCTTCTCATAAGCTTATCTAATTTCATAGTCTCTAACTTCTTTGATTTTACACATGTAGCAACTTCTAACATCATGAATCATGATGACTTTAGGTGGTATCAAAGATAGCGAATAGCATGAAATTTAGGTGGATGACAGGTGTTGTCATGCCCTAAATTTACCAGATAGAACACAACCAATATATATATATATATATATATATATATATATATATATATATATCTATATATTAGGATTAATCTTTACTAACTATAACCCATTCGATGCCTTTTGACTTAGCTTTTCAATTTATTGAAAATTACTTATGCCTCTAAGCTTTTATTTTGCTACTATAAGATAACCCTAATATTTTATTTAACCCATGCTTAATTTTCATCGAATAATAAACATATTAAATCAATCATCCGCAAGTCACAACTTAACATAATATTTATTATATTATTATCATTTTTATTTTATGATTATTAATACTATTACTTACAATTACTTATACCTGCCATTCTTAATTTTATATCTTTTTTTTTTGGATCATTTACATTATGATTATTTATTAACATTTCAAATTACTATATTTACTAATAATGTATAATTAATTATTTGATAATACTATCTTATATCTTCCTCTCCTATAAGACACCCATCTTACTTGTAATACATATCTTCATTCTACTATTAATAAGTGATGCTTATTTAAAATGAACGAAATAGATGATTACCATGAAATACTTAATCCCTATATTTAAAATTAGATTCTTCCTTATCACTTGCTAATTCTTAATTGCATGAACTAATATCATAAATTAGTATTTCAAAACCTAAATACAAATCAATTCCTTAACATAATTTGTTGACTTAGATGTGATATAATTCAAAATTCTAATTCTTAATACTATTGTTCCTAACCACTCTTTCCAACCCAAACATAATATTCTAATCAACCCACAAAATTCTAAGGATATAAAGCCATCCTATACCAATTGTTTGAATCAATTTGTTATAACATATGTTCTAAAGTCAATATAATCATGATGTACCAAATTTCATATGACTAACCAATATCGATCTTATGCATTCATCAAGATGAATCCTAGGACATAAAATGTTAAGATCCTAGCACATACCTTATTTATTTATGTGGACAATAACAGTTAATGTATATATACATTATATACCTTGCTATGCAAAACATCATAAATAATTAAGTATATTAAAAAATAAAATAAAAATAACTATACTAATATCTATATAATTCTAACATCTCATGATTATATATATATATATAAGACAAGCTACTAATTGATTTAACAATTTAACTAACTCATTAACAACTATTAACTTCCTAACTAACTAACATTTAATAACCTATTCTTAATTACTTAAGCATACATAAAATACATAAATTACATGTCTTGAACCTTAGTTAATACCCCTTACTAAGCACTAATAATCATTGACATGACTTTTAAACCCAAAAAGACACTTTCTTACCCTTATGCACATGCCCTTTACTCCATCTTATTTAAAGGTTTAAAATTTTCCTCTTTCCCAAATTCAACCTCCAAGACATGGGATCATCTGTTGCTTGTTGCTCATTGATTGAGAGGTGTGACAACAATGTTTTGAAAAGAATTTGGACTCTCTGAGAACACTTCCCAATGCCACCATCTCCTCTCTCCATCCAAACGTAGGGTCCTCTTACCAAGGCATGAGGTGATTGGGGAAGGGGTTATTTTTCAAGCCCATTTATTAATCTTTCTTGCAAGGCATCTAGGTAAGTGTTTGTAGCCTCTTGTCATGTCAGCAGGTATTAAATCATTTCCTCAAGGAAATTCGACTTAGGCATACATTTCAACTTGTAACATTTTCCAAGACTTCACTTTTAGTCTTCCATTATATGTGAATGGGTGGGTAAGAATGCAACTTAATATATTTCACTTTTTCCATGCACTAGTCACCTAGGGGAGAGTTTGTTAACATGAGTCAGAAAAGGAGTCATATATATATATTTGCTATGTCCAAGGTGGGGCTAGAGCTAGGAAACCTAGTGGGAATGGGAGGGACCACTAACATGTGGCATCTTTACCTTTACATCCCTTTTAAGAGCTGGATGCCTAGGGAGTGATTTTGTCTCATGTCAAATAAGGGCAAGCTTTAACCTCAATGGGTAGGCGTCATGTGGGTGCCACTGTCCCTTTTAACATAATTTGACTTTTTTGTTTTGTTTCCACCTTTATGAAAATGACACCTATCATGAGATTCAATGGACATTCCCTGAATATTTTATTAGTCTGTAATAGTCCTAGGATTAATTTCTCCATCTCCATACAAAATCTAGAGAGATGAATGGACACCTACAACAAGTTATTCTTATGCTCTTATACATTCTATATCATTCATTTTATTTTCTTCTTTTATGGTCTAGGTTTCACATGATAGGTTATTGCAATGGAAATGTGGAGTTACTCATTAGACTAAGTATAGTCTAGAATGGTGTTTCATTTAACATTCAAACATTAATCTTAATGCAATGGATAGACATTTCATGACAAGTTATATATAACCTATCTAAAATGTTCTTATCTATGACTTATGAAGTGAGAAATCATTTGCATGAGGATTACATTGTATTCTCATGCAAGTTTCGAGTCAAATAGACATGCACATCTATTTACAATACAATTGAGATGATAAAAAAAATATCAACAAGATAATCTTCCTATCAATAAAAACTCTTCTATGATATCAATTTTAGTTTGGAAATCTTTTGCATATCACTCGAATCATCAAGTATTCTAAATCCTTGATTGATGTTCCTATCCAAGACAATGAAACAACAAAATTATTACAATGGATTTCTCTTCCATGATACTCTTATGATGCACAAAGGTGATGAAATCATTGTATCAAAATATACACAATGGAAATACTTTTTTTTTACTACACATGAAAAATCACGACCTTTGCATTTGACAGTTGAATGGTAATATCCTCTTACAATAGATTTAAACTCACATAACAAGAAGGAATTTTCTCTATATTTCATCTTCATGCAATAATGTCTTCTCCTCCTATGCACATGGAAGGACAAAAATAACTCCAAGTTTCCAAGATCTTTCAATAAGAACCTGCAAATGAGATAAAAATGATGAACCATGGAGGCTTACCTCCCAACCTACACCTCAAGGAGGCCACCCCTGCACTAGGGGAAACAAGGCTCAACTAGGATACACTCAAACAACATCACAACAACAAGAACCAACTTGAATACCATAGTTTAACAACACATTTACAAATCCCAACCAAGTCTTGCACAATGATTCATAGATGGAATCATAAAAATTTAGTGAAGGTGGGCTCTTCAAGGAGGAGAATGCCATATCCTTGTGAAACAACAAATTTTGCAATTGCAATATTTCAAGAGGCTTCCAAGAAGCATGCCACAACAAGGCTATCAAGAACACATGCCTCAACAAGGCTATCAACACTTACTCCTCTTCACATATCCTCACTTATACCTCCCATAGAACAATGGAAAGGCATATGGCTTCAATGGAGCCCATACTCCATGAAAACTATCCCCTCTCCAAGAGAAGGATTTCTCATCTTCAATGTTGAGCCCAACTAAGCCCTTCAACCCAAGGCTTCTCTTCCCTCCCAAGGGTGAGTGAAGCCTCCATACCCAACACAACATTCAATCCACAACCAAAATCCAAGAAAACAAAACCAAATGCAAATAGATTCAACATGCACACTCACATACACAAACATTTACAACATGCACCATATGCAAACACATAGATCCTACAAGAAACCCTCATACATCTTCCATCTTCAACTTCCATGAAATGAAAGGAAACATGGCATGAAGCACTAACCTCCTTTCATGCTATGGTTATGAAATGGTGATGAAGATCTTTCCTTCCTTGGCTTCCAAGCTTCCTCTTCCAAAACCCTATCTGTCTCTACAATTAGAGAGTGGGTGAACAACTACTAAGTTTGGCACAAGCTCTTTAAAAAGACCCCCCACTCCCATCCCCACCTACCCTTCTTACACCCTTGTACCTTTCTACCAATAGGAACTTAACCAGGTGGTGAGATGATGGAAGAAGTCATGTGACACTCTGATTTTTGAGTTGGCTTGACAATTACTAGTTTAGAGGGTCTCCTAAGTCCCCTAGACCAACTTATGGTCATATTTAGACCCCCAACCTATACTACTACCATGTGGGTGACTTATTTTCACCAAAATAACACTTGGGAACTGCTTTTAGACTCTCTAAGGTTACTATCAAATTTACTTTGAACTCCATAATTAAGGTGACTCACCCTAACACTCTCCAAGGTGGGTTAATTTCATAATGGGATTAAGTTTAGGTTAAGTGACTTCATGCCCAAAATCCTATATGACATGTCATTTACACATAGACAACACAAGTGTCAAATGACACACACACACACATTAAATACTTTACACATCACAATGACATGTCGCTAATTAATCATGATCTTTAAACTTGTAACACCCATGCACAGTCACATTACAAAATAAAAACAATACAATGAGGTTTTGAATCTTCCAAAGATTCACCTTGGCTTTTCCATGTTCACATAGGCTTGAACCTTGTTTCCCTGAATAATATCCATGGTTCAACTTTCCTGCACACTCAACTTAATGCCAGTAGCTCAATGAAACAATATAGAAATACTTGTAGATAAGTGTAGAATAATCCAATATCACTTAATTGCATTAACATATTCAGTTAACTTTCATCTAATCATTTCCATAAACTATTCAAAACATTGAAATATCAAGATATGTATAACATTAATCTTTCTAATCATAAAAAAATTACTCTTCTAAATACTATCACAATCCTTATCTATCATAACCATGAAACACCAAAGTCATATCATAAAAACATGTAAAATGGATCTTAGTTTATATGTCATAAGTGAAAATCAGTATTGTGTAGACTTGTTAACTGGTATCCTTTCAAATCAATTGATCAAGGTAATATTTCTAACAATGTCTATTTTATCTCATTACGAGGTGTGTGTGCCCCTAGGGATAATTTCTCATGCCATTGAATGTTTCCAAATTATGTCATCATATTTTAAAACCAATCTATGAGTGCAACCATTATGTTTTGTTATTATTTGATCTATATTTATTGTTATTTCTTATGAGAGTGAATGTTAATTCATCTTCCCTAATTGTCTAGTAAATCATACCTTGAATCTCGTGCCTAGGTTCTCAACTTGGACATGTTGAGTCTCATTTTCATGTGGTCCTATCTTATTGACCTAATGTTATTGGGTACAGGGTATCAATCTTATAATAATCAAAATCTACATCAATCTCTAATAGGATCTCATAAATCATTATTAGTAACAAAAATGTCAATCATAACCTAATTATCTCCTAATCACATTCATTTCGTAAGATCTATAATAGGGTACTAGCGTTGGCCTTATAGGCGTCACTCATCACCAATTGAATTTTACTAACCTTTTGGCTCATTCTAGTAGTTGATGAAGCTACCATGATTATAAATAGGGTTTGATGTATTTCCTTCTCTGGATGCTTGACACTTGATCACACTCCCATTCAACCTTTTTGATCAATTCACTTCTTGAGATATCTAACAGTTGCTTGAATTCTCTTTATCACTTGATTGATTAATCACTCTAAGCTCTTCGAAAATCTATATGCAAGGTATGAAATAATGTATTTGAATTTTGTTATATACCTTTCCTTTTGATCAATTAGGTTTTCCATAAATGCTTGTGTGCTTTGTTGAGTGGAAGCCAACTAACATAACAACTTAGTCCTTTCCATAGCCTTCGGTCTGTATTATAATGCTTGATCTATGTTGCAACACTCAATAAACATAAATAAAATACTGATACTCATCAACCTTTTATGAACTTTGTTCTCTTGCATCTTATATATGTAGATATGAACTTTTGGCACACATTTATGTAAGGAATTGATGTATGATGTACCATTTAGGTATTTAGTTCCATACATACCTCTTTTTCTTAGTTAGAGATGATATGATCACCTTATCCATTGGATTGGGTGACCTCAGCTCCATTAACTCCGCTATTTCCATCTTTTGGTTTCTTTTTCCATTTTTGGTTCATTTCATTTTTAACTTGCTCAATATCTTCTTTTTCCTTTTTCTTTATCCTTTGTCTGATTGTTTGAATGTACTTGAGTTCTGTAATTATTGCTTTGATGTCTAAACTTGTGATATTTGGAACATGCATTGTTAGGTGCATAATTCTTCTTTCTCTAATTTGGCCAGTTGGGTTTTGTCTCTAATTTGCATTCAAATGCTTCATGCCCATATTTTTGATAGTAGTAGTAGCACCCTTCAAATCTGGGTGTAGAAGGTGAATTCCAAAATCTTGACCTATACTTGTGTATTTGACGTCCTTGTTTCTTGTAGTAAAAATAGTAACCAATAAACATAGGTTTTAATTTTTTCATACCATGTTTACTTCGAAAGATATTTGCGGTATGACCAATTTTTCCATAGTGATAGAAAGTTGGTTTTTTTTTTTGGTTTTGTATTTTTCATTTCTCCATTCCTAGATGATTCTACTTGAATGTCCTAACCCATTGGAACAAGTTGATGACTTCATAAGTTATTCAAAATATTTTATTCCTTACTTTGGTTTGTTGAATTGCTCCATAGATTCCTTGTCATTCTTCAGTATCTCACTGGGAGATTTTAGGTTGGCAATATCCACATCTTTGTGATTTAGTATCTAATTTGTAGTCATTAGTTGATTCATCAGATCCATTTGTGTATTTGTGCATTTCTACACATCTAATAACCTTTCTTCTAGTTTGGTGGACATTACCCTCTTTTCATCTTCTACCATTGTTTTTTCTTCTTCAACTTTCTTCTTTGTTTAGTCACTTCACATAGTCTCACTGATTGTATTTCATGTGTTCTCTTCAGTGCTCTTATCTCTTCATTGAGGAGTTTTTTCTTTTCTAGTAGGTCAACATATTATTTTTCATTAGGATTGATTGGCTCAAATCATCCTTCACTTTCAACTTCTTCATAAGAGAATTGTTTTATCTTTATGGCAATTTCCTTTCTCCTTTTTAGGGAATCATTCATATCTTGTCTTGCATTTTCTAACTTCTGCAGTATGAGTTGGATGTTGATCACCTGATTGTCAATAGTCTTATCTAGTTTGACAACCTCCATCTTCCAAGACCTAATCTCCAAGCCTTTAAGATTCCTTCAAAGAACCAATACTCAGATACCAATTGTTGATTTATGGAGGAGTAAACTAGATACCAAGAGGGGGTAAATCATGTTAGGATAAACCACGGACAGAAATAAAAACTACATGCAAATATAACCAATAACAAAAATAATAGAACACACAGAAATGAACACAAGGCACCAAGATTTAACATGGTTCACCCAATCCCTGGGCTACGTCCACCAAACAGCAAGTCCGATCTTATTACAATCCAGTGATTACAACCTGATTACAATCCGTAATCCCTTACAGCTCAATACCGCCGCAAGAACCAATTTCGTATCACCACATATATATATATATATAAAATACCCAACCCTAAGCCCTTTTTATACAAGTATTAAACCGCTTTAGGGTTATAACATGTCGGCCATATGTCGGCCATAATATGTCGGCTACCATGTCGGCTACTTCCAAAAAAAAAATTTATGAAGTATTTATGAAGTATGTACAGTACTTTCTTGATCAGTCACCACAATCTAACAATCTCCCACTTGGGGACTGATCAGGCTCCACACTAAACAACAATCTCCCACTTGGAGACTAATCCTGTAGCAATACAACTACCGCATGGGGCTCCCACTGGATCAAACCACCCTGGACTCTGCTGTTCTTTTATTCACATTTAGTCTAAAAGACCAACTGAAGCTGAAGAGGAGTTCAGCTTCTCCCTTGTGACCACCTTTGTCAACATATCTACTGGATTTTCATTGGTATGTATCTTCTCCAGCTTTAACTGTCCATCTTCCAAAACTGACCGAATGAAATGGTACCGCAACTGTATGTGTTTGGTCTTAGAATGTAGAGCTGAATTCTTAGCAAGATGAATGGCACTCTGACTATCTGTGAACAAAAAATTATCCTTCTGAGGATGTCCCAATTCTTCCAAGAAGAACTGAAGCCATATCATCTCTTTGGCGGCCTCTGTAGCAGCAACATACTCCGCCTCTGTAGTGGAGAGAGCATTAATCTTCTGTAGCCTAGAAACCCAGCTCACGGCTGCCCCACCAACAGTAAAGACATAACCTGTAGTACTCCGCCTGGTATCAATATCCCCAGCCAAATCTGAGTCAACATAGCCCTGTAAATCAGTAGTAGAGCCCCCAAAGTGTAAACACTTATTGGATGTTCCTCTCAAATATCTGAGAATCCACTTGACAGCATTCCAATGCTCAAAACCTGGATGACTCATATACCTGCTAACGACTCCCACTGCATGTGCAATATCTGGCCTAGTGCATACCATAGCATACATCAAACTTCCTACAGCTGAAGCATAGGGTACCTTGGACATCTTATCCTCCTCTTCCTGTGTCTTGGGACACATCTCCTTAGTCAATTTCAAATGACCAGGTAAAGGTGTGCTGACAGCTTTAGCATTCTCCATAGAGAAACGTTGCAACACCTTCTCAACATAATCAGCTTGAGATAGCGTCAATGTTCTGTTCTTCCTATCTCTGCAAATCTTCATACCAAGGATTTGTTTTGCTGCCCCCAAATCCTTCATAGCAAATGCATGTGCTAACTGGCATTTTAGCCCCTTAATATGATGCATGTTAGACCCAGCTATAAGCATATCATCAACATATAGACATAAAATAATATAGCTATCATCATCCAACCTCTTAAAATAAACACAGTAATCTGAATGACACCTGTTATATCCATGCTCATGCATAAAACTGTCAAATTTCAGATACCATTGCCGAGGTGCTTGCTTCAGGCCATATAAACTTTTCTTCAATTTGCACACTAAGTTCTCCTTACCTTTGACCTCAAAACCCTGTGGCTGAGCCATATATATTTCTTCATTCAAATCACCATGAAGAAAGGCTGTTTTAACATCCATCTGCTCTAAATGCAAATCTTCAATAGCCACAAGACTTAAAATAGTATGAATAGAAGTCATTTTAACAACAGGAGAAAATATTTCATCAAAATCAATTCCTTTTTTCTATGCAAATCCTTTTACAACTAACCTGGCCTTAAATCTTTTCTTACCTCCTTCCTCTTCTTTCAACCTGTAAACCCATTTATTCTGTAAAACCTTTTTACCTGCAGGCAACTTGCACAAATCCCATGTCTTATTTTTCAGCAAAGAGTCCATTTCATCTTTCATTGCAGACTCCCACTGAATCTTAGTATCCACCTGCACAGCTTCATCATAACTTTCAGGTTCACCAGCATCAGTAAGTAAAATAGAATACAAAGAGGGAGAAAACCTTTGTGGAGGTCTAATTGGCCTTGTTGACCGTCTAACATTCACTGGTGTATGTGGTATTTGTTGTTGTGATTGTTGCACATCATGAGGAATGGCTGGAACATCAGCTTTTGGAGTATCATCCAGCACTACATAATCATCTTCTTTCTTCTCATGTTGCTGCAACAGATCTTTGTACAACACTTTTTCATTGAATATGACATCCCGGCTTCTTATAATTTTATGATTTTCAAAATCCCAAAGCCTATAACCAAATTCATTAATGCCATATCCAACAAAGACACATTTCTTTGATTTAGCTTCTAGCTTGGTTCTATTTTTAGAGTCTATATGAGCAAAAGCTTCACAACCGAAGGTCTTGAGAAAAGAATAACTCACCTTCTTACCAGTCAATGCTTCCTCTAGAATACCACAGCCCAAAGGAGTAGAGGGACCTCTATTAATCAAATATACTACAGTATTGACAGCCTCCGCCCACATGTGTAAGGGCAACCCAGCATGCAACCTCATGCTCCTTGCGCGCTCCATTATAGTCCTGTTCATGCGTTCAGCCACTCCATTTTCCTGTGGAGTCCTTGGAACAGTTTTTTGTCTATGAATACCATTAGTGGAGCAATAATCTTCAAATTCATGACTGCAATACTCACCACCATTATCAGATCTGAGACATTTTAATTTCTTACCAGTCTCATTTTAATCTTCTGTCGTCTTTGCTTTTGTAATATTAAATGCCACCGATGGTGCCAAGCATAACCGAATGCTTCCAAGTGCCTTTCTGTCCAAAAGATCCCATTCAGCCTCTGACATAGTTCCCTGATTCTTGGCTTTTCCTTCCAACGGCTTTCATAAATCCTTCTGATATAAATAGTCTTCCATTTGCATCTTCCATAACTGGAAGTTCTGCCCATTAAACCTATCAACCCTTAGCTTACCATCATCTGCCATTGCTCCCACTCAATCGTGAGACTCCCACTTAACCGTGAGACTTTCCTGCAGAGGATAACTGAAAAACAACTAGGCTCTGATACCACTTGTTAGGATAAACCACGGACAGAAATAAAAACTACATGCAAATATAACCAATAACAAAAATAATAGAACACACAGAAATGAACACAAGGCACCAAGATTTAACGTGGTTCACCCAATCCCTGGGCTACGTCCACCAAACAGCAAGTCCGATCTTATTACAATCCAGTGATTACAACCTGATTACAATCCGTAATCCCTTACAGCTCAATACCGCCGCAAGAACCAATTTCGTATCACCACATATATATATATATATATATATAAAATACCCAACCCTAAACCCTTTTTATACAAGTATTAAACCGCTTTAGGGTTATCACATGTCGGCCATATGTCGGCCATAATATGTTGGCTACCATGTCAGCTACCATGTCGGCTACTTCCAAAAATTTTTTTTTCGGGGCGATGCCCCGAACCCCACTATTTATGAAGTATGTACAGTACTTTCCTGATCAGTCACCACAATCTAACAAATCAGGATCTATAACAATTTATACATTTCTCAAATTCATCCACATCCAATAATAACTTATGCATGTAATAAAATAAATGTAAACTTGTTGTAACATATAAATCAATTCAATAACATGCTTGAAAGTAATAACACAACAAATATTTGTTACCCAAAAACCCTCCAAGTGAAGGTAAAATTGGGGTGGGGATAAGACCCACAAATCTTCACTACTATAGTAATAAAGTTAACTAGTTAGGGTTATAATGTTTGATCATATAAACCATAATATAATATCTACTGTATAAGGAGACTAACCTTTTAAAGACTTAAGAGATTGTTAGGTTTCACATGGTTAGAGGATTTGACACTTACAACTAAGTAAGGACTCTATTAAGAGATTTACACAGATCTGTTAAGAGATTTACTGTGATTCAAGTTTGTTAAGACTAACTTAGTACCTGAATCTCAGTTTGATCTGAAAGCTGATTTTGAGTCTTCTCCTTACTAATTGATTCTCTCCTCTGATCTAATACTCTTTTCTTTCCCTTCCACTTTCACTTCTTATTAATAAGTCACTTGTTCTGTTAGATGACAAAATAACCCTTGAATGACTTTGGATCTATTAGAAGTCACTTGCTCTGTTAGATGATAAAATAACCCTTGAATGACTTTGAATAACCCTTGAATGACTTTGGATTTGACACTTACAACTAAGTAAGGACTCTATTAAGAGATTTACAAAGATCTGTTAAGAGATTTATCGTGATTCAAGTTTGTTAAAACTAACTTAGTACCTGAATCTCAGTTTGCTCTGAAAGCTATTTTTGAGTCTTCTCCTTACTAATTGATTCTCTCCTCTGATCTAATACTCTTTTCTTTACCTTCCACTTTCACTTCTTATGAATAAGTCACTTGTTCTGTTAGATGATAAAATAACCTTTGAATGACTTTGGATCTCCTTCTCTATTCTTCACATGCACACATGCAACCACTTTCTCAGCTCTCACATCTTTTTGATCTAGGTTAAGGTCATCACTTTATAAAGATTCCATGAAGAGTCTTCTAGATGTTTCCATGTTTTGCATCTTCATGCTAATCATTGAACATACACATGGGGATATGTGATCCACACCATTTAAATGTTCTGTAACAACCTCAACAAGTATTGCATATTCTATAACAATCTCTTCAAAATTTAAATATACCTTCCAAGTCGGTCTGATAATCATTTTGCCTAAAAATCTGTTCCATTCCTAACTTTTATATAAAATATACATTGCTTAGGCTCTATTGTTACTAGTGCTCGACATTGTTGTTTCTAAAACTTTATTAGCTTCTTGATGCTCAACATATACTATGTTCGACACATACTATATCACTCAGTACTTGGAATTATACTTAGTAATAATTTGCTTGGTCACTAAATGAGCTTGGTCCATATACCATACTTCACTCAACTTGTATACAATTGCTCAGTACATACTAGCTTATGTACATGACTCAGCCTGTGTAGAGTAGCTTGGTCATAGTGATGACTATCTGACTCTGCCTTGTCAATGACTAAGTGATTGACACTAATAAACAACAAAGATTAGAGATACCAATGATATTTGTGTGTGCGTGTGTGTATAAAAGTTACAAATTCTTCAATAATGAAATGTAAATATAACTAGTGGATAATATGTATAAATGATAATTTCAAATGCTACAATAATGAAGTATGAATGTAATATCTGAATACATGTGTATGGAAGTACAAGTGACTGACAATTCCAATTTTTTTGGCAAAGTATATAATGAGTGATACTCTATATATTCATATTTGACTTTATATATATATATGATGCCATCTATAGAATAACCAATGATCTCATGTAGATATGCTACCTATGATATTCTGATTTCTTATATGCAATGGCACCTATTATAGGAGTCATTTATGATATTAATCTGATTGTATATTCTCTTTAATTATGTAGTCTTTGATGTTTGATTGTGTTTCCTATACCAAATGGTTTTTATTACAACCTATTATCGAGTAGATTCTACAAAGGGAAATAAGTTATATACAATAATTTATTCCTATTTGCATTTGAAGATTCGATCAACTTATATAAATGTGTTGAAGAGGTATGCAAGAAAGATGTCAATCTCCATAATTGGTAATTATTATCTACCCATAATAATCAATTGTGATTATTACAAGTAATTTAATATGATTAATTATAATAATCATCAGATCATCATATGTTTAAGTGTTATAGTGAATGTGAGCATGAGAAGACCATCAATGAAATTGTATGATTTCTCTATCAACCCAAGATACTATCAGTTGCATAGTCAATAATAGCATGGGATATTGTCAACTAGGAAGATGTACATAGTCTAAGTTCATGAATCAGACACGATGCCCAACCATGGAAGCAACAATCTTGATGATGCCCATTCTCATCATCTTCATAGCATGTAGAGATGCATACATGAATATGATTCTTAATGAAGAATGTTGCAAATGCATCTAGAATATGGGTGCATATACGCATGGATATGGTGTTTCTTGTATGTGTTAATTTACATGGAATATTTTATCATGGATGGATGTATTCATATGGAAATGATACAATATGGTGGTATTAATGTATATGATGGAATATCATGCATGCATGTCTATCTATGTGGATGGTGTTCATGTTGGCAACAAGAGGATGAACTAAAATTTATCAAGGAGGATTCCTCCCTATACTAGATGTAGTATTTTAATGTGATTGCAACTATGGTCATATTCCTTCAAGTTGACATAGATAACATAAAGATTGTGATTATGTAATTACTATGATGATAATTTTATTGATAAAATTATTGCAATTGATTGGTAAGTGTAAGAAGTTGGGTCTTACTTTTGGGCCAAAAGTGGAAGTGTTTTTCTTCTTTTTAGAATTTCTTGTCAATTAATGTCAAAATTTGAGGCACCTAGAGATTGAATATTAGAAACTTTAGTAACACAAATTGTAGTGCTTAGAGTCTATTTTTTGAATACGTAAACTATTTGTATACCCATATGGTAGACTTTGTTTTTGGTATGCATCATGTTTCGGGACCATACCACACTCGTGTATGGACCCCATAATTTGACACAAATTGATGAATTTTTGGAAATTGTTTTAAATGAAGTTACCTAACACACCAAAGATTGATGAGAATATTTTTCTTTAATTTTTATTAAATTTTAACTGGATATTAAGCTAATTTTTAAAACCTCTCATGTATGGACACCATAGTTTGATCAAAATTTCACTTTTATGAAAAATTATTATTATTTAACTTCAAAAGAATTGTATGTAGATTGATTACATATTAATTAATTTAAGAAAAACCATAAAATCAAAAAGTTTTAATGAACCTCACTATTTTACATTTAGGTGCCACCTTCGCTTAAAAAATAATTCAAAAATAGCAAGACAAATCATAACATAATTAAATTTACATTTTTTGGAATTAGGACGATGAGAACTCTAATGGGTTTTTGTTTCATCAAAAAAATTAATTGAGAAGACCCTCTAATTTTTTTGAAAAGGTCCAAATTTGTCAGTTCAATGCCTTAATCAAATCTTGAGAGGTCAAGACATAGGCTTGGTCCCACCAAGCCTATCTTGAACCAAAAACTTGAGTGTGAGAAAAAAATCCCGCCTCATGTTGTAAGAAACAGGTGCCCATTATTTGAAATAAAAAATGGGTGCCCATTTTTAAAAAGTAAAATCAACATTTAAAAAAGCATTTTAAATGACCCAAAATAGAATATTTTTTTATTTTGAAAATGGGTATCTATTTAAAAAAAAATAAAAATGGGCACCCATTGTTTAAATAACAGGTACTCATTTTAAAAAAAATGATTTTTTATTTTTTTGAATACGGGTGCCCATTTTTTGAATTTGCATTGAACATCCAAGCCTAATATGGGTGCTTGTTTCCAATAGTAAGATCTCAATTTGCAGATTTTTGTGGTTTTGAGACCCAGCTTCTTGCTTCTACCCTGGTATATAGTAATTATATCATTATTGTGAGATAATATAATTATATTATTATGTGATAATATACCTATATTATATAATTACAATATAATATAATATAATTATTATAACATTATATTAATAATATAATAATTAGATACTCTTGGAAGAGTAGCATCCCCTGGTGAATGAGAACTACAACAGGTATAAAAGAAGATTAATCTTCCTCTCTTCAATAAAGAAATATACACACACTATCTACGTTATTAAGAATAAGTAGTGTTTGGTCAAGACAATCGTGGATTGTCTATGGTTAGAAGGGAAATAATTAATTCATTCCCCATGGTTTAACGAGGACAAAAATAATCATGGTATCAAAGAAAAAGTCTCAAAGGAATAGTCGAGCACAAAACAAGTGATAGAAAAAGAACATAATACATTCATTCCATGACTGAACTTGGACATTGAGTTGGTACTGATACACATGATGCGTCCCTTTTTAATTTGTCTATTCTATATTTATACATGCTACTTTTTTTTTTAACATGTCATATATGCCAAATATACAAAATGTGAAAATGTCAAAACTTGAAGTCAAAGTCAGAAACACAATAGTCTAGTCAACTAAAATAATTGGAATTCCAAAATTAATAAAAATATACATTTTTTGGACCTACACGTCAAAATAAGAAATGTATAATATAAACTACATGTAATATACAATATGCCAACCAAGATGTCAAACACTGAATGTCATCATGTGACTACAACCTATGATGAATACATTAAAAAATTTGACCTACATGTCAAGCTTCATTACATGAAAATAATACATCGACATTAAAACAATAGGTTGTCATACATCAAGGAGAATTATGAAAAAGGGATGACATCACTAGTACATTTTAGGTCAATTTTTGACTTTTATTTTGACTAAGCCCTAAATGGGCTTCTTCAATACTTTTATTTTTGAGTTTTTTCCCGAGTCGGTCAAAATTTTGACCAATTTATGGCTGCTTAATTTGGTCAAAATTTTAACCAAATTAGGTCCATAATAAAAGAAAAGAAAAGTGAATGCAAGTTATTTTGTTATTTGGGCACATTGGGTATTTTTGGCGGCGGTCTGCAACAACATGAGAGCCATTTTAGGTTAGTGCCCTAGACATTATAAGCATGAACAATTATTATTAAGAGACTAAGTATAGTAAAATATAAGGCAATGTTCAATATGTTTAATTAGTCAATGTGATAGTAATTAATATGAATATTATCATGTTTGTTATGAAGATATACAAATGGAGTAAAGATGTATCAATTATACCACTTAAGATGTATCAGTGATATCACTTAAGACACATTGTTTGGTGAGGACAAATATATAATCAATGTATTTTAAGTCCTTTTTGGGGAGCGAACATTCTAGATATGGAAGATTAAATGTAAGTGGTACTAATCCAATTGAGTAATCGATAGGGAATAGAATCAATTTATTAATTCAAAAAATTTATTCAATATTTTTATTATTGCAATCATCTTATATACAGAGAACAAAAACCGATTATGTATGCAAATAATAGTTTGTGCATGCTTGATATCCTAAATAAATAATGAAAAAAAAAAATATTGAAGGTACTTTCCCATTAATCATAAATTATTGTTCTAGAACATGCTACATGACCATGTTCTTATTAAAGAAATTCAGATAAATATTTCCCAGCTCTATTGAGAAATCTTTCTCAATGGACAGAGAGTTCTCAGATAATGGTCACTGCTAGTTTCAAATTTTTCATTTGAAAACTAATTCATATAATTCTTGTGATAATGCATGTCAAGATCAATGATGAACATTGGGTGTATCCAAGTTCGATCACTCACCCAAATCAACTTCCTATCTTTTTGTTATTGGATTATTTTGTTACATGGGAACATTCAAAACCAATAAATTATTTAGCTAATAGCTATGCAAACTTCATTGCTAATGAGATAGATTATGTTTGAAAAAATGTTATAAATTAAACAATTTTAATAAATTGTTATTTAAGAAAAAGAGAACAAAAACCTGTTTAGGTGAAATTTAAGATTGAGACTGGCTTCCCAAGATGGTACAAATTTTTGAAAGATCCCTAAAAGTCCCTACATGAAATGCAAAAATAATTGTGAAGACACTTTAAGTGTAATAAATTTTGAATTGACATAAAACTATATATATATATATATATATATATATATATATATATATAAGCTAAATGAATTTTTTAAGACATGCTAATAGCATAAACAACTTTTAAGTATATGTGAAAAAGGATGGTCTTACAACATAGAGGAGAGTGAGGATATAATAGATTCTAATAGAAGTAGTTTCTTCTAGGTTGGCAATTGTGGGAACAAGAAAACATAGATGGGGAACACAATATTTGAAGAGTACTTAAAAGAAAATTCTAGCAATGTGATGTAAGTTGATCGGAAATCAAATTTGAATCTCTTTTCTTAAAATAAAATTGGTATTCCACCAACTCTCTTACATAGTGATACTTGATTGCAATATGCTTGGTTTTAGCATGCATTACAAGATTCTTTCATATGTTTATAGCACTTGTATTATCACAATAAAGTATCATAGGATTAGTTACCTCTTCCTTCATACCTTCCAGCAAATGTTTGATTCATACAATATTGGTGCAATTTATAGTAGCTGCCACATATCCAGCTTCAATAGTAGACTGTGAGGTGCATCTTTGCTTTTTGCTAGTCCATGTAATCAACCTTTTCCCTAAGAAAAGTGCTCCTCCACTAGTAATTTTTCTATCATCAGTGTTACCTCCCCAATTTGCATTAGTGTAGGCTCTCAATTCAAAATTTTCACTCTTGTTGTAGTACAAACCAAAGTCATAAGTTCCTTTCAAATACCTTAATATTCTCTTCACTTCCATTTAGTGATTTTCTCTTGGATTTACAAAAAAATTGGCTACTATTCCAACAGCTAATGCAATGTCTAGTCTACTATGTACAACATATTTTAACTTTCCAATCATTGACCTATACAATCTCTGATTTACTTTAGCTGACTCATCATTCTTGGATAGCTTATGTCTAGTTGTCATTGGTGTGCTAACTGATTTTGACTCTTCTAACCCAAATGTTTTGAGTACCTCCTTGATGTATTTGGATTGGGTCACAAATATTCCATGCTTCAGTTGATGTACTTGTAATCCAACAAAGAATTTGATTTCTCCAAACATTGACATCTCAAATTCATGCTTCATTTGATCAGCAAAATCTTTGCAAAGTACATCGTTTCCTCCAAATATTATATCATCAAAAAATATTTTTAAAATCAAAATGTCTTTACCTTTTTTAGCTTTGATGTACAAGTTGTTGTTGTCATCTGTTCTCTCAAATCCTATCTTCACAAGATATTTGTGCAATCTCTCATACCATGCTCTAGGTGCTTACTTCAATCCATAAAGTGCTTTGTGCAGGTTGTAGACCATGTCCTTATTCTTCTCATCAACAAATCCCTCAGATTGTTCTATGTAGACTTCCTCTTCTAGTATACTATTCAAAAAAGTAGACTTAACATCCATTTGGTACACTTTGAAACCTTTTTATGCAGCATATGCAACTAATGTTCCTACTCCTTCCATTCTTGCAATAGGGGAAAATGTTTCCCCATAATATAGTCCTTCTTCTTCTGCATATCCTTTCCAAACTAGTCTAGCTTAATTTCTTGTTATTTCTCCATTTTCATCAAGTTTGTTTCTAAACACCCATTTGGTACCAATCACATTTTTATTAGCTGGTCTAGGAACTAGAGACCATGTTTTGTTCTTCTCAATCTGATCTATCTCTTCTTCCATGGCTATATACCAGTCATCATTTTATAGTGCATCTTTCACTATTTTAGGTTTAACCTTGCTCAGCAGATAGGATTCATTCCTCAGTCTATTCCTTGTCATTGGTCTGGCATCCTTGTCACCAATAATTTGATCTGCAGGGTGATGTCTTCTCACATACTTCGCTAATCTTGGTTCTGTCCTTTTTTCCATGTTTGATTCTTCAGCTTTTGAGTCATTTTTGTTCTTCTTCATTAGACACTTCGTCATTCCTTTCATGTGTACTATTTATAGAGTTAGAATGTGCATTTTCTACAATCTACAGCTTAGCTTCTGAATGTAACTCAGCATTCATAGGCTAAGACTCGGTAGATACTGAAGTTTGTTGTTGATTCCCAACTTGATTTGTAGCATTGTCTTCAATAGTCATTCCTTCATAGAAGTATACAAAGGATCTATAATCCTCTAATTATTTGGACTCATCAATTTGGACTTTTGCATGCTCATCAAAATTTACATTTGCACTTTACACAATCTTGTTAGTGTTAGTATTCAAACACTTATATGCTTTACTTCTAGTGGAGTATCCAAGGAATATGCCTTCATCACTTTTTGCATTAAACTTGCCATTTCTAGTATCTTTAAGAATATTGCATTTACAACCAAATACTTTAAAATGTTTAACATTGGGTGAGTGACCATACCATAATTCAAAAGGTGTTGTATTTGTACCTTTCTTGACTTGAACTCTATTCAGTGTATAAACTGCAGTGCTGATAGCTTCTCTCCAGTACTTTAGTACAACATTTTTCTCCATCATCAAGGTTTTAGCACAGTCAATTACTGATCTATTCCTCCTTTCAGCAGTACCATTTTGTAGTGGAGTTCTTGGTGCTGATGTTTTCCTTTTGATACCTTTGTCATTGCAAAATATTTCAAACTCCTTTGATGTAAACTCAACTCCTCTGTCTGTCCTTAGGCATTTTAGGTTCTCTCTTGTTTCCTTCCCAACTCTAGCCAAATACCACTTAAACATTTGAGATGCATCAGATTTTTGCTTTAAAAACATAGCAGTCATCATCTTGGAATAGTCATCTACAAATAGCATTATGTATCTATCTCCTAGGTAGCTTTGCACTTCTATTGGACCGCATAAATCTGTATGGACTAACTCTAGTACTTCCTTCGAAGTGTATGTTTTGCTTTTGAAACTAGACTTAGTCATCTTCACTAGTTGACATTGTTTTCACATTGTGTTTTCAGGTTTCTTCAACTTAGGCAACCCTTTGACCTTCTTCTTCTTGCTGATGCTAATTAGATTATCAAAGTTAACATGACACAACCTTTTATGCCATAGCCACACATCATCAAGTCTAACAAAAAGACATGTTGCATCTTCCATATCTAGGTAAAACAAATTACTCCTAGTTTGTTTACCTTTTCCTATCAGATTTCCATCAATGCCATAGATCTTAGCAATTTTGTTTCCAAATTCAACTTTTCAACCTACATTGCCTAATTGCGATACACTCAAAAATTATTAGTTCAATCCTTCAACATTGTATGCATTATCACATGAAATTTTCTCTTTGAGATTAATATAGCCTTTTCCTTTGATTTGAAATGGGGCATCATTACCAAATCTAACACTATTTCCATCATATTGAGTAAAGGTAATGAATTTACTTTTTTCTCCTGTCATGTGATGTGAGCATCCACTATCTATGATCCACTTGTCATTTTTTTTTACACAAGTAACCAATGTCATTGCTTCATCTTCTTCTTTATCTGATTCATCTTTCATGGTTACATAGGCTACTTCATCATCATTCTCATAAGAATCTTGTTCAATAATGTAGCATCTCTTGCCTTTCTCCTTGTAGTCTTTGCTATTATCTTATCTCTTGTTCCTATACTTGTTTCCTTCTTTGTAGTTCTTCTTCTATGGATATCTTGCAACAATATGACCTACTTCATTGCAATTGAAACATATGATAGGGAGCTTACCCTTGAATTTACCTTTGCCTCTTTGGAATCTCCTAGCCAGTAGTGCTTCTAAATCTTCCACATCTTCCTAATCTGTGCTGCTATCACTGGATGCATGTTTTCCTTTTCTTCTCTTCTTTCTTGATGTTTCCTCCTCTGTGTCTTTTATTGTCATCTTGGCCTTGAAAGTAGATTCAAGGTTCTCAGGTCTGTAGTTATGAAAATTGGATAGCTCAAATGCAGTAAGTCTTCCCACTATTCCTTCAAAGGTTAGTGCATTTCCTTGTACATACCTTAACTCTTGGATGGCTAAGACTCTAATAACATAGATAGGTGTTGAGCGTTCATTTTGCATGAAGTCAATGGTAGGAATCCATTGTGTAATTCCTCCCTTGAAAATAAAATCTTTTTAAGGATCCACTCCAAGGTTTAGTATTTTGTCTTGCAATGTACTAAAATACGCTCAATAGAAGATAAATGTGAGTGTTATGATACAAATCTGAGTGTTTGATACATTTATCTAATGAGCTTAGGAATATTAGGGAACAAACATACCATATACAATAGCTGTGTTATTACGTTTGCAGTACGTCCCAAAAATCTAATTTGGTATCAGAATAAGTTGTAAATGTAATTGATAAATTGGTATGTGTATCAAGCTATCAATAATTATATTTCCAATGAAATGGAAGTTTGGATAGTGCAATTAGTTTCATTGGAAGGGATCCTGTAGGAATTTGTGTCAGTAGTCAGCAGTGGGATCAAATGGTTGCATAACATCTTTGATTATGTAATAAAATAAGATTGCATGGTTTTGAGAAACTACTATGCTACTAACAAGTAGAACTCTTCTTGTGTTAATTGAAGACATGGAGACGTTGCAATTGTTTCGTGGTGAATAAAGTTCTAGAAAAATATTTTATGCAAAATTTTGGAAATTGTTCCTTTGTGGTTCACTGCAAATGTTTTTAGTTTGGAAGATATAACTGCTAGTGGAAGAAATTTTGTGGCTATAGTAATATAATATTTTTGGGCTTTTAAATTTGATGGAAGGTCAGGTCAATTTTTGTGTATGTTGAAGCCTAAATACTAGCATACTTTTAATCTAAGTGATTGCTAATCCCCAAGGAATGTGAGACAATTATAGTAGATGAGTTGGCTGGAGAGATTCCCATTGAATGATTTGTTACCTATTGCCCTATATTGGTTAGAATAAAATAAAACTTCTAAACACTTGTCATCACTATCTAATAGAGAAGATAATACCAGAATTCTACAACCTCCATAATTCTAAAATTTTGGACAGATATTGATTATATATGTAGAGATTAGTGCATGGTAGAGTTGAGCATATTGCAAGTATCTAAAAATATACATAAGTGAAATAATATTTAAAGGTAGTTACCATTAAAAGTCAAAGATTGATCTGATTCGATTTAAGGTTATCCACTTGTGGATAGATCAGATAACAGAATCATAAAGAAGCCAAACATGAAATAACACTCAGAGAAATTCATTGCAAAGAGGAAAATACATTGAAGGGGAAGAAGAATGAACTAGAAAGATTCTGACATTTTGACAATAAGAAACAATATAAAGCAGAAGGATTGTTTATTTATTATCATACAAATTACACTGCAAGTAGTCTACCATCTATACTAAACTAGATCACATGAGTATATAGTCAAACAAGCAACAAGAAGGTCAGATTTGTATCAAAAATCAGAACACATACAACCATTATCAACTTGAATAGGTATTGAGGATGAAGGCATAGATATATTTTTGAAATTCAGCTTGGATAAGAAGAAAAAGACATTGATATGCAAATGATTTTGGAGAAGTATCTCTACCATACAACTTCTAAGATATAAATACTAAATTAATGGTAGTGTTTGGATATCAACGTTGGGAACTAGCATTAGGAAATGGTCATAAGGCAAGAAAATAGACCACAATATTATAGTGTCAAATATTGACCACGCTTATATGCTCAACATATAATAATATGAATGACAATCAATATAAGAGTGTAGTTATAATACACAAAATTATATAATTACAACTATAATATTTTAATAATAATAATAAGAGATGATAATGTTATATCACAATCATATTATAAAATCGTCCTGATATCGTCAAGCATAGTTCATGATAAGGAATAATAAAAATAAGATAGATAATATCGATGATAGTTTATGGTATAATTTAGATGGACAAAAATTGATATGCTCACATACGATTTGTGTCCAACATATTGATAAGCAGTTAAGGTAAGAAAAACTCAAATAATCTATTTTATTTGTGAGAACAACAATGTTATAGACATTTAAGTGTGATACATATTAGTATATTTGTAAACAATGCTGAAATGCCATGAAGATCTCTGACGGTAATAGGAAACTATGTTAATGCTATTTTGATCTAGTTCACTCTCCCATGAGAATAATCCAATGATTATCAAGGTAGAAATTAGTAATTACAAGAAAAAATTGATATCAGAGCATCATCTGCAATTACTATACATAGTAGAGATTGGAAGTGGTTTGTATAGAAAGCAATGTGATGATAGCAATAAGACATGAGGTCCATTTTCAGAGTCGATTGTGTTAATAATTAAATGAATAGAATATAAATTAATAACTAATAGCACGATAATAATATTTTGTCTATAATTATGAAGCCAAGAAAAGATGTGATGAAGAGAGCTAGAAGAAGAAGCAGTGCATAACAGACAATACTACAACCTTTGAGTTAAGGAAAAAATCATGGAGTCAAAGTGGAGAAGAGCTAGGCTATCATCATCACCTGATTTTGAGTTAAATGATTGAATGAAGATTAAATGAGAGAATCTTTGTGAATAATGAAAGGTCTATCATGATTTTGTACGAAGAATTTCAAATGGCATGCTTCTAGTTAGGATTCTTTTGTCATTGTTTTTACTATTTATTTGGATAAGTACAATTGTAATAAATATGAGTATATCTAGTTTCGTGGCTCAATTACAATTCTTACATATTCTTTGCACTCCGAACTAAAACTGACATTCTATAGCCATAATTGTTAAGGTCAAAATTGATTATCAAGAAAAGATTGAAGGGCCTGGTTGCTTCTTTTCCACCATCTCTAACTGCTAATGAGATAGCTTATACAGTGGAATAGATCATCCATCACTGAACAACTTGTTCGGGCCTTCATCTTCCATAGGCAATGATTTGTTCTTTGCAAGGACTTAACACCACATAATTATGTTTTTGCTACTACCAATGCATGGTATGATGTGTCTAGTCCTAACACTCCTTGATTTTTTTTTTTGCATGGTTTGTACCTTGGGTGTCCATCCCCTAGCTCTGGCTGCACAGCTTACTTATCTTTCTGAACAACAGTTGGTAGGGCTCAAATTTCTTTCTGAAGTTCTTTGCCAGTTTTGGAATGCCAAGGAATTGTGAAGTTCGAATCAAGGTCTATTTATACCATAGCAACTGAATTGTCTTAATTTCTTTCTTCCTTTCTACTCAATGGAAACAGAACAATGGTAGTAGTAAATTTTCTGAGAGATGTATAGTAGAGAAGACTTGTTAAATGGTAGTCAAATATTTTTCCCATCAATTTTGATAGACAACAAATACTAGTTCTGTGGGTTTTGCATGTAAAATGATAAGAATATTTCATACTAGGAAGACAAGAGGATAATCCCAGATTTGGAAATTGAAAGAAAAAATGCAAGACAAATAATGTAGTACATAGAGACACCACATAAGAAAGATATCAAAATGTAGTGATATTGAAGACTTGTTAGTCCTTATGTGTAGTTGGCCGTATTAGGTATCCAATAATTAAAGGGAAATAGTATTCTATATGGGGAATTTTAAGCTTGTGGATGCTGGAATTCACAAGAGGAATTGTAGCATGAACTTGATATTAAACAGAAGAGTGCAGGCACGCAACAAATAGAGGAAATATTGAATTGCTTTAGGACAAGCAATTTTGGGAAGGGGGGACTCTAATGTCCCCCATTTTAGGGTTGAACTTAATGAATAATGCCAATTAAAATAATAATAAATACAAAAGTATTGTAATCATTATTAAATATATTTATGAAATTGATATAATATAAGATTATAACAATTAATATATCATGGTACTATGAAAATACTATAATATAATATTAATAATTGTATTAGTAAAACAATATAGAAGAATTCCTAAATAAATATATTATAATAAATCTATTATTATTATAATCTGATTATTATAAACATATTAGTATTTAATATAATGCATAACATATATATATTTAGTGCTAAATCTTATTAGCCCATCTTAAATATATTATAATTAAAATATATATCAAGTTTGGTAAAGGATTGGAGACATAAGGCAACAGTAGCATGAGAACAAGATTACTATCATCGCCGAAGGAACACAGGTTAGATATATCAAAGAGTGTGAATATGGATTAAAATAGATCTTAATACAAAGCGTAATTAAAAGATTTAGATTATAGTTAGGAGATCCAAGCGGATGTCTCTCTTGGGGAAGAGACATAACTTTTGACCTTTATTAAGATATAAATATAGAATATATCATTGAAAAAGAAAGGAATGAACGGTGAATAAAGTGATGAAAGAAAGTAAGAAGTTGGAGTTGTGCATATCATAAATTTATAAGTGGAATAAGGATGACATATGTGAAAGAATGAAATATATGTGAAGTGAGTAATGTACATATCATAGAATAATAAGTGCAAGAAGATTAAGAAGAGTGAGTATGTGCAAATAAGCAGTGAATTAAAATTAGTAGTGTGTAGTGGGTAAGAAAAGAAGACAACAGTTGAAGATTGCAAGAGACGATTAAAGTAGGAAATAAAATATATATTCAGAAGTTTAATCTAATATATATAAATAAAAGTGGAAGTATGTGCAATAAAAAATATATTATATAATCAAATTTATAATCTAATATATATTCAGTGAAAATGTGAGAAGAGAAATATTTGCTATCTTTAAAGATTAGAGGAATTTCACAATATCCATCATATATATATATGTGTGTGTGTGTGTGTGTGTGTGTGTGTGTGAAAAAATATACATCAGTATAGATATGAACATATGATATATAAACAAACATTTCATTAAAGGAAATATTGGTATATTATAACAAAATATATATTCTTAAAGATTTTAAGAACATCTAGATTGCATTTCCAATTATAGTGCAGAAAGTCTTACTATCATCTGAGTTATGGAATCCTGAGATAGGGAGTTGGTGGGGGGAAAGGCAGAGTAATTTCAAGCACTTGTCGAAACTGCTTGAAGCTTGTTTCACGCACCCTCTGCACTATAATTCTACCATCTCGAGATGATCGTAACCAAGAAAGAGAAGGTTGTCTGGTACTGTAAGAAAAAATCTTCCAAATAAACTAAGTAAATGAAATGAAATGCTCATCTCCTCAAACTTTTAATAACAATGATGGTCATAGGTTTGCATTAATTTTGGATGATTCCCTAACTTATGCCCAAATTTTGAATTTTAGGTCAAAGGGTTAAAAAGGGGTCATCACATGCACTCATGTGAGACAAAAAACTATGTAGACACAATCGGGTGATCTCTTCTCAAGCTCATTATGTCAATGAAATTCATATATCTATAGAAAACACCAGAACTAAAGGATTCCACAACCAAAAACAACACAATAAACCTTTGGCTCAATCACAATCTCATGAATAAAATCCACAAAATAATGACACATTTAGGCAAGAATAACTACACTCCGAATGCTAGCACCAAAAGCATAATTTTATTGCATAATAACAATGGCCTTTGTTACATTTTAAAATGGGGTATTTATAAGAAATTACCTCCTCAGTTTGTGTTGAGAGTGAGAGATATCTTGATGCAATAAAATACTTTTAAAACATTTTAACAAACTAAATATATACAAACTGAAAATCTAACTAGTGCTTAGAGGGACTCCATCCATATTTTATTCATTAATTGGATGCATGAGCCCTTTACATGTAAAAAAATAGTAAAAGCATGAGAAAGAAAGTAGGAGGAAGCCATTAGTCAAAGTGGAATAGCATGGAGGTTCCAAAAATAGAAGTTAGCCCTTCACTCAATGTGTGTCAGAGTTAACTTGCCATCAAAATGCATTCCCAATGCATGGAAAGTGCTATTTTTGGAACTGTCAGTCAACTGTCGATGCACCTCTGAATTGCGGAGCTGTGGACCTGCAGAGCAGTAGACCTGCGGATCTCGACTTGGTCAAAATCTCAAAATTTTACTAAGTATCAAAATTGAAATTCTGGCATTTGGGTTTTGTTCATCTTCATCCTAAAGTTATGTTTGGATGTTTGCCCTTGAATTTCTCTATCATCTTAGTAATCTTAGCAGCATCTGGAAGATCCAAAGCCTCATACTTATCCTTAACCTTCTGCCTATAGTTTTCTACCTCAATTTGAGTCTCTACAAAATCTTCGAGTTTGGTGTCCAAATCTAATGGTTCTTCCTCCGTCCTGAAGGCTTGTCTGATGTCTTCATCACTGGATGCTTCCTCTAAAGTCTTCTTGAAATTTTCCATGACTACCTCAACTGGTAACAACTTCTGTTGTTCTTCATCTTCAAAAATTTCCAAGAATGCATCACTGTATAACTTTTTTGCTTCCAAAATTTGCTCTTAGGCTTGGTCCTTGAGCTTATGTATCTCATCATGCAATGTTTCCATCACTTTATTTCCATTTTCAATCTTTTCTATCCAATCATCTATCATGTCTAACTCTTCTTGAGTATATAAACCAATAAAAATGTGGTATCTTTGCCCTTTTATGGCTTGTAGAGTTTGTAAATCCTTGCTCCATGTCTGTACCTCATCCATGATACTAAAGTCCTACCTCAAAATTACCATGATCTTATTAACATTCTCTTGTGTAGCATGCAACAACTTCAAACTTCTTGTGATTATAGTGACACCCTTATCCTCAAGGTTGTCTCCCCAATCTTGACAAGCTCTCACAAATGGATTGAGCCGTACACCTTCCCCTTCTCTAAGAATGGTATTCAAAGTCTCCTCAGGGCATTCAGAATCAAGAGGACCAATAACTTCGGCTAGATATCCCTTTAGGATCTCAACTTGCCTTTGAAGTGTTCTGATTTCAATCTCATCCTATTCCATGTGGCTTAGAACCTCTTTGACTCCCATAGTCATCATTTGTTAGGCTATATCCTGTGTAGACTTTCCTAACATAATATCTTTCACTTCAGAGTCCTTAAGACTAACAACTTCTCCATATATACCTTTAGGAGGGTGAGCCACTTATGCAAATAAGTCTTGGTTCTGTGTAGTAGTGACAAATGCAAATGGAATTGCATCATGTAATGGAGACTTGGGCTTGTTCAAAATCTCTACAATGTCACAAATATCATCCTGTAAAGCATGGAATCGATGCTTGGAACTTCTCATTATTTCCTTCTGAAACCATCTTTGGATATGTCTCTCTATAGCCTTGGCTCTAGATGATGAAGGGATGTGTTCAACTACCTCCTTCCCTTTATCACTCTTGCTTGGAGTCTCCTACTATGAGGAATCTTCTTCTGTAGTCTCAATTTCTGTAGATCCTATAGTTTGATCCTCAACTTCCTGAGAAGGTTGTTGTACACATTCTACTATTTGTGCCTCTTTTGATTGCTCATCAATAACCTTTGGTTTTGGTTGCTCTTGTAATGACAGTTCCTTTTGAACTTGTTCTTCTTCTGAACTCAGAGGTGGAGGAGTTATTGAACCCTTAGCTACCATCATGACCTATGGTGGAGATGGAGGAGTGAGATGAGGACCTTGTGTCTCAAGTGGCATTTGCATCCAATCTTGCTATTGAAGTTCACCTATAGGGGTGTCTCTGATCTTATCTGCAACTAACTTCGTACCCATAGGCATGAAATCAAAATTGAGGATGGAGAGAACATCTTCAGCTTGCTCCCTTTGCTCATTCACCCATTGTTGCACTTTGTCTTCCGAAGAAGAGAGTTCTACCATTTTTGCTTGGGTGGGTGGTGGGGTATTCATGGCACTCTTCCTTCTTTCCAATTCTATGGTTTTGCCAGCCTAGTTCTCCTTTGTAGAGGCACTTATTCCTCCTCCTCATCTGATTTTGTTTCCCTCTCATCTAATTCTTCCTCTGGAATGATCTCAAGAATAGATGGATTATGCACTAATATTTTACGAACTCTTTGCCTCTTGTTTATTCTAACCTTGTTCCTCTTTTGTTTCTATGGAACCATAGGAGAAGTGGGCTCTTCATGCACCAGAGGAATGGAGGTCTCTAGAATTTCTCCCTCTTCTTGTTGACTTGAAAAAATAGGAGGCAATGGAAATTCAACCTAGATATGAAAAGCTCCACCATCCTAGAGCTCTTGGGGACTTGATTCCTGTTGCTGGGAAGGGATCTGTTCTTCAACATGCTCTGTATAAAACCTCTGAGGAGAGGCTCTCTTCCTCTTTCCCTTCCTTTCCAAAGGGTGGTAGTATCCCATTGGACGATTGAGCTAGTAGACTATTTCAAGCCTGATAGGAGATTGGAGCGCAAAGATAGGAACTGTAACTTTCCTTCCCTTACCCCTTTCTAGTTGAGCATGTGCATGGAAGATTATTGTATCTAGAATTAGATCAAGTGGAAAGGTTTTCTTGATCCAACTCTTTGTCATTTGAATGACATGTCTTATTCAATGATTAATATCATCTCCTTCCTCTCTACCAATTTCTACATTTAGAATGGGTCTCTCACCAACTTTATCTATATTGAATAGAGGATCCAGTAGTTCCTTGGAGTCCTGTAGCCTTATCTCATCAGGGATGGTCAAATGGAGAGCCTTCTCTACTAGATAAAAAGTCATCCTACAATAGTCTTTGATGCAAACATCATAGTCATTTGTAGTATTCATCCAATCATCTTACATGGCATCCTTATGATATAACTCCTTTCCTACCAAGTTTTCCACTTTACCAACATTGTCGAAGAATGGCCGAGGAGAGTTGTACTCCTCAAGAGGGTAGTTCTCCCATTCCCACTCGAAAGTTGGGATATCCTACTTTCTCTTCACTTGATTTGCTCCTATTAGAAAAGGCCAATCCCATCAAGGTCTCTGTTGTCTTTTGATCCTCTCATAAGCTAACTCAATCTACTGGGATTTTTCCATTAGGACCAACTTGTCACTTGGGTACCTTGGGAGTTTCTTCACATTAACAGATGTACCACCTATTTGAATGTATGTAAATGTCTAAAACTAGATGAAATATGCTCCGAGAGTTGTGATCTATGCCTTAGCTTCCTTAGAAAATATCTTCCCATAGTCTCCTTGTATGAATTGAATGATGGCAAAGATGAAGGCATTGTTTACAATCTTGTACTCTTTGCTATGTCGCGAGAGTTTCTTCTTCACCAACTAAGGATAGACTATATATGGCCATGCATTAGGGTCCTACATACTACCTTTTTTGTATAACCTAGGATAACTCTTCACCCTCACTTCTAGTAGGTACAACACATAAGAATTCATATAGAACTTATTATTATTCTTTATTGTCCTCAACCGATTACACAAGTTCTCACTTAGTGTGGTAGCCCAATCTAGTGGTATCTTCGCATGCCTGATGCTCTTAATGAAGTTGACCATAAATGGAGTGAGATGGCTTGCTGTAGGTAAGCCCATGACTTTGCTCAAGAGAATGATCAA
This sequence comes from Cupressus sempervirens, assembly GCA_028749045.1. Lineage (NCBI taxonomy): Eukaryota > Viridiplantae > Streptophyta > Pinopsida > Cupressales > Cupressaceae > Cupressus > Cupressus sempervirens. The sequence continues at coordinate 808,143,579 of CM053786.1, read as the reverse complement.
GCATCCAATTTCATCCTTCATGTATCCCTATGTCATATCCACTTTGCTGATTGTCTTTCCCCAAGGTGGCTTCTCAATGAAGTATAAGGAATGTATGATGTCAATGGCCACCTGGTGGTGATCTTCATATCATCTCTCAGCTACTTCGTAGGAGAGTTAGATGAATTGATTGGCTCTAGGAAGATGGAAGACTCGCTTGATATTATTAGATTGAAGATCTAAAACCACTTCCCTGGTAAAGCTCTTGACTACCTTTTCATCAGGAACGAAGTGTTGAGAAAGGGTCATGATCAACTTAGCTGACTACACTGTCCCTAGATGTGATGCTACATTCACTAATCTGGATTGGATTAATGTAGACCTTAGGGCTGAATTTTTTGATGGACTGTTGTAAACTCTCAAGAATTCTCCCAAGTCTCTATGTCCAAGGTCTGTTTCTTTGATCTCAACGTAGTCATCATGTAATCTTGATTTTGGGGTCACACCTTGAAATTTGTAAACAATTGGTTTCACTATTGATCTGGATGTCGACGCCATCTGATTGTGTTACCTATGGATCACAAGAAAGAAAACACAATCAGTCACTAGATAGCAAAAAACATAAGCGGGAAAAAAAAATCCCCTTTTCGGACTTATTCATTAAATTAGAATTTTTAAATTTTTTTTTTTTTTTTTGGATTTTAAACTTATTAAAAAATAAAATAAAAGCAAAAAAAAATGAAAAAAGCATAGCCTGCATGGGCACATACGCTGAGGTGTGCGTGCGAGATGCAGACCTATGTACGCAAGTGGTGTGCAACACATGTGCAGTGCCTGCGCATGTGGAGTAGTTGGCACACCCAGTGCCAAGGCACTGGACGTTGCACCCGTGCACACAACGTAGGTGGTGCGCCCAATGCCAAGGCATTGGATGTGGTGCTCGTGCGCACGCGGCACAGGTGGCATGCCGAGCACTAGGGCGCTTGATGCAATGCCCTCACGTGCGGTGTGGGTGGTGCACCTAGCACTAGGGCATGGGATGCAATGCTCGCATTTGCGACATGGGTGGCACACCTAGTGCAAAGGCACAAACACAATGCCCACACATGCAGTGCATGTGGCATGCTCAGCGCCAAGGAACAAGAAGCACCTAGGACATAGAAAAATTGAAGGGGGAAGGTGCAGCGAAAATCCACCTCTACTCCTCTTCAAAACATGAACAAACCAAATGAGGAGAGAGGGGGGAGGGGAGCCCTCCCTCTCTCTTTGCACAAAAACATAAAGCGCACTGTGCCTAGGTGCATGTGCGAATGAGGAGAGGTGAGAAAATTATTATTATTATTATTTAAATTTATTTATTTATTTGTTTATTTTTTTATTTTTTTACACAACTTTTAAACAAATCTTCTTCTCCTGACTCTCGAACTGTGAGTTCGGGAGTCGAAAAAAGGGTAGAGGGTCCCCATTCCTAGTGAGAAATTGGGCGTGTATTGTGAATACCACAACAAATAGCCCCCCAAAAAAAGGAAGAAATGACAAAGGCATTTCTTCATTAGTAAACATATCTCAGACGTGTGTCAAACACCAACCAAGCTTTGCACATCCCAAGCATCTTTCAGATGACTTCTCAGTCAAAATCTAAGAACTCGAAACCTTCTAGCTCAGTGTGTGCATTGTGTATTCATTCACTTTGATGTGTCAGGGTGTAGTCAATCAGAGTTTTTTGACAACTTGAAACAATCTTCCACGATGGTTTTTTTCAATTGATTGTTTGATCAGATGAGAGAATTAGTTCAAGGGCTCTTGGCAGGATGCCACACTCTTTTAAATTTTGGCTTTTGAGTAATTGATCCATGTCATTTGAAACATTACTTTTGCTGAAGCAATAGTTTGAATTGAAGATACCTTGTTTTAAGACTGTATCTTTTACCAATTTAGATCTTTGGAATCCTTTAGACTTAACACCGTATTATTATTATTATTATTTTTTTTTTGTATCCTAACTATGCTGAGACTGTGTAGTTAGAAAATTGGTGTCATTTCTTGGATTTGATCTCTTGTGAACATCCCTTGCATTCCTCTTTTAGAACTCTTTTGAAAACTCTCATGCCAAACAATGATTTTCAATAACCCTTTGAGAAGACCCTTCCTGTTTGAGCTTAGCTGAAATTTGGATTGTCTCTCACCATTTTTGACTTAACACCTAAAATAGTCAAATCTTTAAATTTGGAAAGTGTTGAGAACTCGGTGGTCTAAGCCTCTAATTTCCAAATTGAGAGTCCCCTATTTCCACAAGAAATATCCGCTACTTGGTTGGTACAAGACACACAATCATCTAAATGTTTTGACAAAGAAATACCTCTTGATGACATTGGGACCAAGAAGTGGTTAGTGAAATCTTAAGAGGAAATCTCAAGTACACCTTACCCCCTAGGACTGGTGCAACTTTGAAAGGAAACACATGATTGAAAGCAAACACTCAACTTGAAAGCAAACACACTTGAAAAAATAAACACACTTACAATAATGAAAATCTAAGCTAAATGCAGAAATGAAATCTAACTATTTTTTTTTTCAAGCCTCAAAATAATTCTTCAGAAATTGCCCATTTACATGCAAAGGAAGAAATTCCCCCTGCAAGGAACTTAGCCTAAAAGTGTTCTCTCTCAGAATCTTCGTGATTTGATAAGGGCTTGCTCACAAGCGTTGAAACTTAGTATGACTGCCGGCTTTTCTTTTGCCTAATCCCAGAGTAGAACAAGGTTAGAAATCCTTAATGATTTGATCATGGCCTTCTTGTCAAACCATCTTTTTACAACTGCTTGATGTTTAGCCATGTAATCTAATGCAGCTAATCGTTTCTCATCCATTTCTAGGAGATTCATCAATCTAATTTGAACTTTATCAGCATCCTCAACATACCCACTCATGAATTTCAAAACTAAAATTCTGAGATTAAGTGGGAACACTGGTTCTTGTCTGTAAATGAGCAAGTATGGAGAATTCCCCAAGGCATTTTTGACTCTCACTTGATCTATCCATAAGGAATATTTCCATTGTGTATGCCAATACCTATGATTCTCCTTTAACAATCATTTTATTACTATGATCAAGTTCTTGTTTGTAGACTCTACTACCCCATTTCCTTATAGGTAGTAATTTGAAGAGAACTTGATAATGACCTTATTTTCAAATGGCCATTGGGTCAAGAATGTAGATGCGAAAGAAAATCCGTTATCACACACCAGGGAAAATGACATTCCAAACCTAGTTACAATGTGTTCTTCCAAAAAGTTAGTTACCACCCTAGCCGTGCAATTTCTGAATGTCTTTGCCTCTGTCCATCGTGTACAATAATCCATAGCTGTAAGGATAAATGTATGTCCAGTTGATGATGGTGGATTGACTGAACCTATGAAATCCAATCCCCATTTTGTAAAGGGATGTACCTCATACACTAGTTGTAATGGCATTGCTGGGTGCCTCTCCTTGTTAGCACTAGTTTGGCATATATGACAAGAGCGCACGTGTTGAAAAGTATTCTTGAATATCAATGGCCAAAAGTAACCTGATCTTAGAATCATGTGAGTGGTTGCTTCTACTGAACCATGTCTTGTACCATATTTGTCATGGAAATGTTCCAAGACATCCTTAGCTTCTTGAAATCCTAAGCATTTTAGATAAATCCCTTCGTAGTTCCTTTTATACAACTTGTTATCAAGTACCATGTAAGAATCACATTTCATCTTAAGTCCCCTACGTTGTGAAATATTCATCCATTTAGGGCATTGGTCTTGTAAGAGATAATAAACAATGTCTTGGTACCACACATCTATCACCACACCTTGGTTGATATCAACTTGTGATATAACCATCTTCTTTTGATCATCTTCATTTGTTTCATCATCAAAGTTGAATTCCTTTTGATTTCCATCTTGGTTATTAGCTATCATTTTTGATAACCCTTGACCTCTAACTAATCTCATAGATTTAATTTTGAGATCAAATTCTTGAATTAAGGTCATCCACTTTCCTCTCCTTTCACTAGGTTCATTCTGCATCAAAAGAATCTTTACTACTAGATTAGGTACAATTGCATACACCTTACTTTTGAGTATGTAGTGACAGAACTTCTTTACTACCTTAATTAATGCAAAGGACTATTTATCAAGATTTGAATATTTCAACTCAACGTTCTTTAGAGGACAACTCATAAAAGCAATTGGTCACTCATCTTCCTTCTCTCTTTTTTGTGTCAAGATCCCTATGCAGGAGTGTTCAGAAGCAAAGGAATAGATCTTGAATGGTAACTCATAATTTGGACTCACCAAAATTGGGGCTGTGGAAATGGAAACTTTAATATCTTCAAATGATTTCTTTATCTCTAGTACCCATTCTGTTTTAGCCCCTTTTTTGAGTAAATCATTGAGGGGATAGGCTATCTCTGCAAAACCACTTATGAATTTGTGTACAATGTTTATCTTTCCAAAGAAAGATTTCAATTCCTTCTGACTGTGTGGAGGTGCTAACTTCAAACTAGACTCAAATCTATCTGGATCAATGGAGATTCTGACTTCTAAAATGACATGTCCTAGGAGCTTTCCTTTGGTAACACCAAATGAAAATTTCTTAGGATTGAGGGATATGATGTATTTATGACATCTATTGAATACCTGCTTAAAATCAGCAATATGGGTGCTTCAATCTTTTGAAAAGATAGTCAAGTCATCCATATAGATGACTATACACCTATTTATCAATCCTTTGAAAGCTTCATCCATTTCTCATTGAAATGTAGCTCTCGCATTAATCAACAAAAGGCATCCTCCTGTAAGCAAACATTCCCCACTTGGTTGTGAAAGCAGTCTTTAGCCTATCTTCTTTGTTGAGTATCACCTATATCCCAAGTAACCATCCAAGAATGACATCATCTTTGAACCATTAACAATTTGCAATACCTCATCTAGTGAGGGTAGAGGATAGTTATCCTTCTGAGATGCTAAATTCAAGTTACAAAAGTCCACACAAAGATGAATCTCTCTAGTCTTCTTCCACACAAGAACCAAATTTTCCACCCATGTGGAATGATAGATAGGTAATATGATCTTAGCATCTAGTTGTTTTTTTACTTCTTTCATAATAAGTGGTTTGATAATCAGATTTACTGGTCTCTGTCTTTTTCGAAATGACTTTGCATCAGGTTTCAGCAGGATGTCATGTGTGATAGTCATAGGATCATAAATCTTCAACTCTTCATAGCTCTAGGTAATGACATCCTTATACTCAGTGAGTAATTTGAGCATGTCCTCCCTTTCTTGTGAGGTACACGCTTTTCCTATCTATACCATTTTTGGTTCTTTGTCAGTACCCAAATTGTATGAATCACATTCTTTGATTCCCTCTTCTTGAGTTTCCCTTCTATTGAGTGCCGATTCATCACGATCAAAGATGCATTCAAGTTTGACCATCCCTTTCAGAATAGTGTTAGTTTTTAAATTCAAAATACCATCTTCATCTTCAAGTCCATCATCTTCAGGTCTGCCATCTGGTGTATCATCAATTTCCTATCCCTCGAAATGATGATTACACATGATAAACTCAAGTATATTTTGATAATCTTGAAAGATGTGAAAGTTTGTTATATTATGAGGGATGAATGGGACATCGACCAGTTCTACTGAAAATATTTTCAACTTGGTCCTTTCAATTGGTTGTAATGCACTAGCTGAGATGGCAAGAGCATCTACTACCATGTTCTTTCTCCTTGGAATGGATTTGATGTTTAAGGCCTCAAAGTCATCCAATATGTCCCATACCCTTTTCCTATAAGCAAGTAATCTTTTGTCGTTGCAGGAATATATGGATTTTACTTGTCATATGACCAATTGGGAATCCCCCTCAATTTTAAGAGTTGTGGCTCCCTTTTTGAGTGCAAAGAGGAGTCCTCAGATTAATGCCTCATCTTCAACACCATTGTTGGTACATCTAAATTGTAATCGATATGCGGCATAGAAAGGTCTACCTTTTGGGTTGATTAATTTGATACCCACACCAGCTCCCATCTTGCACTTGGAACCATCGAAATAGACTGTCCAAATTGCATTTTCCCTAGGTTTTCTGACTTTATGCTTATGCATCCTTAACTTTTCTTTGACCCGAGCCTTGAATGATTGTTTCTTAGGAACCCATTGTAACTTTCCTTGTGTAGGGCTTGATGAGTCCCCTTCATATGTGTGTTTTTCTTGTTTCACTTGAATTTCCCCTATCATCTCTTTCATTTCCTCAACTTTAGGTTCAGGCTGAATGACTACTGAAGTCCACCCTTTACCTTTCACATATCATATTCTTCTTTGAACTTTAATCATCCCTAGAGGACGAGAAGATAAACCTCCACCATCTAAAGAGGTATCACTATATGATACATTTAAATCTTCACTTTCTTCTTCAGTCTTTTCAATAAAGTTGGATGAATTCACTAAATCTTGACTTTCTATGAGTTCATCTTTTGAGGTCTTTGTATCCTTGGTTTCCATCATGTGGGTCAATACCTTCACAACTACTTCTTGACATGATGAACATTCAAATTTAGAGTGACTAACTTTGTGTAATCGACAAAATCCCTGAAGAAGGAGGATGTTGGGGTCAGCTTCTCCTAAACAATGTAGATTAGTCACCATACTTTCTATGAATTGTGTCATAGTTTCACTTTTGGGTACCAACACCTTAGGTTCTTCATTTTGATCTTGAGGTGTATTATTTGGAACCATATTCAATACCATCACTTTCTATGAACCCAAATCTGATTGTAAGAATGCTATCTCATTCAGGGCACTATAATTTGTGATCATTGTTTTCAATTTGGGGTCAGCATCTATCTTGATTTGATTGTTCAATCCTTTCCACGACAACCATAATTGAGTGAAGTCTGTAGAGAACCATCCTCTAAGACATTTTGTCCATTCTCTACTCAGGAGTAATCCATATGTCTCTAGGATATCAACCACATGTATGTCAATAATATCCTTGATCCCAGGATCAACTGTTAACTATATCCACACATATTTCAATACTCCAATGACTTTTACCTTTGTTTTATCCAACTGTATCACCACTTGGTTAGATGGTTGAGGGTTAACTCCTAGCATTTGGGCTATTGATAAAGGAATTATGTTACATGAAGCTCCTAAGTCAATGAGGCAATTGTGAAGATTCTTCCCATATATCCTTATGCTTAGCAAAAATGGGGGTATGTCAACTTTGTCCTTGAACATAGTGAGCATTGCTTTTGGAGCATTTACTTATTGTGACACCATCTTTTGAGGGACAACATTTGTATTGTGGGAAACCTTTGTATTATCCAATGTCTTCATGAGCACTTCTCGTTGTTGTGGACAATTTTGCAACATGTCGAACATGGACATATTGGCTTTAGTTTTTTTTTCAGATCTTCTACTGCATTATAATTTTTAGTAGACCAAGTGAGGTTCTTCATTATTGTTGGAATGTTCACTTGATTCTGATACTATTTTCCTCCTTGGGCTAGCCTTACTGGTGGTAGATTCTTGTTTGCTATTGGATCAGGTGGAGTTGGTTGCAAACTAGGAGGAATTCCATCTGTCAAGGGATCCTTTTTATTTCTGATATTATATGTATTTCGATTGTCATTTTGAAAGGCAAACATCTGATCATGTTGAAGATCGAGTTCTTGACTAAACGGGAATGAGAATTCCTCACTTGCTTGTTGTTCCACTTGTGCATTCTATGTAGAATCATAAGATTCCAATAGCATCACATTGAATTGAATAAGAGGAGGATTGTCATTCACTTGTGAGTTTTGACTGACCTCTTGATTACCATTATAGTACAAACCATCGTTGCTAGGCACATTTTGGCTATCATCATACTGATTGATATCAGTATATTGAGTTTTGTTGTTGTTGTTATCAGTAGGAATGCTTCCATTATTCAGTCGAGTATTCTATTGTCAGTTTTACCTTTGGAAGCCATTGTTGCAATCAGGAGGATTGAAGTTGTTTCCTCTTCCATTGTTTCCTACACTATTGTTACTGTTATTGTTGAAGTTCCTATTGTAATTTTGACCAAAATTGTTGCTGTAGGGGCTAGCATTATTTCTTTGGAAGTTGTTATTTTGTCCTTGTGACAATCTAAGACATGTCAACTCGTTGTTCATTTGTAACATGGTCTTCTTCATTTGACCAACTTTCAAAAGAAGATTGTTATTTGCTTCCATAGGAACCATTGCTTTCTATTCAAAGAAATTTGTTTTTGGGGGCTCATACCCTGGATATGTTATCGCTTGAGTTTGTGGAGCGGGTGCCTGTTGCAATAGAACTGGTTTCATAGGTATGAATTGGATAGGCACCGTGGATGCTCCCATGGGGTATGATGGTATTGAAGGGACTGCTTGTGCCAGAAGCATCATTCCTCCTCCATTAGGATTAGCTTGCTTCATGAACGTGATCACTTTTGTAAAGACTTTGTCCAATGTGTCAATATTTGCTGCAGGAAGTCTTCTCAGAAAGATCGCAGTAAGAGGGTCCATAACATTCAAATAAATCTGGATGGAAACTTCAACTGGTATTATGTATGGTGTTTCCAACTTGCAGTAGGCCATATGAAAGTGATGGTTGAAGCGTGAAACTGTCTCAGCTGGGTCCCTTTATATTGATATGAATTGTTAATGTATCACCGGTAGATTGATGAATGTTTTGAATTGTTCCAAAAATAATTTTTTGAATGTATCCCAATCTCCAATGCATCCAGGTGGCAAATTGACATACCAATTGAAGGCAATTTTTCCCAAAAAGTAGGGAAATAAATGAAGAATCACATCCTCATTAGCCACTTTCTTTTGGTTGCAAATTTCTTTGAAAACTTTGACATGATCTTCAGCAGTTCATGTTTCACCATAGATGAATCTTGGGCAAAACTTCTTGGGATTCTTTGGAGGTCATGGAGTGCACCTCTCAATTTTATTGGTGAGTCTACAACATTTGCGAAGAAGGCCATGGGAGGATTTGGTGGACCTAATGGTGGTTGTTGGGGAATAGCTATCAGAGTATGTGGTGGTTCACCAGGTGGTTGGAGTGGAGGTGGAGTTGAAGAAGATGATGAAAGTTTGAAAGGGAGTGGTTGAACTTGGGATGTTCTCTTGTCACTACGTGGTTTACAAAAGTGGGTAAGCTTGATAAATTCATGTGTACTTGGCATAGATCTTAATGCTTGCTGAAATGGGGATTTTGGATCAATATCCTCCAACTTGCATCAAATTTTGGAGAAAAGTGCACCTCTGCAGAAGTGAACTTTCTCATAGTTCTAGATTTTGTGCACCATAGAGTTTTGCAAACCTGTGGACCTACAGATCTATAGACCTACAGACCTGTGTACCTACTGACCTATGGAGTTGTGGACCTGCGGAGCTGCATACCTAAATTTCTAAAAAATTTAGAAGTATTTATTGCACTTGTACAGAATGCAATTTACTGCAAGGGTGCAAATTTTTTTTTGAAACTTTGTCAAATTTTCCTCGTTTCAAGAGTATGTTCTTTAGTTTGTGGCCCTCCTTCTAGCACAACTTCTATTGAGCATTAATTTTGCATGAGGTCAATGGAAGGAATCCATTGCGTAATTCCTCTCTTGAAAAGAAAATCTTTTTAAGGATCCACTCGAAGGTTTAGTATTTGTCTTGCAACGTACCAAAATATGCTCAATAGAAGACAAATGTGAGTGTTCACAAGGAGGCCTTTGCTAGTTCTAAAACTTTTTTATCTCAGAATTGAAGTAAATCTGTTCGCTATCTCAAAATATCACACCAAAAGAGAACAATATTTTTGTATTTTCTATTTTTTCAATGAATGCAACTCTAATAATGCAGCTACTATGAGGTCCTATTCTAATAGGGGGTTAGTAAAGAAAATTACAAAACTGAAAGAAAATAACATGAAATCAAATGACTTGAAATTGAAATTCCTAAATAGACATAAGCTACAGAAAACAACACACGAAGAGTTAAACCTTCGAAGAAATTAGTAGGAAACCAATGAAAATAGGAGCAATGCTTCCTAGAATCCATGGATGCAATCGTTAGTGAGAATCTTTAAAAAATTGAATGATGTTTCACTCTTCATCAAATTGCAAGGCCACAAAAAGTGCACTCATGCGAGACAAAAAGCTATGTATACACAATCAGGTGATCTCTTCTAAAGCTTGTTATGCCAGTAGAATTCGTATATCTATAGAAAACACCAAAAATAAAGGATCACACAACTAGAGACAACACAATAAACCTTTGGCTCAATCACAATCTCATGAATAAAATCCACAAAACAATGACACATTCAGGCAAGAATAACTACACTCTGAATGCTAGCACCAAAAGCATAATTTTATTGCATAATAACAACAACCTTTGTTACATTTTACAATGGGGTATTTATAAGAAATGGCCTCCTCAATTTGTGTTGAGAGTGAGATATCTTGATGCAATAAAATGCTTTTAAAACATTTAAACAAACTAAATATATACAAACTGACAAACTAACTGGTGCTTAGAGGGACTCCATCCATATTTTATTTATTAATTGGATGCATGAGCCCTTTACATGTCAAAAACAATAAAATCATGAGAGAGAAAGTAGGAGGAAGCCATCAGTCAAAGTAGAACTGCATGGAGGTGCCAAAAATAGAAGTTAGCCCTTCACTCAACATGTGTTAGAGTTGACTTGCCATCAAAATGCATTTCCAATGCATGGAAAGTGTTGTTTTTGGAACTGACAGTCAATTGTAGGGGTGTCTTTGATCTTATCTCTAACTAACTCCATACCCATAGGCATGAAATAAAAATTTGGGATGGAGAGAACATCTTCACCTTGCTCCCTTTGCTGATTCACCCATCCCTGCATTTCATCTTCCAAAGAAGAGAGTTCTACCATTTCTGCTTGGTGGGTGGAAAGGTATTCATTGCACTCTTCATTCTTTCCAATTCTATAGCTTTTGCTAGCCAAGTTCTCCTTTGTAGAGGCACTTGTTCCTCCTCCTCATTTGATTCTATTTCCCCCTCATTTGATTCTTCCTCTGGAATGGTCTTAGGAATAGATGGATTAGGCACTAATCTTTTATGAACTCTTTACCTCTTGTTCATTCTAACCTTAATCCTCTTTTGTTTCTATGGAACCATAGGAGAAGTAGGCTCTTCATGCACCAGAGGAATGGAGGTCTCTAGAATTTCTCCCTCTTCTTGTTGACTTGACAAAACAAGGGGAAATGGAAATTCAACCTGGATATGAGAAGCTCCACCATCCTAGGGCTCTTGGGGACTTGATTCCTGTTGCTGGGAAGGGACCTATTCTTCAACATGCTCCATCTGAAACCTTTGAGGAGAGGCTCTCTTCTTATTTCCCTTCCTTTCTGAAGGGTGGTAGTATCCCACTGGATGATCAAGCTAGTAGACTATTTGAGGCTTGATAGCAGACTGGAGTGCAAAGATAGGAACGTTGACTTTCCTTCCCTTACCCCTTTCTGGGCGAGCATGTGCATGGAAGATCACTGTATCTGAAATTGGATCAATTGAAAGGGTTTCTTGATGCAACTCTTTGTCATTCAAATGACATGTCTAGCTCAGTGATTAATATCATCTCCTTCCTCTCTATCAACTTCTGCATTCAAAATGGGTCTCTCACCAACTTTATCTGTATTGAATAGAGGATCTAGTAGTTCCTTGGAGTCTTGTAGCCTTATCTCATCAGGGATGGTCAAATGGAGAGCCTTCTCTACTAGATATAAAGTCATCCTACAATAGTCTCTGATGTGCACATCGTAGTTGTTTGTGGTATTGATCCAATGATCTTCAATGGCATTCTCATGATAGAACTCCTTTCCTGCCAGGTTTTCCACTTTACCAACATTGTTGAAGAATGGCTGAGAAGAGTTATACTCTTCAAGAGGATAGTTCTTCCATTCCCATTTGAAAGTTAGGATATCCCACTTTCTCTTCACCTGATATGCTCCTATTACAAAAGGCCAATCCAAACAATGTCTTCATTGTCTTTTGATCCTCTCATAAGCTGACTCAATCTGCCGGGATATTTCCATTAGGACCAACTTGTCACTTGGGTACCTTGGGAGTTTCTTCGAATTGATAGATGCACCACCTACCCAAATGTATGTAAATGTCTAAAACTGGATGAAATATGCTCTGAGAGCTGTGATCTGTGCCTTAGCTTCCTCAGAAAATCTCTTCCCATAGTCTCCTTCTATGAATCAAATGATGACAAAGATGGAGGTGTCATTTACAATCCTATACTCTTTGCTCTATGGCAAGAGCTTCTTCTTCACCAACTAAAGATAGACTATATATGGCCATGCATTAAGGTCTTGCATACTACCTTTCTTGTATAACCCAAGATAGATCATCACCCTCGCTATCAGTAGGTACACCACATAAGAAGTCATATAGAACTTCTTATTATTCTTTACTATCCTCAACTGATCACACAAGTTCTTGCTTAGTGTGGTGGACCAATCTAGTGGTATCTTCACATGCCTGATGGTCTCAATGAAGTTGACCATAAATGGAGCGAGATGGCTTGCTGTAGGTAAGCCCATGACTCTGCTGAAGAGAATGATTGAGTATCTGATGTCATCCTTCATGTATCCCTGTGTCATATCCACTTTGCTAATTATCTTTCCTCAATGTGGCTTCTTAATGAAGTATAAGGAATGTATGATGTCGATGGCCTCCTGGTGGTGATCTTTATACCATCTCTTAGCTACTTCATAGGACAGTCGAATGAACTAATTGGCTCTAGGAAGATGGAAAACTTAGTTGATGTTATCAAGTCATAGATCTAAAACCACTTCCACGATAATGCTCTTGACTACCCTTTCATCAAGAACGAAGTGTCAAGAAAGGGTCATGATCAACTTAGCTGATTGAATTGTCCCTAGATGTGATACTGCATTCACTAATTTAGATGGAATTAATACAGACCTCAGGGATGACCTTTCTATTGGACTATTGCAGACTCTCAGGAATTCTCCCAAGTGTGTGTCCAAGGTCGGTGTCTTTGATCTTGTCATGCCCAAACTACGAGGGCAAAAACATAATTTTTTTTTTTAAAATTATAATTATTAATTAAAGTACTGTAAGAAGAAAAGATTGAGATAACATTTTAAGTACAGGTTCTCTACATTACATCTTAAGATTATAACATGAGGATGATTACATCGTTAAGATATTGAAACTTTCATTATAAGATTTATAATGGTAACTTATGTTCTTACATGTCTTATACAACATCATAGTTAAAATTGTCTAAATTAAAAGTATAGATGACTACGAGTTAGTTGGGTCAAAATATCTAAGCAATTATAATCTACTTAAAAACTTGTTTTAATTAAACAATAACCCTTAAATTAAGCTACTTTAACTAAACAGATTTAAAACTTAATTAATTAACACTTAACTATATAACCATTTAATTACGAATACATATATAAAAGGGAACATAATATGTAAACTGATCTCAACTAATAATTATCTAAATAACATCAACTAACTCTTATTAAACTAAAACTAATTGAAAATTTCTAACATTTGATATAAAACTAACTTATTAGCCAACATAAAAAAAAAAAACCATAACAACATACTATTCATTACTAATTCCAAAAATTAAAAATTTAACTAATAATTTCAAACCTAATTTAAAAAATATATAAATATACTAAAACCCAACTACTTTAACTAAACCTAAACTAAAAGTAATGCTAACTAACAAAAAAATAATAAAACATAAACTAAACCTATACCTAACACCTACTAACTACCCTTAACACTACCTATCCCCAAGTCAAATTGACCCTACTTCAAACCACCCCCCCCATCACATCCAGCTTGCGCTTCCCAAGTGCTCCACTTGGGACAACACGCTGCCCAAGTGGGGAATGTGCTAATAGAGGGGTACGATGAGGCAGAAGGAGACGTAGAGTTTAAAACTTAAGAAATTTTCCTTCCTAAAAAAAAACCAACGCCTCATAAGAGATTTATTTCATGCACAAGACAGGGAGTATAGGTGATGTCAGCAATGATGATGACAAAGGCTTGCAAGAAATTAAAACATTTTTTAAACCCTCTCAAAACCTGCAGCCAAAGATAAAGGTGAAACAAAATTGCAAATCACAACTTAAATGAAGTTGAGTGCCCATTTTCAAATAGAGATGGGGATGGGACATGGGGTGATGTCATCCCATATGATGACCTGCCAGAACTTTAAAGCATTTTTAATCCTCCCCCCCCAAACTGACATCCCCTAAAGAAGGAAAGGCATTGATGAATAAAAGTTTATTAGGTAGCATAGATATTTAGGATATTAGGCATAAGCATAATGTTACTTTAGTTATTTATATTTACTTGATGTTTATTTTATTAAAGATTTTAATTTTAAATCTAATTTTACAATAAGAAAAAAGGATCTTTTTAGAGAATCTTTTGATTCTCTGTTACCAAAAGAATTAATTTGAATCTCTCATACAAAAGGCAGAGAGTTTTACTCTCTTGCAACCCCTTTTTTTTTTTTTTACAAAAATTTCTAAGTATAGATTTCAAGCCATGTATTTTTTTTTTCAAGGTGTATATTTTTTTTGAATAGCTTTAAACATTGATACAATAGTTTATGTCTTAAAAATACATGATTAATTTTATCTCCTAACATCCTAAATAGAACTATTAACTATAATCATTTTTCTTTCCTTAACATAAATTTTTGTATTTATCATATAAGGAAAAACTAAGAAAATTTTGTTCAATTAAACTAAATCTATATCCACGATTTAATTTTCGTTACCAACATAAAGGAAAACTTGAAAATTTTACCAAATCGAACATCATCAATTCCATCCTTTTTTTTTTTTGAGAATTCATCCATCTAAATTTAAATCATGCATAACTCACATGATAACCAATTTATACTCAAAACACCAATTTTATTGGCAAACCTGATTCAAAGGCTTAGCCGAGAAAGAACCAGGAAGAAAACTCGATTTCGTTGCCATTTACAACAAAGTTTAAAATACAATTTACAATAGGATCTCAATCCCAAGTTTCAAAAATTTAATCAAATTTTCTTCATGACCCTAATCAAGGGATTTATAATGTTTTCTGCAACACATTTCTAGAACCATGGAGGGAACATAATCTAATCAGGTGACCAAAAGCATGACCAAGAACAATTCAAAACATGCATATTTATACAAAGTTTTCACAACAAGATCTACAATGAATCAACACTAGGGGAAGGTGGATTCTTCCAACTAGGAGAAGTCAAGCACAACACCAAATCAGATGCCCAATCAGGGCTATTAACCAAGAACTTCTATTCTACCATTTAAAAATGCCATACTCATATGAGGTTTGTGCTGACAAGTAGGGGCCCATAACACCCTGCCCTTTTTACCTCTTCTCATCCTGAGAAGAGACTCTACACTGGTTGGAGTCCAACTAAACAGACCTTTCCCAAAATTGGTCACTTCTGCCCTCTCCAAGGGTGAGTAATACCAAAACACCCATGCAAGAAAAATCTCAAAATTGCAAACATAAACATGAAAGGAAAACATCCAAAATAACATGGTTTTCAAATCTTCCCAACATACCCACAAACATACAAACATTGAAACAACAACAAAGTAGCATAAGCATGAAACAAATATGAAAACTGAATAAGGGAGATGAGAATTTCCTACCTTCACAAGGAGGTAATGGCAATGAAAAAATTTGAGTAGAGTTTCCACTTCCTTCCTTCAATCTTCAAGAACTCCTCTCTAAATGTAGAGTTTGGGTAACAACCTCCACAAGTCCAAGAAGGGCCTCTAAATAGGCCTCCAACCCAAGGGCCCAATAACTACCCCCACCCACTTTCAATTCTAGAAACTCCTAACTCAACCTACACTATGGTTAAACCCTAAGTGGAGATGAGGTGAAGTAACTCAAGATAACCATGATCAATTTTCGCACGAAGGCAAAAAGAGACTTTTTGAGTGACCTCAAAAGTCAATAAAAGGGGCTTAGGGGTTGGAAAAGACCCCTAACCCATACCCATACCCTTTGGGTATAATTATATCATGTTTTAAGCCTTAGGAAAGAGGTTTAGAGCCATACAAAATCTAGGAATAAAATAGGACCATCTAACTACTCTAACATTGCAGATTAAACACTAATCTGGATTAAGGGATGACTAACCTCAATTAAGAACCCAATTAGCAAACTGACACTAACTTATACCAACTTGGGTCCAAAGGTTACACAACTAACCCTAAATAGCATGCTGAAGAACATAACCAATTTACAAGTGTCAAGCGACACTAAAAGAACATAATTACGAACATTAACATTCACTGAACATAGAAGATACATACATATATCTCACAATACAATACGTGAATTACAAACAACAAGGTTTCCAAAATTAGCACATAGAGATCAGTTTTGTTCCTCTGTAGGGTTTCTTGGCTAAATATCTGCACACTCCTTGCACACATTAGTAGTCCCGTAAAATCACATGTACATAAATGTATACGTATCAGCAATTCACATAAATTAAAACATACATCAATAAGGGTTTCTTCATCCTGCTTAACTCTTAACCATTTAAAATCTCTTAAATCAAAGTCTCAATCCTACATTTACTAATTTCATCAACATACATATACATGAAACATTAAATGACTATCATCAAATATATCTGAAACTAACATCACACAACATGAAATAATAAAGTATGTTCTAAGCATCAGATAATGTCTCGACATCTCAAGTCATGAATATCAAAATAATAGTAATGTATCACTATGCTATGATGGGTTAGAGCGAGGCCTCATAGATCTCAGCATAGTCATCATGTAATCTTTATTTTTGGGTCATGCCTTGAAATTTGTAAACAACTAGTTTCACTATTGATTTGGATGTAGATGACATCTGATTGTGTTACTTGCAGATCATGAGAAAGGAAATATGATCAATCACTAGATAGTGAAAAAATAAGCGAGAAAAAAAAGTCCCCTTTCAGGACTTATTCATTGTATTTGAATTGTTTTAGGATTTTAAACTTATTAAAAAGTAAAATAAAAGCAAAAAAAATGAAAAAAGTGTTGCTTGTGTGGGTGTGCTCATCGAGGCACACATGTGGGATGTAGACTAACACGCGCAAGTTCTATGCATGCGACATAGGTGGCACACCCAGTGCCAAGGCACTGGATGTGGCACCCACACATGGTGTGGGTGGTGCACCCAGTGCTCACGTGTGCAATGTAGGTGGCACGCCTAGCACCAAGGCACAGGATGTAATGCCCGTGCATGCGATGTAGGTTGTGCACCTAGCTCTAGGGCATGGGATGCAATGCCTACATATGTGGCATAGGTGGTGTGCCCAGCACTAAGGCATGGACACAATGTCCCTGCACATGGTACAGGTGGCACACCCAATGCAAAGGTGCTGACACAATGCTTGCATGTGCGGCGTGGGTGGTGACGCACCCAGTGCTAAGGCACGAGCAGTGCCTAGGTCATAAAAAAAGTGAGGGGGTAGGGTGTAGCGAAAACCCACCTCTACTCCTCCTCTTCAAAACATGAACACAACAAATGAGGATAGAGGGGGGAGGTGAGGTGTTTTATAGCCCTCCCTCTCTCTTTGCACAAAAACATAAATCGCGTTGTGCCTAGGCACACACGTGGATGAGGAGAGGTGAGAAATTTTATTTATTTATTATTATTATTATTATTCAAATTTTTATTTATTTATTTATTTATTTTTTGACACAACTTTTAAACAAATCTTCTTCTCCTGACTCTTGAATTGTGAGTCCAAGAGTCGAAAAAAGGGTAGGGGGTCCCCATTCCTGGTGAGGAATGGGGTGTGTGTTGTGAATACCACAACAATAGGGAGAAGAGTTCTTAAGTGTTTTCTGATTGCAATTTCTTCTTCCAATTGACCACTTAGACTTCTTATTGTACTTACCACTTCTTTCATTCTTGCAGCATACTGAGTAACATTTTCACCTTCCTCAATTTTTATGTCATCAAACTTTCCTCTTAGGCTTTCTCTTTTTTCTCTCTGGACATTTTGATCTCCTCCATAGATTTTTTATAAGGTTTTCCACATTTTGAATGCAATGTCACAATCTTTGATGTCATCATATTTTGTATAATTAAGCATAGAGGCAATCTCCAACATTGCTTGATTGTGCTCCTTCTTTTTGTTCAAATCATCTGTAGTAAGAGTTCCTGCTAGATTTACATGTTCTATTTCAATTGAGGTTTGTGCATAGTCACCTATTGATCTAAGGTGCAATTTCATCAAACTCTGCCATGCAAAAAAATTGTTTTTGTTGAGCTTGTGAACTTCTCTCTTGGACATCTTGATCTTCCTAGATGGCTTTGATACCAATTGTTAGAATTTCTTTAGAATAACTAAGAGGGGGGGGGGGAGGGGGGTGAATCAGTTATTCAAGGTCCAAATGTCCTATTCAAACTTTTCACTAATTATAGTAAGCACATTCAACCATTCTTCATCCGAGCTTTAACGTTTCTAATTAGCAAGTTACTGTAAATCAACATGCAAGCATAACACATAAGAGATCAACACATAACACAATGATTTACATGGAAATTGAATTTGGAAAAAACCACCAGTAATATGCTACTCAATTCTTTCTCTTCTAAAGTGATGCCCTATGAAAGGCCAACCTTGTTAAAGGCTTATAACACACTATTAAATGTGACCTTGTTAGAGGATTTAACCACCCTGTTAAAAGTGGGTCTAGTTAGAGGACTTTAGAAAATTCACTTGGAATGCCACCCTATTAAAGGATTTACAAATGGCTGTTAGGACAACCTAAGTCCATAGGATTTTCAAATCTAATACAATTTCTAGAGAGTATTAGAAAATCTTGACCTGACTACAACATACAACTTATCTTGCAGATCTCAGATCACTTCTCAGCTCATACCCTTGCTTGGCCTTCAATCTATGCTACTCTAACAGCTTGCCCTCCTTTTAAGCTTAGTCTCCTTAAGTCTCCATGTTCAATGTACTAGTGCAATCATCTCTTCATGACCACTTATAGAAGGAGAGCCTCTATGCTCTTCCTTTTGTAGATGTCTCCTCCTTGACACCCTTCTAACCACTTCATAGATTTTCCTCTTCAGCAACAATAGTATCAATAGCCCTTTGCTTCTTGGTCTATGATTCCTTAAATAGAATTCTTGGAGTTCCTTTTCCCGCTTGATTCTTCCATTTTTTTAAAATTTCAATTCATATGGATTAGGTAGGATTCATTGCATCTAACCCATATTTTGTTTCCTCTAGAAACTTCTTGAATAATCCTTTAGAATTTGCCCAAAAATGGTTTGCATAGGATTCTATGCAACCAGCTCATCATCCTTATCTTTCAACTTGTTCACAAAATTCAATGTAACCACTTTTTTGGCTCATTTTTGGCAAATCTTTGTCATTTGAAATAATGTAGTAGTTCGGCACTATTGAAATATTGGTGCTTCACATATACTGTGTTACTCAGTTCCAACTGTGTTTCTTCTGCTGGTCAGCACCTGAAGATTACTCAACACCAACTAAGAATTTTTTGATGCTCGACACCTGATCTTCACTCGGCACACACTAGAATTTTTGTTAGTTGACTCCAACTAAGAATTTTCTCAGCTTCAACTGATTTTCTCAACATCCACTAATGATCTTAGTTTAAGCTTTGCATTTAACCTTGTTACAACTTCTTTGTCGAATGTGTCTAAGTGTGATGAACCTCTATATTTTGAGTATGCTATCAATGCATCATTTAACCACTGTCTTAACTAATCCTTGCACTTCATTACAACATCATAACTCAACCTTTCCCTTAGGTGCTCTTGTTAAATCTTGTTGATCAAATCCTCTTCATAAATCAACTAAGTGATAGTACTTGGATCTTATAAGAAAATGTCATTCCTACAAGTAGCAGGTTTGACATCAATGAAAAACAATGATTGGAAACATTCTCTTCCTTCTTTCCAACAATCTCCCTCTTTGATCTTCAACAATGAGCATTTTAATTAGATTTCCAACACCCATTACCCTAACATGCAACTATATAGTTGGGTTCTTCAAGAGAATAGCTATACATACAACACTAGATTACTTGCTATACTTCACAATTCCTTTGATTGCCAGTTTTTCATACAAGGGGTAACTATGCATATATCAATTTGCATCATATCTTGCATCACATAACATTACTTTACATCACATAGTATCTCATCACATTTCATTTTCACTTCACAATTGAAATTCTTTACTTATATCAAACATATTAATAAATTCTTCCTTAGTCAGCTCACATATCATCCTTAGAGTCAACTCATCAAGATTTCATAATTAAAACAATTATTCAAGTCGTTCAACTTAGTTTATTGACATGCTCTATTCCGCACTATGAAATAATTGCATTAATATTTCCTCTATAACTTGAACTAGGTTTCTCATACAAATATGCACATTGGTATGCATCATCCAAATGATGTCATGCATTTAGGATTAATTACGTAAGAGAATATTCCAAGGGAATATTTTTCTATCGATAAATATCATCATGCTACTGTAACATTGTCCAATACTTAAACAAATTTCCTTCACAATTAAACTACAAAACATATGTTGCCATAAATGACAACCTCATATCTCAACCTAATTTTACTGATAGGCCATATTGCCAATAATCTCCCCCTTTGGCATTGATGGAAACATTTTGGGAAAATTGGCTAAGTCCCAAAAATGCTGTCATACCAATCAAAGTAAATAACCATACACATCATAGTAAAAAACATTATATTCATGTTTTGAAAAGATTACATCCCTTATAGCTCTGATTACAAGGTTTGCTTCAAGATACGACTATATAACTTACAATTACAATTGAAATTACAATTTTCCTTATTTCTCCCCCTTTGACATCAATGATAAAGGTGTCAACAAAAAGAAAATCCTATCAAAATCTGAAAGTTGCATCAAAACTTGGAGAAACAATCACTTAAGTTAGTCTTCAACTGTGCAAGGTGTTTCTTCCAACTATCTTTTAGTGCATTAGACACACTTATTAGCACACATAAAGCATATGAGGCTAACTCTGTTGCATTGAAGTATGTAGCCACAAAATTTTCATATGAGGTATTGGCTGCCAAGCATTCCTCCAACTAATTTTGTAACAATGTAATCTTTGGGGATAAATGGTCCCTCAAAAGAGTAAATCCTTTTAGAGATTTCTCCTTTTCTTCTTGTATATCTCAGATGCTATCATGAATTGCTTGCATTGCATGCTCAAGGTTTTCTAACTTCTGATTCTATTTTAGAAAGTTATCAGTGAGCATTTGAAGCTTAGTTATCTTTTCTTTGATTTGTTCATCAAAACTATGAAGGTGAAGGTATGCCACATTGCACTTAGCATATATCTACTTCCCTTCCTCCATACTCTGCCTTAATGCCTTAATCCATACATGTAATGTTTCTATATCATTTCTTATATTTGTACACATATTGTTAAGAAGTTTGCCATCATGCTCAGTCTATGCTTGAATTGTAGCCACCTCGGTAAGCGTTGTAAACTCATTATCAAAGGTTTTGCAAAAAATGTTGCTCTCTATTGAATGTCTACAAGTGTATCAAAAGAACTTACTTTCTTCTCCAATCTGTCCAAAATTGAGGTTAAAGTCTTCTCAATAGACTTGACTAATTTCTTCTTTTCAAGGAGTTTTCTTAAAGAAGATATAAGGTTTTGTGTCTCATCTTCTTCATCTAACTGCACTATTATTGTAATGACCATTGCTACTTGTGTAGGTGGTGTAGATAGTTTCAATACTTCTGTGGCTATAGGTGCACTTGTAGTAGTTACTTTAGTGCTAGATTCAAATTCCTTTGTAGAAGGCACATCTTCTTTTCTTTTCTCATGTTCTTTTTCTTCATCAGATGAGCTACTGTAATCAACAATATTGCCAACAATACTAGAGCCAAAATCTTTAAATGGGTCTTCAATTCTATCCACTATCACATTGGTGTTATCTACTTTCATAGATTCACTACCAATGGTAATGTGTGGTGAATCACTTGGAATTGAAGTTTTAGTTGCTTTCTTAGAACTATGAGGTGGACTAACTATTACCATAGTAGGGCTTGTCTCCTCTATATCCACACTCTTCTGAGTCTCCTTAGGCATAGTAGACATGTATTTAACTATAGCCTTTTGAGTTTCCATATTCACTTCTTCATAATTTCCTCCCATAAGAAGAATTGATCTCTTCTTACTCCTCAAAAATGGTGCTATTCCTTTCAGAATTTTCATTATCTCTTCCTCATTATTTACTATACATAAAATTTTCACCATATATATCCTTATTTTCTTGTCTTCCTCAATTACTCTACTTTTCCTATTTCTCAGTCTATTGTACAAATCTTCAGGTATTTGACCTCTTACGCTATCAAACCTTTTATCTTTTAGGATCATATTTCTAACTACAACATTCTTTAGCTATCTTCTATCCATATTATTATACAAGTCATAATACTTATTCAATTGCATAGAATTATTGTCATTAATAATTGGCATGTTAAGATTTTCTACCTTTGGTTTCCATGCTTTTCTTCCTGCTGAAGTATTTGCTTCCTGATCTATTGGTTCTATTAGTCTTTCACCAGTCTCTTCTTCAAATTCAAAGGAACTAATTTGCAAGGTTCTTCTCCTCTTACTTGGTCCATTTGTAGTTTTCTTGACTCTCTTCTCAAGAGGGGGTTTGGATTTATCAAGCCTTATGGAATTCCTTGGTGCTAACACTTCCTCTATTTTCTTTGGATTCCTTAGAGGTTGCTGCTACGTAACAATTGCATATGTGACCTCTTCAGTAGCTCCAGCTATTGCAATAGATTTAGGGGTCAATAGTTCAGATTGACTGATTGCCTTCATTTCCAAGGCTATCCCTTTCACCTCTTCAAATTCCTTTCTTGACATCCCTAATTCCTTTAAGATAGAATTCAATTACTTTTTCTACCTTCTTCTTGGAGTCCATTACTATTTAATTTGTTTTGACTTCTCTCATCTTCTCAGTATATGTCCCCCATCTAGGGCATTCAGAATCAACTTGAGAGTGTAGAATTATCTATGCATATCCTTCAATTAGTTTATTAATCATTTCATAACCCATAGGTTCAATGAACTTTACTCGAGGAACTATTGCCTCCATGCATGTGAAATCTATTTCTACCATAAAACATAGTTCATCCTTATATTTTTCTACTAGTGTAGGAGGTATCCTATACCTTTGCTTCATTTCAGCTTGGAATAATTTCACCATTATGTCAATATCATTGTCTCTGACTATTTCTAGTTTAGTTCTGTATGCACGAGCGATAGTTTGCATTGTGCACCCACTTCCATCCCAATTTGAAATAACAAGAAACTTCTTTGCTATGTAGAAGAATATATGACTTAATAGGGATTAAAACCTAAAGAGTTCACTACAAGATTTTTTGATTTTTGATATGTTATCACATAGATTAACCTTTTCACCTTTTACTACCATCACACAAGCTGCATGAAGAAATTTGGCAGGGATTAAATATATCCTAGATCCATGGTTGAACTTATATCCCAAAATTTTACTAATAAGTCTCACTCCATCATCTTGAATGGTGTTGATCTTCATGTTTTTGCCATCAAAACTTGTGTTGAGATTTGTTTCAACTAATTTGTGCACATGCTTTATTTTGATGGGATTACATCCTTCATTGCTCAAACTTGTGACCTTGTGAATTAGGTCATTATCTATGCATGTAAGAGAATCTCCCAACCATAGAAGGTCATCATGAACTTTGCTCAAAATGATTCTTAACCATTCATGGTTATCAAAGTCCATGTAGAATATGTGCTTAACTAGGTTAAGTTGTTCTAGGTATGCATATTCTGGTTTCAATGACGAATCATTGATGCACGTTTTCTCCAACTCCTTATGAATCTTAGTATCTCCTATGCTTTATATTTTATAGTGAATATAACATCTTATGTCCTTGACATGAAGAACATTTCTGATACTTGCAAAAATGCTCTAGTGGGCTCATCAAGAAGAGAAACAAATGGGTGTTTCTTGAAGTTATATCTAGGTCTATTATTGATATTAAACACTTCCTGTCTTGCCATTTCTGAAAATATGCCCAACAAATTTGAAAAATACCTTAATTTTTCTTTTTAGGGTTTTCAATAATCTCACATATCTCAAATCTTCTTCAACACTTCAAATCTCTCTTCAATTTTGCACTTAAGATTTCACACAAGAAAATGATGTTTGTAAATAAATTTGCATCCTTTAAATCTTTCATAACTTGTACTTCACATTAAATATGTATTTTCCACTACTTTAATATATCACCTTTTTATAATAAAGAGGTTATTCTTCTTACATATCCTTATATTGATTATATTAAGCAATACACACTTTACTATAGACTCCTCTCAATGTCTAGTATATACTGTTAACTACACAACTTGTGAATTCTTGCTAACATTAGTTATTATTAACTGACACATTGTTTTATTGAGAATGCTTAATGTAGGTAAGATGGGTCATAGACAATAAGTGACTTGACTATCTTATCAGGTACATTAGGATGTGCTTCTTCCTTAATTGTATAAGAAATTCTAGTTTCTTTTTCCTTTAAAAATGTTTCCTTAAATTCTTCTATTAGTTCCTTCATTTCTTCCTTTAGACTATCATCATTTCTTCTATTGTTCCTTCTATAGTTCTGGTTCCTGTTAAGGTTTCTTCTATCCATTCTGCAAAACTTTTCCATGTGTCCAAATTTATTACATAATTAACAAATAGGTACATTCCTTCTTTGATCATTATTATGGTTGTCAAGTGCTCTATAACTCCTTGCGATGTGTCTAAGATTGTTGCATCTGTAACAAATAATTTGTCTTCTTTCTCTACTTTCATTGCTGTGAGATCTTCTTCTATTGCCTACATGGTTAGTGTTCCTAAACATTCTACTATTTGCATTATCATCATCAAATTTATGTTTCTTATAATCTACCACATGAAATCTATATCCATGACAATTATGACAATATAAATTTGAAATAGGTTTAAAGGAATTATCTTTGCAATCGTCTCTAGTATGTTCAAGTTCATTACACCTAGCATGATATTCCTTTCTTCTATTATCCTCATCATGATTAGATTCTTTAGATTTCTTAGAGTTAGTAACATTCTCTTTAGATGTATCATCTATTTTTCTTATGTTTAGATCCTTTTTGACTTCAAAGTATCAAGCTCTTTTCTCTCAATAGATTTCTTGGTGGATTGTCCAAGGAGGAATCCAAGTCCAATCTTATCATAACTAGGTCTCTATACAGATATTTGTTCTTCAATATTTTCACTACTACTATATAATTTCTCAAGTTGCCGTTTGGTTTGCACCAATTCACCTTTCACAATAGTGTTGTATTTCTCTAATTCTGCATACTCCAACTTGATAGATTCTAATTTAGATGTTACTTTTCTTAACTGGGATCTTAGATATGCATTTTAAACTTTTATTTTTGAGTCATTCTTTCCTACATTTTTCTTAAGACTTAGCTTGAGTTCAACTATTTTTAACTCATGTTTTAAGATCTCATTTTCTTTCTTTAGATCTTCAATATCATTATCACTAGCTTGCTCACTAGGTCCTTTTTGCTTCAAGTCATCTATCTTGTCCTTTAGTTCACCAATGTAAGCTTTTGCATCTTTATATCTATCTTTTAGGCCATCTCTTTCATCAATAAGGAGATCAATTCGTTCAAGAGCTTCTTCAAGATTCTTCTTCAACTATTCCATATCCATAGGGATCTTATTCAAGTTGTTAAGCCTCTTCTAAATAACTAGACTTTGATACCAATTGTTAGAAATAGATAATACTAAGAGGGGGGGGGGGGGGGGGTGTGGGGTGGTGTGAATCAATATTTTCAATATTTTGGCCCACAACTGGATATTATTAATTACTTTGCCACATGCATAAGAAAGAGAGCCAATAATGCTAAATAGTATAAAAAACCATGCGTAAAGAGAGCTTGTAAGATCATATTTTGTTAACTAGGGAAACCTTGGCCGAGGGAAAACCTCGGTGGGGATGAAACCTGTTGGTCTGAATTTTTGCATGATAAAATTCCTTTGTCTAGGTATAAAAATTCAGATTGTATCCATTAATGGTGAATAGGGTTTATGGTCTTTGTCATCCAGATTTGTTAACCTTTTAAAAAATTCATTAAAACCCTTTGTCTCATTCCTTTTGTAATTTTTGAGCGTGAAACCCTTTTAAAAAAATTGGGTTAATATTATATTTTCTTTTAAAATTTTCCTATGCGCTCAAGTAACCTTTCCTCTCAGGTTCCTCACCATCTAATTTGAATAGATCTACCATTGTCGCTACCTCGCTATAAAAGGATGAGCACTTTTTATACATAGCGAGGTAGCGAGTGCAAAAAATTTTATAAAATGGGACCATAAAATGAAGGTACGATGGTCGAGGATTTGTTTTTTGGCTATTTTATCAGTCATGTGCACCTTGTAAGTACCATCAAAACAAGAAAAGGGACCTAGTAGAAGCAGCCATAACTTAGCATTGGAATAAAGGTCTTTCTGATGCTTCACTACCTCACTATAATAAAAACTAAGCATCTTGCCGTTAGCAAAGTAGCGAGGTGCCGTGAAATAAAAGACATGGTGGCCTCCAAGTTTTTTAGTAACCGTAGTCTATCTAGGTGGCATGACGAGTAATAAATGCTATTATCAGAAGTAGTTAATAGGGGTGATGGTGATTTGATGGGTTTTTATTCTTTCGGCACCGAGTTTTATTAGAGTCACCGGAGCTTGCTACCTTGTTATAAAAAAAAATTGACATCTCATTGTTAGTGAAGTAGCGAGGCACTGTGAAAAGAACAACTGGTGGGACCTCAAGCAACATGGAAGGGTGACTAGGATTAAAAGTAAGGTCTTGTTGGGTGCCAGTAGTGCAAAAATTTCTTGCATCATTAGTGCCCCGGACCCATGCCCCATTCATAAAGCATATAAGGGATCCCGATTGTTAGATCAACTTAAATCTACGATCCTCGCCACCTTGCTATGAAAAGTTGCGTGATATTTAGTCTATGCGACATAGCGAGTATGGGACCCACCACTTCTTCAAGGTACTTTGTTCAGTTTCTTTACCTTTTGATTTGATCTTAGATCAATGGCCATCACTATCTTGCCATGAAGAGTTGCTTGGAGGATATGTATAGCGTGGTAGCGAATGAGGGCCCACCACTATTCTTCTAAGTAATGCACTAATGTATCATCCACAAGATCAAGATCAAATCAATGGCTGTCGCTGGTTCACTATGGCAAGATGCTCATTCTTTATGTATAGCAAAGTAGCGACCTATTGACACATGTCCTTAGTCACCAGTGGGTCCAGATGGAAGTGACATCAAGGAAGGAGCTGTGTACATGGGCAGTTTTCATTGGATTGACAAGCCAACTTGTCAAGTGGAACGCCAAGTTGTCTTTCTTTGTATCCCATGATCATAGGATTTTTAAAGATCGATGGTGCAGATTTAAATGCAGAAGGTGGTGCCAATCTGTGTATTAATTAGACATGAAAGATTCACATGTGAGGATAAACAGAGTATAATATAGAAGATTTTATCAGTTTTAGCTTATGTGAACAAAGATTTTGAGCCTTTCCTAAGCAAAAAAAATTACTAAAGAAGATCGTGCTAAAGCTTGGCAAGATTGTGAAGTAGATTATTTGCGAAAAATTTATAGAAATACAGAGGAAAATGAGGACAAAATTCAAGTAAGTAATCCTACTATAATCTCTGTAAGTATTCCATTTTTGTAAAGCATAATCAAAGATGCCTCTAAAGAAGGAGTTTTTAGGTCAAGTAAATTATTTGGATAGAAATGTACATGATGATTTGCTTGAGTTGCTTCCTGAGTCTACTATAGAGATAGTGCAAGTTAAAAAGTTGACCTCATTAAACCCCAGGTTGAGGATAGTAGATGGATTCTATGATAAGGGTAATTGGGTCTAGGATGCTCAAACCTCATAAACTAGTTTAAATTTGTTCAAGAAATGGTTTGTAGAAAGGAAACTATTTGCCCCACATGCCAATATATGGAATTTTGACTTGGGAAAGCTAGTTGTTCCCAGTTTTTTTATGGATTATGATCTCCTTGAGGCCATGGTGAAGAGTTATGATCAAGCCACTAGGGTAGTGAGAAGAGTAGATGGTGAAATTCTAATCACCATCAATCTAGAAGAGATTAGGGAAGTTTTTCGTTTCAAACCTCTCACTAGGTATCATGTGCCCATTAATTTGATAGATTTAGAAAAAGAATATATGTCAAAGAAGAATATAGTTAGACAAGGTGCACTAAAGGCCCACATTGGCAGAATTGGAACCCTACTAGCAATAACATCATCCTCTAAAGAAACTTTCAAGAAAGCATGCTTCAATGCCAGGGTAGTAGAGATATACAGGACCATGTGCAGAGTTTTTGGAGAGGATGAAGAAGATTTTATGCTTGTCAGTTTCATGTATATGATTACTCAAATCTCCTTTTTTGGTGTGGATATAATTTTTTATTTTGCTTCTTACCTGGCTAATGAGATTCACAGTGGATTGGTTAGGATTACTAAGTGCAAGGTGGAGAAGGTTTGGGGCCTATGCTCCCTATTGATGCACATGTTTCTGTTTAAGGAGGCTACATACTTTGGTAAAGAAATGGTTTTGAACAAAGAACAAGATGAGGAAGCACTACCAGTTCAATTGTGGAGTGCAGATATGATTGGGGAAGCAAAAAATGCTAGTTTTGTTAGATTTGACAGGTACTTCGCCTCCAAACTAAGGTGCCTCATATTGAGTGATAATCCTAGGATCCGTAAGGCACTAATGCACCTTGTTAAGCCTATGGATAAACCCCATAATCTAAAGGTTTCACATAATTGGGGATATATCATCACATATTCAGTTTTAACTGTTATCAAAATTTATGGATTCAAGGGGATCAGGATCAATTTTTGTGGAGTATATCATCCCATATATCATCCCATATCATCCCAGGTGTCCTTAAAGGTAGGAGTAACTGAATTCTTGTGGTAGTTGGGAGGAGTAGCATAAGCCTTTTTGCACAAGAGGGGAACAGGATCAATTTTTCCCACTTGCATAGTAGCCCACCAGTTTTTAATAACCAAGGAAGGGTGGGTCTTCCTCTACACATTTTTGGATCAGTATAAGATGGCAATATCTCACCCTCATTTTTGTGATGCAGAAGGCTTCTTTCATTTGGCTCTTAGGCATAGAATCAAGCTTCATCTAGTTAAGCATGAATTTTATTTCCCTAAAGATGTAATAAGGAATGAGTACTCTTTGCAGGAGCAAGAGAAAAAGAAAGAAAAATGGAGAGTCTATTTAAAAGTTTTGAGTTTAATTAATTGTTTTGACAAAGATTACAACCCTCTAAGTAATGCTGTAACTACTATAGATAAAATTAATAAGCTTATGAATACATTCCCTAAAATAATGGAGGTGATGAATGAGAAAAAGCAATATTTCATTGATTCTTTTCCAAATAAGGCTAGGGAAATAATGAGGAGATTGGGCTTCACTCCTAATATAGGGGTAGGCCCACTAGTTGTTCAAAGGAGGTTAGAATATACTATCATTTAGGATCAAAGTGATGCAAAGCCCTCTGTATTTATATTCAAGGAATCTTAGCTCAACTCAAGGGATTCACAATAGGCTGGTACACCCTCAAGGAACCAAGAACATCTCAAAGATTACAACAAATAACCCTGACATTATACACCAATAAAGACAACATCTTCACTCACACAATCAGATTGCTATGTCTGATTGCATTGTTCATAACTTCAGTTCTAAATATCTTCTTGAAAAACCCTTTGGAGGAATTGTTCTGAATTAGTAATTCTAAAACATACCCAAAGTTGAGACCAATCCAATATGCAAATTATAAATTATATACTCTGAACCAAGACCCACATTTTCTGTCATAAATTAGGAGCCAAACCATTAACCCTTCCTAGGGAATCAAATAACTTTCTCAAAATAAATTTAAATAATACCAAACCAATTCTTCAATATCCATTTCTAAGTCTAGTTTCCAAATATATAATTTATTTTCTTTTCTCATTCATAAATCATTGTATAATATAAAATCTTTTTCTGCAACACCATTGAAAGCATTTAAAACCCAGTTTTCACTCAAATCTTCATAACTTTCCCAAATCTAAATGAAAATGATTCAAACCAGTTGAAAATGAAAGTTAGTTCACATATATTTCCAATGAATATCATTAGAGATCTTGAGTCTCCAAAATATGTCCGCACCACACGCTGCAACATGACTATATTCAACGAATCTCAAATCTGCAAACATCCACTTTCACCAAAATACCCATAACTTATTCATTTCTTCATAAAATTGAACCAAAACAAAAGAATGAGAAAAAGGATTCATCATAATATATATCCATTACTATATTACATGGTTTCCAAGCTGTACATGGCCGTACAATTCCTGGAAACTACTCTAAAACTAAAAAAACTAATCAAAACCACAACAATAAAATGCACCAAAAATGTATCAAAGTATTTCCTCTTCTCCCAATTTATTTGGTTCGACCATACAATGGTTTTTATATCCATTTGACAGTTATAAACCTTCCTAACTACCCCCAAGACCAACCATATACCTTTTTACATCATTTTTCTATTATTAGCAACTTTCTCAATGTTGCATTTTACAACTTTTTACACAACTTTTACATTTTTGACAAAATGGCTTCATAGCCTTTACAAATTGACCCAAATATAATATAAATGACTCAAATGTATTTAATATCACAAATAATGAATCTTAATTTTCTCATGTTTTTGTATTTAATGTGCTCCTGCACCATACTCGCAAACTTGAAAAGTTTCCAAGTCTCTTGGAATGGTGTGTCATAACCTGCAAGAAAAAAAAACAATAATGAAAAAAATCTTCATCTTCACCTTCATTTGCCTTTGCCTCTTCATGCCTTTTTCTCTCATCAACTTACCCTTCAAGGAAATAGGACTATCCTCAAAATCACATTCTAAAATACTCCTATCAGTGGAGCATCAATGGCTACAACTCCATGGTGCCTTATCAGTAAGAAATCCATCTTTACCATTACTGCTTCAAAGTCACCATAAAAAAATATCCCCTATGCCTCACCTAGGAGTCCTCCTCTTTCCCTCTCTCACTAGTCTCTTGGCAATCAACTAGACCAATCCTTGGCCCTTGACCATTCATCTTACCCAATAGTAGATCCTGGAAGATGCCTCGCCTTCTTTGTGCCATGCACCTTCTACCCAGCTTTATGTCCATTGGAGAATGGTTATGATAGACCTTCTCTTGTCTACCCATAAATCTTGACCTTCATGTGTAACAAGATGGATAAGCACCTACAACCAAAACTCATCAACAAAACAAATACAATTTCTTCAAGGTCTTGGAGTGGATTGCCTCCCTCGACGCTCTATCCACACACTCAAGATCTTCAAGCTCTGATACCAATCTGATGCAGAGCCCTATGTATTTATCTTCAAATAATCTTAGTTCAACTCAAGGAATTCAAAATAGGCTGGTACACCCTCAAGGAACCAAGAACATCTCAAATATTACAACAAAGAACCCTGACATTATACACCAATAAAGACAACATCTTCACTCACACAATCAGATTGCTATGTCTGATTGCATTGTTCATAACTTCAGTTCTAAATATCTTCTTGAAAAAAAATTTGGATAAATTGTTCCAAATTAGTAATTCTAAAACATACTGAAAGATGAGACCAATCCAATAAGCAGATTATAAATTATGTACTCTGAACTAAGACCCATATTTTCTGTCATAAATCAGAAGCCAAACCATTAACCCTTCCTAGGGAATCAAATAACTTTCTCAAAATAAATTTAAATAATACCAAACCAATTCTTCAATATCCATTTCTAAGTCTAGTTTTCAAATATATAAGTTATTTTCTTTTCTCATTCATAAATCATTGTATAATATCAAATCTTTTTCTGCAACACCATTGAAGGCATTTAAAACTCAGTTTTCACTCAAATCTTCATAACTTTCCCAAATCTAAATGAAAATGATTCAAACTAGTTGGAAATGAAAGGTAGTTCACATATATTTCTAATGAATATCATTAGAGATCTTGAGTCTCCAAAATATGTCCGCACCACATGCTGCAACATGACTATATTCAGCGAATCTCAAATCTGTAAACATCCACTTTCACCAAAATACCCATAACTTATTCATTTCTTCATAAAATTGAACCAAACCAAAAGCATGAAAAGAAAGATTCATCATAATATATATAAATTACTATATTACATGGTTTTCAAGCTGTACATGGCCGTACAAGGCCTAGAAAATACTCTGAAACTAAAAAAACCAATCAAAACTAGAACAATAAAATGCACCAAAAATGTATCAAAGTATTTCCTCTTCTCCCAATTTATTTGGTTCGACCATACAATGGTTTTTATATCTATTTAATAGTTATAAACCTTCCTAACTACCCCAAAGACCAACCATATACCTTTTTACATCATTTTTCTATTATTAGCAACTTTCTCAATGTTGCATTTTACAACTTTTTACACAACTTTTAGATTTTTGACAAAATGGCTTCATAGCCTTTACAACTTGACCTAAATACAATATAAATGACTCAAATGTATTTAATATCACAAATAATGAATCTTAACTTTCTCATGTTCTTGTATTTAATGTGCTCTTGCACCATACTCCCAAACTTGAAAAGTTTCCAAGTCTCTTGGAATGGTGTGCCATAACCTGCAAAAAAAATAATAATAATAATGACAAAAATCTTCATCTTCACCTTCATTTTCTTTTTCCTCTTCATGCCTTTTTCTCTCATCAACTTACCCTTCAAGGACATAGAACTGTCCTCAAAATCACATTCTAAAATACTCCTATCAGTGGAGCATCAATGGCTACAACTCCATGGTGCCTTATCAGTAAGAAATCCATCTTTACCATTACTGCTTCAAAGTCACCATAAAAAAATCTCCCCTATGCCTCACCTAGGAGTCCTCCTCTTTCCCTCTCTCGCTAGTCTCTTGGCAATCAACTATACCAATCCTTGGCCCTTGACCATTCATCTTACCCAATAGTAGATCCTGGAAGATGCCTCACCTTCTTTGTGCCATGCACCTTCTACCCAGCTTTATCTCCATTAGAGAATGGTTATGATAGAACTTCTCTTGTCTACCCATACATCTTGACTTTCATGTTCAACAAGATGGATAAGCACCTGCAACCAAAACTCATCAACAAAACAAATACCAATTCTTCAAGGTCCTGGAGTGGATTGCCTCCCTCGACGCTCTACCCACACACTCAAGATCTTCAAGCTCTGATACCAATCTGATGTAGAGCCCTTTGTATTTATCTTCAAGGAATCTTAGTTCAACTCAAGGGATTCACAATAGGCTGGTACACCCTCAAGGAACCAAGAACATCTCAAAGATTACAACAAAGAACCCTGACATTATACACCAATAAAGACAACATCTTCACTCACACAATCAGATTGCTATGTCTGATTGCATTGTTCATAACTTCAGTTCTAAATATCTTCTTGAAAAACCCTTTGGAGAAATTGTTTCAAATTAGTAGTTATAAAACATATCCAAATTTGAGACTTATCCAATAAGCAGATTATAAATTATATACTCTGAACCAAGACCCATATTTTCTGTCATAAATCAGGAGCCAAACCATTAACCCTTCCTAGGGAATCAAACAACTTTCTCAAAATAAATTTAAATAATACCAAACCAATTCTTAAATATCCATTTCTAAGTATAGTTTCCAAATATATAAGTTATTTTCTTTTCTCATTCATAAATCATTGTATAATATCAAATCTTTTTCTGCAACACCATTGAAGGCATTTAAAATCCAGTTTTCACTCAAATCTTCATAACTTTCCCAAATCTAATTGAAAATGATTCAAACCAGTTGGAAATGAAAATTAGTTCACATATATTTCCAATTAATATCATTATAAATCTTGAGTCTCCAAAATATGTCCGCACCACATGCTGCAACATGACTATATTCAGCGAATCTCAAATCTGTAAACATCCACTTTCACCAAAATACCCATAACTTATTCATTTCTTCATAAAATTGAACCAAACCAAAAGCATGAGAAGAAGGATTCATCATAATATATATCCATTACTATATTACATGGTTTCTAGGCTGTACATGGCCGTACAAGGCCTAGAAACTACTCTAAAACTAAAAAACTAATCAAAACCACAACAATAAAATGCACCAAAAATGTATCAAAGTATTTCTTCTTCTCCCAATTTATTTGGTTCGACCATACAATAGTTTTTATATCTATTTGATAGTTATAAACCTTCCTAATTACCCCCAAGACCAACCATATACCTTTTTACATCATTTTTCTATTATTAGCAACTTTCTCAATGTTGCATTTTACAACTTTTTACGCAACTTTTACATTTTTGACAAAATGGCTTCATAGCCTTTACAAATTGACCCAAATACAATATAAATGACTCAAATGTATTTAATATCACAAATAATAAATCTTAACTTTCTCATGTTCTTGTATTTAATGTGCTCTTGCACCACAAATGCCCATTGTGGATAAAGGAAAATAGATAGTTGAATCTAGTAGTGCTGTTTTTGAAGAAAGGCCTCTTGAACCTTCTCCTAAGAGGAGAAAGATAAGAAGGGAAGAGGAACCACATGATGAGAGTTACTCACCTTCCCAAACCCCCATGAGAATTGAGGAGGAGTAGCTCACTGATGAGAAAATTGGATCACAAGGGGGAATTTTTGTTACCCAAGTAGAGATTGATGAAGGGAACCCCCAGGAGCCTCCTATGCCAAGTTTTGACTTGACTATAGCAGATTTTAGGGGAAGAGAATTGGTTCCTATTTTGGAACAAGCAAGTCAGCAATTTTTATCTGATGACAGTTTTTAAAGTCTAGGGCTTTCCACCAATTTTCTTGGAGGGTAAACATGAGCAATTTTGAGGAAAGATGTAAGAATATGAAAATAGAGCATCTAGAAATAGATGAAGCCTGTATTCAAAATCAAATAAAGGAACAAATGTTTCAAGAGTTCCAAAATATAACCCCTAAAGAAGGGAGACAAATGGTAAAGGCTGCAAGTATTTTATTATTGCTCAATTGGGACATCACTAATGCTTTGATTTTCAATTCTGTGTCAAATAATTTGAGATTGCAAGATCCACATAAAAAGGAGTTCTTGAGAACTAAATTCAGTAATGACCAAGCTACTCTTGTCATGTGGTCATTAAGAAGAGGATCCAGGGCTCTTCCATCATAGCTTGATGATTCAGGACTAACAGGGAATATCATTGTGAGGAGAGTTGCTGATACCTCACATGTACAAGTAGCCCACATGAATGTAGGTTACTCTCAATTTTCCTTGGCTACTATAGAGACGGAGGAAAAAGAAATTATTGAGTTGTACAACAAGTATAAGGAGGTTGTGGATGCCTACAATACAGAAGTAAAGAGGAGAATTGAGCTTGAGAACAAGCTAATGGGTAGGTCAACAGGACCAAGAATAACATACCCTTGACCCCCAACTGAACCCTTAAAATCTACCCCCCTCATAGAAATACCAAATACACCTCAAAGGCCATAGCACTACATTGCTAAAGATTTTGAAGAAGAAAAGAGTAAACTGAGGGCCCTACATGTAGAGTTGGAGGCAAAATATGAAGATAAATTAAGAAAGCTCTCATGTATTTGGGGGATAAAGTTGAATGACCACTAGTTTATGATCAGTTGGCTAGGGTGATCAGCATCTGGGATGAAATGAAAGCAAGTGATGAGGCTGTAAAACCCATTGTGAATAAGTGGGTAAGAAGGAGGAAGGAGATGACATTTTTATGTTATTCTATTATAAAAACTCCTATGATCAAATTGAGAAAATTTTTGATATTGTTTCTGATCTTAATGACTTTGACAATAAGAGAGTTCACTTGCAAAGAATAATAGTTGGCTGCTTAGATAGGTGCAAGAGCCAAAATTTTAGTCTATTTCCTCATGCCCTAGATAAGAAGAATAATTTAAAAAACAAACATGAATGGGCAAAGGAACTGGATGATTTTTTTTTCGTTTAAGAATGAACAAAATTATAAATGAAATAGGGCATGCATGGTGGGCCACAACAACTAAAGAAATAGTGAAAGCCCAAATATTCTTTGATTCTTTGAAAATAAATTTTGTTACTATTGATAATGAGGCTAAGGATGTACCCAAGAGGCAGAGTGATATTTTGCAATTCAATTGGCTAGATAACACACTGTTTGACAAGTGAATGGTAGAAATAGCTCCCAACAAACAATTTGAGGAAGTAAAAATTGATAGTGATGAGGTACAGGGTGAAGAGATCCAAATCATTGACACTATCACTACACAAGGCCAACAGGGAGAAGAAGACAAGAATGATCAGTCATTTTTAGTTGCAGACTCAGGCCCACAAGACACTGACACAACTAAGGAAGAGGGAAAAGTAGAAGTTACTTCCACTATACAAGACAAAGATGGTGAAAACCCACAAGTGGAGACTAACTTGCAATCACCAAAACAAACTTCATCGTTGACTAGCTTGTTAGTTGCATAAAAAGAGGGATCAGAATAGCAACCAAATCAACAACAACAGAGGATGTGACAAAAGAAGATGCACCAAAAGGAATGTTTGATCTAGACATCTTCTGTTACCCACATTTTTATCATTTTATGAAAGGTGTATGAATTATCTCTTGTAAAGGACACCTATCATTTTCTCTTACCCTGTAGCTTGTTGCATCTCACATTATATAAGTGAGATTCTAGGGCTGGAAAGAGGGTCCAATTTCTAATGTTTTCTAGGTGATATACTTTTTTTGTTTTTGGTCCCATGTTTGAACAAGTTTTATGATGTATCATCTCTGTTAGTTCCTGAGAATGCATTAATATAGAATGATCTCTGTGTTTCTTCCTAAGGTCATTTTGAGTTACTGCAAATGTATACAATTTTCAAAGACAATGAATACAAATTATAAGCTATCCCCATATTAGTTCTTTCTAAATTTTGTCTCCTTTTAGTTACTTGGTCATCTTGATATTGTATGAGTAAAGGCTTGTGCAATTGAATGTAATCCAGTTAGGTTGAATATCTATTCACCACTACTATTAGTTCAATGGATTAAGTAAAAGCTTTCATAAATTTGATAAGGTTGTTATAGTAGTAGGAAGGATTTTTTGAATGATGAATTCTAATAAGAATTGCTGATAATATTTGTTTTAAGGCAACAAATTAGATCTATGGATTTGTAGTAGACTTTGAACCCTAATGGATTAGGCACTGGTCAAAATTGATTCAGTTGAAAGAGAAGTATGTCATAAATGGGTTTCAAATGCAGAATTATAATCAATTTCACTTTTATTTCTTGAAGATCTTCAAAGTTGGTCGATACTTTTTTGCATAGAATGTTTTAGCTTCAATTAGCCACTGAGAACACGTGCAAATCTATAGAAATTTTTTGGCCAAATCATTTATATGGGATGTGTTTATCAAACTGTCAAAAATTATGCACATATTTGAGGATTTGAGATGAGAATTAGAATGAAACTAAAATAATTGTCATACAGTGTTTTCCGGTCTTGAATCATCCCTGGGTATACCCACCCTAGTTTTGTAGAGCCTAAAGAGTAGAAAAGCACCCTTGGTTTTATTTAAGTTGGGTCCAAATGGTTTGCACATATAATTGTTAACAGGAATTGACTAATCCTTAGATTGTGTGAGTGATATCATTTTGGTATTAAGTATTTTGTTTCTTAGTAGTTTTAAAACTCCAATAAAACCCATAATATGATTCACTATATAAAGAATCTAGTTAAGAATATTGACCCTATTAGAAGTCTATGAAGAGTGTATAGTGTCTTGAGTCCCTGTTAGGAGACTCTCAACCCTATTAGGAGTTGCTTCAACCTTGTTAGGATTTGGTAGATCATATACAAATGTGTGCAAGAAGAGGCCACTGCCCTAACATGCAACTATACAATTGAGTTCTTCAAGAGAATAGATATATATACAACACTGGGTCACTTGTTGTACTTCACAATTCTTTTGATTTTCATTTCTTCATACAAGAGGTAACTATGCATATATCAATTTGCATCACATCTTGCATCACATAACATTACTTTGCATTACATAGTATCTCATCACATTTCATTTTGACTTTGCAACTGAAGTTCTTTACTTATATCAAACATATTAATAAATTCTTCCTTAGTTGATTCACATATTTAGAGTTGGCTCATCAAGATTTGATAATTAAAACAATTCTTCAAGTCGTTCAACATAGCTTACTAACATGCTCTATTCTGCACTATTAAATAAGTGCATCAATATTTCCTCTATAACTTGAACTAGGTTGCTTGTATGAACATCTACATTGGTATGTATCATCAGGATGATTTCATGCATCTAGGGTTAATTATGCAAGAGAATATTCCAAGGGAATATTTCACTATCAATAAATCTCATCATGCTGTTGCAACATTGTCCAATATTTAGACAATTTTCCTTCATAATTAAACTGCAAAACATATGTTGCCATAAATGACAACCACATATCTCACCTAATTTGAGTGATTTAGTTTATATGCCAAGTTTCATACTATTCACTAAGTC
The DNA here is from genome assembly GCA_028749045.1 of Cupressus sempervirens. Taxonomy (NCBI): domain Eukaryota; kingdom Viridiplantae; phylum Streptophyta; class Pinopsida; order Cupressales; family Cupressaceae; genus Cupressus; species Cupressus sempervirens. The sequence goes on along the minus strand of CM053786.1, from coordinate 808,104,684 downwards.
ACTAGTGTAGACCAAGTTTAGACTTCTTGGAAGTGATCAGTATGGACTGAGCTTCTACATCTACCAAATGCATGATGATGCTAGGCATTGATAGTGGATGTCAAGTATCAAAACCTCACCGAGCTATTCCTCAAAACTTGAGTTCCTACAGTTGGGCCAACTTTGTGTATTTTGTGTAAACTTGTATTGTAGCTAACTTTGTTGAATTATAATTTGGATTTTTATCTATGTAATGTTCTATATCACATCCAAATGCATGAATGAAGAAAAAATATGACAAGAAGTATAATGAAAATTTGAAGAGAAGAAGTGTGAAGTAAAAAGGCTACAATAGTATAACGAGCAACAAAGATTTATCTATCACAGCAAGGTGATCATTACACTTAAAGGAATCTCATTTAGTAAACTAGGTTATAGATTAGAGATCAACCACTATTTCATCCTAACAGGTGGATCGATTAAATCCTTTCACAAGGTAGATTAACAGTCTTTTGTAAATCTCTTTACCAAGTGCATACTTTATTGTATGTTTGTAAATCCTTTTGCAATGTGGACCTAGTAGTCCTTATTGCTCCTAACAAGGTAGATCATTAGAAGTGATCATTATAAGCCTTAAAAAGATAGCTTTCTATTTGGAAGGTTTTTGGGTCACCATATTGTGTGTCAAAGTGTTATGAATATTTTAATGCTTTTATTTTCTTATGCATGGAATTAGATCAAAATTCACATGAAGGATTAATTGGTAAATAAAGATTAAGTTTTATAAGTTACTAATTTAACCCTCCTCTCTTAGTAACTTAGCCTATCGTATATATTTCCAACATCCACATCAAGTTAGATTATGATATTGCAAGTCAAATTATGTGAAATCTTGATAGAAAAATCATAATTTGATTTGCTGTGGAAGATATCTCCTCTTTGTCCATTGATAAGATAAAGGGACTCTATATTCAATTATTCATAAGGCACAATATTTTTTGAAGGTTTTGTAAATGGGATAACAAGCTAGGCGGGGTTAACCTTAGAGGAAACTCCATGGTAATTCGTTCTTGAGTTAAAGTAGTACTAAGATGGGTGACATTTCAAAAGTGCCCAATGCTTCACCTCTATGAGCATCACCAAGATACAATGAGTGCTAAGTGTATCATTCTAGCTAATGAGATTGGTTCCTTTGAATTGCTACTCATGAAACATGGTTCAATAAGTTTGACTTGAAAACTACACAGTTTAATCCTAATAGAACTATCATGCTTTATTGGTTTGTACTGCTTAGGTTATTGGAACCTCCATTGAAATATATTTGATTGGTTTGCATTTTAAGTGTTTAGGTGATAATGTCGACATGGTTGGTTTAGACTTGAAGTATCACTCCTTATGTTTCTTTGGTTATTCTATTTATTTTCTTAGCATTGGTCACTTTGAATTTATATCTATGTTTTGTTTACATATGGTGTAGAGGAAATTTAGGAAAATAGGGACAACTAGAGGACTCCAAGCATGAAGAAAAATCACTTCTATCATGGTGGAATCAACTGGGAAGTTTTAAAGCCTATCATGGCATACAAATGAAAAATATGTAAATCTTAGGTCTCGAAGGCTCAAAAAGAGACTAAATGGTCATCAAGATGTAAAAGGGATCATATTGGGATTGGTTAGTCTTTAGGAATGCTTAATAAAACCATCTAAGTCATTTGGCAGGGTTGGATTAGTCTAAATGCTTTTAAAAGCCAAAATTTGTAATGTTGTAAATTCAAATTCTTGATCTACAATGGTTAGTTGGAATTGAGAGGAAAAAGTGTTTTCTTTATGTTTTAGGCTCTTAATAATTCCTATACTGACCAAGGGTGGTTAGGAAAGTTATAGGGAAGGTTATATATTGTGGAGAATTTATTTATATGGTTAGAGAAGTGGTTGTACCGACTACACATAGAATTAAGAAGGAATATCTTTGTTTTTGCAATTTTCATGAGTTCATTCTTTGCTTTGTGCATTGTTTGGAAATACATTGGACCTTGGATGAATCAAGGAAATTTTTTTATGTTTCTAAATTTCATTTCAAACTTTGTTTCAAGGCTTTCCAATAGTTTTGCATTCATTTGTGTTGACTATGACAAGTATTTTTAGATTTCTCCAAGGAATTTTGACAAATCCCTTTAAGGAATGGTCATTCCATGAATGTATGATCTAGTTCTCATGTAATATCACTAATTATACTTGTATCATAGCCTACTAACCCAGTAACATGTAGTTGTGAAGAAAGGAGATGAGTTCTTGGTGATCACCATGTTGTTTGGAAGGATTTTACATTGAAATTGCTAGGTATGCTGCAACAATGGTAGTTTGGCCTTAAGGAGCGGGCATTTTTATATTGGATTCCATCTATAAATGTAAAAGAAAAGGTGTTACAATATTTAGATCTTGAAGAAAGCATTGGGAGAACAAAGTTTGACAAAGCCCTAACTTTTGAGGGTTTGAAGGCATAATTTGGAGTTTTTGTATTTACAGGGACTATAAACCCAAATTGGTTGTGGATTCCTCTAATTCATTCCATTTAATGAGACTGTTGAGATTCCTAGAGTTTAGGAGTAGGTTTAAGACACAATTGCTTTGAAAAACCACCTTTTTACAAGCCTAATTTGATCAGACATTAAAATAGGGAATATTCTCCAAAGAGACCCTACCTGCCCTCTTGATATGTTGAAGTACTCAATAAAGGGTATCTAAAAAGGTAATTTTTTTCCTTTTTATTTTGGGAGTTTTAAGAATTATGCATTTTTGAAAGTTTCTAGAGACCTAATCAGTAGGGCTACTAGGCCTAGAATGTGCATTTTCTAGTTTATGATGAAAGTGAGTTTGAGGAAGGGTAAAATTAGTTGAATCATCTTGTGATTGATGTCTTGAAGCTATCCAAACCACCTAGGATCATAACATAGGTCTTGGACAAATATTTAAGTTTTAGAGGTATCAAAGGTTATTACATTGCATTGAACTTGACATATTCCTTACTCTTGCTATTTGGACCTTCATCCCACCACCATCCATTGCATCAACATAACATTTGTTTCTAATATTACTGTTTGCCTTTTAAATGACTAGTTTCCTATACTCAATAATCTTAGAACCTTAATTCATTCAAATGTTTTGAAATTGGCATACTATTATGGTGGATTATCAGATAAAGACTAGCAAAGAAAAGTGCAATGTGTTGTCTTTATTTGAATCACATGTTTTCTGAAAACACATTGCTTTATATAAACAACTATTGTCTGAGGAACAAAAGGTAAATCACTCTTATAGGAATTACAACAAGGAAAGAGCCCTTTAGGGTAATTAGACCTAACTTCACATTTTGAACCATGTCTTGATAATATATTAAATTTTGAAACATGTAGTGGATTACAAGGAGTTGGAGGAAGATCAGAAAAATTAAGATGTTTTTATTAATAAGGATATCAATATGGACAATTCATATTTGGAACCAGATGCATTATCTTTTGTATGATTGGAAATCTAGTCTATTTGTTGTTATAAATTTTTTTTGCTCTTCAATAATAGTGGATGGATAGAGGAATAGTTATAATAATTGTCCATTCAAATTTCTTTTTAAAAACATAGAAAAGGCTAACAATGCAGGCACAACCAATATAGATAATAATTAAGGATGTGATGGAGGTCTCCATGAACATAATTCCCCTAATAGAATGTTTTAAGAACTAAGATTTAAATATGGATTAGGAGGTAGCTGAAATAAAACTAAGGGATTTATAATTTTATAGATCATAAGTCATGATCTAATCTTACATAGTATAGTATACTTTATGTGGATTTTTTTCCCTACATTCTAGCATAAAAATTTCCTTGTAATTTGGGCATTTTACAAGTTGAAGTTTGGGCAATGTGGCATTTCAATTCTTGATGTCGCTGGCACATGTTACACTTACATTTGGTATGAGCTTTATTTCCTCCTAGGCATGAATTTTATAGCTCATTAGAGGTGTTTGGGTAATATCTTTGGAGTAGTGTATACTTTTGATCAAGTTGTGTATGGTGTTAGGCATGAAGTATGTAGTTCAGGTGCAAACTAGACATCTTTAGATGCAAAGAGTGGCTACTATCAACCAAACATTCCCAAATCTAGACTAAGAAAGGTTCACACATAAGTAATCTAGCATAAGAAACTAAATTACTAGGTTCCCAATATTGAGTAGTATCATTACTTGAGCGTTTAGTTGTTGAATCATAGCATATGGTTAGAACCTTATAATGATTATTAGATTGTAATGTATTGCATATAATTACAATCAATGAATTCATCCTATCATGGTAACTAACTCTATCATGGTACATATTTTCTTGCATTGCATCCATATAGATTTTGGCATTACAATAAGTAGGGAAGCTACAATTTTTAAGCATCCAAGATACAGACTCTCTTAGTTTATCAATGTGAGCTAGTAGGTGGTGCAGGAGCATCAAGGTAGGCTAGTATGAAACCTAGGGATTCCTTTTTTTTTGGTTTTTAGTGATGATTAGCCACATCACAAGTCTAATAAGAGGTCCTATTTGGTCCTTAGGTGTTTAGAAGAGTTGGCAAGATCCAAAATGACCAAATTGTTAGATAGTGCAAAATGTTGTCAACTATGTGACTTAGGTTCTAGAAAGGGTAAAATGGTCTGCTAAGGTTCCCATGGCTTTGGAAATATTATTTATGGTTCTTTAATGCATATTATACTCCCACTTGGTCTTTGGAACAAGTTTGGATATCTAACTCCAACTTGGAAAAAAGTTGTTAAAATGTTGTCATGTTGTCATGACAACATTTTCTTGCTGAGAGCAACTCTTTTACAAGATTTTGAAAATTTGTGTTTGTAATGCTCTAACTATTTGGAATAGTTATGAAACCAATGGGGGAACCTTTAAAAGAGTGTGGAAAACCTTTTCAATGGGTTGGAAAAATTGGAGAAAGTACTGTACGGACTGTGCACAACATTTTGGTTGCCAGTCTTGAAAATGACTTAATTAAAATAAAATGTATGTAATTCATTTCATAAAAGTTAAAAATATTAATTTCACTGTCCTATTCTATATTTCATCATAGGTCATGAAAACTTTCCCCTCAAGACCTACATGAAGAAAAACAAAAATTATTAAAATAGAGACAAAAACATGAAAGTCAACCTTTGTGGAAGAATAACTCTTTTTGCATTTTCTAGCAAGTTTTGCAAGTGTTATCAAGTAACTATCAGCTATATGAAAATATACATCAGCTATATGATCATATAAAAAATCAACATAAACATTTATGTCTAACTCTTTTAACATTAGTACATCTATATTAGTAAAATGTCTCCAATATGCCACAAAAAATAGACTAGGACTGTAGCTCATATGTGTCACACCCTTTTCACTAACACTATCTAGCCAAGAGGAACCTCCTTGTAGTGTAGTTATCTATCTTTCTATATGTAGTCTCTATATGGATGCATCAACATTTCAACGACTAGAATCTCAGGACTTGGTACTGCTACAATGGAAACTACAGCCATAGGTATTGTTATAGTAGCATCTTGTTTCTCCCTCCCACAATGCTCATTCAGTTCTTCTACAATGTTCTCTATTGAAATCTCAAATAGGGACTTCCCCACAAATCTTCTAACCCATGTGAAGCCATGATAGATTTCCATATAATGATTGTCTCTATTGCATCCTAAAACAACTTTTCAAACTTTTTCCTGACTAATCTCAAAGTCACTATGACCTACACATCAACCTTGTGAAAATGAGTCTCCTCAATGAATTGGTAAGAGCTCTATCCCTACCATTGAAAATATAGTCATTTCTAAACTTCCAAATAAGCCATAAAATTTCAAAAAAATAAATCAAGACTAAAAGACATTGCATTAAATTGAGAGTTCAAATGAGAGTCAAATTCAAATGAATTATCAAAACTAAAGCATTAATACTACAAAACATCCCTATGGCATTATAGTTGGTTATCATGCTTTCTTATGTTTCTTTTTAGTGGAAGAGAGTAGAGATATTTTCAAAAATAGAGAAAGTGGTAGTTCCCAGAAGTTTGGAAAGCGCAAACAATTTCTAGAGTACTTGCTTTGCATTAGTATCCATTTTCAAGGATTGGAACAAGTAAATTTAATCCTTTAGCAGTCATAGAATAAAGAGAAGTGAATATGGGTGATAGACACATGAGAAGATCCTAAAATGAACATTATAAATATGTTGGTTAGGGGACAACATAAACAAATCAATGAATGCTTGAAATAAATCAATGCATTGCACTATTGGTAGATATGGTGGCTCATTGGGGGACAATAGCAATAGTAATAATAATGCTAATAGTGTTTGAAATAATGGCCAAGGGGATCAATTCACTAAATAATAGCACTAAAAATCAACATGCTAGAATAACTAATAGTAGACCTCTCATGCCTATATTTCTCCTAGAGTCCAACCACAAGCTGAAAATGAACCTACATAAAATGGTTTGCAAGATCACTTAAGGAAAGATTGAAACAAAATAGTCAAGTGTAGGTCCAACGTGAGACATCTTTAAGAGATTATAAGGATCTCTAACTAATTTATATAGTTGAAGACCATATGAAAATGAATTGTAGAAAAAGGTTGGCAAATTGATCCTCTTCTACTATGATGTGTCTAGGAAGACAATGACAAGAACATGGGTTCTAAAAATATATACATATTTCTAGTTTATCCCCATGCTAGAAGATGAGGCCACTTAAATATGCTACTATTCACTTGGTTGTTATTGCTCATGATTGGTGGCACCAAAAAATGATTATAATGGGACACGATTAGAGTACCTCTTATGAAGTGTTCACTAAGAGGCTTATTGACAAATTTGACCCTAAACATCATTTTAAGAAGTTGGATTAGTTTGAACAATGTTGTTTAGTGGACACCTACATTGATAATTTTTAGAGTTATCAATATTGGCCATTGATATAACATAGAGGAGGTTAATGGTTCTATTTATGGATGGATAAAAGCTCTTACTCCAAGAAAAAACTCCAGTCCAAAAGATCTATGTTACAAACTAAATCATGTAGAGGGAAAGGGTTGAATTTTCATGTGAGCATCAATCCATCAAAACATATAATAGAAAGTTTATAATTTTTGGACAAGTATGAATCAACTAGGACTTTCATAGAACAATTCAACTCTTGATGACACCAATTTTTCTTTCAAACCATATGTGCAGATATAAACATTAAGTACAACATGTCCAATTTTTTTAAAGATATACACATTAGTTACACTAAATTTTTCTTTCGGAATCATATGTGCAAATATAAACATTAAGCACAACATGTTCTTTTTTTTTCCAATATACACATTAGTTATACAAAAATTTTCTTTCAAAACTATATGTGTAGGTATAAACATTAAGTACAACATGTCCAATATTTTTGTAGATATACACATTAGTTACATCAAATTTTTCTTTCAAAACCATATGTGCAGATATAAAAATTAAGTGCAACATGTCCAATATTTTGCAGATATATTTTTTTGTGAAGAAAGACCACACCTAACAATATGAACCCAAAAAATAATAATGAGACAATGGCTACATTGTGGTCTTAGTTCTAAAGGAAAGTTGATAAATGTAATTTTCCTTGCAAAATGTGTAAGGGCTTAAAGAATTGAAGAATTCTAATCACAACAACACATAGTCATTGTAGGCAACATGGTCACGTTGAAGGGGGCCACAATTTTTGTCTATTTTTGAATGTGGATTTCCTACTTGAGGAACATAGAGGTGTGAATATCCAAGCTGAGGATAACACTCCCATGGAAGAAGATGATAATGTGCTAGAGGACATAAATGAAAAAGATGGTATTGGTGCAGGTGATGAAGATACTCATGATGATTGTACTAGCACATATGATAATAATGATGATGATGGTCTTGATATAACTTTAATTGAGAAGGCACATAAGCCCCTATACAAAGGCTCCCAAAAAAATCTTCTTTTTGCTATAGTTTTGTTGGCAAACATGAAGTTTATGAATGGTTTATCCAATGTAGCAATGTCATGTATGCTAAGGTATGCCATTTTTGTCATCTTCAATGTTAGCATACCATTACTATTCATTATATTAACAATGCATATTTGTTTTTGTAAGTTGATAAGTGATTTTTTGTTACCACCATCAAACATTCTGCCTCATTTGTACTGAGAATTATCTACCATTATGGGTCAAATTGGAATGAAGTATCAAACAATACATGCATGTCCCAATGATTACATTCTATATCATAAACAACAAGAATTTGCAATAGAATACCTTAATTGTCATACTAGTAGATATCAGTAAAATCAAATAACAAAAAGTGTGCCTCACAAGGTTGTTTGGTACATTTCTATTATTCCACGTCTTTAATGATTTTTTAGGTGCACTAGCTTGGCACAATTTATGGATTACCATGCACACAATAGAATTCAAGATGACATTATGTGAATGCATGGTTTTGCATTTAAAGAGATAGAAGAAACATGGTCACCCTTTAAAGAAGAACCTCGTAATCTCAAGCTTTCATTGGCAATAGATTTTGTCAATCCATTTTGAGATACGAGATCTATTTACTTAGTGTGGCCTATTTTTGTTATTAATAATAACATCCCCTTAGGATGTCCATAAAGAGGGAGCACATAATGTTGTCAATGATTTTACCAGGTATTTTTTATTTAGTAGTTATCTAAATTAATTTATAAAATTGCATGAAAATGACCATAATAATTATGTAATGTTTCTATTTATTCAATTAGTAGGTAAATACCAAGTTAAAGATATGAATGTGTATATTGAGCCCCTAATTTTGACAATATTTTATCAAAACTTGGGTCAAAATTTACTAGTGCCTACATGTTGAAAATCCCTATAATAAGTACATCACATAGTAATAAATCATGGGAAAGCTAAATACAAGGCCAGGGGGGGGATAAATCAAGATCTATAAAACTTTTACCTTTTGAAACAAATGTCAAATATGATAACTTCACCTCTAATCCTTATTTCAACAATATCATTAATCACATAAACATTTATGGCACTTATGTATTAGATCGAACAACTGATCACATCCATGAAACACGTAAAACACATAACAAAAAGATTTTGGTTACCCAAAAACCCTCTAAGGTGAAGGTAAAATTTGGGTGGGGATAACACCCACAAATTTTCACTACTACAACAATAAATTTTTCCTGTTAGGGCTATAATTTTGATCAGTTCTAATGATCTACTTTATGAGGGGTCTACTTTGTTAAGATCTCACAAGACTTATACAGTCTACCTTGATTAAAGGATTTAAACTTACAACTAAGCACTCTGTTAGGAGATTTATAAAGGTATGTTAGGACCACTTTGTTAAGAGATTTCTCCTTATTATACTTGCTAGAATGTATCAGTACCTAATCATTTAGTTTTCACTTTAAATTTTGATAACGAATCTCCTCTTTACAATCTTTGATCTAATCTCTAATTTGATATATTTGTATCATGTCCCTTCACTACTCTACTTGGTCACTCTATCTAGTTTTCCTTGATACTTTGCCTCTAGCATCCAAACTTGCAACCTCTCTTATAGGCATATGAGTTTATGGTTTGGATCCTCCTTTTATAATCATATGTTGAAGTTTCTAGATCTAAATCAATGATCCAAATTCATCTCTTGTGTTGCTTAGTCTTTCTATTTTTTTGAATGGATAATCACCTCACATAGGGATTAATGATCCATAACAAAAAAATGAAATCATCTCTATGATTGACTCCTTGATCATTAAATCATGCATTCAATTTGGCTAAAATAGTTTACCTCAATGTTTGTGCCATTCCAAATAAATTTATCAAATTAGTTCACTCAACACTTGAACATTCTGATGCTGAGTCATGTCTAATATTCATGCTATCATTTGGTCTCTATATACTCAACTTATACTTTGTGACTCAGTTTCTATGCACTCGACATACATTATCTTCTATATGATTTATAATGTATTAGAGTACTAGTTGACTATAAACTTGTTAGTTTGTGGTGACTAATCAAGGAAGTACTGTACATGCTCCATAATTCTTTAGTCCCTATTTTATCAACAATTTTGGGATGAAATATTGTAATTAATTATAAGCCTAAAGAAGAAAAAATACTTGTATAAAAGGGCTTAGGATTAGGGATTTTTCCATAAGGTGTGATGCAAAAATTGCTTCTTGTGGTGGCATTGAGCTATAAGGGACTACAGATTGTAATCACTGGATTGTAATAATATTGGACGTGCTATTTGGTGGATGTAGCCCAGAGATTGGGTGAACCGCATTAAATCTTAATGTCTTATGTTCTCTTCTGTGTGATCTATTATTTTCTGATATTATTTATATTTTCATTTAGTTATTATTTTTGTCTATGGTTAATCCTAACAAGTGGTATCAGGTTCTAGTTATTTTTTCTAGTTATCCTCTCTAGGAAAGTCTCATGATTGAGTGGGAGTCTCATAGTTGAGTGGGAGCAATGGAAAATGAGGGTAATTTGAAGGTTGACAAGCTTAATAGGCAAAAATTTTAGTTATGAAAAATGAAAATGGAGGACTATCTCTATCAGAAGGATTTATGGAAGCCATTGGAAGGAAAAACTAAGAACCAGGGAACTATGAAAAATGAGGAGTGAGATATTTTAGATAGAAAGACATTTAGAAGCATTTAATTATGTTTGACACCATCAGTGACATTTAACATTACAAAAGTGAAGACGATGATAGAGCTAATGGAAACCCTAGTGAAATTGTATGAAAAACCCTTCACTTCAAATAAAGTATTTCTCATGAAGCATTTATTTAATATGAAGATGGTAGAAGGTGGATCTATTGTAGATAATTTAAATGAGTTTAATACTGTTACTAGTCAGTTATCTTCTATGAGTATCAATTTTGATGAAAAAATTAGGGTTCTCTTGATTTTGTGTTCTTTGTCTGAAAGATGGAATGACTTGGTAATGGATGTGAGTAATTCCATTTTTGGCTCTAATACCCTAAAATGTGATGATGTGATTGGTGTTATTTTGAGTGAGGAAACTTGTAGGAAAACCTCAGGTGGATCTACATTACGAAGTGCTTTAAATGCACAAAGTAGAGATAAAATGACCGAGAGAGAAAATTATTCTAGAAATCATGGGAAATCAAGAGGAAAGTGAAAGGGTAAGAGGTCTCAATCTAGAGGACTGAGATATTGTTGGTACCATGGGAAACCAGGGCATAAGAAGAAAGATTGATGGACTCAAAATAATAATGAAGGAGATAAACTAGAAGGGAATAAGGAGGCAAATGTGGTAAGTAACAAATCCAAAGAGGATGTTTTTCTTCTATCTTTAGAAAGTGTTATGATTCATGGGTTTTAGATTCTGATGCTTCATTTCATGCTCCAACTCATAGAGATTATCTCATTGATTATGTTCAAAGGGATTTTGAGCTTGTTTATTTGAGGGATAATGAACCTTGTCAAATTGTTGGATACGAAAAAGTTAGGATTAAGTTGTAGAATGGGAATTATTGGCTACTACATGAGGTAAGACATGTTCCAAGGCTATGTAGGAATTTAATTTCAGTAGGGCAACTCAGTGATGAGTGTTTTGTTGTTATTTTTAATGATAAAAATTGGAAAGTTTCAAAGGTTATCCTTGTATTAGAAAAATCTATGAAAGTAGGCACCTTATATCTTTGGCAGCTCATATTGTTCCTTCTACTTTGGTTGTTTCAAAGAAAAATAAATGTTCAAGAATAGTTGCTACAATTGAGTAGGGAGAACAAATAGTCGTTGTAAATTTTGATATAGCACTGTGGTATAACAAAATTTGACACATGAGTGAGAAAGGTACAAAATTACTTCATTGAAAAAAAATATTGCCAGGTCTAAAATGTGTTAATATGAATTTATGTGAAATTTGTGTGTATGGAAAACAAAAGAGAGTGAATTTTGTGAAGAGTGGGAAGGAAAAGAAAATTTAGAGATTAGAGCTTGTGCATACAAATGTATGGGGACCAGCTTAGGTATCTTCCCTTGGTGGATCTCATTATTATGTTACATTTATTGATGATGTAACTAGAAAAGTATGGGTTTATTTCCTTAGACAAAAATCTAATGTATTTCAAACTTGTAAGAAATGGAAATCCTTGGTTGAAAATGAGATTGGTAAGAAATTAAAATGTCTCAAATCTAATAATGGTGGTGAGCATTACAATCGTGAATTTGAATATTATTGCTCTACAAATGGTATTGATAGACAAAAAACTATTCCACGAACTCCATAGGAAAATGGAGTGGCTGAATGCATGAAAAAACCAATAATGGAGTGTGTAAGGAGCATGAGGTTACATGTTGGGTTGCCCTTAAACATGTGGCTAGAGATTGTCAAAATTTTTGTATATTTGATTAATAGAGGCCCATCTACTCCCTTGGGTTGTGGTATTCTAGAGAAAAAATGGACTGGTAAGAAGGTGAGTTATTCTTTTCTCAGAACCTTCGGTTGTGAAGTATTTGTACATGTTGATTTTGAAAATAGAACCAAGCTAGACGCTAAGTCGAAGAAATGTATATTTGTTGGATATGGCATTGATGTGTCTGGTTATAGGCTTTGAGATTTTAAAAATTATAAAATTGTAAGAAGTAGGGATGTCATATTCAATGAGACAATGTTGTATAAAGATTTGTTGTAGCAACATGAGAAGAAAAAAGATGATTATGTAGTGCTCGATGCTACTCCAAAAGATGATGTTCTAACAATTCCTCATGATGTGCAAAAATTGCAACAACAAATACCACACACACTAGTAAATGTTAAATGATCAAAAAGGTTAAGTAGACCTTCAAAAAGATTTTCTCCCTCTGTGTATTCTATTTTACTAACAGATGTTGGTGAACCTGAATTTTATGATGAAGTTGTGCAGGTGGATCCTAAGATTCAATGGGAGTCTACTATGGAAGACAAAATAGAGTCCTTGCTAAAAAATAAGACTTGGGATTTATGCAAGTTACCTATAGGTAAATGAACTTTACAAAATAAATAGGTTTATAGGTTGAAAGAAGAGGATGGAGGTAAGAAAAGATATAGAGCTAGGTTAATTGTAAAAGGATTTACATAGAAAAAAGCCATTGATTTTGATGAGATATTCTCTCTTATTGTAAAAAATGACTTTTATTTGTATTGTTTTAAGCATTGTGGCTACTAAAGATTTGCATTTGGAGTAGCTTGATGTTAAAATAGCCTTCCTTGATAGTGATTTGGATGAAGAAATATATATGGCACAACCATAGGGATTTAAGGTCAAAGATAAGGAAAACTTAGTGTGCAGATTGAAGAAAAGTTTATATGGCTTGAAGTAAGCACCTTGACAATGGTATCTAAAATTTGACAGTTTTATGCATGAGCATGGATATAGTAGCTGGCATTTAGATCATTGTGTTTACTTTAAGAGGTTGGATGATTACAACTGCATTATTTTATGTTTATATGTTGATGATATGCTTGTAGCTCTATCTAACATGGGTCACATTAAGGGGTTAAAAGAAGAGTTAGCATGTTTGTTTACTATGAAGGATTTGGGGGTAGAAAAATGAATCCTTGGTATGAAGATTTGTAGAGATGAGAAGAACAAGAAACTGACGTTATCTTAGGATGATTATATTGTGAAGATGCTGCAATGTTTCTCTATGAAGATGGCTAAAGCTATCAACACATCTTTCCTGGTCATTTGAAGTTGACTAAGAAGATGTGTCCCAAGACACAAGAAGAGGTGGATAAGATGTTTAAGGTACCTTATGCTTTAGCTATAGGAAGCTTAACGTATGTTATGGTATGTACAAGGCTAGATATTGCACATGTAGTAGGAGCCATTATTAGGTATATGAGTCATCTAGGGCTTGAACATTAGAATGTAGTTAAACTTATTCTCAAATATTTGAGAGGAACATTTAATAAGTGTCTATATTTTGGGGGCTCTACAACTGATTTACAAGGATATGTTGACTCAAATTTGGTAGGAGATATTGATACCAGGTGGAGTACTACAGGTTATGTATTTACTATTGATGGGGTAGTAGTGAGTTGTGTTTCTAGGTTATAGAAGGTGAATGTTTTATCCACTACAGAGGTAGAGTATGTTGTTTCTACAAAGGTAGACAAGGAGATGATATGGCTTCATTTCTTCTTAGAAGAATTTGGAGACCATCAGAAGGATAATTATTTTTTTATAGACAATCACAGTGTCATTCATCTTACAAATAATTTTTATCTATATTTAAAGATAGAACACATTCAATTGTGGTACCATTTCATCCAATTAGTTTTGGATGATGCACAGTTAAAGCTAGACAAGATACATATAGATGACAATCCAACAAATATGTTTACAAAGGTAGTGACAAGGGAGAAGCTGAACTCCTCTTCAACTTCAATTGGTTTTCTAGACTAAGAAGAATAAAAGAATAGCTGAGTCCAAGGTGGTTTGATCAAGTGGGAGCCCCATGTGGTATTGGTATTGCTAAAGGATCGGTCTCCAAGTGGAAGATAATTGTCTACTGTGGAGCCTAATCAGTCCCCAAGTGAGAGATTGTTAGTTTGTGGTGGCTGATAAGGGATGTACTATACATACACCATAATTCTAAGGTGGTTTGATCAAGTAGGAGCCCCATGTGGTATTGGTATTGCTAAAGGATCATTCTCCAAGTGGAAGATAATTGTCTACTGTGGAGCCTAATCAATCCCCAAGTAAGAGATTGTTAGTTTGTGGTGACTGATAAGGGACGTACTATACATACTCCATAATTCTTTGGGGTTTAGCCCTATTTTATTGATAATTTTGGGCTAACATATTATAATTAACTATAACCCTAATGTGAAAAAAATTCTTGTATAAAAGGGCTTAGGGTTAGGGATATTTCCATAAGGTGTGATGCAAAAATTGCTTCTTGTGCTGGTATTGAGCTATAAGGGATTACAAATTGTAATCAGGTTGTAATCACTAGATCATAATAATATTGGACTCATTGTTGGGTGGACATAGCCTAGGGATTGGGTGAACCACGTTAAATCTTGGTGTCTTCTGTTCTCTTCTATGTGATCTATTATTTTCTAATATTATTTATATTTGCATGTTATTTTTATTTCTATCCATGGTTAATCCTAATAAGACTTGCTTGGTAATAGTGATTTCTTGGCTTAAACTAAATTACATATAAGTCTTCTATACTTTATTTTGCCTTAGTAGGATGGCTTAGTCATAGTGATGATCGACCAACCCTACCTAATGAATGACTAAGTGTTTAACACTAAAAGAAAAAATAACTTGGGTATCAACAATCTCCCCCTTTGACATTAGTGGAAAAAATACTTTGTCATGATCAAAATATTATATTCCAAATTTGAAAAAATAAAAAAGTACTCCCCCTTTCACTATGACTTGGTCTTCATAAAGATGTCATTACATACAACATGTTGAACATATATACATGATTTTTGACATATTCTTGACTCCCAAAAATAAAATTTCAAAATTTACATACATTACATTACATGATCAAAGTATTTTGATTTATATTATGCATACCCTTTGATCATATATATACATTCCATTTCCCTCTTTTTTTTACACTTATGGATGTTGGAGGATAGAGGTAATACCATGTTTGTCCAAAAAATGATTTGTGAATCTGTAAAATAATTGCCAATACATTGTCCCTATTAGTTCTCACAAATTCCAGGACCTGTAGCTTTATTTTTAGCAATGTTGCTAGATCAACCAAAATATGATATGTATTCAGGGTTGGATTTCTCTATGATAAATCCTTGGTTGATGCTAACTCCCTTTGCATAACTTCCAAGTGTGAAGTCAACAATGTCTGAATTGCTATGAGTTTTTCTCTTATTCTTCCATCTTCAACCATTAACTCAACTAACCTACCTTTGGAGAATGTCAACCTATTAAAATAGAATGAGCTAGAACTAGCACCCATACTCAATAGACTTCCGCTATGTAATTTTTAGTTAATAGATTTTTCCTTCAAACAAAAATATGAATATTAAATCCAAATGCCCAAAATAAAGTAAAAATTGCACTAGCAGTTGGATAGATTATCATGGAATTGATAATTCTCCTCTGAATTATCCAGGTATAGCTCCTTGTACAAGATTCACAATGAATAAACTAAACTATATTTGAGAATGTTTTTAACCTAAAAGCATAAAAGACACACAAACATCTACCTCTAAATATGGAAATATGAAAAGGAAAAAAAAAAACTTAAGAACAACAAACAAATGATACAAATTCCATTCATTTAGACTCTACACAATAGGGAAAATACAAGAAGGAAAGAATATAATTCTCTTACAAACACATAGATAAACCAGGCTTCAAGTCCAAATGATTATCATGCATGTAATTACTCAAGATATAACTATATTCATAATAGACTAGATCAATTCATAGATCAATCTCAGTAAGAAAATAAATGTCCAAACTCAAAGATTTGGCACACAAAACACTTCTTTCCTTGAATATTCAAAAACATAGCAAAGATCAATTATTTCTTCCCTTTATAAGTTACAATATGGTAAAATAAAAGTATCTATATCCCTTTTCTAATTACAAAATGAAAATAAAACCCTTTTTCTACAACACAAAATCTCTAGCCAAAGGTTGGATTCCATCATTATTCTTAATCTTTTACAATTAATAGGCACGAATAAACACTATTCAATTTTCATAATTGAATCATGAGGTCATATGACTCTTGACTATTTTCTAATCCTTATGGATTTTCTTTCGAATGAATTTCACTTTAACATAATTCCCCATCAAATATTTTCTCCTCAAAGGTTATAAGTGTAATTCTATTAAAGGACAACATGATTTCACTTGATATGTGACATTTGTTGGTGATGAAGTGTCATCATTTTGTGACTGTAATGGACAATTTTGATAGTGGTGCACTAAAATTTTTATAACTTTTGACCTGTCAAGAATCTGGAGAAATAGTTTGGAGAGAATTTAGGGAATTAGGGTTTTGCAATTATATCCAAAATTTATCTCGATCCAGTGATGGGATTAAAAGTTATGCCCTCCACAACATGATAGTTTTTCTATCATCATCAAATTTAGGGTTGTTGGTGTTGAGATAATGGATGTTGCACACATTGCATATTATTGTTATATTGTATTATTTTATTTTATTATGTAATGTTGCACCTAGATGGACATGCAACATGTAAAGATTCCTATGGGATAAACTTTATGAGTTGTATTGTCACATTGTGATAGTATTTCATGTAATGATTTAATATTGGGGAAAAGAATTAAATTTCCATTATTAAATGTGGGGTCAATGGGTTAGGCAACACATGGTTTATGTAATACTACTTGGTGGTTTTGTGGTACTTGCTACTATAAAAGCAGCCATAAGGGTAGTTGTTCTAGTAAGATAGAAGGTAAAAAGGGAAAGAGTTGAGCGGGAGAAGACTTGATAGGTTAGCCAAGGGAGCATTTTTAAAGGTTGGAAGCATGACATGGGATGTATGGATTCATGCTTGTTCACATGGATTTCTTGGTAGTAGCTATAGTTTTTTGAAGGCTTTCATGGTTGTATTGTAAAGATTCTTTTTTTTTTTTGAATGATACATGGAGATGGATGCTTTTGGGGGTTGGGTTTTTTCCCTCAATGAAGGTTTCCTAGAGTATATCTTGTGTCACATTTTTTGTGGGTATGTTGTCTATTCTCTTTCAGGTGGATTTCAATTGAATATTTATTTTATATCTATTATGGTTTATGTGGAAATGGTTTTATTATTTGTTGCAACATTCCTTACAAGTGGTATTAGAGCTATGGTTTTATTACTGTAATCCTAGGTTTTAAGGGGTAGCTTGTAGCAATGACCTTTTGGGTAAAAACAAACCTCACCATTAGATCTGAGTTGATATTTCATAAATTTTGATATATAATATGCCCTAGTTTGGCCATGTTCAGAGGACATGAAATATTTTTCTAGTTTCATCCTGCAATGGCTATCAAATTTAATCCTGTCAGAATTTGTGTCACAAAAAAAAATCGCAATGAAAATGGCAAAAAGGCTATCTTGGTAAAATGGCCATAACTTTCTCTTAGAATATCAAATTTTAAACTTATTATAGGTGTTGGAATGCTAATTTAGAGCACTATACCTTGGCATAGGTTTGGTTATGTGATCTTAACATTTTGTCAGGTTTTAAGAGCCCAATAGTTGGATGTTGTTTATTTTGAGCATAAATTAGGGCATAACTTGGGCATATGGAGTTAGATTTTGGAATTCAAGTAGTCAATGAAAAGCTCTTGGAAAGTTATACAAATTGGTTTAGATTTGGTGTAGGTTTGACATAGTTTATTTGGTGATATTTTAATCAAAATAGTCTATGATATATATTGACTATGGTAACATTGTGAGTTTATGAAATTGTATATTTTGGAGATTTGGATTTGATGTCATTGTATACTCAGTTCATATTTCATATTGGTCTCATGATGATATGATTATCAATGTTTAGTTTGGACATATATGATGACTTGTTGGGTTTACAAGTTGTGCAGTGTTGTAAGCAATCTATACTTATAGGTTACATTTATGGCTTGGTTATGGGTTGTTTTTGCCCATTCATCTTTCATTATTGATGTATATTTAGATTGGTGGCTTGGATTTGGGTTGTCTATGCCAAAAGTCACATGATTTTCTAATTTTTCTTCATGTAGAAGGGATGAGATGTTGTTGCTAGGTATAGTCATGGTGGAGGATTGTAGTTGACTATTTTATGTTAACAAGTTGGGAATATTGAGATTTAGATCCTTAGTTCATGGATGTTTCATTGTGCCATGGATTTTGGAATGACATGATTAGATATATAGGTACATCCTTGATGTTTATTGGTTTGGATTCCTGATTTGGTTATGGTGGTGTATCTTCTTGGTTGAGGATCATGGTTACTTGTTTTTTTTTAGGATCACATAATGTGTACTTTGATTTCTTTGATAGTTTGATGCCTTGGTTGATTCTAATGGTTAGAGGATGGTTTTTTCATCATGTGTCATGGATAGCTTGGATACACAGTTTAGTGGGAGCTTGTGATAGTGCAAGATTAGTTCTTGGTTTGGTTTGTATCTTCTTGAGTTTGGAGATCTTGGTTTCATTTGGTACTAACACTTTGGTTATGTGAGTGTAGACCTGGAGGATCTTCATGTAGGAGATATATTTTATGATAACATGGGTTACTCAATACCATGGTTGAGTGAGAGTTTTTGACATTGATATATTAATCAAGTGTTTGTAGATGTTGGAGATTTGTCTTAGATCTTTTTGATATAGAAGCATCTTTGAAATTTTCATGGTATACTTGTTATCTTTGTGGTATGTGGAGATCACTCTTCATGGTATGTGGAAATGGTTTTATTCATAGTGTGTGGAGATGGTTGCATCTTGAGAACTCATGGGGTTCTTGGTAAACATGTGGTTTATGTTTTAATTTGACATGTTATCCTTGGTGTTAGGATGGTTTCATTATTATGTCATAGTATACTCTTGATACACGTTTAGAGTTTTTACATGTTATAGTATGTTCATATGGATCATGTTATCTTTTTGGTTAAGATGGTTAGAACATGATGTCATGGTTATGATGTTGTAATCTTTATGTTCTTGAGGCCATGGTTGGAACTTCGACATTGATCTTTGCTTATTTTCTTGATATTGAGTACATTGATCATAAGCTGGATACTTCATGGTATTGCTATGTTGCATTTGGAGTTGGCATGGATTGATCGGTTACATGTGCTCATGGGTACTTAGAGACAGTGGTGATGTTGATTTCTCTTGGATTAGAGAAGTATTTGTTGATACAATTGATGGTTTTAGTAGGAGAGTCTAAGGGGCATTCACTTGATATAGATTTGAGAGGAGATTATTCTTAGATTAGTCTTAGTTGGAGACTTGGATATCTTGATAAGTATTCTCATTCCCCACTCTTGGTCTACTTAGCAGTTTTCTACTTGAGAGGTATAGCCCATTGTTTCTCTCAGCCTCATAGATATGTATCTTGAGATATGATTTGGTGCATGAGTTAGTTCTAGAGGGTTCATTTGAGAGATGGTTTGGCATTGATTATATCCATTTTCATATTTTGTTATGTTGGTTGAGTTTGGGAGATGGTTTTATATTGGGCATATTCCTTGGATTAGGAATGTTTTATGAGTTTGATCTTCTTGTGAGAGGCTTACATCCATGATTAGTTATATGCTATGGTTTGGTTGTTATTAAGGCTTCTTGGTTGGGATTTTATGGAGGAGATCATAGTTGCATAGTTTACATATAGAGGTGTGTTTAGAAGGACATTATATAGGTTGTGATTTACATGGTTTTTCTTTGGTCTTGGTTATCTTCTTGGATGTTTAGTTTTTTCTTAGATTGGATTTAAGATTGGTTAGAGATTATGATCACTAGTTTGTGCTCATGTATGCCATGTGAGAGATGACATTTCTATTCCTTTATCTCTTTCCTTTGTTGCTTGTGAAGAGCTTGGGAGACTATTGGAAATTTATTCTAAGAGTTATTCTTGCAAGTTATTTGTTTATGTATTGTTGATGTCCTTGAGACTACATGGATTCACTTTTTTGAGATGTTGTGAGTGGATTGGTTATAGATTTAAAATTATCTTTTGTAGTGGAAGCTTCTTGCTATTTATGTGGCAGGTATTTCTCTTAAGGATTGTGATTGCAGGTTACACATAGGATATATTGATAATGTGAGATTCACTTGGTATACCTTTGGAAATATGGATAGTTGGATGGGTTTGATACTTGTTGTGGGTGCTATTTCAGCTATGGATATTTTGAAAACTATAAATACATGTGATTACCTTTGGACTGGGTGTTTTGTGTTTGACATTCCAATTGGTACATGATTTTATGATCTTCTCATGCAATAGGTTGGGTGGCTTTCTATTTGGATGTCTTCTATGTGTGCTTGGTAGAAGTGAAATAATAGGAGGTGAGATAATTAATGTTTGAGATGCTAGATACTTTGATTTTTTTGCAAATACCAAGATGGAGTACTTCATGTACTTTGATCCATGATGGTGTATGTTTTGGGAGGGATTGTTCCCTTATTCATTTATATGGCTAAAGATTGACCCTATGCAATGTATACAAGTAGAAGATTGTTGAGATAATGAGTGTTGCTCACATTGTATAATACTATTATATTGTATTATTTTATTTTATTATGTAATGTTGCACCTAGATGGATGTGCAACATGTAAAGATTCCCATGGAATAAAATTGATGAATTGTATTGTAACATTGTAATAATATTTCATGTAATTATTTAACATTAGGGAAAAGAATTAAATTTTTCATATTAAATGTGGGGTCAATGGGTTAGTTAGCACATGGTTTATGTAATACCACTTGGTGGTTTTGTGGGACTTGCTACTATATAAGAAGCCACAAGGGTAGTTGTTGTAATAAGATAGAAGGCAAAAAGGGAAAGAGTCGAGCAAGACAAGGCTTGACAGGTTAGCCAAGGGAGCATTTGTGAAGGTTGTGTTGGAGTCCTTTTTGGTAAGGAACATATCAAGTGGGTTTAAACCTAATACCAGGAAACAAAAAGATATGGACAAGCCTAAGGATCAACTAAATCCTATATTTAGTAGGGCTAAACCTTAGTTCTAGGTGAACATTAACAGAGTCATCAAGACTCACTTCACTTTAGGCTTTGCAGGGTGGTCAATATTCTTCTATAATTTGTTGATAAACTTCCTAAGCATAGTAGATAACTATAACAAAAAGAAAAGATGCAAATAAGTAATGAACAATACTTTTAGTTTTTAATACATAAAAAGGTAAGTTGATTTTTTTGTTATGTATTTCTTGCAATTAGGTGAATTATCAACTTGTTCTTGAACTTTTAATAGACTAGTGTGTTATCCATTGGGATATAGAGTCAAAAATCAGCAAATTTGGACCTTTTTAATCAAGTTGTGATTAAATTTGTCAACATTGAGCTCTAAATTTCATTCTTACCATATCCTTTTTATAAATGCTAAACCTTATTAATTACAAAAAAGTAATTAACTGATTCTTTAAATCAACATCAATTAGTCAAAGATATACAATTTGTGTGAATTGCATTAAACTAAATGAAACTTGTTCATATCAGTCTCAAGATTATAGATATATAAGAAATGAGACAAAACTCATAGACAAAGATATATAAGGAAAATTCCTTCTCTTGAAGATGTTTGTAATACTAAAAAGGACTCAAAAGATAAGTTAGAAACAAGCCATTGGTACTAGATGTTCACTTTTTTATATTCAAGTATATAAGAGCTGACTTGATTCACATAATTACAAAAAAAAAATGGACGAGCTGTAAAAGAAACATGAAAAATGAGAAAATTCTACTAATCACTGACCCCCACCTCACATCTTAGAAATCCATACATAGGATTACAACTAGCTACAAATGAGAGGGGACACATGTCAAAACAAGAATGGATACAAAGGTGGAAAGATTAGAATAGAAAGATACATAGAACATTCTTTAAAAGTTTGATCTGAAAAAGGGAAGTATTGAGATAGTAAGTGAACATTTATGTCATGCTTTTTGACTTTACTCTTCTTTGTCCTTCATTATCCTCAACAAGTAATATCTCAGCTACTTTGTGCTGCTAATGCCTTAATCTCCCCTACCACCTCCCAAACATAAATCTCCCTTTTTGTAGGCCACTCTATTTTTTTGACCTCTTCTAAGTCCTGAGTGGCTTTAGTCCACTTGGCATCCATAATAACTTTAGATTCAACAGAAAACTTGTTCAAATCTATTTCTACTTTAAAAAAGGAGTAAATTAATTTATTATATGGGACATCAAAAGTATCTTCAAAAATTGTCATTGTGGCCTCCTGAGTCAAAATGTCACCAAGGAATTAGACCATTCCTGCTTGTAATGTCCCATTTAGGGCATCTACGAATTTTCTTCAATTTGTATTGATTTATTAGATTTTCCTCTAATTGTTGGTCTAGTCTACTCTCTGTATTTCTTCAGTGTAACTTGCATGTATATTTCTCTTAAATCCTCCTTGAAATGTATTGCTACTACCACTAGGTGTATTGCAATCCGTCCTTCACATGGAACTCGATGGTGCTAATCTTGACGTAGGACTTAATGAAGTTGATGTAGACCTTGACGCCAAGCCAGATAGATGATTAGTGTCTAATTATTCCCACACTTAATGTCCAAACTTGTGATCTTCTATATTGATTCTATTGATTGGATAATTCTTGGTGTTATCTATTAAGTGGTAGAAATGGTTGAACAACATTTCCAAGATTGGTCTAGTAATACCTTTATTTAATGGGGGGGGGGGTGTCAGGGTACTAGTACATCATCTTCCCACTACAATGTAATTGGAAGTGATCTGAACACTAACCTACAACACGAGGTGGATGAGTCATACAATCTCACCACTCTGTCAAATAGAAAGGTTGTTGTTAACAATTTGTTCATTTGTTAAAGAAATGATAGAATAAGGTTGGGGGTTGAAGGTGACTTAGTAATAGTGGTCAATGCCTCGAGATAAGAAGATGAACCAAGTTGGCAATTCAAAGTAATTTTATAAAAAGCACTAGACTTGAAGGTATCATTTGGTATAATAGCAATTAACCACAACAACTGAGAAGGGAATATAGAAGCCAATAAACTTACTAATATAGGTGCTCATGGGATAGTTAAAATGAAATTTAATGAAAGAAGTATAGTGAGATGATTTATGATAGGATTTTGCCTCATACAAAATGATCATGACATCAACAAATATCAAGGATTTATTTTTGAAAGAAGCTAGCATATCAATACATTAACTCTTCCACTTGGTCGCGAGCTATATTATCTACAAAGAAGAAATACAAAACATCCACAAACTAATTTTTGGGATTTGTGATATGAATTAAATAACCTGCAATAACTCCAGAAGAATGAAAGATTACAATGTGCATCTTTTTGGATGTTTTGAATCCCCAATTCTGTAATTCTCTCATTTAAGCTTGAAACTCATAGTCATTATCGTTGGTTTCGATTGGATAGTCAGATTTCTATCACACTTCAACTATTTTCCTATGCTGATTGCCTATGAAATGAGTAATGTTTACCATTTCATGTCCGATGTATTTTAAATTAACCTTATTTTCAATGATAATGGTCTTCACTGTCTCAATTCCCTTTTCAATGATAATGGTCTTTATCGTCTCAATTGCCTCAGGCTAGCAGGAACTTAGCTTTGATACCACTTGTAATGTTCTGTTTGAGGACATTCCCGTATTCATCTTTTATTTGCATCTATTTTGTAATATATACTTATCTAATTATCTTTTTCATTGTTTGATATCATATATTTATATGCATATTCTCCAAGAGTCATGCTGCTTCATTAATATTAATTACATTAATAAGATAATAAGATGATCATATTATATATAAAATATGATTATATATTATATTTCAGCATATTCCTTGTTATATTTAATCATTTATTATATTTCATCATATATATTATTTAATATCATATTTTAATATCTAATATATATAAGTATATATATATATATATATATATTGTATACACATATAGTTATATGATAAAATGTATAATAATATATATATATATATATTCTTAATTTATATATATTATTAATCATTTTAATATAAGTATAATACTTATATTATACTTATCTATTATTAGATTATATATGTCAAGGTGGGGATATCACACTGCCAATCTATCACTATACTAGTGGCATCTAAGATTGATGGTATGCAGGGTTGTATTCCCTAAGATAAAACTTTTAATTTTCCTTTTATAATTTTCAATTTACCAGTGAAGAAACTAGTTAATTCCTTGACTATCTCTAAACCCTCCTTCACTGTAATTATCTTATTAGATAATTTTGCCTTTTTAGCCAACAATACAATGAGCCTATCTACGAACTATGTGTATAGCCCCCATAGATTGAATGTGGGTGATAGCCATGAAAGTGCCTCTTTGAAAAATTTCTCAACACTTTGTAAAGCAACATAAAAATTGTGAGCCTATTGTGACATGTTCTTCAAAGTTTCAACCCTGTGGCTCATCAAGCTCTTAAGGATGACTATCCTTACCTCATCTCCTTACTGAGTAGATGGAGCATCAATGCTCATTCTCCTTGGTTCTGCTATATCTTCTTCCTCCAAATCATTTTTTTGTGTTGGGGCTTTAGCTATGTTCTTAGCTAGTTGCTACTAATTTTTTTGTTCATGTCCCTGTCCTGCAACAACTGCCTACTTTGCCTGCACAAGTTGCTCTTTGAGAGATGCAACCTCATTCTCAAGTGCTTGGACCTTAGCCTCAAGCTCTACAATCCTCTCCTTATACACATGGCTATTTCTAAGCTCATCTTTAGAGAGCTTTCTTACATCAATGCAATAATGTATGGACTTAAAAAGTCTAGTTTCAATCTCCTCTACCTTGGCCTTATTCATAAATCATAAATGTTTCATAGCCTTAGAAATTTTTGTACCAGAGATGCCCTATAAAGTCCATACAATCATATTAACCTATTTAGTTCTTCACACATCCATCAACTTTGGTTTATTTGATGATGGAGCCATGCTCAAAATTGCTAGAGATTTGGTATCTATATTAAAACATGTTCCTCTCTGCAATCCATCAGCACCAAACTCCTCATATGAGATAACATTCTCTTGTCTCCTTATTTGGTCAACCATAAAAGCTTTCTCCAAATCCCATTCAAGCACTAACAACATGCCACTCCTATGTACAAGGTCTCTTGCTTCCTCTAGAATCATGTTTTCACTCTCAGGATCATAAGCATGTAGCTTCTCCACCAGTTCTAGCTTCTGCTCATCTGATTCTCTTGGATTCATCTTCAACACCAAATCACTCTATTTTATTTTATATAGACAACTCTTGAACTCAGTTGATTTGATGAATTCATCAACTTCTATGAACTATTGGGCCTAGATGATCCTATCATCTAGCCTTTCTACTACTAGTTCTATGTCAGTGAGCATGTTCTCAGCTGCACTAATCTTGTCCTTGAGGTAATTTTTCCTTAAGTCAACAAAATATTGACTATTGCCAAGTAAAATTTGTAAGGTCCTCTATTTTACTTCTATAGGGATATGGGAAATTTTCTATCTTTTATTTCCTTTTGTGACCCATGATGCCTTAGGAGCATCATCTTCATCTATTTCTAAGGTCACATTAGGTTTAGGGTTGTCTGGGCACACCCTCTCTTTCTCTCCTATGTGTCCTTCTAGCATCTTGGCCATAATCTCAGCATGGTTAGTGACCATCTTCCTAATCTTTTGAGGATAGGGGATATCCATATAGAATCCCATAAATTGGGGATCTTCTCTCTTCATTTCTCTTTCTACCCTCAAGACATCATCCATCTTTGCTAACCTATTAGTTGTCTCACCCTCTGCAACTATGTTCAAAATAAAATCTTCATGTAGCTACTCCTTGGTACTACACAGTACATAAATTCTTATCTCTTTAAGGGTAATCCTCATCTAATTGTCAGGATCATACATTCTATAAGGACTAGTTGACAAATTGTAGTGGTGGAGGAAAGCATGGATCTGATCAAGGGCCTCTTTTCAAATTAAAAATCCCCACACCCTAAAATAGCTACACAAGAAAGTACCTTTATGCACTTTGGGCCCTACATACTCCCTATTGACCATAAACAATTGCCATATGAACTCTATTATACCTAACCTTGGAGGAATACACTTTGGTAATATGTGGGGTGGTTGGGGACAACCATAGAATCTCATCAAAGAAAAAATTGAAAATAAGAAAATGACCCCCCAAATATGGTCTAATCTTTTACCCTTAGGAAGCAAGGCTAGTCTCAAAAGGCTTTTAAAAATCTTAGGTGCCCTAAGTAACCTAGATCTAACATTCTTGTTATTACAACACTAAAATTATTAATGAAACAAAATATTAAAAAAAGATTATCAAATTCCCATACCCGTGTCCACAACTAAAGTGGTAGCTCTTCATTTGCATAAGAGGTATGATCAATAAAATTAGAACTCACATATCACACATTCTTGTAGAGGATTATGTGCATCAGTAGTGAATAATGATGGAACTTGATAGCTTTTAATTCTCTACTCTGAAACCAAGCAATGTTTTCTTTCATCACCTCCAAAATGTATTCAACATAGTTATACTCCCCCTACCCCATGGTAGGAGTCTTGCACATCTTTGGCAATAATGAATTCAGCTCCATATACCATGTTAGTTCATCTTTTCCAATCACCTTGTCAACACCATATACTGTATTTACAAAGTAATTTCTAAATTTGTCCACACACATCATTTTTTCTACCTTCTTAGGATAATCACTTACATTATTTAAATCCATGGGAATATGTTGTAGAGTTGACTTCCTAGTGTAGGCCTTGGTGTTTTCCTCAAACTTCTTATGCAAATCCTTCAAATCTATAGGCTGGCCCATGGCTCCATCCAATCCAAAAGCTTCAATGAATGAAATATGATCAAGTGTACAAAGAATAGTTTTGTCTTTCCTATGGAAGGATTTGGTGGTCGAATCATAAGCACAAAATATGGCTTTCGTCAAATCTACATCCATGAAAACCTTTGCAAATATCAACTTAGCTAGGTTCTTCCATGAATTACATACCGAGATCTTCTTTTTCTTGTTATATTAGAAATATTTGAAAAGTTCAAAACTGATGACACCAGGGCATACAACATCTCTACAAAGAGTATGTGGGTCAATAATGTTAGGAATAATGTGTCTCAACCTTGGAAAATTCCTATTCTTATTATTTTTTTTGTAAATTTTTTTATTTTATAAAGTAATTAAGTGTGAATGTACATGTCTAGTTGGCATGTTGATGTGTCACTCCACTTGCATGTGTCGGCATCTTGAATTGTGTGTAAGGAGATCATGATTGAAATGGTTATGATGATTTCGTATGACACATAAGAGTTATCTTTGGAAGATTTGATGATGGGTGAAGATGTTAAGACATGTGGCAATTGATCATCAAATACTATACACTCAAGTCTCCATCTAGTGTGTGGGGTTTGGGGCATCAGCCCAAAAAAATTTTGGGTTCCTACTTTTTTGGAGAATGGTAAAACCATAATAAGATTGTTTTTTGGAAGTTTCCCTAAAAATGGAAAGAAATGATATAAGCATTTTAGAGTTGTAGGTAGGAGAGAGTGAAAAGTGTATTGTTAGTTACTATTGAATCAGTCTTCTGTGTCCTAAAAGAACTTGCACTGCAAGTGTGTAGTAACCTTTGTATTGAAGATAATACATTGTGTAGATTTTGGAGGGGTGGGGTTGTTTTACTAAAATGTTTTTCCCCATTGACATATCTTTGTGTTTATGTATTTTCTTTCTCTATCTATTTTCTATATTCATGGTTGAGTGAAATATTATTGTTTAATATTGAATCTAAAATTGTAAGGATTTAATAGGAATTTGTACAATACTTTCCTTAAGGGATTAGTATAGGAAGTTTTTTCTGCACCTAAGTTTCCTTACAAGTGGTAGCAGAGCTTGATCAACTTCTAATCCTAGTTGTTGGATAGGGTTTTTTGAAATAATCTCAAGTTGAATGGGATTTGTAGAACATTTTGAATCTTATTTGTAGATTGAGATGGCTAGTTCATCATGTAGAAAGATGGAGGTTGAGAAATTTAATGGCAATAATTTTGAGTTGTGGAAACTCAAGATAGAAGACTTGCTTGAAAATCATGATCTATGGGAGGCAACTTCACTTGATGTGAGACCTGAAAATATCTCAAGCAAATTGGGATCTCGAGGATCACAAAAATAAGGGTCTCATTAGACTCAGTCTAGCTGATTCATTTCTCTTCAATGTTCTTGATGAGAAGAATGCAAATAGTTTGTGGACAAGACTTGGGTCTATGTATCAAGCCAAATCTTTGGTGAACAAGTTTTTCTTGAGGAAGAAGTTGTATTTTTCTAAGAATGGAGGAAGGAGGATCTATTATAGATCATCTAAATTCTTTCAATTTACTGATTACATAGTTGACATCATCTAGTGTTAAGATAGAGGAGGAGGATCAATGTATGACCTTATTATATTCCTTGTCAGATTCATGGGACTATCTTGTGATGGCTCTTGGAAGTACTTTAGTCACTTTCAAAATGGATGATGTGGTGTCTTTATTGTTATCTTAGGAGATGAGGAGAAAGTCATAAAATTTGGATAAGGAAGCTCTTGTTGTTTTTGGGAGATCCAATGACAGAGGGAAGCAAAATGACAATAAGTCTAGAAAGGGTAGATCCAAATCCCATGGAAAATCAAAGAGTCCTGGAAAGTCCAAGGCAAAATGTTGGAACTATGATAAGACTGGGTAGTTCCATAAAGATTGTAAAGAGCCAAAGAAGAATAAGAAGGCCTCAGATTCAGGTTCAAAAAAAATCTCAAGAAGATGGAAATGCTTTTATTATAGCCTTGGTAGTGCATACATCTAATGATGTGTGGTTGACAGACTCAAGTGCTTCTTTCCACATGACCTCTCATCAAAGTTGGTTCTCAAAGTATGAAGTTTTTGATGGTGGAAAGGTGTACTTGGGTGATGATTCTTTCCTAAAGATAGTTGGATGAGGATGAGTCACTATCAGATTCCTTGATGGATGAGTAAAGGGGATCAATGGGGTAATACACATCCCTAGTTTGGCACAAAACCTATTATCTATGAGTATGTTGAATGATGTAGGTGTGCAAGTTTTTTTTTCTAAAGATGGATGCAAGATGATGAGAGGAGCTATGGTGCTTTCTAAGGGTACTAGGAGAGGTACTCTATTTCAGCTTGATGCATGCATTTCTTAGTGCAATAGTTCTTTTGTTTCAAAGAAGAGAGTAGCTATCACTTCATCCCCACCATCTGAATGAGTAGTAAAGAAGACTATGGTTATTAGTTCTAATGGCAGTACAACATGTGCACCTAAGGGTACAAACACATTGTGAGGAAAGCTTCCTACAGAAAAGAAAATGTTATGGCATATAAGATTTGGCCACATTGGTGAGAAGGGTCTTAGAACCTTGAAAAAAAAGAACCTCATTGAGGGGTTAAATGATTGTAGTCTTGAGTTTGACTTCTGTGAACATTGTGTCTATGGTAAAAAAAATCATGTTCAATTTTACTGTAGTTCTCACAAATCTTCTAATGTTTTGGATCTTATTCATTCTAATGTATTTGGTCCTGTAAAAGTTCCTTCAATTTCCAAGTATCTATGTTTTCTATCTTTCATAGAGGATTACAGTAGAAGGACATGGATTTATTTCCTGAAAACTAAAGACACAAGTCTTTAGTTGGTTCAAGGAATTTAAATCCCTTGTAGAGAATCAGACTAGTAAGAAGATTAAGTGTGTGAGAACTAACAATGGTGGTGAATTTTTCTCAGTAAAGTTTGAATAGGTTTGTAAAGGAGGTATCTGGAGGCATAAGACAATTCCTTATACCCCACAACAAAATGGAGTTATAGAAATATTGAACAGGACACTGATGGAGAATGCTAGGAGTATGTTTAGTGAATCTGGTCTTGAACAAAAGGTTTTGGCTGAAGCTATGGCCACTACTTTCTATATGGTTAATAGATCTTCTACATTAGCTCTTGTTGGTAAGACACCTATGGAGGTACGGTCTGGTAAGAAGCCCTTAGTTAGACATCTTCGTGTTTTTGGTTGTGAAGCTTATGCACATGTTCCAAAGAAGAAAACATCTAAGTTAGAAAATAAAATTGTCAAATGTGTTTTCATCAGATACAGTGTTAGTGTGAAGGGATACAAGCTTTGGGACCCTACGACTAGTAAGGTGTTGTATAGTAGAAATGTTATTTTTAGAGAGCTAACATCTTCTCCTATTGTGCTACAACTAGATGAAAAAGAGAAGAAAGAAGATATTTTTTAGTTGCTTCCTACCCTTGAGAAGACTAAATAGAAAGACCATGTTGGGTCTAATGATGAGGAGAGCTCTAGTAGCTCTGATAGTTCAGAAGAAAAGGAAGAACAACCTCAACCTTAGCCCTTGAGGAGATCCATGAGAGTAAGAAAGTAGCTAGAAAGGTTTGGTTATTCTATGTTAGATTCTAGTTGTGCCTTTGCTTTGATTACTAACTGATGCAAAGCCAAGGAGGTAACAACAAATATTCAATGATAAATTCACAGAGTTGAATGATTACCCAAGATTCATTAGTTTCTTAAGGCACTCAATAGCCCTCAAATGCACAAATTTTAAATGCACCTTTCAAATAACTATTCCAACTCCACAAAGTGTTTTATCATACCTAAATGGACATGTTTCAATAGGTTTTACAACCCCAAAACCCAAGTTCATACACAAACCAAGTTACCTTCCTTGACTAGGCTTATTCTCTTCATTAGGACAATAGACCCTGTTTTCTTGACTTTTCTCCCAAACTTTACAAAACACTAAGCAAATAAATAGGCTTTTCAAATACCCTTTTTGGAGTTGTATAACATATCCAAAAATTAGATATCACTCCTTTGGAAAGATTGTACGGAACATGGCAGTTTGTCTCAAAAATTAGGCCTAATTAGGCCAGTTTTACAAAGCAAGTACCCTTTAAAATCATCCTCTGACTCTCAAACTTTCTACAGTATGGTATTATTATGCCAAACTAAGGATTATTTAGTCCTTTTTCCAATTTAACCTTTCTAAGCATGTTTTCCAACAAAATCTCTCCTTAAATGGCACAAAACAAGGGTTTTATAGTTCTCCCACTTCCAAGCACTTCTTAAATCTATTCAAAGATGGAACACCATATTTAGGAAATTCTCTAACTCATCCAAACATTAAAAAATACCCTTATTAAGGAAAATGTTCTATTGTTGTACTTGTAGCAACATTTTCCTCTTCTTTTCCATGGTTAGTCATGGTGATCACCTCTTAAATATTTCTTCTTGCACTCAAACCTATTAGAAACATTCTAAATATGTTACAAGGGATCCATTACTTAAGAAGTAGCAAGAAAATACCCAAGGAATCGATCAAATCATCATGAAACCTCTCAACACAGTTAGTTTCTCAAACTGTTACAGCACTGTTAGAATGAATAACAAAACAATGATATTTTAATGCTTCAAAATCCCTTGAATAAATCATAAGATCATGTGTAGAAATCCTAATTCATTCCATAGAGTTAGATCAATGAAAAGACAATAAAAATATTCAATGCAATAATGCCAATAGCAGGAAAAACTATATTTACTCACATCAAATTGTGACTTCCATATCGTGTCCTTTTCTTGTCTTTTTTTTTTCAAATCACAAGCCTCACCAGGCTCTATAGACCCTTATTATAACTTATTCCATTCAGTTGTGCTTATTACAACTAATAAAACATTAAAAAAAATCCTAAAATGTACTAGACTCCTAACTAGTTGTTATGGCTTATTTTAAATTTTAAACTTTTTAACAAAAGACTCCAACCGACCCCTAATGAATACTAACATCTTTCTATTGACCTTATGACTTAATTAAAACTATTGACAAGCCTCTCTAGACCCTTTAACCCCATTTACATTTTATTTTAGACCTAAGGTCTCTATTAGGACCATTAGGACATTTATCCATTACATTGCATTTTTCATTAAAAAAGGCCCATAATAGGCTTCAAGACATTCCAATTTATAGGCTTTGTTGTCAAGATCTACTCCTTAGTCCTTGGTGTATTCATTGAATCATTTGTCTTCCTAGGTGCTCCTGCACCACTAACACTGATGAGCCTAGATCTGTGAAAGAGGCTTTGGATATGGAAGATACATGTTCCTAGATTGAGGCCATGGATGATGAAATGGCTTCATTGGATTAAGAAAAACTTGGGACCTTGTACCTTTGCCTAAAGAACGGAAACCTATTGGTAGAAAATGGGTGTTCAAGAATAAATTCTATGCAGATGGAAGTGTTGAAAGGTACAAAGCTAGATTTGTTACAAAGGGGTACTCATAGGTAGAGGGAATAGATTATGGTGAAATATTCTCTCTTGTTGCAAAGTTGACATCCATTAGATTTCTATTATCTTTTGCTACATTATATGATTTAGAGATAGAATAGATGGATGTGAAGACAACTTTCCTTCATGGTGATTTGGAGGAAGAGATTTATATGTCACAACCTGAGCACTACATTGTTAAAGGTAAAGAATCTTTGGCTTGCAGATTAAAGAAGTCTTTGTCTGGTTTGAAATAATCTCCTAGGATGTGGTGCCATAAGTTTGATGCCTTTGTGTTGTCAATTGGATTTGTAAGATTGAAATTAGATCATTGTGTTTATTTTAGAGTTGAAAATGATCACCTTCTTATTGTTGCATTATATATTAATGATATGTTTCTATTTGGGAAGGGTAAGGGTATGATTTCTGATTTTAAATCTTAGTTGTTAACATAGTTTGAGATGAAAGATCTTGGGGCAGAAAGGTACATATTGGGTATGACAATCAGTAGAGATAGGTCTAATACAAAACTTTGGTTGAGTCAAAGTAAGTATGTGAAGTCTGTGTTGGACAGCTTCAACATGGTAAATTTTAGACCATTGTGTGTTCCTATTTCTATGGGAAAAAAGTTACTTGTAGATGATTGTCCAAAATCTCCTAGCGAGGTGGAGGACATGAGTAGAGTACCTTATGCTAGTGCAATTGGCAGTCTTATGTATGCTATGGTCTATACTGGAGTAGACATTACCCTAGCAATGGGAGTTCTGAGTCAGTTTATGGATAATCTTGGATGGGTACATTAGGATGTAGTTAAGCAAGTATTTAGGTATTTGAGGGGTGCATTAGATTACTCCATTTGTTATCATGGTAACTCTTCTAGAGCTTCACATTTAGTTTGTATTTGTGGGTTTGTGGATTCAAATTAGGTAGGTGATATTGACAATAGGAGATCCACCATTTCTTATGTGTTCACTATATTTGGTGGTGCCATCGGTTGGATGAGTAAGTGACAACCTATGGTTACTTTGCCCACTACAGAAGTTGAGTACATGGTTGCTACTCATGCTTGCAAGGAAGCCATCTAGATAAGGAGATTTTGTTCTAATATTGGTGCTTATGTAGGATAGATTACTATTTGGTGCAACAGTTAGAGTGCTATTTGGCTTGCAAAGAATCTCACTTTCCATGCTAGAACAAAGCACATTGATGCGCAGTTTCACTTTGTGAGAGATATGGTGGAAGATGGAAAGTTAAATTTGAAGAACATAGATACTATAAAGAATGTTGCAGATGCATTGATGAAACTAGTAGGCACATAGAAGTTTAGATGGTGTTCAAATTCTATGGGCCTTTCAGCATGTAGCCGTTAGTTCCTATTGCTCTTACAAGGTGTTCAACAAGTGGTAGAATATTAGGAATAAGGTGTCTCAACCTTGGATAATTGCTATTCTTATTATTTGTTTTGTAAATATTTTTTTCTACAAATAATGTAATTAAGTGTGAGTGTACATGTCTAGTTGGCATGTTGATGTGTCACTCCACTTGCATGTGTCGGCATCTTGAGTTGTGTGTAAGGAGATCATGGTTGAAATGGTTATGATGGATTCCTATGATTTTTTAAGAGCTATCTTTGGAAGATCTGATGATGGGTGAAGGCGTTAAGACATGTGGCAATTGATTATTGAGTACTATACACTCAAGTCTCCCTCTAGCATGTAGGGTTCGGGGCATCAACCTAAATTTTTTTGGGTTCCTACTTTTTTTGGAGAATGGTAAAACCCTAATACAATTGTTCTTTGGAAGATTCCCTAAAAATGGAAAGCACATGATATAAGTTTTTTAGGGTTGTAGATATGAGAGAGTGAAAAGTGTATTGTTGGTTGCTACTGAATTAGTCTTTTGTGTCCTGAAAGAATTTGCACTGCAAGTGTGTTGTAACCTTTGTGTTGAAGATAATACATTGTGTAGGTTTTGGAGGGGTGGGGTTTTTTTATTGAAAGGTTTTTCTCTATTGACATATCTTCATGTTTATGTATTTTCTTTCTCCATCTATTTTCTAAATTCATGGTTGCTTGTAATATTATTGTTTACATAATATCAAATCTGAAATCGTAAGGATTTAATAGGAATTTGCACAATACTTTTCTTAAGGGATTAGTGTAGGAATTTTTTCTACACCTGCATTTCCTTACAGATAAAAGCATGGTCATCTACAACATTGGTGTTGGAGGAACCAGGGAAAAGCTTAATCCATTCTTCAACAAACCTATTAGGTTTCCTTTGTCTCATTTTCCTTCCTTTGGAAGTTGAAGTCTCTGTAACCCCCATATCTGATGCTTGAATTTATTCTACCTCTATATTAGAAATTTTGATAATAAGCTAACAAATGGGGTATGGAATCCACTCTTAGGATTTGAAAATAATTACCTATATACACTGAAAGCTCTACAACTACTCTACATATCTTTGTCTTTAAACAGTGAACTATAATTGACAAATAGGAAAGCCTTTATAACTCAATGTATACTATCAACATTCATCTTTTCTTTTATTTTCAACATGCTTGAAACATAAGATCAAATTATTCTATCACCTCAAGGGAGCGTTGCCATTACTATCTAGTAATGCACTTTTTGTACTATATTCAAATATCATTGGTTGAGAAATTAGTTGTTTTTAGCTCAGAAAATTGACTAGCACATTTTATGTTGAATTATGGTCTATGACATTATGATCATCACTAAAGAAAATGACTCCTCTTATTTTCTTATAGATGAATAAAAACTTCCATGATGTTATGAAACCCTTGAAAATACCCTTATCAAACAATCAAAAAACATGAGAAGACCCCCTATGATCTTATAGCACATTAGTTACCGTGGCATCGGTGCTAATTATTGAATCCTTTACAATCTCTTTACAAACGGTTCACACTAAACAATGTATCATCTTATTTCAAATTGCCTTCCCTTATGATCTTATGGTATGTACTTCTTTGTAGCATTGGAGCCTTTTATCCATTAGCATAAGATCTTATGATAAACTATTTATCGTAAAATCATAGATCGTATTATGCAGCATAATAACTTACATAGAACTTTTTTTGCACCCAACCACTCCAACTAAGCATCCACCTGGTGTACATTTCATAATTGATCAATTAGAACTGGATACCCATTGCTTGTTTGATAGTTTATTATCACTTTTCCCTATTACTTATCACCTTACAATCTTAGGATCATAAGTGTCATGTAGCATCACAACAAAAAAACATTATCTTCATGACCTTACAACAATAATTACTTTGTAAGATTGTAGCAACCTTTTCCTTAATCTCTGATGTCCCAACTACCTTCCTTGTCATAGCATCGCACACTAGGATTGGAAATTATTCAAAATAGCATATGACCATATGATTTAAAGGAAACATAAAATCAATAATCTTACTTAATTATCAAGCAACACTACAATACACCACTTATCTTATGATCGGGGAATTGAAAACATTCCACCACGATCCTCTGATAACCCTTTTGTTATAACATCATAAAAGATGATGTAAAAGACAAACAAAATCTTGCTTAGCTATAAAAACTAATGTTAGGGCTAGATTCAAAAATCTTATGAAGTTCTCAATTAATATCGATTGGAAATTAGACCTTAGGGCATCAATTTTCATATTAGGGCAGTAAAATAATTGGGTTAGAGTAAGAAACATACTAGGGCTTTCTTCTCTAGATGAAAACAAATTGCATATAAACCCTATCATCACAACACTCTTATTTTAAAAACATTTTATCACAAAATTCTAAAAATTAAGCTTAGTGAAAATATGGGCTATCAGGTTGGAAGCATGGCATGGGATGTATAGATTCATGCTTGTTCATATGGATTGCTTGGTGGTGGCTATGGTTTTTTGAAGGCTTGCGTGGTTGCATTACAATGGTATTTTTTGTTGAATAATACATGAAGATGGATGCTTTTGGGGGATGGGTTTTTTTCCCTCAACAAGGGTTTCCCAGGGTATATCTTGTGTCACATTTTTGTGAGTATCTTGTCTATTCTCTCACATGTGGATTTTAATTGCATATTTATTTTAGATCTATTATGGGTTATGTGGAAATGGTTAAATTATTTGTTGCAAGTTTTCTTACAGTTGGTTGCATTGAAAATTATGAATATTATTAATATAAAATCTTACATATAGATCACCAATTTGATTTGATATTAATTGTTTGGATATGCTCTCCCATGAAAATATTCCTTTGAATTATTTTTATCCAATATCATGACACATTGTCTGCCAAATTTTCACTAGATATCCAGTCTAAACTATTGAACTGACGAACCTATATTCTGAACTTGATCTATGAACCACTTCAAATTGCATTTCATTCAAATGAATCCAGAAGTGTCTATACAAGCCTTAACGTAGATCTCTACCATAATTTTAATTCAACATTATAACATCAACTTCAGGTACAATATTGACTAAGTTTGTTGAACTGTTGAACTAATTTGAACCTTTTGAAGCTCTATATTGAACCTAATGAGCTTGTGAACTTGCTTGAACTAGTCATTCTAGATGAACTTGTTGAACTAGTTTGAATTGATTCAAAATGGTTCAAGGCTTGTTTTTGAACTCACCGATAATTTACACAAAATCCAGAGATAAACATGAAAGTATGAGATAGGGTGACCAACTTTTAGATTTTAAAATGGGGGTCTATAAGGGTACTAACATTAGCTCTATAGGGGGATTTCTTTTCTTGCAAAAGAGAGAACTCAAACATTCTCTAGTTTAAAGGATTAGTCCCTACAACCATTGGGAAATAGATTTATCAAAGGATTAAATAATACATTGCATGGAGTTGTTTACAAAGTGGGTAGAGGGGAGCAGGTCAACTGCAAGCCAAAATTGAAAGCAAGGAAACCTAAACAATAAATGAGCCAAACTAATGGCAATCCCATAGCCTAGCTATTATTCAAACTAACAGTACACATACCTAGAATATATTTAAAAATATATATAGGTAGGGAAACCTACCTCATAAGATGGGGCCAAAGGTGACTCACATAAAGCCATCAACTAGCTGGGAGAAGGATGTGTCTCTATGAAGAAGATGAACACCCTTGCAAATAATTTGCCAAATCAAAACCAATAAGAAATTACACCAAATATTTACTAGACATAAGAATTTATTGCAAGTAGCCTTACCAACAAGATTCTTTCCTCTATTGTAAACTCCATTACTATAACTATCTGTAATCTCATATTCCTTTTCAAACATAAGATAATTGCTTATTTGAAAAAATATTTAATTGTGGAACTTGAATTGAAATAATCTCACCTTTTCCAAGATCAAAAACATTACAACTTGAATCATCTTGGGAAATCATAACATTTTCATTAACCAAGAGAGGTGACAATCCTAAATCAACATTACTTTAAATTTTATGGTCCATTTCAGATGTCTCTAGAATAGTCTACTCGTTAGAGACTAAGAGATAATTGCTTGTGGTTTGTGTATAGGGGTACACTTCCATGTTATTATGAAGACTACCTTTAGTGGGAACAAAAGAAAATAACCCTTCCACATCTTCATTAGTTTGTAACTCAAAGAGAGGATTGGTTTTGGTTTCAAAGACTTCACCAAAGTTTTATGGTAAGAAGAGTGGATTAAAAAGAGGTGAGTTATACCAAGTTTTTTCACCCATGGTCATGCCATCTTCCAGCTATTCATTTTCACTAAGTGGCATACCAATTACAACATTCAATAGTAATGGAGAAGCATTCATATTAGCACTACTTTTGTATTATTCCATACTAATGAGAGATTATTTTCTTTCAACAACTGTATAATTAACACTCCTACAAGTAGAATCTTCAAAGTTTGAGAGTAAAACTGAAATATGTTTATTTTTATCAATGGTTTCTTCAATGGAATTTTCTCCTTCCTTACCATTCATGACTCTTGAAGGAATATATGACTAAACCAATGGAGGAATGTACTCATTCTTCTTCATCACTCGAGCTATCACTATCATCATTAGCAACAAGATTAAATTTTTGATTGCTTCAAAGACATCATTCAAAAGATGGATCCTATTATCTTGAGGATGCTCTTGACTAGATTTTGTTGGGCTTGATATTTCAGCTATGTGAGACAGAAGTTGAGGAACCTTTGATTCAAGATAACAACAATCAACACATTCATTATTAGGTGATTTGGTAACTTTCCTTTTTTTTAATCAATCTTGATAATAGAGCATCTTCACTTTTGATAGCCTCATATTTGGAAAATTCAAAGTAACATGCTTTATTATTTTTAAGATATAACCTAACCTTAGGATGCAACATTGCAATAAAAGTTGACAAGATGGCTTGGATGGGCTGATGAACTTGTGGAATGTTTTCCAAGGTTTGATTGAATCTATCCACAAACTCTCTTATTTCCTCACTCTTCTCTTTTTGAATTTGAAGAAATTGGAATAAGAGTGAGCCCACATTTATTGTTGTATTAAACTTAACAATAAATTTTTCCTTCACCACATTCCAACTTGTGATACACTCATCTTCCAGATGTTGAAGCCAAGTAGCAACATCATGAATAAGAGACTTAACAAAGAGGTGAACATAGATGCCTTCTTCCAAAACCCCAAGAATTCTACAAGATGTGTTAAATGATAAGATATGGATTCAGGATCTTGATCATCTCTTCTAGTGAACTTTGGAGAGTATCCCTTTTATCTTGTATGCATGGTGGTGTAATGAGACATAACAAAAGGACCATGACATGTCTATCATGAATAATTTGTAATCAAATTCATGTTCACACTAGGCTTCTTCCACTAGAAGTAGGCTTTTATAGGCATCTATGTTCACGTAGGGAGGCACCTTTAGATTTTTGAGAAAAAGTAAGCACCAAAGCTTCACTTTCTTTCCCTAGTAGAGTCACCAAAAATATGTTAGTTAACCAATTTATCCTTCAAACACAAATATGGATATTGACTCCAAATTTCCACAGTGAAGTACAAATTGCACTAATAGTAGGATAGA
This sequence comes from Cupressus sempervirens, assembly GCA_028749045.1. Lineage (NCBI taxonomy): Eukaryota > Viridiplantae > Streptophyta > Pinopsida > Cupressales > Cupressaceae > Cupressus > Cupressus sempervirens. The sequence goes on along the minus strand of CM053786.1, from coordinate 808,064,491 downwards.
TTATCATGGAATCAGTAATTTTCCTTTGAATCATCTAGGTATAGCTTCCCATGCAAGATTTTCAATGAATAAACTAAACTACAATAGGCAATTCTTTTAACCTGAAAGCATGAAAGGCACACAAACATCTACCCAAAAATATTAAAAATATGTGAAGGAAAAAAAAAAATTAAGAACAACAAACAAATGATAAAAATTCCATTCATTTAGACTTTACACTATTGGAAATATTCAAGATATGACAAGTTACTGAGAGGGGAGGGGTGAATCAGTAACTTTTAAAATTTCAAACAATAAAATTGCATACTGATATATTCACCATTCATCCAAGTAACCTACTGTAAGCATGAAACAAAATCATTTGCAACACTTGAACACATAGATTTGGTGACCCAGAAACCTTCCAAATAGAAAGTAAAACTGGGGTGGGGATGAAACCCACAAAGCTTCGTTACTGCAGTATGAAGTTGGCCAGTTAAGGCTTACAATGACCACTTCTGGTGATCTGCCCTGTTAGGAGCACAAAGGATTGCTAGATCCACCTTGTTAGAGGATTTACAAACATACAATAAAGTATGCACTCTGTTAGGAGATTTACAAAAGACTGTTAAGTCTACCTTGTTAAAGGATTTACAAAAACTGATTCACCTGTTAGAATGAAACAGTGGATCTGATTACAACTGATTGCTGATAAGATCCTCTATGCTCTGATTCACCTTGATGTGATAGATAAAACTTTTTTGCTCCAAAACTTGACCTTGTTGAATACCTTCACAACTCAGCACACATACTTTCGCACGCATGTATTTCTTTCACACTTTCACATTTTCATTCATTACCATTACATTTGAATGATACAATACATTGCATATATATACCATCCAAATAAACAATACATGCAAGGTCAGCCAAAAAAACAAGTGCAAATCTCTATACAAAGTCGGCCCAAGGTAGAAACTCGGGTTCACTGAACTGACTCGGTGTCCTTCTGATACTCGACGTCTACTACGTTACTCGACATCGTCATGCACTCGGTAGAAGTGAAGGCACGGTCCATACTAAACACTTCGAGTAGTTCTGAACTCAGTAACCACTGGAGACTCGATAGAAGAGATGTCACTCAGTGAACACTTCTATCTGAACTATAGCTCGGTGATCAAAGGAAACATTCGATAGAACCTTGTGACTCGGTGATAGTTAGTTTCCTTGATAACCGTCTGAGCTTGATAAAATTAATTTCCTTGATAACCTCAGGAGCTTGGTTATCACGAAGTTCTTGGTCAATACTAAGTACATCTTTACTCGGTCAAAACTGATTCCTTTCTTTACCTCGAACACTCGGTAAACACTGGTTGCTTTGTTCACCTCGATCACTCGGTAAACACTGACTTCTTTGTTCACCTCGATCACTTGGTAAACACTGAGAACTAGGTAAAGCTTGGCTTACAAAGGAATGTCCGGTGAGAGCTCGGTAAGCATTCAGAATCCAATAAGTGTTGTAACTAATGACAAAAATGTATCATAATGCCAACATACACAACAGGGAAAACACAAGAAGGAAAGCATATCATTCTCTTCTGAACACAAATAAACTAGGCTTGAAAGACCAAATGATTATCATGCATGTAATTAATCGAGACATACTTATAATCATAGGATACTGAATCAATTCACAGATCAATCTCACTCAAAAAATAAATGTCCAAACTTAAAGATTTGGCACACAAATATCTTATTTCCTTGAATATGCAAAAAGATAACAAAGATCCAATTTATTCTCCACTCGTAAATTACAATTTGGAAAAATAAATGTATTTCTTTCCCTACTATGATTACAAAAAAAAACCTTTTCCCAAAACACCAAATATCTAGCCAAAGGTTGTATTCCACCATTATGCTGAATCTTTTACAATTAATAGGCATGAATAGACACTATTCAATTTTCATAACTAAATCTTGAGGTCATATGACTCTTTACTATTTTCTAATCCTCGTGACTTCTCTTTCAAATGAATTTCACTTTAACATAATTGCCCCTCAAATATTTTATCCTCAAAGGTTATAAGTGTAATTTTATTAAAAACCAACATGACTTCACTTGATATGTGGCATTTTTTGGTGATGAGGTGTCATCATTTTGTGACTGTCATGGACAGTTTTGGCAGTGGTGTACTAAAACATTCATAACTTTTGATCCATCAAGACTCTAGATAAAGGCTTTGGAGAGGATTTAGAGAATTAAATTTTCACAATAATATCTAAACTTTAGCTTGATCCAACAATGGGATTAAAACTTTTACTCACAACATGACTTTTTTTTGTCATCAACAAATTTGTGGTTGCTAGTTGCATTGAAAATTATGAATATTATTGATATAAACTCTTACATATAGATCACCAATTTTATTTGATATTAATTACTTAGATATGCTCTCCCATGCAAAAATTATTTTTCATTATTTTTATCCAATATCATGACACTTTTCCTATCGATTTTTTACTAGATATCCAGTCTGAAATGTTGAACTAACGAATCTACATTCTGAACTTGAATTGTGAACCACTTCAAATTACATTTCACCCAAATAAATCTAGAAGCGAATATACAAGCCTTAATGTGGAGCTCTATCATAATTTTCATTCAACATAATAACATCAACTTTAGGTGCAATATTGACTAAGTTTGTTGAACTATTGAACCAATTTGAACCTTTTGGATGAACTTGTGAACTTGCTTGAACTAGTCATACCAGATGAACTAGGTCGAACCCGTTTGAACTAATTCAAAATGGTTCAAGGCTTGATTTTTAAATCACTAATACTTGACACAAAAATCAAAGATAAATGTGGAAGTCTAAGATAGGGTGACTAATTTTTAGATTTTAAAATGGGGGTCTATAAGGGTACTAACTTTAGTAAATCAGTTTTTAAATTTTCAATCAAGTCTTGAGTATGCTTAGTAAAATAGGTGACATCACACAATTTCTTGTACATTTTTTATATATTTTTCACTACTCCTAATATGTTTACAAGATTAGAAATGTCAACTTGTCTTGCATAAATACTAGTTGAAACTTTCTCAAAACAAAATCTACTCAAACTTTCTTTTTAACTATATCATGAGATTCTCATTTTTATCAATGTCAAAATTGTTGAGTTACTAAACTATTTGCACTAATTGTTCAATAATAAGGTCTTTCTCATTAAGATTTTTCATTTTCACTATTTCTAAAAGTGTGAGTTTAATTTCATGCATGACCTACTTCTGTTAAAGCTCTCTCTTCATTCTCTCTTGTTTGGTCTTTCTTGCCAATAAATCTTGCAAAATTTCCATTTGTTCAAAAGTTAAGTTATTAGTGTCCTAGTTTGTAAGCACTATAAATTCATCCAATGTCACTGGTTTTCTAGGTGACTTGATCTTATTCCAATTTGATCCCTTTTCTTTATTATCTAGAGTACTAGAGCTTGACAATGAAATCTGCAAATTTTGTGGTGGTTCTTCCATACTTGGTCTATTTATACAAGCATGTTCCTTAGTCTTCAAGAATTCACTTGTTGAACTTGGCTCAATTATTTCTTGTGATCCTATAGCCACTTCACTCACTTTCTCTTTCTTTTCTTTTTATGTTTGTTGTTGCAATGGTCCTTGTACACTTGATTGATCTTTAGAAGTGACTTGTAATTCACTTCCAAAATTTGACTATCCAGCATCTTTAATTCCTTCCTATTGAGGTCCTTAGCTGATTGCAACAAATTGACCTACTTGAGATCTAGGAATCTCTTCTCCTTTTTCTCCTTTATCAATAATAGTGCCCTTAATGGCTTTATTTTTATGTTCATGCTCAATATGTTCAATATTGATAGTGTTAGTCAACTTCCCCTATTGTTGAACACCATCTCTTTGTGCATCCCCTTTCTTTTCCTTTCACTCAATTGTAAATGTAAGTAGTGTAGAAGTGTTTGATTTAGTACCTATAATTGGTGCATTTCATGTGTGTTGACCTTGTGATAATCTTTCACTTGGATCAACACATGATTAAAATTGAGCAATGATGTATTAGATAGAAGTTTGCTTGATATGAATATTACCTTTGAGTTCTTCCTCAATCAAAGCATTGATGTTCAATGGGGTCTTTTTGGTACATTCTCAACAATAAAAATTTCTTGTTGTTTAATATCTTGCAACTTTTTCATTATGGTATCTTCAATATTCTTAGACTCATCATAGATATACTCCTTGTTGTCCAACACTATTTGTCCTGATGTGCCTTCACCTTTCTTTTCTTATTCAATAAGAATCAAACAAAATATCTCTTTCCAAATCATTTTACTTTGTTAAGAAACATCCTCAATTTTGTTCTTCAATAATAAAAATGTTCTATATTTAGGAACAAATCTATTCTTGTACTCTCCCATAACTTTTTTGATTTTCTTCTTTGTTAACTTAGGTATTATTTTGGGTAGAGTGTACTCTCTAATATTTATTTTAATCATGATGGAAAATTTTGTTCGTTCATCAATCTTATTCTATATGATCATCAGGGATATGATTCCCTCTCACCAATGGTGTATTTTTCAAAGTGATCATCATGTCTATCACTACTTGCTCTATCTTAACCTTATCAGCCTTTTCTAATTTTTCATACTTAGTAAATTTAAATCTGGATAGGCTTGCACTACTCCTTATGTTGTCACATACCTCATCAAAACTTATTGGAGGCTTGTGCATAACTACTCTACAGTGAATGGCATCATCAGAATGAGTCCCTTCTTCATCTTCCTCTTGTCCTTTTGGACTAGTGGCTTTCTTCTAGGTCTCTTACTCCACATAGCTTATTGTATAGTTTGTCTCCTCTTTGTTGTATTGGTGTCTTCACCAAGTTTTATGATTCTAGCCACTCCCTTCCTTTTTGGCTCAACTCTAACTACTATACTAACAACTCTAGTGGTTAATCTTGACTAGCTAGGAAGAGTAGGGGTCAGCTTGAAAATTGCTATCTTCAAACTATGCTTGACCTTTGGCTCGACAATAATAACTTTTTTTCCATTATTTGGTTTGGGGTTAGCAACCACTATCTATTTTCCTATCTTCTCTACATCACCATGTTCCTCCTCACATCCTTCATCATCTTCACCTTCACTGTTGATTCTATCTTTGTGTCAACCTTTAGTTATTTGTCAGGGTGCTTCATTTTCAGCTTCTTCACCCAATTTTATTTCCAAATCTTCAATCATTTTCTTTCTCTTCTTATTTATTGCAGCAGCCTTTACTTCAATAGTAATCTTTGTCTTGGTAACCTCATACTTGTCAAAAGGTTTGGCCTTAGGATCAACATTTCCTGCCAACAATACAGTGATGGTGGTAATCACTTCATCAATGTTAATCTCATAGGGAAATTGCCTTAACCATGCTACTAACCATAAAACATACATTATCATAATATTTTTCAATTAATGACCTTGGGATCCTTGACCTCTTATTCATCTTTTTTCTAAATTGTTCAAAGTAACTATCCATTACATTTTCAAAGTTTTCTACAATTTATTGAATCAAATCATTTAACTTCTTTGTTACTAGTTCACCTATTTCCCATACCACATCACCAATTGTAGGAAAGTAATTCTAAATGTAAAGGAATATGCATACAATAAATGATCCAAACTTACACATAGAATTCTTGGCCTTGTAAATGGAAACCAAATTCTTAGCTAATTTCTTCCACTATAACTCAACAAAGTCATATTGATGATCTTTCTTAACCATCTTCCATGCTTGATCAACTATAATGTAGGGCAAACTATATGGTTGACTTAACTGGTAAAACTTGTATAAAATCACCCAGAGAAAAAACTCTATTAGATGGTATTCAATGGTTGAAATTGTCATCCCTCTTCCATTCTATATTGTCTTGATGTTTGATTCAATTACCTCTTAGCATTGACATCTCATTGTCTTTGTTTGGTCACATGTGAGATATCCAATTAAGGTGTGAATAATCTCCTTGGTAATCTTTATTGGTCATGTCTCCATCCATAATTTCATGTCATGGATTCTACTAAGCACAACCTTAATCCATTCTACCTTAAAATTTCTAGGGAAATCTAGGGCAAGAGTTAACCCTCTCTCAACAATGATTTTGAACTCTTCCTTCAATACTCCTTCACACAACTTCCCAAAAGCCTTTTGGATCTCATAGTATCCTACTTCTCTAATTTTTCACATATATCATGATCATGCATCATGTATCATGATAAATTTTGGTGCAACTAATGACAAGGCACCCATGGAGTCACCCTTCATCATAATTTTAGGTATGACCTTATACTTCGGAGGTGGAAAAGCATCATTCTTGACTAATTGAATGTTACTAACTGTTAATCTCAGATTGGTTTTTACATATGAGTGACAATACACTTAAGTCATTTACAACATATAACTTAGTTCATGTCGAACAAGTAATGCATGCCATGCATAAGTTGTCAGATATTATATGCCAAGCAAGATATATAGTATGTGTTAGTAACTAGTAAGTGCCAAGTCACTCAAGTTTTGAGAAGACAGTTGATGTCGATTCATTTAGAGCCTGAGTTACAACATTGAAGATATATTAGATGCCAAGCATCAAAGACTTTAAGTGCTAAGTAAAATAATTTTGAACATAGTTGTTTGTAATGGTACAAACTTCTATGTAAACCATTTTTGAGCTTACTTAAGGATTATTTTGTGATTCTAGATGATAAGAACAAATCTATATTGAGGATCCCTATGTGTGTATGCATTAATTATGGCCTAATAATCATCCACACTTCAACACGATCCTTACATGTGAAATTATCCCAAAATGAACATTGAGTAATTCATCTGAAATGATTTGGCAAATTGACCATTTGCCTCCTAACTAGATGGATTATGCTATTGCTCTCAGAATGAGAAGCTAGCAACCAGACCTCTAGTACAAAGGATTTTTTCTTAAGCTATATGAGAATGCAATATTAAATCTATATGAAATGGATAATAAGCTAATAAATAAAAGAGCATATTAATCTAAATGAATGCATATTAGCACTAATATGAGATTACAATGCAAGAAATTAAGTAATGGATGTATAAGCAAGTGAGTAAATATTTCAACATAAATTCGATACCAAATCAATTCAACCTTCTTAATGAGGAATTGTAGGCTCCTTAAATAGAATCCTAGGGTCAATTAATGGTCAAGATCAATTGGAATGAACAGTTGAGATTGAAGATGAGATTTAGTCATGTAAGAATCTATCTTAGGGAAGAATTTACCCAAGACCAAGGAACTCAAAACACAAGCACGAATTAGACCAGAGAATGATCAAAATAACTATATAGTATTCAATTCTATGTACAAGTACACTGGGAGTGCCTCAATATAAAGGCCTCTGAGATGCATCTAGAATGCCTCTGAATCAGCATCATGATAAGTTGAACAACTAGGCACATGTCCACCAGATATGGGTTATCCTCCATTATGCATGGATGTAAGTGCTATGATGAGAGGATAAGCCTAGAAAGGTGAAACACACACATCAGTGTTGTAGACAACATGCGCTAAATTAGGAGTGCAAAAAATTGTGTTGTCTACATGACAACTCAGTGAATGATGCAAACTCCTGTGGTGTGGACACCATGTGCATAATTAGAGTTGTGTACTTCTACATTGTCTACATGACAACTATAGAAGATGCACAAACTCCTAAGTGTCTCATAAAGAGAAATAATAAAATAATGCAAAATAATAAAACAATGCACTAACCTAAGTAAACTTAAGTAAAGTGTAAATAGTAAATACCTATTTACACCAACAAGTCAGAATGGAAAATTCCTTGTGCAGGTGAAGTTAACTATTTAGATCTGAATGTGATGAAGAGTTAACTAAGTTTCACATGAGTGTGAGAACAAGTTAACTAAGCTAATTCCATTTTGAGTTGTAGACTACTCAAAATTCCCATTTCTAAATTGAAGAGAAGATTTTGGAGAAGATATTTAATTTAATAAAATAGGATATGACCTCATAAATGCATAACTTTAATTAATTGAATAATTAAGCTCAATAATTAAAATAATGATATTGCCTTATTAAATAAAATACACATTTAATTTCTTTGTACATTAGCTAAAGAAGTAATTTTAATTTAATTAAAGTATGAACACTTATAATTAAGTTAAACTCAATCAATAGGTTTAATGTAGCTAATTTGAGTCAATACTTAGGAATTAAATAAAGAGTATAATGAATGCAGATTAGGGTTTTTTGCATCTAACACTTAGGTCAAATAGTGAGTATTAGAATCATAACTACCTAGTAAAATAGGACTTAGGATTGATCAAATGGACTAGAATTGGTTAACATGGCAATGTACCAATTTTGGGGTATTTTTCCCCTCTTTGAATAAATGTGAGAGTTACACATTCAATTCAAAGAAATTAGAAGTATGAAGCATAGATAAAGAATGAGATTGGTTTTAAAATTGATAACACAGAGACCAATTGATAAGATTTTTAAGATTATCTCCATAATGAAGCTTAACCTTAAGGGATCCTGATAGAACACCTAGATACTAGGATTGATAAGCTTTTTAAGGTTATCTCTAGAATAAAGCTTAACCTTAAGGGATCTAGATAAAACACCTAGATACCAAGATCGATAAGCTTTTTAAGGTTATATCCATAATGAAGCTTAACCTTAAGGGATCCTGATAGAACACCTAGATACTAGGATTGATAAGATTTTTAAGGTTATCTCTAGAATGAAGCTTAACCTTAAGGGATCCAAATATAACACCTAGATACTAAGATTGATAAGCTTTTTAAGTTTATATCTAGAATGAAGCTTAACCTTAAGGGATCCAAACAGAACACCTAGATATTGAGATTGAAAAGACAAAGATTGTCAAACTTCACAAAATTGTTCCTAGAAAGAGATTCAACTCTCAAGAGTTAAGGTTTAGACTGTCCCAATACCTATCCATTGAATAGTGATAAAATACAAGAGCTTAGAATCATCCCCAAAATGGGGCTTAATTCACATAAAGAGTTAGGATTATCTCTAGAGTGAAGCTTAATCCTCAGCAAGAATTTGGAATTATCTCCAAAATGAAGCTTAATCCCCTAGAGTCCAGATCAAATGCCTGAATACTAGTCCATAAAAGATAAAAAAATCCAATCATGAGTCGTAGAATCATCCCTAGAATGAGGCTTTATCTTCAAGAGTCAAGGTTTAGACTGTCCTGATATGTGTCCATCAAACTCTAACAAGACTACTATAAGATTGATCAACTAATGAAAAGATGAGACAGGTGAAATAGATGCCACATAGATAGGAAAAAGATGCCCCAAGTGACGAGATGCCCATATTGATGAGGATATAACATTCAGATTAAGGTTAAAGCCAAAATTTGAAAATATTCAATGATGTAATCATCCTGCCCCCTTGAGCAAAATCAAAAGATGACACATTGGAACAATGATGTAGAGTAGTAGATTGAGAGATACTGAAGAAATCAGAGATTTAGAAGAATGTAGAATAGACTAGAAGAATATAAAGAAAATTTGAAGTCAAATTAGAGTGATTTTTAGGTCCAAAAGATCAAGTTTGACCAAATTTGACTAGAGTTTACCAGAGTTGAATTTTTCCAGAGATTTTGAAAATTTTGAAGAAATTGTGATTTTGAAAATATTATAAGATGCATAAAGTATTAGAAAAATGGATTGCACAAGCATTTGATTGCATTAGTCCCAAGATTTTAAAATGTAATTTTGAGCTATTTAAGTGTGTCAAATTTTGAATTTAATCCCAAAAATGGGTTCAGAGTAGCCAAACTAGCCCAAAGGGTGATTAATCAAACATTTGTCTAGTCATAAAGAAACATGATACTTTGAAGAAACCAACAACCCTTCATTACAAAGGAGGCAAGTAAGTCATGTGTTTATGCAATGCAACCCTATACTAGATGCAACCCTAGGTCTAGTTACCAAGCTTCAACAATTATCATTACTAAGCATTTAGTGAAATCCCACGTGTCACACAATTTTCACTAACATTGTAGTCATAGAAATATGAATATGACACATGTTCTAGTTTTTTTAGGATTAAATGTAAGCATTCAAGGCACAAGAAGCCAAAATGACCAGAACATTTGTCCCTTTTGATATAGCAAGTGAACACAAGCATCAGAGCGTAAATGCTAGAATGATCAGAATGTTTCTTACATGTAGACATACTAGACACACAAGAGATCCTTCTTACGCTAAGTAATCAATAAGTATTCTATCTATAATAACCCTTGCATTCGTAACCTAAGACAAAAGTGTGCTAAGCATACTTGCAGTGACCCATATGTTCACTTAGTAAGACGAGTATCAATATTTACTGTAGCATAGAGAATTCAATCAAACAAGTAAGGAAAAGAACAAACCTTAATGAAGAGTCCATATAAAAGGAGTCAAGGTACACACAACCATCCGATACAAGATAGAGGCTCTTATAGTGGACACCCCTTTTATATGGATGCTTCAGATCATTGGAACTAAACCACAAACATAAATCAAAGAAAAGATCATGCCCCCAATCCTTACTTCTCTAGTCAAAAGAGACATCATCAAGTTGCTCAAAGAGACATGATAAAATGAAAGAAAAACAAACAAAGAGAAGCTCAACATATCCCAAAAAAGTTTGTCATTTTTAGTTTAGTTTTTGTGTTATAGGATTGATATCAAGTGTCAATGTTCAGAACATATATGAAAGAAATCTCTTCATTAGGGTGAAAATAGTAGACAGACACAATTAGAAAAACTGGTGACTAAAGTCAAAGATTAATATTCAATAAGAAGAACTTTAGTAGGAAACTGAGCAATAGTAGACAAACACAATTCGAACAATTGGTGACCGACATGAGAGATCTTCCATGAGAGGAATCTCAAAAGTGACACAAGTGATAGTAGGTAGACATAGTAAGAACAACTAGTGACTGTAGTGAAAGAAATCTTTTGTGAGAGGAATCTTAAAGTGACACTAGTGATAGTAGACAGACACAATTAGAAGAATTAGTGACTAACACTAAAAAGATTAGTATGACACTGTAGGGTGTTACCCTAAGTTATGACAAGATTCAATCCATAAGATACATGAGAGAAAGCAACAAACTAAAGCAAGAAAGCAACTGTTTAGGAGCCAAAAGATGTGCTACAAGATATAGCATTGTGGAACAAGAGACACTTGTTTACCAGGTTTTCACCTTATTGGCGAAAATTCTTTTTTTTTGCTACCATGATGCTTGTTTGCCAGGTTTTCATCAATGACAATTTTTTTCTTTTTCCATTTTTTTTTGTATTTTTCTCTTTCAATTTTTTTGTATTTTTGAATTTTTTGAACTTTTTCAGAGATTACTAGCTCTCAAGCAGGATCATATCAATTTGTTCTAGTGTCTCGCAAGGTGTAGGAGAAGATGTAGTAGCAAGCTAGTGGATAAGCAGAGATGGATGGCTAAGGAAGTGATGAATCTTTCCCTCAAGGAAAGTCTTCACAAGATTACCCAAACTAGGGAAAAAGTATATAGCAATATAAGCTCATGGTTTAGTGAAGGATATCATGTAAGTAATCTGAGAAAATGACCATGTCAAGAGATTGCTAAGAACTGAGTTTTCTTCTTTCTTTTGTTGATCAAAACCAAAGGGTTAACTAAATAGGATAGGAAAGTTTGTTATGAGGTTACGAGTAATGAATTTGGTAATGAGGACATTTGAAGAATAAACAAGAGTATGATAGGATGTCATGGATGGAAGAATTATGCATGATTCCTGTTTACCAAGTTTTCATCATGATATTTATCCAAGGTGCCACAAGAAGTGGTTTTCATCATAGGATGGATTTATTTTTCTTTTACTTTTGCTACCAAGGTGCCACAAGAAGTGGTTTCCACCAACGAAATTTTTCATTTTAAATTTTTGTTTCAATTTTTAGAAAGAGCTCAAGCTTTCTTAAGTTAGATAACATGCCTATAAGAAAGGTAAGTTATTATAAGCCAAGGCCATAGAAAAGTATGCTCAAAGATATTGATAAGGTAATGGAAGGGAAATGATAGGAAAATGAGAGGTAGATGGAGGATAAGGTTGTTGGTTTTGGGAGACTGAAACAAGAAAGGATAGCAAGTAGGCATAAGATTTAGTGGATTTCATGACAGTGGATGAGATATTAGGAAAGATCAACATTGACACACACCTGGAAGGGTGATGGAATGATGGGGAAATCATGGACAAAATAGATGGAGGCTTAGATATATGAAAAGAAAAGAAAATTCATCATGTCTCAACAAGCTTAATGCTAGGTGCACATGTGTAAGCCACATGGCCATTCCTTTAGGACTCAAATATGCTAGTGAGCAATATCATAACATCCTAGACTATAGGTAAGATATCCAAAAGTGTTGATAAACACTTGATGTCAAGGGGGGAGTGTTGAGAAACACTATTTTCAAACAAGTTATCAAAGAAACCCTAACACACAAGAAGACCTTGATAAGCTAATTAGTTGTGCACCCTAGATGAGGACAATAGTTGATTCCAAGATAGGAAAAATATTGTTAAATGAGTGAAGTGAAACTTATAGACATAGGAGCAAGGATATCATGTAGTGCCTATTTTTAGGTTTTCACCACTTGGCAATTTTTTCAAGACTTTTTTATATTTTAAAATTTTTTTGGTGATACATCAAAGCACCTATTGATAGGTTTTCACTAAGATAATCATTTTTTTAGGACACTTTATACTTTTTAGGATTTTTTCAACATCATATATATTTTTTGAATTTTTTTAGGATCATAAGGTATGTATAAATACCTGAGCCAAGAGAGCTTTAAGCATAAAATTTCTTCAAATAGAGGATATTTATAGGCTCAAGGAATTTTTCTCCCATAGGTGTAGAAAGCTGATAAGAACTAGACTTGAATGCAGTAGTGATAATGTAGGGACCCAACTAGTTAGGCTCAAACTTACCCTTCTATTCTCTATTATGTTGATTCTTTGGATTTTCTCAAAGAAAAAGTTCCCTACTTGAAACTTGGGAGGATTGACCTTTTCATTATAGCTACTAGACATTCTCTTTTGACAGGCCCTTATGTGGTCAAAAGAAACCTTGTGACACTCATCTAGGGTTTCTAGCTCATGTATCCTCATAGCTCTATGGTCCTCATCAGTAATTAAACCATGTAGAGATACTCACAAAGAGGGAATCTTGACTTCTAGAGGGAGGAAAACTTCAAATCCATAAACTAATGAAAAAGGTTTAGCCCCTGTGAGAGTGTGTACATTAGTCCTATAAGCCATAGTACTAAATTGATTTGTAGGTGCCAATCTCTTCTTGATTTTTGAATTATTCTATGTAGGATTTTTAGTAGTGTTTTGTTTGAGGCCTCATCTTGGCCATTCCCTTGCGAGTAGTTTATAGAGGACCAATGTTCTTAATCTTTAATTTCTTTTATAATTTCTTTAGGTTCTTATTTTTGAACTATCCTCCATTATCTATGATAATAGAGGATGAAATACCATAGTGAAAAATGATATGGTTGAGTATGGATAGGGCAACATATTTGCCTGTAGTAGCAAATAAGGGAATAACGTCAACCCATTTTGTGAAGTACTCAGTCATTGTGACGATAAACTTATGTCCACTAGACTTTGGAATCCATGTAGCTTTTGATTTTTCATTAGATGCTTTGAAACACATTTCTTCAATAATAGATTTAAGAACCCACACTTTATTTGGTTGAGATCTTTGAATAGTGGACCTTTTCAGCCTGTTTTGCATATTTTCCTTCTTAACATTCACATGTTAATTAGAGGAGTCATAGTGAAATTTTGAAGATGGATTCATGCACTTATGTTTGAGTTGATCATCCAACTTTCTTCCAAAGGACTTGGGACTTGTGGATGAATGAGTTCAATATGACTAGTTTAGGTCAAAAGGTGGATGTGAAGAGTTCTAGGATTTGTGTCTTTATTGATCTTGAGGTAGGGTAGGAGAAGTAGGTAATGAGTTAATAGTTGAATTAGGATATGGAGGAACATAAGGTCCCAAAATAGATGGGAGACTTGAAAGTTTTACCTTAGATGGATAGGGACCAAGGATAGATTTAGAAAATAAGAATGGACCATGAGTAGGGATATCAACATCTTAGAGTGAGCAACATGACCAAATACATTGATAGATTTGTGAGTAACTATTATAGGAAAAATACCTTTGATAGGAGTATTTAAAGCCTAGGCATAGTTTTGAAGTGAGTGTAATGAGGTAGAACAAGATGGTGAGGGAACACTTTTCTCTTCAAAATGAATTTTATGTAGCATAGGAAACGTATCCTTCTCTTGGTCTTTAATAATCTCCTTAGGGATGGTGGAAGGAATATCTTGATCTTTCTTAGTAGATGTGCATGACATGGGAGATGGAGGATCATGTGTCTCTTGAGATGAATGCATGAGATCTTGGAATATTTGAAAGGGGATGAAGGAACGTTGGTCTTGATAAACACTTGTTTCTTCATCATTTAAGTAGTCTCTTGACATGAAACCAATTCCAAGGATGAGGGAATGTTTGAATCTATATTTGAATCTATTTCTGGAGTCTCAATAATAGGCTTATAAAGTTTCGAAGGAAAATTACTTGGAGTGGACTTATAGGTGTAATAGGGCATGACGACGTATGATCTGTGAAGGTAGTGAAAAGACTTGTAGCCCAATATTTGTTGGCTTGCATTTCTTTTAAAGATAGTCCTTGAAGGTATACATAGTCCATAGGGAGAGTAGTGAGTTCTTTTGTTTGGTGAATATGTGTTGGAAAGATTAGACACTTTAGAAGGTGGTTGTATGTTGGAAGAGATAAGTGTCACATTCAAACCATTACTAGACTTGGTTTCATGATGTTGATCCTTCTTGAGAGTAGAATCTTTAGTAGATGAGAGCTTATATTTTTAATCAAAGAGATCTTGGATATTGTTTTTCAGCTCCTATAATGTGAAGTTTTATGTAAATGATGTCCATGATAGGCACAATAGTTACTCATTTAGGAAACTCCAACCAAAGTAACCTCAGGTAAAATAATGAGTTTTTCTTCAAGAAGTTCTTCCAAAGTTAATTCATAAGATTTCCCCAAAGGTGTGCAATCAAACTTTGGTTTGAATTCCCAAGGTTTGCTTTCAAAGATACCTTTAAATTTCTTAGGTACACTATTCTCCAAGGGTTTGGTTTCGACATCATAAGAAGCTAATGGCTCATTGTCTTTAAAGGAACTAGAATAAGTTTGCAAGGAGAATGTGCTCAATGATGTGTTTTCTTCTTTTAGTCTTTGAAGTTGAACACTCATTGTTTCAATTTGTTTCTTCATATTTTTAATTAGAATCTCTCATTCACCCTTAGTTGCAATAGTCATAGAAAATGATAAAAAAAACACAAGCATAGATAAGGACCACCCTAGAATGTAGCCTCAAAGTGAGATAAGAGTGTTGTACACTTAGGTATGAGTCATCTAAGTAATGGCTAGAACAACCAAGAGTTATGACTTTCGTGACACAAAGTATGACAAACATAAAAGGACAGAATAAGACAACTGAGTGAGGAGACTAGTTCATGTGTAGATCACAAGTTCTCAACTAAGCAAGAAGTCATTGTTTGACATTATTTGTAGATAGAGAATTGGTAAAATGTTGTAGATATAGATTAGACTTAGAGTGCAAATAACTCTGACAGAACAGTTCGACAATTTTAAGGATAAGATCTTGTGCAAGAATTCTCAGGGAACCACACAAGAAAGCACAAAGAACCAAGTGAAGATTTAGAACATCAAATTTTTGATAGTTTTCTCATGTGAGGAATTGTACAAAGTTGCATGATGATTTGATAGTTTGACAAAAAGGTAGAATTTTGACATAAAAAGATAGTATTTTTGCAAGATCTCATGTGGAGATTCACAAGGAATCATGCAAATACTTACAAAGAGCCATGCAAGGAAGTGCTAACATGGTATTTTCTCATGCAAAACTTCATATAATTGGGCATGAGAATCTAGTAGGGTTAGTAGTTTTTTATTGGATTTGAAAATATTTTTAATGTTTTCAATAGTTCTAAATAGATGGTTGATTGTGTTTACAAGTTTCAAATAGATATTAGGGTAGTTTTCAAGTTTTGGACAAAATTTTTCTTTTCCAATAATCTTTTCTTCTCAAACATGGGAAGCAAGCAGTAGTCACAAACAATCCAACCGAGGGTGAAACAACTTGGAGGGATGGGGGAGTCTTGACCTTTAGTTTGTTTGATAGATTTAGACAAGTTTCAAGACTCAAAAAAGATACAATTTATCCCTAAAACCAAAAATGGTAGAGGAAGCAAAACCTTTGTCTCACAACTTATGTGCATGCACTCACCTCACACAACTGTGTCACCCCACTAGAGGGTGCTCATGTTTTTGGTGTAATCCAAGGACTCAATAACATATATGCTAAATAAATACCCTTGTGATAGGGGCTAAGCATGTATACCACCTTCCAACATCTATGTACATGCCTATGGTGAGTATTTATAGGAGAGATTCTTCCCCCTCCTTGAACAAATATTATACCCCCTTTTGGAGGTGAACTGGGTAGCAACTAACTAAGAAGTTTTTACTTGGCTTCTATTCATATTAACCCCCAGTAGGGTAAACTTTAAGAAACCCCACTCTAGAAAAAATATAAAATATTGGTGAATCTTTCATTATTTTGAAAAACCAAATTATTTTTATCGGTGAATCTCTCAATTTTTTTTTAGTTTCAATATTATTTACATTGGGAATTATTTTGGAATCATAATTTTGAGTAGAAAATATTGGCGAACCTCAATAATAATAGGAAGTTCGCTAATCATCACATAATATTACAAATCAAAATTGAACATGTTTTATCTCAAGAAATTATAAGGACAATTGCATTATATTTTAAATCAATATTGAAAACTAAATATTGGTGATCTATCCCTAAAGTAACTAATAATTATGATAATTATTGGTGAATTAATTTTAATTTTTTCAATAATATATAATATTTAGGTGAATAAAATATAATTATGTATTGAATATTGTGGTTGTATGCTAGAAAATCAGACCTGTTAGAAGCTAGGTTTACCAAACAAACATTAGTTAATATGCATATATTAAAGATTCAACAATGAAATAAAAGCTAACTAACGTTTGCTTGAGTTTTGCAACTCAAATCAACTAAAAACTCAAGTCCTCAAAAAACCTCAAAAAAATCAACAAAGACACCCATGAGAGGCCTTGTTGGTGTGTTGGATTGGAGGGATGTTTGGTGTGCTCTCGTCAAACACAACTATGTTTGAATCTCCCGATGTGAATGTGCAAGTGTGATTGATGAAACTATGACACTAAGCTATATGAGATGAAGAACACCTCAAACAATGACAATGGAGGAAGCCATTTTTGAAAGCATTCAAGGATGTGGAGATGGAATGCAATAAAGAAACTAAGCTAATGTGCAAGCTAGACTAGTATGCAAGAGAAATAAAGATCTAAATGTATGAGTAAGCTAAATATAACAATGCAAATTGAATCTAAAATCAGCTATCAAGGGTTAGTATGCAACATGAAATCACTTTGAAAACTCAAACTAGCATTATAACACTATGAAAGCTCAAAACTTAAACTAACATGATAACACTGCATCTGGAGGAGATGAAAATGCTTGATACAAGGGCCCTATTTTATAGGTTTGAGAGAGACCCTGGGTGAGGTGGCATCTATGTGGCATCCACATAGTGCCACAAGGAGACACATAAGAAAGCCATGCAAGTGGTCAAAACTTGAAGAGAGGAGTGGGGTCAAAGTTGTAAGAGGTGTGGAAGGCATGAGGCGTGTGGAAAGTGTGAGTGGTCCTCACACATGTGTGAGCACACACTTAGGCTAAGAAGGGGGTTTAACAAGGTGATTAAGGTAATTAAGTGAGATTAAAATGGTGGATAGGCTTAGGAGGATGAAAGTGATGGTTGTAGGCTAGGCTTAAGATTAAATTAAATAAGACTTAATTTAATCATAGGTTTAGAGAAATTAATGAGATGGGGGGATTTAAATAAATAAGATTTATTTAAAAAAGGTATTCATGGAGGATTATGTATTAAATGAATTTAACACATTAAGGCTGAAAGTATCTAAATTTAATTTAAATACTTTAGGAAAGTGAACCTACTTAATTAAATAAATTTAATTAAATAAGTAGAAGAATATGACAAACATAATTAATTAATTAATAATTAATTATAATGTCAAGGGCAATATTAAATAAATTAATATAGTCTTTTGAGATGATTTTAAGCATCTACATTTTGTCCCTCTTTGATGTGATGTCAAGACAACATCATATCAAAAAAAAAGAAAATATAGGTTACCCCAAAGAAGGTAGGAGTCCTAAGAGTGACGAAAGAGGAGGAGGGTTCCCCCTCATGAAAATTGCGCAAAAAATAAATTTTGGGCAATTTTCACAAAAAGGTCTTTGGAAGAAAGGAAAAAGGAGAAAAATGAAATAGATGGAGACATTGCATGGCTTGTGGGAAAACAGGGGATGAACACGACTCAGGGAAGTCACGGGCTCAAAAGGGGGCCTTGGAAGGCCTATATAAGCCTCCAAGGGGCTCAAAGAAGGTCATTTGCACACTTAGAGAGCAGAGCATTTAGAGCAGAGATGGATCTTATTGATTGTTTGTAGCTTGGTGAGCGCATCCAAGAGTACTAGCAAGCAGTTGAGATGGGCCCACCGGTAATTCATCTAATCCTCTTCATCATTTTGGTAGGTTAGGCTAGGGTAGAGGGATTTAATGCACATTAAATGAGGCAAAAAAGGGGTTGGGGTAGAGATGATAGTGTCTACCTTGTTGTCTGCACAGACGAAAAACTGGTGACCTCATCATCTGTAAAGATGACAAGACCTATTCTATCTTTTGTATAGATGACAAAAAGGGCTAAGGGGATCGAAGACGAAAATCCATTGTTTGTCATCTCTGAAGATGAAAAATCACTTGGTCATGACATTGTCTACACTGATTAGTATCTGCATAGATCAACGTCTACACTGATTAGCATCTACACATATCAGTTTCTACACCGATTAGCATTTGTGTTGATTGGGACAAATCAGTAGAAGACAAGGTGTGATGCCCCATTCTGGGGATAGCTTAGGCTAAGGAAACTGACCCTCTGCATGTCTATGTTGTAAGAGGAGATAGTGGTGTTTAGGTCGAGGGAGCACTATCTGCCGACCATGGTGCTAGAGTAATGGATAACTAATGTAAACTGGGAACATATCTAGCTATGTAGGTTGGAGCATGTCCACAAGTGGCCAGACCTGAGGGCACACTCAGCATAGCTATCAGCTCTCATCGAGCGATGGTATACACCAACAGGTAGCTTTCATTTACCTACAGGAGAGGTGATGGTCACATTGTTGGACGTGTGGCAAATTTTGCAGATTTTGAAACTGACACATATGTAGTAAAGCCTCAAAAATAGATCATACCACAAACAACATGTGTAGTCAATGAGATCCCTTCAAGTATGACTAAAATATGGAAGATCAAGGTGCACCATAAATGGCTTCTAGTGACACACAAAATGAAATTAACCAAAAAAAGACCTCATGACCAAGTAGTCATTTAGTCCACAATTCCTACCAAGAACCTTAGGTCTAGAAGTGAATGTCGTAATGCCACCTATAAGAAGGATTCATCCTATGAAAGTTTGTTTTGTGTGACATCAAGTATCATAAATTGTTTGTTCATTTTTGGAAAATGCTTGTGAAAAGAACAAGTTTCTCAAATTGTTAAGTCTCAAATGGTGATTTTGTTCAAGTCCTAGTGGTCATTGTTGTCAAAAAAGCTTAGTGTGATGGGATTGGAACAAACTCTCAACGAAAAAATGCCTCGTAGACTAGAGGTCTTTCAAAAGATGGAGATGAAACGAAGCTCCGCAGATAAGAGGTCTTTTATTGGATGCATGAAAAGCATAAGCTAGATAAGACTTTGCACAATGGAAATGGAATGGTGGAATGGAATGAAGGGAAACAAGCCTTATAGAAAATGGATCAAAATCAAGAACTTTTCTTCTTTTTAGTCTTTTTTTTAGGAACACTTTATGAATTTTTCAGATTTTTTGGATTTTTCTCATTTTTTTTTGGATTTTTGCAGGACTATAAGAACACTGTACAGGAACTGCAAAACTCAAGCATATAATCGCTTGAGATGTTGGATATTCATAGGCTCAAGGAGTGAATCTCCCTTTGGAGTGGCAATCTAATATGGTCTAAAACTATATTTGGCTGTAATGATAAATAGACCAAGCCAATTAGCCTCAAACTTCCCTTTCTTTTCATAGTTCTGGAGATTCTTCATGTTATGCTGCAAAACTAAGTCACCCACCTCAAACTCTCATGGCTTGACTTTCTTATGATACTAAAGTTGAAGGTAATTTTGATACACACGGAGGTGGTTTAGGGCATTGAGGTGTCTCTCATCAAGGAGTTGTAGCTCATGCAAGTGAGCAACTCTATATTCTTCTTCGAACATCATATTCTTGAGAGAGATTCTGAGGGAAGGGAGCTCAATTTTGATGGGTAAGATAGCCTCGAAACCATAAACAAGGGAAAATGGAGTGGCTCCTGTAGGGGTACCGATGGAGGTAAGTAGGCCCAAAGGGTGGGAGCAAGATGGAGGTGCCAATCATGGCCAGCTATGTCAATGGTTTTCTTTAGGATCTTCAAAATGGGTTTATTAGTAGCTTCAACTTGGCCATTGACTTGGGGGTAGTATTTGGTAGAAAAATGCTGGGTCATTCCAAATTTTCTACACAATGTGGCAACTTCCTAATTTTTAAAAGGGGTTCCATTATCAGTCATAATATCTTGAGGTATACCAAAACAACAAATAATGTAGTTCAAGATGAACTTCAAAATTTGTATTCCGGTGGTGTAGGTTAATGGAATAGCCTCGACCCACTTTGTGAAGTACTCAGTGACGACAATAATATACTTGTGGCCATTTGAGGAATTTGGGTATACTTGACAAATAAGATTGAATCCCTAGCAGGAAAAGGGCCATGGAGTGATGGTGGGTTGGAGGTTTTAGGTGGGAGTGTGTATCAAATCACCATGCTACTAACAAGGACCACATCTCTTCACAAAATGATAGGCATATGCTTCCATAGTAGGCCAATAGTAACCCATTCTAAGAAGCTTTTTCGCTAATGTAAGGCCACTAGAATGGGTACCACAAATACCTTGGTGGACCTCTTCTAACACCGTTCTAGCTTGATCTAAATTGAGACATTGAAGTAGGGTTACATCAAAATGTTTTTGGAAAAGTGTGTCACCAAGGATGGTATATCGGGCAGTGCGACAGATGAAGGTCTTGCTTTGATTTGGGGTGAGGGTTATGGGAATTGTTTTGTGATGTAAATAGGCAAAAATATCAGCATACCATGGAGACTCAAGACCAACAATCTCACACACCAATGAATTAGTTTGCTCATAAGCAGAAGTAAAAAGATTCTCAACAAAAAACTCACATTTAGGACTATATTCTAGCATGGTAATCATGGAGGCAATAGTAGCCATGGCATCTGCTGCTTTGTTATTAGCCCTTGGGATTTGCTAAAAAATTAGCTCTACAAAATGTTGTTTAAGATCCTCAACTATCCTGTGGCACTAGTAAATTTAGGGCTAAATTGCGATGCGAAAAGGTCTCAATTTCAACAAGAGTAGGTCGCTAAAGCCACCAAAGTTGTTGTTGGACAAATTTGGTCGATTTCTCGCCACATTCATTGCGAGTCACAATTTGAACTTCATAAATGTGGACTTACTGACACGAATTTCGTTGATTTCTCTAGCCAACTTGAACTGTTATTTTCTCATTTGCGAGTGCAAGTCATCTCAATTCTGACGTAAACCCATCCAATTTTTCATCTGAATTCTGACCACAAACCCTTAGTTATCTACGTCGGTGCCATACTTGCGAGGTAAAATTTTCCAGTTTGGTGTCACAATTGAGACAAAGATATGTTGCAATTGAGACCAAGATATGTCGCAATTGAGACGCGTTGTCCCTTTTTTTTTTGAAAGCTTTGCTCTCATAGGAGTGTTCAAAACTGCACAAAACTTGATTATAAATCGTAATTGCTTGATGCATGAGAGTCAAGGTATCATGCACATTTCTACCTCCACACCATTGTTTCGTTTGTCAAATGATTTATTTTATACAAAACAATGGGAAGGAGGAAGAAATGTGCACGATATCCTGTTTCCACCGAGCAATTACGCTTTACAACTCAAATTTTTTGGAGTTTAGAAGGCTCCTATGAGAGCAAAGCCTTTGTAATAATTGGCATAGCGTCTAAATTTTGGTTCCTGCAAGGAAGAATAAAATTAGGAAATAATTATTTATCAGGAATGAAAGCCAATAATTTCATCTATTTTTTAAACAGATAAACGTGACAAAAAAACTTACAGTCCCAATCACATCATCATAAGAGCGCATATATAACTATAACTATAACTGTCTAAAACCAACATAATTTACAAATATCCACAATTCAAATATTATCCCTTGATGTTTTGTTTAATAATGCTCCAATGCCTTAGGGAATTTAGTTAGAAACTTCAAAATTAATGCTATCAAGTTAGATGTCGTTTCATAGCCACCAAGGATAAGCTCCATAATAAGATTCAATATCTCTTCATCCAAAGGATTTGTAGTTTTGATGAGTGAATCTAGAAAATCTCCACTCTCATCATCATTTTCGTTTCTCCTTTGGTTTATAATAACTCTTAGAGTAGCATGAATTCTGGACCTTGACTATCATGAAACAAGAACATTCTAATCACAATCTAATCCATAAATTTGAAAGTATTAGCATGGATTGTGGAAATCTAATAGATCTTGCAAGAATATTCATTATAACACTTGACTAACCTTGAAAATTGAAAAACATTGATAATTTAATGCATTTAAATCCACACCAAGCTTGCTAATTGAAAAACATTGATTTGACCTGCATTTAACACTCTAAAAAGAGCATTTGCACATTACCTTGAGAGCTTTTGTATAATCTATACCAGGGATGTTGAGAGGAAATGCAACTAGCCCATTCATGAATGTCATTAAATCGCTAAAAAATTGAGATGATTGCAGACTCCCTGGCATTAAACTTACCAGTTGCTTCAGCATTAGATTGAGTGTAAACTACATTAAGCAACAAAGGTTACCTTTCTTAAAATTAAAATATTAGAATTTAGAAATAAATAGAAATATTCTACTTAATATTAAAGGTTAAAATGCTTATAAATTATAATCTTAATATCAGAATATAACTAGTAGTTTTTGAGAGAATTTTATTGATGCATGTTTTATTAGTAGTCATTCATAAAAATTCATCTCTTATGAGAATAAATGGTACATTTAGTGGATGCATTTTTCAGAAAGTTGATAGATTAGGTATTGGATTTTTTGGGGGGAGATCACCAATCTAAATACAACTCCAATAAAAGCATGTGTAACTATAGAGTTCCTTAAGATTAAGCCCACTAATTACATATAGGTCTATAGATGTTGATAGTGGAAGGGGTTAGTCCATGTTTCAATAATCTTGCACTCCTTGTGTGAGGCCTTATTGGTACTAGGCAAGTAAAGACATGTGTGCTTGTGTATTGAGTGTATTGATAACAATTGTTAGAAGAAAATGTATTGAATATTAGAAAAATATGTATTGTACACACCTTTAAGATAGTTATAGTGAACTATTGTTGAGACAACCTAAAGTAATTATCTAATATTAGAAAAATATGTATTGTACAGACTTTTGAAATAGTTATAGTGAACTATTGTTGAGACCTATAGTGGTCTTTTGTTGACATTAATAAAATTATCTTATCTTATCTTATCTTATCTATGTAATCACTTTTTTATTGGAACAAGATTAAGTAATTCTCCAATATAACTTGTATGCCCACTAATTACATATAGATCCATAGATGTTGATAATGGAAAGAGATAGCCCATGTTTCATTAATCTTGCACTCCTTGCTCACCTAATCTAATTGAAAGAGTTGCGAGGCTCTATTGAAACTATTGTTGAAACAACCTAAAGTAATTATCTAACATCACCTCTATTTAATCATTATTTTATTAGAAAAACAATATGTAATTCTCCAAGATAACTTCTAAATGACTATTTTTTAATCTTTGTTTGAATACAAATCATCCGGCATTATTCCTCTAAATTCAATGTACCTATCGAACCTAAAGTAAGGTCAAGTTTATTTTCTAAGATAGTCAAATAATTGTTATATTCAAACATCACCCGATCAAAAAATCCTTTTGATTAATTAAAAAAAAAGTGTATTCATCATATTTTCATGTGGTGGAGGTCAGGTTTACAATTGCTATTAATCCATATGTTGTCTATGTAGGGCATGGAAGAATTAGTATAAAATGTAGATAAGACCAACTGCCCCTAAAAGCGATGAATGAGATATTGTGAAATAAAGATAGCAACATGTGTAGAATACTATTGAAATAGTTAGGAAAAATCTCAATGAGAACAACATTAATTTTCTATATTGTAATCTATGTTTGAAATAGTAAAAGCTTAAGCATAGCTTGTTTATTTATTTCCTTGCTCAAGCTGAGGCATTGAAGTGTCTGATTTGGCCATTCCAAAGCTTGGTGAATCAATCATTTTTCTTGAACTCTAGTGTTGTTCATAATGTGGAATATATTCAAGAGCACCAGTGACCTTTAAAGCACCTGATCAGATCAATGGGTCAGCAATTTTTTGATTTTCCATTCATACTCTCGCACAAATTCATATCATTGATCTTCTTTTGTTAAGGAATTGCGTTTTAGCTTCATTTTTCTCTTCCCCTGCAACCCACCAATTTTTTTTTTTCAATTCACTTCTACGAATGAAATGTACTCTATTTTGGTTTTCTTTTGTTAAGAAATTGTGTTTTAGCTTCATTTCCTCCTCCCCTGCAACCCCACAAATTTTGTTCTTCAAATCACTTCGACCAATGAAATGGACTCTATTTTAGTTTTTTGTGTAAAGTCGGATACTTTTAGAAGGTATGAGAAATTGTTATCCAATTTGTCTAATGTTTAGGATGCACCAATATACAATTAACTTTTATACACCAAATTTATATGTTGGGTGCTTCCTATTTCAATAAATGACCCACTCTTCCTACCCATCTCAACTATTATAATGTGAGCAAATGCCAAAAACTCACCTTGGTTGAGCGACTTGTCCACCCTTTTGATTCCCTCCACTATTGAAAGAACTAAAATATATCAACAAATTAAGTGTTAGTGAAACTACTTGTACAAATGAAAGGGAAAAGTTAACAAATTTTGTACAATCTAAGGGATTTATTGTGAATTAAGTAGACTTTGAGATCATTTGATTTCTAACATATGATAATAGATCACACTATTGAAATATTGATATAAAAAGAATACAATATATTGAAAAATAACAACAAAAAGCATTACATATTTTAAAAACAATAATATGTACCAGAGATGCAAGGGGTGAGGACGCCATCTCCTATAACCATACACGTCCCCACAAGGGCTAGTATTAACAAACATCTCTTGGAAAAGTTACTTTTTTCAAGAGCTTCCTTTATCCTAATGGCTCTATTGGGCTGTCTACCTGCAACTTCAAGTGTATATAAGGAGAGTTTCCTGTTTCTTCCTAGTGATTGGGTATCATGTTGACATTTGCATGGTGAAAAATCAAAGAATAAAGAGCAAATGTTCCACTTGCAAAAGAAACCATCCCTTTAAACTTAGAACACATGTTTTCACATCAAAAAGATCAAACTTTGACCTAAAAACAAAGCAAAACTAGAGCTGTTATAATCTTACCATCTCCATTATCATTGGACCACAATACAATGAAGACATATTTGATGAGGGGCAAAAGAGTGAGAGAATATATGATCAAAGACAAAGCCCCAAGAATATTATTAGGATGTTTGATGCCATTAGGAAAAGTACTCACATACACATAAAGTGGTGATGTTCCTATGTCCCCATAAACCACACCAATACTCTGAAACACTTATTGCACAACTGCAGCCATGCTCAACATCTGAGAAACACCACAATCAAAAACATCATCAGAAAATATCCAAAATCATGTTGCCCTAATGAATTATTTCCTTATGTGATAGCTATGATGAGGAGATACCCATTCAGTAGCATAGTCGGTGTTCTACCTGGTAACAACCATAATAGCACTATTTAGTGGGAAAAGCTTCAAGACACAACTCTCTTTATCCAATCTCTACTACCTGAAATCTATACTGAGCTACTCTCTGCATTCAGTGTTACTGAAGAAACTAATTCATTTTTGTATAGCTGCAAGTTATTTGATTCCATTAGTCCTTGTTCCAAAAACAATTTATCTATTAATAGGATTGGGGATTTACTTACTAGGTTCTCTGTCCCTTCTTCTTGTCATGATGAAAAAATTCCATATCCCTGTTTTGGCTGTTATTACCATCTAGATTGTAGTGTTTGGAGCACTGCTTTTCATGGTGTTTCCTCTTTACAACGATGTAATAGTATGGGCAATATCGGTGGCAGCCTATGCCTTCTTTTCTACTCCATTTTTATGGCATTCACTAGTGAAGCTGATGAAACATTTAGTCACATGCTTTGAAGACTACGCTTCATTATTCTTAAGATCTAATTACAAACAATCTCATCTTTCCAAATTGTCTTGAATGACAGAGCTTGAGGCATATCTTCGATTGTTTTGACTGGCAGAAGTCACCTCCCCTTTTTGGAGTCTAAACTTGTGATATAAAACATGGCAGCACATTTCGATGCACATCTGACCATGTTAATGTTTTATTTAGCATGGTCAGATGAGCAGTTGCACTTCAATAAATATATAAAAGGTAAAATATGTCAAGCCGATTTCAAACCAACAAATTGTTTTATCCATACACTCTAAAATAGTTGAAACAACAAACTTGCTTATGGAATCAACTGTGCACATTTTACAACAAAACCTATTACATAGTACCAAATATGAGGTAAGTTTTACATTTTCAAAATTAAATATCTCTGATAGATTCCTATCTATCTGGCATCTATTAATGACTAGTCTATGAGTAGTTGTAATTTTATTTTGATTAAACCCCTAATATTGGTTTGAAGGTGGTATTTTCATAGACCACTATATAAAAATAAATTGTGTACATCTGAGCATAATATTAGTTTTATTTTAAGTACACAATTCAGCATACATCTTATGCCACCATTTTGTGTGAACAATCCATTTTGCTTATATGTCTTTTCAGTAGTTTCTAAGAGTTGAAATGTTGCAAATGATTCCTATGATAAACTTCGATTATCCTGGCTCTTTATTGATAGCACTGTTGTGAAGGTCACTGTCAATCCCAAGAGCTGCACTTCTATAGCTCCCTATTATTTTCTTCTTGGACTGATTTTAATGCCAGGCTCCATTGTACAAGATTGTACAATATTTACTCTATGAGTCTACATTAAATGTAAGACTCCATTGTAGTTATAAACCATTATGTGCAATTCTAGTATAGCTATAAACTTGCCAGAAAAGCTCTCTTTTTATCATCTTATTAGTCATGTGAATCCTTCCATAAAATATTTAGTTTTCAAATTTCAATTCTAAACTTCTAAATTTCCATGAAATCTCTTACCAAGATGTGCAGAGTTTGTTTTGGTAGTGGCCTGTTACAAATCTCAATATAATCATTTTGTGTGATGTGGAGATAGCTGACTTCCCCTTATCTTCAAACCAAAATATCTTATGATGGCGATGCCTCTTTGACAAGACTTGATGCACATTTTACCCTATTACCCTAAATAATTGATAATTAAGACAACCCACTTTGTTCCATGTAAAACAAACAAAATTTTTTGCTTTCCACAAGCCTTCCCAGCCAAGCGTTCCCAGCCACAAAATGAATATCCAAATAAGATGCAGTGCTTCAATTTGTCTCTCTCTCTATATATATTTCATTGAAATTATTTTATCAGTGATCATTACAAGCTGAATGTTCTATTTAATTTTTTAAAGATTTATCCATCCATTACCTGCGGTGAGATTGGGTTCTTAAATATAGTTTCACAAACAAAGGAGACATGGCAGATAATGATCATGGCGACCCTGCTAGAAATAGGAGATGAACTTTCAAAACAATTTTTTTAATGTTAAAAGACATTAGATCTTATAGAACTATTTTGAACTTAAATGTTTTAATAAATGGCTTAATAACATTTTGATTGGTTATTTTAGAGATTAACCAGAGCTTTTCGGGAGGACTAAGAGAGCTAGTTCATGTCATACTATACTGCAGATAGTGAAGAGCATATTATTCCTTTTATGGCATAAGAAGTTATGATATTCTTGATTTCAATAGAGTTCACCTATTAGAACATTAGGCTTAAACTTTCTACTACCACTTTATGTTACAATCCAACTCTTTCATGAGAAATAAGTTAAAGATGCATCTATTTTATAATCCTCCTCCTTCTGTATGAGAACTAGGTCAAAGATGTTGCATCTGTTTCAATGAACAAATCTCTTACTAAAATTATGGTTGCACAATTTAACTTTTGGTACAGGCTATCCTTCAAGAATCCTTGACTTTACCAGCCATCGTGGGCTTTCAGAGGGATTCCCCCATGTAATAATAATAATATACATAATACAATGTAGTTCAATTCAAAGCAATTAATGAGAGGATGTAATTTTACCAGTTAGCAAACTCTGCAGTTCAAACCTACCATTACTGCACTCCCTCTCCAAACATCCTTGCAATTACCATAACCGATTGTAGTAGAGAACAAGATTATAATATAGTAAAAATATAAATGTATTAGAGTATTACTACTTCCAGCCTAACAAAAGTACAATAAATATATGCATAAACTATGATTGACATGAGAAAGCTTATACTAGTATTGATAAGCTAGAAAACCTAGTAGGATCTTGCTTACCATAGAAACAAAAAGATCTGGGGTGAGTATTCTTTGGTAACTCATCCTCTAAAGGACTCCTCTAAAGGAAAGCACAAATTGGAAGTCTGAAAAACATGCCTTTTAGCCTCCTTAAAGAAAAGTATGTCCTATTGATGGTTCCATTGATCAAAGACATAGAGTGCATGCCACTCAATATCTTCTAAAAAATTGGCACTTTTATTAGCAGTATTGATCATATTAACTGCCAGAGATCGCATTCTCTTGTGTGCATCATCCATAGTGATGAGCACAAAAAAATCGCCAAGAATACTATTTACTGACTTGGGAAAGTTACTCTGAAACAACCGATCCTCATTTTGCAGAACATACAAACTGAAATCAAAATCAAAAGATACAATTATGGGTTGTCCAAACACATGCGACGCAAAAATCTTGCCAAACCTACCAAAAACACCACATTTTTAAAAACTCTATAACCCAAATCATCCTGGCATAGATAATCATTTATAATAAAATAGAGTGTAATGAAACAATTTGTATAAATGAAGAAGATAAGAAGATGCTACCAAATATTAGCAGTGAGTGATAAGACATTTTAGGATGACAAACTTTTAATACCTCATACTTTTCAATATGTTGATCATATAAGCTTTACTATTTTAATTCAAGAGTTGTCTCTAAAAATCTAATTTTGAAGTTTCTAACTGAATGCCCTAAGGCATTGGATAAGTTAGTAAAGTAGACCCAATTTTTTGTTCTTTTTTTTGACAAACAAGAGATCTCAAAATCTTTTTCCAATATTGAGTGTATAGTTCTAATCTTTCAAAACATCTGTTTGAGAAAAAATGTTTTTATGAAAGTTATAAAACGTACAAAATCATAAGTCTGGTTAATGTGTTGAATTCTGTAAAACTCTTCAACACTTTTTTCCTCTCGCTTTCCTTTTCATAATCTCTATAAGGATCAAAGATTATAGTGCAATGTGAATAATGTTTTTGATATTTATGATTAATCCAAAATGAAGTAGCCATGGAAATTGCAAAAAAAAAATCACCTAAAAGCATGGCCGAATGTGTTGCTTTTTGGTGTCACAAAACCACCATCCAAAACCAAGTCATTAAGAGTGTCTTCAACAGCCAACTTGTCATTATGAATGTTGGTTTCATCTCCAAGAACGGGCTCTACAATATAATGTAAAGATTAAAGAAAGGAAGTAAAAATAGGGGGAAAAAAACACCTTGGGTTTCAAGAACAAATCCAGAAAGAATGTTGTGAATGCACAAAGAGTTTGTCTGACCTGCTATAGTAATTGTCATGTTTTTTAATACGTACACCCCTTATTGCTTGTCACATCCTGCAAGACAACAAATTTGTTCACGGAGCAACATTTTATTGTTTTCTCAACATTCCTATTAAAATTCAATTGTATGAGGAGGGACTATCATTTCTTATTTTTGAATTTGACTATTCTTAAACTATTGAATTTGACTAAGGAAAGTGCAATTTCACACCATTTTCCATGTTGATGTTGAGATACAGACTTGTGCAATCAAATCTCCCAAGGAATAGATAGCACCAGGTATCACCATCTTTGCCAAAATAGGATTTGTCATAAAGCAATGTTAGAATAGTTACTAAAATGGTCATAAATTATGTTGTTATAGTAAAAGAATACTTTAACTTAAGAGAAAAAAACTATACAATATTAAAACATGATATCGTGCTTTAAAAACTAAAAAGGTACCTGTAACGAAGAACTTCATTTCGACTTGCTAATTGGTTGTCACTATTAACTATAAGCTTATCTTTAAAGTTTGAGCGTCACTTGGTTTCGAGAATAGTTAAATATTCTCTACTTAACAGGGCCAACCACGTGAAGGTGGAAGCTCATTTGGCTCCCCCCCCCCCCCCCCCCCCCCCCCCTAACATCACTCTAAATTCCCCATTAACATTTAATAACATTCAATTCATCCATTTTTGAAATAGAACATTCAATCATTATAATCACATGATAACATTCATTAACACATAAAATTCATAAACACACAACATTCATGAATAATTCATTAACACGCAACATTCAAGAGTAAGTCATTCATGAATAATTCATTAACACAATATTCATTAACAATATTCAAGAGTAAGTCATTCATGAATAATCATATCTTTTTTGCTTTCTTGCCATTTCTTTTTTTCATAAAATTTCTAAGAGGAATATCAATGTCCTCATCATCCCCATTAACATTTAATAACATTCAATTCATCCATTTTTGAAATATAACATTCAATCATTATAATCACATGATAACATTCATTAACACATAAAATTCATAAACACACAACATTCATGAATAATTCATTAACACAAAACCTTCAAGAGTAAGTCATTCATGAATAATTCATTAACACAATATTCATTAACAATATTCAAGAGTAAGTCATTCATGAATAATCATGTCTTTTTTGCTTTCTTGATGTTTCTTTTTTTCATATAATTTCTAAGAGGAATATCAATGTCCTCGTTAGGATCCCCCTCCTCTACTAGTTCTAACACATGTCTCCTCCTCATCCGTTCAGGAACATCATGAGGCCACTGCACCAAAGGTGGGTCTGCTGCAATAACAAGTACTTCACGAGGTTAAATTCCCACCATTTTATATTAGTGAATTATGATTTTTTATTTAAGTAAAAGAACTATAAATCAAAAAATTAATTTAAAAGAACAAAACATAGATTTTCTTTACTTGAATGTGCCACATGATCTACCTGTTGATTAGTCTGAACATCCTTTGGCACTCATTCAACACGACATGATTCTATATCCTCAACACAAAAAGATTACACCAAGTTCAATTAAAGATGTTAAATTGTATTAATAATTACATAGTTAGTTTTAAATAACAAATGAGCACCTCAATCGACAGTACGATGCACATCAGGGGCTTCATGATGCTATGTATGATCTGTGTTAGGATTAACAGGCTGCATTGCAATGTCATGCACATTATTATCAAATAAATTGTTGCTCAAGTATTCAATTTTTAATATATTTTTTGGCATATGTACCTGTGCACATGATGCAGGAGACTACTCGATTGGGGCAATGGAAGCTTGCCATAGGCGTTCAGCCACCGTTGCATAGCCTTGCTTGAAGGCAGTTTTTTGGTGTTCTTCTATGGCCTCCAAATTAAAATCAGCACCCTACATTTTTAATTAATTAACAAAATTATTTGCATTTTATAAATAATTTTTCTTTACAATTCATTTATTGCTACTTACAATGCGTGCTTTGATTTTCGAATATCCCCCAGAGCCAAGTCTGTGCTACCCAACCTTTTCCAGCCTCGCTTTTGTTGCCTTTGATGTGTCCTAAAACCTATGAAAAGTTTGAAATATGTTAGATGATATAGATATAAAGATCAGTACTAAATAGTGGATTATTATATATTGGTATGAAGGTTTTAGCATAAAGTAGCATGTTCCACCAAAAATATGAAAAAGGGGAAGAAAGTATAGCATCATACCTTTAATTGACATGTGTAATCATGCTATTTATCCATGGATTTCATGCTATTTATCATACTAGAGTCTAGACATGTTCTTCTTTGCATCGCCATTTATTGAAATTGTCTAAGTTTTAATGCATTTATTTTCTGTACTTTTGAAGGCATTCTCATTTGGTTACTAATGTTGTATATTGTGATGCAGATTGTAATTGAGACTGCATCGTTCTCCAAATATGTTGGCTTTATAGGTGTCCATCTTGGATGGACAGTTGTTCCTAATGAGCTTTGATTCTCTGATGGACTCTCTGTTATAAATGATTTCAATCGTATCATGTGTACTTTTTTCAATGGTGCATCTAATATTGCACAAGTTCGTAGATTAGCTTGCCTTTCTCTAGAAGGGTTAAAGGTAAGAAGTGCTCTTCAAAATGGTTGTTTTGACAGATATGTAATATCCGAGTTTCTGTTGTGTCATATTTTATCATTTTCAAGTTATGTTTTTTGATAAGAGATATTGATAAGGTAGCAAAAGGAAAATAAAGCACTCATTGATAATTTACCTTATCTATTCTTTATCAATGATTAATTAACTTACCTAATTCGTATGAATCATACTTGTTCTTTCTGATATGAAAAGAAAAAACAATATGTCAAAAAAGAGTCATTGATAAGGTAGCTGTTGTCAAATTTTCTTTGACCTTTGCTCTGTTGGACTGAGATTTCTTATTATAAGAAAGCATGGTTTTGGTCACAGAGATCTGCAAAGCTGTAGGGAAGTTTATTTGAGACTAAAATAATGATCATTCACTTTAACTTGAATTAGTGTTAAAATCTTTCATATGATGATTATTAATGTGGGATGCTCAATTTTGTTGCAGGCCATGCATGGAGTTGTTGAATTTTATAAAGAGAATACTAGAATCATTGTGGAAACATTTACTTCACTTGGGTTTGATGTCTCTGGAGGAAAAAATGTGCTATATGTATGGGTTCGATTTCCTGGTCAAAATTCATGGGATATTTTTACTGAGATCCTTGAGAAAGCACATATAGTTACAACTTCAGGAAGTGGGTTTGGACCTGCAGGTGAAGGTTTTATAAGGATGAGTGCCTTTGGTCATAGAGAGAACATATTAGAAGCTTCATTTGTCAATATATCTTCATTTGTCAATATATCTTATGTAGGATTTATGCCGAGATTGAGATTGAGATTTATAAGCAATTGTGTCAGCATATGAATTAGATGCCTTTCATATTTACAATAACAAAATTTAAATAGAAAAATTGAGGATTATGCATGGTAGTATGTTGGAGAAATAACTCCTATTTTAGGGATTTTGACAAAACAACATAGCAAGAAATATTGAATTCAAAAGGATGAGAATGTGAAGGAACAAGAGGTGCAGGTGAAGGTTCAAATCACACGAAAAGTCATTTGTACACATTGTGAATTTTGTTGTACATTATGTTGTATTTTAAGAGTGCTCCCCCAAGGTAGATGTGTTAGGCTTGGTACTTTGTCTCTTTACTATATGTGTTTGAATTAGTCTACACACAAATAATTAACATGTTACCAAAGATGATACGCCTTTTGTGAGCTTGCAAGGAGCTAAGGAATGGAAGAGAAAGATTGGAAGCAAGATGATATCAGGAAAAATCTCTTAATGAGTTTCCATCTTTAGAGTTTCCACAGGAGAAAAAGCAGGGATTCCCTAAAAAGGATAATCTATTGGTTGGGTATAGACACATAATCCATGTGATCAAAGCTTCAGTAGCAACGAAAAATACTAAAAAAGAAGAATGGATTTTAGATGTGGTGGAAATGCTCAGCTTTAAATTCTTTAGGATTCTCAGACTACATTGTTATCTAAAGATAGAGATTAGATTTTGTGATGGTTCACACTTAAATCTGATGTATAGTGTATATGCACTTCTTTTTTGATATGCAACAAAGCACAAAATAGAATTGATGACAGTATAAAATAACAATCACTAACGACAACATTATATACTATTATCATAGTTAACAAAATACTACAGAATATAGGATTTGATATCTTCAATGATGGATTTCATCAGGATTTACATGCAGATTAAGTGCAGATTTGATGCACACATGACCCAAAAGAAATTAAGGGATAGGAAACTCAAGATAGTGAGCAATTATTGTAAAAGAAAGGGAAAGTCAACAAGTATAGTGGTCAAGGCATTGCCTATTTTTATGAATCAAAATCTAACATGGTACATCATATCACAAGATTCGGTTGTCACAACTTTGAGTAGGAATTTCTTAGTTGAATTCAAGTTTGAGTTCAGCAAAGATAAAATTTGAGAAAAGAACCCATAGGAGACATAGGCTCTAAAATTTTCACTAAATATGAATAAAGAGCTTCATTTTGTCAATATATCTTATGTAGGATTTATGCCTAGATTGAGATTGAGATTTATAAGCAATTGAGTCAGCATATAAATTACATACCTTTCATCAATAGATAGATTAAATTGAGCTAGTTGAAATTGTTGATACTGAAGTTGAACCCTAAATTTTCTCATTAATGTACTAGTAGTTAATACTATTGCATACCTTTTTTGGATTTTCTGGTGTACTTTCTTTTGGATGTTTCCCTTTCTCCTTTGCATCCAAAATGAACTCATTCCAGTCCCTCACTGAAACAAAGGGAGGACGCTCGTACTTCGGGTTTAGGACGAGGCTCTTTCTATTTATGTCCCTCACAACCTTAAGATGTCTAGCAGCTTTTTGTAACAATTTCTTACGATCAAAAATATTACTACCAAACTCATGCTCTATATCTTTGATGAGCTCATCTTTTAATTTTTGAGATTGGTAGTTCCACCTTTTAAGAAAAACACAAAATTGTTAGATATAGCTAGTATAAGAAAAGACCCGAATGAAAGGAAAAATGTTGCACCAATTAATGATATGAAAAAAAATAGTGGGATAAAATTAGTTCAGTTATGATGTACAACAACCTAGTACGTATGGTGGGCCTGAATCTTTGTAGTGTGAGGTCATAAAGCCTCCTATAAAATGTATCATTTTCTGCAAAAAATGTTGTAGGATAATTAATAGTAAAAAGCATTAAAATGAATCATATGAAAGAAGACTCCCACTTTTGGTTCTCTGTAGAAAAATTGGTTAGTATCTTCTATTGAAAGCATGAAATTGCAATGTACCAAATTACTAAACTAGAGAATTACTGGTATAGACAAAAGGTCATTGATAATTCAGATGATCCTACCAAAGCCCTAATAAAAAGGAATTCCAGAATAATTAAACAACTTGCACAATACAACACACTAAAGAAGGTCATGAGGTATCACTCCACATCAAAAGCCCTTGCATTCACCACTTCCTATCATGTTTACATCTTGCAAGAAAATCCTTATTACAATATAAAAAATAATTATTTAAAGTACCTAGAATCTTAGGACATTTCAAAGGCATTAATTCATTATTGTCAATCAACAACGATGTCTCCATAGATCCCGTGCTAGAAACACAGGTAGCTCCAGGAAATGACAGTGAATTATCACCAATAGATGCACTATGATCTGCATTTGGCGACGTACCAAACGATGCATCTCTTACCACAAAAAAAACAATACACTATGTGATGCATCCCAAGATTAAAGTACATATTATCAACTCATAATTAACACAAAACCAAATGTAGAAAAACAAGGATTTACCAGCTAGATATCCCCCTGTTGCCGACATTGCAGTCAGCAATCTCGTATGGGTGTCCGTCAACCTCGTAGGAGTCTCCTGCACTAGATGACTTGAACAATACATTGTTAGCAAAGACATTCTAAAATAATAAAAATAAGAGTTAAGAAGTTTTGAATGTTTGAAATAAAAAATTCCTTCTAACTTGTCAACTAAAAGATTATTTTACCAGTGGCAGCTGGAGCTCTACTATGACCGGCCTCACCGCGTTGTCCTTGACCAGGTTGTGGATCAATTGCCAAAAATTCCTGTATAACAAGAATTTAGTAGTTAAAGTTTCTTACAAATCTTCTAAAAAATTGCATCAATAAAGTATTTTTGCACATATTACATATTTTACTTCACAATATAAAAGATTATAAAATATAAATCTTTATTGAACTTTTGTTATAACTAAATATTCATTGGAGCTTACTTCATAACACTGAGCTTGCGCTTTCAAATCTGATAGCTTCTTCATCATCTCCCCAGGTTCCATATTTGCCTCATCCAAAATTTTCATTGCTTCTATATTAACTTTTCTAATTTTTTCTTCAACATTTTTATGAAATTGGGAGTATCAGCAATATCCTCATCAGAATGCATAGCTAGTGGCTTGGTGCTTATTGCTGCTGCTTTACCTTTATCCTGAACATCAAATTGTGAGAGGAATATTAGTAAAAATATCATAAAAACTCAAAAACCATAAATAAAATAATGTAATAATATAACATTTTTCAAATATCTAATTTGTACAATTTCAAAAAGGTTTACCCTCGCTGAAGAAGGAGTGGGAGTAGCATCCTAGTGACCTCTATCATCTATCGGATCCATATCGTCCTGTCACAAAGATTAAACATTAAAAATTTAGCTAACTAAAAGAAATAGACAACAAAAAAAAATTTATTAACAAAATGGTAAATAGTACTTATAGCCCTCATGATAGTAACTTTGTTTGTATCTATGCGATTTAAATGGTAATCAATTAGCAGTTCTTCCCCTGCACTTATTGATTTTATTGCACAAACAAAAACTTCATTCCCCTCACGCGCCTCTAATATGTAATTGGGTTTCTTACTAGTTGAAGAAGGTCACTTACTATTTATAAAACTTGCAATATTACCTATTGCTTTTGGTCTCCCATCAATGTACATAGCAAATCTTTTACTTTGATCATTTTCTATTCATTGTATATAATTAGTTGATACCCCATACCTACGCATACTTTTTTTTTATCAAACAATCTGCATCCAATCATTGTAATTGTAACATGGACCAACATACTTGAACAATTCAACAACTTTTTTGTAACATACCTTTATCCCATCCATGGAAAATAGGCCCAAACCATGTAATGAGGATGGAGCAATGCGATATATCCTCTCATTAACACAAAAATCTGTGTTAATTGGAGGTAGCTCATTGGGTATCCATTCTTTCTCAATGCGTGAGTACCGAAAGGGCACCTTGATGTCGCCTTTGGTCTCATCATCATAAGAACATGACCCCCCATTAGCAAGGAAAAATTGCATGCGTTTATCAATTTGTTTTCTATTCTTTTGACCTCTAGTTGATCTCCCTCTTTTAGCCGTACTACATGTAGAGCTTTCATCTACCATTTCCTCATTTCCCTCATTCAATGTAGATAGATCTGACAAGTACCTATTTAGTGGGTCCTGCAATCCATCAAATGGAAAGTGAAAGTGACATATATAAAATGTAGTAAGTTGAAAGTGATTATACAATTATATTTCTATAATTATATTTCTATACGGACCTTCTTTGTCTATATATACATTATATGATTATATAATATGTCTATTTATAACATACATGCTCAATGATAAACAAGAAGAATATAAGAAAATTATGTCTATTTATTGACTTATACCTGCTGATCCATGTCACTGTGCACAATCCACGCCAAACGGGTCAAATCTCCTATAGTCAATTGACTGTTTGCAAAAAGGGTGACAATCAAACACAATATAAACATTGGTAATTATAAATAACATATGTTGTAATCATTAGAAATGAACACAATAAATATGTAATCAAATTTCCTGAATATGTTAATCATTTACCTTAAGTTAGCTAAAAATTACATGATACACGTTTGCTACAAATAACTTAGAAGACAACATGAACAATAGGCAACATTGAAAACATGAACAAATTTCCCTTATAAATGGAATGCAAGATCATCAACATAAGGGGTGATGATGTACCTGTAGTCAATTGACTATTTGCAAAAAGCGTCATAATCAAACACAACATAAACATTGGTAACTATAAATAACATATGTTGTAATAATTAGAAATGAACACAATAAATATGTAATCAAATTTCTCGCATATGTTAATCATTTATCTTAAGTTCGCTAAAAATTACATGATACGTGTATGCTACAAATAATTTAGAAGATGACATGAACAATATGCAACATCGTAAACATGAACAAATTTACCTTATATATGGAATGCAAGATCGTCAACAGAAGGGGTGATGACGTTTGTAATCATTGATTATCTTCTTCATCATCATCATCATCATCATCATCATCACCATCATCACCATCATCATCACCATCATCACCATTGCCATCATCATCATCATCATCATCACCATCATCATCATCATCATCACCATCACCATCATCGTCATCACCATCATCTTGATCTTCATCATCTGCTTCTTCAGCATCTTCAATATCTTCTTATTCCATAACATTATACTTTATCAGCCTTCCTCTTGGATCATGTCTAACAACAAATGACCAACCCTATTTATTTGGAACCTCTAAGTAAAACACTTGCTCACATTAGCTTGGAAGAACATAGGGCTCATCTCCAACTGGCTCAAATGACCTTGTATTGATCATTGTAAATCCATTATCATGTTGAATAACCTTTCTATCTAGATCATTTTGATTTAGTCGTAACATGTACCATTTGATGATGAATCGAACTACTTTGAAGGTGTTAAATTCACACTCAATTATATCATCCAAGATGCCATAGTATTGATTTTGAGATTGTTGAGGATGTATGTCGTTTCTAGATGATATATTGGTGAGCTCAAAAACTGCAGTTATCCCAAAATCACAAGTTTTCTTTGTGTCATGCAACCTTTTTATGCAGAATTTGTGGCCGTGATAGTACATAGCTTTGTGGTGCTTGACCTGCAATTTTTGAAGTGTGTGTAAATTATTTGCATCGTGAGTTGATAAGAAATATACGTCGAGTTATGATCATTAATAAATTTCTACGTACCTCTCCACCTCTTAAACCCTTTACTAGATCAACTACCATCGGCATAACATTGGAATCTCCATTACGATGAGCTTCTATAACCAATGAAGCAACACCTTCCCATGTTAATGAGTAGCCATTTTTTTGACATCATTCAATCCATTCCATCATCCAATCAAGATTGTTCGCAATATACAAATGTATTGCATCCCACTCTCGACCACCTATTTCAAAAAAATACACCAATTAAAAATAACTTATATTGAAGATTTATATGAATTAATTAACTACAATAACATCTTAGATTTACCTCTTACTTTCCTCGATCTACCTTTTCCCATCAAGCACTCCCCTTCGAATTTGTTAATTGAGTTGGGATCCCAAATACGATCTACATGGATGTTTGTTGCAAACTTATGAAGATATTCAGTAATGTACACCATGGTCTGGTATACCATATATCCCTCCACCATAGAACCCTCAGGATGTGCTCTCTGTCAAATCAAGCCTTTCAAAAATTTCAAGTGCCTCTCAACCATCCACATTGACCTGGTTGGTACAGGTCCACACAATTCAATCTCCTCAACTTGATGTATGAGGTAGTGTTCTTGTGCATTGAAAAAACTTGGAGGTAGACACTTTTGCATTTCACACATCAGAAGAGGAATTTTTCTCTTCCAATATTTTATATCTTCTTTATTGATTTCTTTAGATGACAACCACCTCATGTATTTTCCAAGATCATATATAACATCTTTGACATTGTTGGCAAAGTGGTGTGGGAGAGATAGAGGTAGAACGTACTGCAATATTTGTAAAATGATCTTGTCAATATTTTATAAAAGAATGCAATTGAAACTACATGCAGTATATATAAATATATAGTGAATACAAAATAACATGAATTATCTTAATAAATTTATGCCAATCATGTGTTTTCAACCTAGTCCAAATTCACTTTTATTTGATATGACATTGTTTATGTTCATAGCAAATCCTATGGGAAATCATATTTTTTTTATGACTTCTTTTATAGCATTGCTCTGTTGCTCTGACAATAACCAACTAAGGGCACTTGTATCAATCCGATCTCCATTGTTATTTGGTCAAATACCATTTTTCATTGCATGGTTGGATTCTTCAATGTCACTACAAGTTTTGACAATTTGATCTTTGTCACGCCTTCCATCCAAGATTTTCCATAATGTCTCTGCTACATTCTTTCCAATATGCATAGGATCAAACAAATGCACAATTGGGAGTTGCTCGTAGTACGACAACCTAGTAAATTGCGTAGGATAAATTTTTAGTCCTTTTGGAAGTTGGACATTGATGTCTTGACGACCTTCACAACCATCAATCACATCATCAGTAAACAAAACACAATATCGAAATATAAATTTGAAACAAAAAGCATCAAATGGAATGACATTACCTTGACAATTTATTTTATTGTATGCCAACTTCCATAGGTGAGGTTTCATTCTCTATGGCTTTGACGTAGTCTCTTCTAGACCATTGAAAAGATGTTTTTCGATAATTCGGTACTTATGATTTATGTGCAGAAAGTGTCTATTCTCATCAAACACCTACTTTCTTAAACTTTTTGAATAAAAAGATTTCGTCTTTGGACCACAAACTGGACATGCAAATTTACCCTTTGTCTAAAGACCTACAAGGTCATGTATAATTGGATTAAATGTTTTAACTTTTACATACCAAAAAAGAGGTGTCAAGAAGAGAACATACCACAAAAATGTGTTAGCCCAGGGGCATCATGTATTGTCCATACAAGCATTGCATGAAATTGAAATTGTCTTTGTCCTATTGGTCTACAAATGTCATACATAGTAACCCCATTCCATAACACCACCAACTTTTCAATAAGGGGTTCAATATATACGTTGATATCTTTGACTTGGTACTTACCTAGTTGAATGAGCAAAAACATTACATAATTATTTTGACCATTTGATGGATTAGTAATAATAAATTAATTTAGATGACCACTAAATCAAAAAATACCTAGAACAATCAATGTTAACATTATGTGCTCTCTCTTTATGGACAACCAAGGAGGTATGTTATTGTTGATAACAAAAACAAGCCACGCTGAATAAGTAGATCTCATCTCTCCATAAGGATTGACACCATCTGCTACCAATGAAAGCTTGAGATTACGAGGTTCCTCTTTAAAGTGTGGCCATTTTTCCTCTATTTCCTTAAATGTCGAACCATCTGTAGGCATTTGCATAGTGTCATCTTGACTTCTATTGCGTGCATGGTAATCCATAAATTGTGCCAAGCTATTGCACTTGAATAATTGTTGCACATGTGGAATAATGGGAATATGCCAAAGAACCTTGTGAGGCACCTTTTTTGTTAATCGATTTGATTGATATCTACTGATATGACAAGTAGGGCATTGTGTTGCAAATTCATGCTATTTATGATATATAATATGATCATTTGGACATGCATCTATTGTTTGATACTCCATTCCAATATCTTTCATGATGGCAGATAATTCTCAGTACAAGCGAGGTAGAATGTTTGATGGTGGTAACGAACACTCACCTATCAACCTATGACCAAAAATATAATTTCTTAATTTAAAGAATATTAATTGCTACATGAACCCAATGTTAATTGTAAGGGAACTACAAGTAAAATAATGAAAGAAGATGGCATACCTTAACATACGTGTCATTGCTACATTGGATAAACCATTCATAACCTTCAAGTTCACCAATAGCAATACAGTGGCAAGAAGAGTTGTTTTGGAGCCTTCATATAGGGACTGGTGTGCCTTCTCAAGTAAAGGTACATCAAACTCTGCATCATCATCACCATCATCATCATCATCATTATCATCTTGATCATCGTGATCATTTTGATCATCCTGATCTTCTTCCATGGTATCATTACCTTCTAGTTCAATATTTACACCTCCATGTTCCCTTGTTTGGAAATTTGCATTCTCTGAATTGTCATGGTCCATAACATGAAACTCAGGGATGTTGACCTATATGAAAATGATGACCTTATATTAACCATGATCATGATGTCATCATCAAATCATGTCTTATGTAATTTATAAACTATTAAAATACATACCAATGGGTGATACTTGTTTCCCCCTTCAATGTGACCATGTTGCCTACAATGTTGCTCAGTTGTTGTGATTAGATATCTTCAAGTTTTTAAGCCCTTACACATTTTGCAAGGACAATAACATTTTCCATCACCTTTTCTTTTTAAGTTAGACCACAGTCTAGCAATTGTCTCCCTATTTTTTTGTGCATTGATATCGTCAAACATGGTCTTTCTTGAATGGAATGACTCGTTGGTGGAAGAAGGATGATTTGTTTGCAACCTGCAGATGGAGTAGTAAGAGGAAGACACATATAAAAAGGAGTTAGGTCTCTAAACCAAGTAGGAGTTAGAACATGTTGGAGTGGGGTCAGGCCAAGATATTTTAGAATCTTGAAGAACCTGGTAAAGGGTATCTGGAAAGGTGAAAATAAACAAGTATTTTTACAGCTACAAAGTAGGAATCGAGAGCATTATAAATAATGAGGAAGAAACTTAAATCCATACAACTTCACCTCTATTTACAATTTGGCCTTTCTGCAAGTGAA
Source organism: Cupressus sempervirens (assembly GCA_028749045.1). Classification (NCBI taxonomy): domain Eukaryota; kingdom Viridiplantae; phylum Streptophyta; class Pinopsida; order Cupressales; family Cupressaceae; genus Cupressus; species Cupressus sempervirens. Next base: position 808,021,282 of record CM053786.1, on the reverse strand, counting down.
ATATGACAATATACAAAATTTCCAATCACATTTTCACTTTAAAAAGAACACCAAATATACCTTTGCTACAATATCTTCTTCAAATTCTTCGCTATTAGATTCTTCAGAACTGCAAGCTCCTGTGCAGAAAAAAGATGAGATCTACTAAGTAATTTTTGATGGGAAATATTTAAACAAATCAACTATCAAAAAAATAATTTATGAAATTTAGTTGCTTTATTATGTACTGAAGACTTGGCAAGATGTCCCCAAGTCTATCTATAGAATGCCTATCTGCATGGTTGTTTGCAAATAGTCTAGTATGGTGCCTCTTTTGAACAACAAAAAATGTCATTGGGGCTGGTAATTTGGCTCAAGAGATGCACAAGCCTATTGACACCATAGAAATTTTAGTTGATCATATAGCATTCAGCTATCTTCTTTAACAAAATCCAAAGAGAATACAAACAAACTAATGAGCCGTGTCTATCTCAATTGAATAGAAAGTACTATAGTGAGTATTAGGAAACTGACCTTGCGAATAGCATCCAGTTCATAAAGTATTAGGAAAGTGACCTTGCTAATTAGTTTAACATAGATTGGTGAATAGAAAATTCATAATAAAAATTTGATTTTTTTCCACACTTGTTCAAACCATATAATGAAACGACAAAAAAATGAATTGTATACAAAGACCATATTGTAGGCTATCCAAGTTGAAAGTGAATAGATGACCTTTATGGGGTGTTGTACCAAGTAGAGCAAGTATGTGAGAGCTTGAAGATGAAGTGCTCCTATTTTGGGGCCAATATTTGGTGGTTTCGAGGTGCCTAGGTGTTGGAAATATTCAAGATATGACAAGTTACTGAGAGGGGAGGGGTGAATCAGTAACTTTTAAAATTTCAAACAATAAAACTGCATACTGATATATTCACCATTCATCCAAGTAACCTACTATAAGCATGAAACAAAATCATTTGCAACACTTGAACACACAGATTTGGTGACCCAGAAACCTTCCAAATAGAAAGTAAAACTGGGGTGGGGATGAAACCCACAAAGCTTCGTTATTGCAGTATGAAGTTGGCCGGTTAAGGCTTACAATGACCACTTCTGGTGATCTGCCCTGTTAGGAGCACAAAGGATTGCTAGATCCACCTTGTTAGAGGATTTACAAACATACAATAAAGTATGCACTCTGTTAGGAGATTTACAAAAGACTGTTAAGTCTACCTTGTTAAAGGATTTACAAAAACTGATTCACCTGTTAGAATGAAATAGTGGATCTGATTACAACTGATTGCTGATAAGATCTGCTATGCTCTGATTCACCTTGATGTGATAGATAAAACTTTTCTGCTCCAAAACTTGACCTTGCTGAATACGTTCACAACTCAGCACACATACTTTCGCATGCATGTATTTCTTTCACACTTTCACATTTTCATTCATTACCATTACATTTGAATGATACAATACATTGCATATAAATACCATCCAAATAAACAATACATGCAAGGTTGGCAAAAACAATAAGTGCAAATCTCTATACAAAGTCGGCCCAAGGTAAAAACTCGGGTTCACTGAACTGACTTGGTGTCCTTCTGATACTCGGCGTCCACTGCGTTACTCGGCATCGTCATGCACTCGGTAGAAGTGAAGGCACAATTCATACTAAACACTTCAAGTAGTTCTGAACTCGGTAACCACTAGAGACTCGGTAGAAGAGATGTCACTCGGTGAACACTTCTATCTGAACTGTAGCTCGATGATCAAAGGAAACACTCGATAGAACCTTGTGACTCGGTGATAGTTAGTTTCCTTGATAACCGTCTGAGCTCGGTAAAATTAATTTTCTTGATAACCTTAGGAGCTCGGTTATCATGAAGTTCTCGGTCAATACTAAGTACATCTTCACTCGGTCAAAACTGATTCCTTTCTTTACCTCGAACACTCGGTAAACACTGAGAACTAGGTAAAGCTTGGCTTACAAAAGAATGTCCGGTGAGAGCTCGGTAAGCATTCAGAATCCAATAAGTGTTGTAACTAATGACAAAAATGTATCATAATGCCAACAATCTCCCCCTTTGGCATTAGTGACAAAAACACTTATGAGACAAAATTTATCTGACATGCCGATGACTGATTCTGAATATACATAGCTTCGTTATATACAACTCCCCCATAGAATGTACATACAGTATTTACATGAGCTGTATATCTCTTCCTTTGTACAATTTTTCCAAAAACACTTATTCACTCATAGTATACATATCCAACAATAATCTCCCCTTTTTTGACAATAATGCCAAAGAATAAAAGAATATATATACTTATATAGAAACACCAAAATGAGAGATGAACTCTGAATGTACCTGAAGAATAAGCTAGAGAGTCTTATCCCAATTCTCTTGCAAAATTTTGTAGGTGGAAAGAGCTACTTGAACTTCAGCCGAAAGTTCAATCACATGGTCTGCAATGGAGAAGTTATTATCATGGATTAATGTCTTTGAATGTGCAATGTGCTTCTGTATTGAATCCATGATGGGAAGGATCATGTTTTGGATATCTATTAATGTAGATCGGATCCTTGCCTCTTCTCTCAACAGCTCTGCCTGCTTCTCTAACAAAAATTTGATCCTGAGGTGATGAGATGAGCTTGAACTGGGGTCAAGCTTCAAGTTCTGTGCGCTCACCTTTCGATCCTCATCAATTTTATTTAGTTTCTCTCTTATTCCCTTAGTGTACTCGGTAACATCACAAAGCTTAGCAAAAAGAGATGTTACATTATTAAAAGAATTTTCCATATCTGCCAAAACTGAGGTTAATGCAACCTGATTTATTGCAATGTTCTGGGCAATGTGCCCCAACACCTTATTATCAAATTTCTTTGCTACACGCTCAATCAACTTTTCTTGTCCGGAGGCATCTTCATTGAATTTATTAACTGCCTCTTCCAATTGAATCAAAATGTGTTGAGAAGTATCAACATCAACACCTATAGTCTCAGTAATTATGTTCTTGGCATCCTCAATTATCCTGTATTCCTTATCCCTTTCCGATCTTAACTGCATCTGAGTAGCCTTTTTCTCAATAAGTTGACTAGCATACCTCATTTCTTCAATGGTAGCATTATCAAAGTTAATCTTTGGAATTACTATCTCTGTGTCCAAGTCAATGTCTTCAGGAATTTCCTTTCCAGTGATCATAAGTCTTAATGGTTGCTTTTGTTTGACTTTTGAGATGACTAGTTTGACCTTTGGAATAGACACAACAATAGAGACAAAAGGACTAGCAGTAAAAACTGGGATGCTTGAGGGTTGAGTGCCAATAGGAGTATGTACAGGGTCAAAAATTTGAGTACTAGCCAAAAATGGTGATACACTCGGTAATATAGTATCTAAGCTCACTGTGCCTGAAGTAGATGGCGACAAAATTGTAGAACAAATTGGAGTAGTCAAAATTGGAGAACTCACAGCAATACCAACTGATGATGATGGAGTCGAGGAGGCCAACTCGGTAGATGAAGAGGGGTGCAGCTCGGTAGACGAAGTGGTAGTCACTTCCACTGATGATACCTGGAGCTGAGATATGGCAGGTGTAGATGGTAAATCTGGTGTAGATGAACCTGCTGAAGCTGACTCCAACCTTGATGATGTCACAAGTTTAGCTGGGGAGTGAGGAAGGGATGCAATAACTGCTGCTGCAATTTTTACCAGATCATCCTCCTTATCTTCCTCTTCAGCTTCTTCCTCTTTTTCTTCTTCCTCTTTCTCTTCCATCATTGCATGCAACTCTCCTGGTGTAACTGTGATGGATGGAGCGCTATCTGATTCATCACTGCTGCTGCTGCTGTCATCATCCTTTATTTCTACTGGGTCTACACTGGGCTTATGTAGATGATAGATGTTTTTCCACATGTTTGTAGCATCATTTACAACATGCTCTATATCTTTGATCAAAATCAAACAAGTGTGGAATCTGATCATCATTTTACCTTCATAGGTTTTCAATTCAGATTTTACCTCTGCTCCAGTGAGACTAGACCGAAGATTCTTCAGGGATTGCTCATATATATCTTTTACCGTCTTGGTGGCTAACTCCCATCTTGACTGTACTCTCTCCAGTAGTTCTTTAGAGATATGAGGAGCAATCTGGTCTGGGGAGTATTTCCATTTTCCCATTTTGTTAAGTACCAGTTCCTCAATCTGCATTTTCTCTGCATCAGTCCTTGTCTCAAATTTCAATGCCTTGAAATTTGTGATGCCAGCTCCTTCTTCCAATGATTTGAGCCTTTTCTTGAATGTATGTGCAGGCTTGACCAATACAGGTTCCTGAATACCTTTTCTTGTCCTCCGAGTAAATACTGCAGTAGGCTGCTTCTTGGGCTTGGTAATGATTACCTTGCCTTTCTTCTTTGCCGGTTGCTCTTCTTCTGATTCTTCTTCTCCTTCTTCTTCTTCTTCTTCTTCTTCACTTTCTTTATCTTCACCTTTTCCCTCGGTGAGCATAAGAGGACCCATTGCAGTTTTTAGTTTGGCCACTGTCTTCTTACCTTTGCTGATGGCCTGTGGAATTTTGATTTCCAGTTCAATTCTGGCCTTTGCTTCATCATAAGTACCAAAAATCTATTGCCTTGGGTCTACTGGCTCATTTACCAGTGCTTCAATGATATCCCTTGTTTCATCAATATTTACCTCATATGGAAGAGGTTTTACCCATGCAACTCGGGGTCTAACTGCCTGTATGTACACCTTGTCACAGTCAACCATAAAACATACGTCATCTTTATATTCTTCAACAAGCCTAGGAGGAATTCTGAATTGGTTATTCATCCTCTCCTTAAAGTATTCAAAATAGTTATCCATGATACTATCAAAATTTTCTCCCATCTCTGCTATAAACTCTTTAATCTGATACAAAATTGGGACATCTTTTCTCCATTCTACGGTTCCCTTTGATGTAAAGAATTTTTGTACATAAAATAGTAAACATATTAACAGAGATCCAAATTTACAAGGGTTATTCTTCGATGTCCTTATACTATCCATGTTCTTGTTTAACTACTTCAACATTACTTCTGACAGATCAAACTCAAGATTCTTCTTTACAATTTTCAGGGCCAAATCCACAGCTTCACACGGTACACTATTTAACCTGCTGGAACTATATAACTTATATGCAATAATATGTATGTCAAATCTTAGTTTCAGATCTGTTACAGTGTTAACCTTCAAACCTCTACCGTCCCACTCGGCTAGGGTTTGCCTCTGTAACTCATCCTGTCCTAGGGTTTTGGTGGTTTTGGCTTTGCTGAGCATCGGGAGACCCGTGATTTTGTGAATCATCTTCTTGGTTATCAAAACAGGTTGTTCCAACCACAACTGACCATTATGCACTCGAATCAAGATATACTTAATCCATTTGGTTGGGAAGTTTCTAGGCATATGCGCGATGTGAGTCAGACCTTTAGTTTCCAAATGCTTGTGCTCGATTTTGAGAGAACCATTTACACATAACTCCGCTAGGGCATTATCCATGTCCAATGTCCCTATTTTTTGAATAGCACACTTAAAATGAGTGTGAATATCATTCATGAGGAGTACCTTGGGTGGAATCTGTGATTGAGCTCCATTGGGATTGAGCGATTCAACAATGGCAGGAACGAGCTTGAACGTAGGTGCCTTCCATTCCGTTCCCTTCACAAGCATTTCGAAACCCTTCTTCGCCTTGCTGTTGCTGGTGCTTGCGGATGCCATTGCTGCTCGGTGAGTGAAAAGGTTTCGTAAGAATACTTTGCTAGAAAATCTCTTCAAATCGCTTGAACTCGCTTGAAAGCCTTTTTTTTTGTGTAAATCTCGAATTCGTGGTGAAAAATGAGGTCAAAATCTGCCCTTTTGATGAAAAATTTTCCATTAATGTTCAGTACGGAGGTAGCTGCGATCAACAGACTGTCATCCACTAGCTCGGCTTAAACTTTGCAACTCGGTGACCAAAAGAAAATAGGTTAAACCGACCTTAACTTGGTAAGAGAAGAACCAACCATGCTCGGTAAGTGCAACTTGGTGAAAGAAGCCTTATTGCACCCGACTGAGCTCGGTAAGGTCATGTACCGACCATGATCCTGATGTATCTGAAATACTGATTTGATCATATTTTCATTCTAGGACTGCTTAGGATATTGCTTTTTAGATACAGTCCTGATCTTATCCTGATGAGTCTTAATTGGAAATGGTAGAGTCACTCACTTCTTGAGTGACCATTCCATCTCTTGAATTATCTGACTCGGTAGACTTAGGAATCCATTGCTGCTTCATTTGCTTCCGAATATTGTCTACTTTGATTTTCTTCTCATCCTTGACTTTCTTTATGTTCATGAAGTTTTTAGATATATGACCAAGTTCTGTACATGTATAACATCTTACAGTGGTATCCCTTTTTCTTAGGTGATGCCTTGCACAATTTATGCCAGTATGACCATATTCTCCACAATAATGACATCTGCACCAAGTGTTGTAGTCCCAACCAAATATTGCTTTGACAAGTTGTTCAGCTAGATTAAATGATTTGGATTTGCATTTTGATGCCTTATGACCTTGCTTTTGGCATTTGTGACATTTACCTTCAAATTTTGGTTTCTCTTTGCATTCATTGGCTTTGTGTCCATGCTGATTGCAATTGCAACACTTTCCATTAAATTTGCCTTTTCCATTGCTCCAACATCTGTTAGATGTATGACCTAACTTACCACAGTGGCTGCAAGTAGGTCTTTGATTCTTTTGAGTACCCTATTTGGAGGATTCACCTTCTTCCTTGTATCCAAGGCCTGCTTTACCATTTTGTTTATGAAAGTTTTCTTCATTTTGCAGATTCAATTGATCCATGTCCTTTTGAGATTTTACCATTCTCTCATTGACTTGTTTTTTAGAGATTAGATCACTTTGTAAGCTTGCATTGATTTGCCTTTCAGTAATTAAGTCATTTCTCAAATTCTCATTCTCAGATCTTAGATTCATAATTTCTTCATTTGCATTAGATAATTGAGTTACAAGATTTTCAAGCTGAGAGGATTGATTATTCCTTACCTCTAAGTCTTCAGCTGCCTTGTTCCTTTGCTCCAAGATTTCATATAGCCTGATGGACTGGATTTCTTGTTCCCTTTTGAGCTTTCTTACTTCTTCCTGCAGAGATCCATTCTTTTCTAAAAGTTCTTTGATTTCTTTGTCAGCTTCATCTGAACTACTTGATGGTGAGAGATCTTCAATCTTTTTTTCAACATACTGATGGTCATTCATTTGCCTTGCAAGTTCTTTTCTTCTTTTCAAGGATTGTGAAAGATGCTCTTTTGCTTCATTGAGTTGAGCCATGGCCATTTTCAGATCTAGGTTTTCATTCTCAATAGATTTGTCAAGTCTGAATATCTCCATTGTCCTTGATCTTTCCTCAAGCTGTGAAACTTTTATCTTGAGAACCTTATTGCTCTGATACCAATTGTTGGAAATATTCAAGATATGACTAGTTACTGAGAGGGGAGGGGTGAATCAGTAACTTTTAAAATTTCAAACAATAAAATTGCATACTAATATATTCACCATTCATCCAAGTAACCTACTGTAAGCATGAAACAAAATCATTTGCAACACTTGAACACACAGATTTGGTGACCCAGAAACCTTCCAAATAGAAAGTAAAACTGGGGTGGCGATGAAACCCACAAAGCTTCATTACTGTAGTATGAAGTTGGCCAGTTAAGGCTTACAATGACCACTTCTAGTGATCTTCCCTGTTAGGAGCATAAAGGATTGCTAGATCCACCTTGTTAGAGGATTTACAAACATACAATAAAGTATGCACTCTGTTAGGAGATTTACAAAAGACTGTTAAGTCTACCTTGTTAAAGGATTTACAAAAACTGATTCACCTGTTAGAATGAAACAGTGGATCTGATTACAACTGATTGCTGATAAGATCCGCTATGCTCTAATTCACCTTGATGTGATAGATAAAACTTTTCTGCTCCAAAACTTGACCTTGCTGAATACCTTCACAACTCAGCACACATACTTTCGCACGCATGTATTTCTTTCACACTTTCACATTTTCATTCATTACCATTACATTTGAATGATACAATACATTGCATATAAATACCATCCAAATAAACAATACATGCAAGGTCGGCCAAAACAACAAGTGCAAATCTCTATACAAAGTCGGCCCAAGGTAAAAACTCAGGTTCACTGAACTGACTCGGTGTCCTTCTGATACTCGGCGTCCATTGCGTTACTTGGCATCATCATGCACTCGGTAGAAGTGAAGGCACGGTCCATACTAAACACTTTGAGTAGTTCTGAACTCGGTAACCACTGGAGACTCGGTAGAAGAGATGTCACTCGGTGAACACTTCTATCTGAACTGTAGCTCAGTGATCAAAGGAAACACTCGATAGAACCTTGTGACTCGGTGATAGTTAGTTTCCTTGATAACCGTCTGAGCTCGGTAAAATTAATTTCCTTGATAACCTCAGGAGCTTGGTTATCACGAAGTTCTCGGTCAATACTAAGTACATCTTCACTCGGTCAAAACTGATTCCTTTCTTTACCTCGAACACTCGGTAAACACTGAGAACTAGGTAAAGCTTGGCTTACAAAAGAATGTCCGGTGAGAGCTCGGTAAGCATTCAGAATCCAATAAGTTTTGTAACTAATGACAAAAATGTATCATAATGCCAACACTTGGGAGAACCTTTGATGCTAAGTCTTAGTTATGTAGAATTTGGCGAATCTGGTGAGCTTTCTACGAGTTTGTACCTGTTGTATCAGTAGCCACTATGCCCTATTCTAGACCTTTAGTATTCTAATTGACATCAATTATAAGTGTGCATCCAAATGTTAGCTACAATTGATTGGGGTGGCTTTTAGTGTGTATCAGTCTAATTTGACATGTGTGATGTGTCATGCCCAAAACTACGAGGGCAAATACACAATTTTTTTTTTTTTTTAATTCATAATTAAAAAGCTCTAAGTTTGAAAAAGTTGTGATCACAGCTAAAATAAAGGTACTCTACATTTCATCTTAAGTTTTTAAACTTGAGGAGGAATACATTGTTAAGATTTGAGCTTACTTTTTTTCAAAATGTTATCAACGTTAATCACATTATTTTATTAACTACACAACAAGATATGAAAGTTATTTAAATAACAATCTAAAAGAGTTCGGGTTTAGATTAATCTGAAAATATCTAATCAAATAAAGTCTACATTTAAACTAAATTTGAATAGCCAATTAACCTTTAAAATTAAAGACTACTTACTACTCAAAGATTAGATTTTACTATCAATATAAGACTAACTAACAATGATAACTAAATTTAACTAGACATTAAATTAGAACTTTCTAAAATAATTAAATAGCTAAATTAATTTAAAACTATCCTAACTAAATCTAAACTAACTTAAATTACATTTTAACTTAACACTACTCATATTAAAACAAAAATAAAACACAATTTTAAATACTCAATAAACTAACTAACATAAATAACTAAACTAAACTTATTTTTAACATTTCATAAAACACAATTTAAAAATTAATAAACTAACTATTTAAAACCACTAACCTAAGCCACCCTACACTACCCCACACTACCCTAAGACCCTACCTACACCCTAGCCCCACTAGCCCTTGGGCAAGCGCTTCCCAAGCGCTGTCCTTGGGAAAGCGCTCTGCCCGAGGGCACACATTGTAGAGACCCCGCCCCCCGCCCCCCCCCCCCCCCCCCCCCCCCCTTAAAACCTGCGGCCCAAAACAAAAAGGGGAAGCCAAAAGTTGCAATAGCAACTTAATAAAATTGAGCGCCATATTTTATATGGAGGTGGGGGATGGGACATGGGGTGATTTCATCCCATGTGATGACCTGTCCCAAATTTTAAACATTAATATTTCTCCCCCCAAAACTGACGTCTACCAAACATTGATTGCATAAAGTTTTATAGATAGCATAGATGGATATTTACAAAAGTTATTGCATAAAGTTTAGTTGATAGGAATAGGATTTTTTTTTTTTTTTCCAATTACTTTTAATATTTTGAACATTATTATCTATATTTCCTTAATAATTTGCTTTATTTTGAATTTTAAAAAAGAAGAATATTTTGGAGAATATTCTCTATTGCAAGGAGGCATTTAAATTTTCTCCCATACAAAAGGCAGAGAGTTTTACTCTCTTGCAACACACATTTCTTTTTTGTAAAAAATTTTCTAAGTATAGAAATTACAAGGCAAGCAAAATATATATATAATTTTTTTGAAGGTGTGTTTTTTTCTTTAGAATAGATTTAAAACATTTACAACAAAAACATTAGATCTCCTATAAATTTTTAATTGGAATAATGCAACCTTTGTCCAAAATTTCTTTTAAATGAAGATCCATAAAACCTATTTACAACCTTAACATACCAAGAATATAAATTATCCATTTTATTCAATAATGCAATAATTTATCATTTGGATCTAACAATCATAAAAATTGAATCTGCATGCATGATCATAATTTTCATTTTCAACATATATGAAAGATTGGAATTTTGTCAAATTTAACATCATCAATTCCATCCTATTTTTAATGTGCAACCATATTAATTTTAATACACAATTAAATCACATGATGACCAATTATGCTCAAAACACAAATTTTATTTTCAAACCTGATTCAAAGGCTCAGCCAGGAAAGAATCAGGAAGAAAACCCGGCTTCGTTTCCAATTACAACAAGGTTTAAAATACAATTTACAATAGGATCTCAATCCCAAATTTCAACAATTTAATCAAATTTTCTTCATGACCCTAATCAAGGGATTTATAAAGTTTTCTGCAACTCATTTCTAGAACCATGGAGGAAATAGAATCTAATCAGGTGACCAAAAGCATGAACAAGAACAATTCAAAACATGCATATTTATACAAGGTTTTCACAACAAGATCTACAATAAATCAACACTAGGGAAAGGTGGATTCTTCAACCTAGAAGAAGACGAGCACAACACCTAATCGGATGCCCAATCGGGGCTAATTTTCAAGAACTTCCATTCTTCCATTTAGAAATGCCATACTCATATGAGGTTTGTGCTAACGGGTAGGGGCCCATAACACCCTACCCTTTCTCCCTCTTCTCATCCTGAGAAGAGACTCTACACTAGTTGGAGTCCAAGTAAATAGACCTTTCCCAAAATTGGTCACTTCTGCCCTCTCCAAGGGTGAGTAATACCAAAACACCCATGCAAGGAAATTCTCAAAATTGCAAACATAAACATGAAAGGAAAACAACCAAAATAACATGGTTTTCAAATCTTCCCAACATACCCACAACCATACAAATATTGAAACAACAAAAAAGTAGCATGGGCATGAAACAAAACATAAAAACTGAATAAGGGAGATGAGAATTTCCTACCTTCACAAAGAGGTAATGGCAAAGAACAAGTTTGAGTAGAGTTTTCACTTCCTTCCTTCAATCTTCAAGAACTCCTCTCTAAATGTGGAGATTGGGTAACAACCTCCACAAGTCCAAGAAGGGCCTCTAAATAGGCCTCCAACTCAACCACCCAAGGGATCAATAACTATGCCCACCTACTTGCAATTCTAGAAACTCCTAACTCAACCTACACTATGATTAAACCCTAAGTGGAGATGAGGTGAAGTAACTCAAGATAACCATGGTCAATTTTCGCACAAAAGCAAAAAGAGACTTTTTGAGTGACCTCAAAAGTCAATAAAAGGGGCTTAGGGGTTGGAAAAGACCCCTAACCCATACCCATACCCTTTGGGTATAATTATATCAAGTTTTAAGCCTTGGAAAGAGGTTTAGAGCCAAATAAAATCTAGGAATAAAATAGGACCATCTAACTACTCCAACTTTGCAGATTAAACACTAATCCAGATTAAGGGATGACTAACCTCGATTAAGAACCCAATTAGCAAATTGACACCAACTAAACCAACTTGGGTCCAAAGGTTAAACAACTAACCCTAAACAACACACTGAAGCACATAAACATTTTACGAGTGTCAAGCGACACTGAAAGAACATAATTACGAACATTAACATTCACTGAATCAAAGAAGATACATACATATATGTCACAAGACAATACGTGAATTACGAACAACAAGGTCTCCAAAATTATCACAAGGAGATCAGTTCTATTCCTCTGTAGGGTTTCTCAGCTAAATATCTGCACACTCATTGCACACATCAGTAGTCCCGTAAAATCACATATACATAATTATATACATATCAAAAATTCTCATAAATTAAAGCATACATCAATAAGGGTTTCTCCATCCTGCTTAATTCTTAATCATTTAAAATATCTTAAATCAAAGTCTCAATCCTACATTTACTGATTTCATCAACATACATATACATGAAACATTGAATGAAAATCATCAAATATATCTGAAAGTAACATCACACAACATGAAATAATAAAGTATGTTCTAAGCATCAGATAATGTCTCGACATCTCGAGTCGTGAATATCAAAATAATAGTAATGTATCACTATGCTACGATGGGTCGGGGCGAGGCCTCACATGATGGCAGTATCAATGTGTTATCAACATCTTACATTATTTAGAAGAGGTGTAGTTCAATGGGTAAATGTTTGGTCATTTTGGGAATGGTATTCTATGCTTTCTGTTAGGTTAATTTGTGTTGTTGCAGCAATCTGATTTTATAATCTGAATGTTGTATCAGTTTGTTTCAATAATGTTCTTGTTATTTTGCTATAGTGTAATGCATCTCACTATAATGTCCCCTTTTTGACATGACATTCAATAATAAAAATAAAAAGTAAAAATATAAAAAATTAAAATAACATGTAATATAATTATAATTTAATTAAGTTTAGTGAATGATCAAAATGAATGCAATAAAGAGTTATGAGTATTGAAGGATTACGATATAAAGGAGAGACCATTCTATGAGAAGAGAACATGAAGGAAGCAAACAATCATTTGGAAATAAATTATTATTTCGTGAGGCAGCAATGAAGGGTGGCGACTCAATTCCTTTTGAAGTGTGGCAATTCTTTTATAAATAAAATATAAAGGGAAGATCAATAGAAATTCACCATCAAATGTCATTTCATTCAACTAGATACAAAATAAAAAATCCATTCAAGAATCAATTTATGAAATCATTACACACCAATATATCAAATCAGCATTCATTCAATCATCACTATCAACATTTGTTAAATCATCAATCCTGAATCCATCAAAGTAAACCATTCAATTGTCCACCTATCATCAATTAAGAATCAAATATCAAAATAACCAAACAATCAGACTAGCAAGCAAACAATCAGTCACTTATACAGGCAAATATCAACTATTCAAGTATCAACCATTCTAGCATCCAATCATTTAAATATTTATAATTAAGACATCAATTGGTTAAGCATCTACCCATCAATCCTTCAAGAAATGATAATAAAGAGAAATCAGACAATTGACAATGATCTATCAAATACATCAAGATATCAATTTTGAATTCTAGTTAGTACTTACAAACTGGATAGGTTCTGGGCCCATAGGGTAGGCTAAGGATTTGAGGCAATATATATGATACATATTCGACAAAAATTAGCATAATTGGTATAAATACAAGGTCGTTACTGCAGAATGTAAAAACTGGTTGATTAGGACATTTAGCAATTCCCGATTTGGGTACTCCATTTCAACTTGTTTAAATTGTTTTGTCCAATGTAGGTTGATGATTTTTAGTTTCAATGTTGTAACCCAAAGTGTCATATTTGGTAGGCATGTTTGTTCTTATAGCCTTAAATTCATTGACAGTGATTTTAAGAAAAATCTACGACAAGACTTATTTTTCAAATGCATGATGAGAAACGATTTCCACATTGAAAAGTTTTATGAGAATTCCTAGGTTCAACAGCTATGTCTTTTCTAGGGATTATATCATCTCTTCTTTTGAGCTTATGCAAGTGACAAAGTATGAGAAGGGTAGACTTTAGCAATGGCTATTGCTTTTGTTATTATTCCATTGTTTATTATTTTTCTTATCTCATATCTATGTTTATTTTACATTTTTCATTTCCACGTAAATTGTGGCCTAAGGGGCCACACCTTTTTATATTGATTTAAGAAAAAAGATCACACATAAGGGTGCATCTATAGCTAACTACTTAACATGTAGAATCATATTAACAAAAAAGTTCATATTCATTCTCAAACATATTAAAATGTACATCAGCATAGCCACCAGGGCTAGCCTCCAAGAGCAATCTAGAAAATTTCCACTATTCAAAAGGGTGACAAGAATCATAGTCCATCTTGCAAAAATCATTTTCCAGACTGATACATAGGCTTTCTCAAGAGTATAGAGAATAGCCCAAGCTTCTATCTAATTTTTAGAATGGGTACTTAAGGAAGTAGAAAAGAAAAACTAAATAGGGCTTAAAGTTCCACTACTAGTACCACCCATTCCTATTGAATGTGGATTACTCCTTGAAAACCCATCTATATTGATTTTGAGGAAATCATTTGGGAGGGGAGACACTAACCTAAATGGTTCACTTTATTGACTTGTTGAACTCTGGGAGCAAACCTATTTTGTGAAGAAAGAGAAAAGCATTGATCCAAGTGATTAGCAATGTGGAGATCCAAATGAACAATTGACTAAGATAGCTCTTGTTTTGACATACCACCCTCTCATGAAATCTCATTCATATTATAATCTTGCATGATCTTATCATAGCAAAGGTGATTATAAAATTGCTGGCCACTACTACATGGCATCAGTCAAGGAAAGCCATAAGCCACGGGATTTTGTGTTTCCTTACTTTGGGTTGGGATAGGTTAAATGAAATTGGGAGATCTTAAGAGTTCTCTCTCAAATTTTGAAAAGGTTCTGGAGGTTCACCCTGAGAATTGTGAGAGCTTGAAAGCTGTAGGCCATATATATGCTCAACAAGGGTAGTGAGAGAAGGCTTTGGAAATTCTAAGAAAGGCAACTCACATAGATCCACGTGATGCTCATTCCTTTATTATGATGGGTGAGTTATTGATATCATCAAACCCTAGTGCAGCCGTAGATTCTCTTAACATAGCAAAGTCTCTTCTGAAGAAGAGCAGAGAAGATGTACCCATTGAATTGTTAAACAACATTGGGGTTCTTCATTTTGAGCGTGATGAACTAGAGTTGGCTCAGCAAACTTTCATGGAGGCATTAGGAAATGGCGTTTGGGTTGAATTCATCAATAAAAGCCCCAGTATCAATTCTGAAGTTTTTCCTATGTGTTTAAAGGATATGGAATTCTTCCATTGACTAGAAGAAGAAGGTGTTTCACTTGAGTTGTCATGGGATAAAGTGACAACACTATTTAAATTGAGTTGCTTTTTAAATATTATTTAAATATAATTTAAAATATGAATTTATCCATGAGAAATCCAATGAATAGGTGCTCCTGCATCATAGACAAAGATGCTGATGCAAGGTATGATGTTACTGACTTCCCTCTTAGCACCCTAGTCCACCAACTCATACATGAAACCATGGGACAAAAAAGAAAAAATGTTGGATTTAAAAGCTTTTTCGATTGGTTATTAAGAGTATGAACGAGGTCTGCATGTCAGATTCGAATGAAGCCCTAAGATTCATTCAAAGCCCCCACACCAATATCGACATGGAGGCTTCAAGTGAAGCCCCTTGGGACCTTCATTAAAATATTTGGCTTCATTTGAAGCCCCTAAAATTTAGCTTCCCCACTTTCCATCTGATTTCTTCATTATGAAAAGTGCGAACCATTATTGTGGCCCTACCCAGGAATAAAATTTTATCACCTAATTTTCCTTTTGTTGACTTCATGATCTTTCTATGAAGCAAATAAAATAATAAATAACATTTTCTATGTTTCAAACTTCTATGTTGACTAAAAAACATCTGCTGAAGTAACTTTATTTGACAAATTCCATTAAAAAAGTATAGCCTTTTTCAACCTAGACTTATATTAGACATTTTATAAGTTACACTAGATTAACATGTTTAAAAGTAACTACACATATCTAAATGTGTGCACTATATAAGTGTACGATAAAAATATATATGTATATTTCAATATATCTTGACATATGTTCATAATTACTTGTATGAAAAGGAATGTATTCAAATATTTCAAGCTCATCTTTGTCATTTGGCTCCCCAAAAATGTGCATACAAGTAACAAAATATTATAGAAAGTCAAGTATCCAAACTATTTGCTAAATTTTACAAGAGAACGATAGATCATTCATTGTTGAATATATAAAATATTTCATATACCACAGAATAACTATTTTATAAATGAAAACTTTCATACATGGGATGAAGCATTCTGGTTGTTTGAAAGTCTATTGGACATTGTGAGCTTGCATAAAAAATATCACAATAGTCCTTGAATGCTTGAATGTTCTTTTTTCACCTATAAGTAGTGGTGAATATAGAAATAATGAGACATTTTATTTAATCTAATAAATGGATTTGAAGCAAACAAAATTATTATAGCAACTCAATGCAAAGGAAAATCAATATATTTAATTTAAAATAGTCTAAATGTGTTCATACAAAAACTATAAATGATTATCCCTATTTAATTGATCTTTATATATTCCTAGTTTTTCAGCTAATGACCAGCCAAATGAAGCCCATAAAGACAACAAGACACAATTTATACCCAAATTAGCATTTTAGAATATTATGAGTGAACCACTTTTCTTTCTTTGTAGCCTATTTTATCTTGGAAATAGGATACCAAATCATGTTTTTATCCTTGATTTATAATCTTATCCTAGTTGATATTTTCTAACAAAAAATTCAATAATCTATTTAGATAACTTGTCTTTTATAGTGTTAACCATTCTCCAAAAAAACATTTTTTTTTTCTAAAAATATCTTCGAACTCAATGGAAAGCTCATGATTCAACTACCTCTTGTCTCCTATTGAGGTATTTTGGCAATGATATAATAAATAATTCATTCCATCCTACATTGGTAATACTTCTTATTTGGTGAATACATTATTTCATCAAAAAGACTCTTTGTGTGGTGAACCTTTGGTATTTTACCTATATAGTAGATAGATCAGAAGCAACAACATATTTAAATAAACTAAATATCTCTAGAAACATATATGTAT
This sequence comes from Cupressus sempervirens, assembly GCA_028749045.1. Classification (NCBI taxonomy): domain Eukaryota; kingdom Viridiplantae; phylum Streptophyta; class Pinopsida; order Cupressales; family Cupressaceae; genus Cupressus; species Cupressus sempervirens. The sequence goes on along the minus strand of CM053786.1, from coordinate 808,004,107 downwards.
ATATGTAATAATGTAAATCAAATCAATCTGGAATATTTTCAAGATATAAGTTAAATTCTATGGATCATTTAGAAGTCATATGTCACAAAAATCTTCAAGTGGGTTACAATTTCTTATTTTTGGAAAATAAATCAAATATTGAATAAATTTGAACCTAAGATTTATTTAAAATAATTTTAAGATATATATTCAATAAAAAATAAAAAAATAAAAGATAATAGAACTATATCATTGAACATAAGAGGAACAAAATTTCATCACTTGATTTTCCTTTTGTTGACTTCAAAATCTTTCTGTGAAACAAATAAAAAACAAATAACATTTTCTATGTTTCAAACTTCTATATTGACTACAAAACATCTTCTCAAATATCTTTATTTGGTGAATTCAATTTAAAAGATTAGAACCATTTTCAACATAAACTTATACTAGATTTTCAACAATTTTCAAACTTCTATTTTGACTACAAAAGATCTCTTGGAATATAGATCATCCATTGTTGAATATGTAAAATATTTCATATACCATACTATTTAATCTTGCCAGGCTGTTTGAACAGCTACATGACACTAAAAAAGCAAATCTTTTGTACAGGCTAATATTGTTCAAGTTTCTTGATTATGTGGATGCATATCTACGACTTGCAGCCATGGCCCAGGCTTGAAATGAGATCCAACTAAGCCTAGAATTTATTGGGGAGGCACTAAGGTGGATAAAACCTCAGTAAATGCAATTACCATGCTTAGCAACCTGGAACTAAAAACAGATGACTAGCTTAAAGAAAAAGAAATAATTAAAACTACACAAAATGTATCAGATGGTAAGGATGCTTATGCTAACATTTCTCTTGGAAACTAGAATTATTTTGCAGCTTCACGCAATGAGAAGAAGGATCCAGATGCGGAGGGAATACATCTTGATAAGGCTAGGGAACTGTATTGTAAAGTGTTGGCTCAGAGACTTGGAAATATCTATGCTACAAATGGGGCAGGCATTGTGCTAGCCGAAAGGGGTCATTTTGATATTGCAAAGGAAATTTTCACATAGGTTCAAGAAGCTACAGCAGGAAACATCTTTGTTCAGATGCTTGATGTGTGGGTAAATCTAGCACATGTTTACTTTGCACAAGGACAATTTGGGCTTGCAGTGAAAATGTATCAAAATTGTTTGAGGAAATTCTATTTTGGCACTAACACCCAAATTTTATTATGTTTAGCTCGATCACATTATGAAGTAGAACAATGGAAAGATTGTAAAATAAAATTATTAAGAGTAGTACATTTGGCACCTTCAAATTACATGTTACGCTTTGATGTTGGTGTTGCCATGCAGAAGTTTTCAACTTCAACACTTCAAAAGAAAAAACGTACTGCTGATGAGGTTTATCAAGCAGTGTCTAAATTAAAGAATGTGCTCCATGTGTTTAGCCAACTGTCAGTAGTGCCAAGCCCTCATACACATGGCAGGTTTCAAGGATTAATACAGGCCACCCACGTTGCAGCCCTATATGATTGCTTTCACAACCTGCCATCTCTGTGCATTTTTTCTATATGTATGCTAATTTGATTTAAGGAACTGTCAGGCTATGTAATTGTATGATTTGATCATGAGCAAAACTTTGTGGAATAATGAAATATGATACAAGAAACAAGGAATATGCACTATGTTTCAATGAATTTTTAAAAATTTCAAGGTTGATTTTGCAAGATGAGCATCATAGAACTTTACAAAATTATGAAGACAAGGCAGATTTTGTGTTGCTGAACAAGAAAGCATATTTCTAACTGAAGTATTGACATAAAAATTTTAGTAACTATCCTAGAAAGTAATATTGATGAAAGAGAGCATATTCTTAAAGTAGTGGCTTGGTAGAAATCCATTAAAAAATACAATACAGCCTGAATATGTCAGTATACGGCAGAGAGTTTTACATGGCATTCCTAGGATAAATAGAGTAGTAGTCAAGCCCTATTCAAGAATGAAAAAGCTTGTTATTTTCCAAGGAGAGGACTTCTATCAAGACGAATCATTAAATGTGGAGTGCACTTTGTAACAGACACAAAAGATTGCATGAAAGTTGTGAAACGGGTACAAAAGATGCTCACTTTTTCCTTGTAGAGTAACAAGTAGTTGGTGTTGTTGTTTCTATCAGTGTGAATTATGCAAAGTAGCCAATTGCATTTGATAAGAAACTCAGTGTCAATTCAAATGACATCCATTTCAAAGGAAAAAGACCTAATAAAGATAAGGCTCTTCAAGCCCTAAGGAGATCAAAAGCATTCAAAATTCTAGAACCCTACACAATCGAGAGAAGACAGAGTGTGTAGAGTTTCCCCTAATAGTTGAGATCATGAACATAATCCAAATAGGCAGTTCATGGAAAGTCACATAGTATGAGTGAAGAATCTAATGAGATGATACATTGCATATCATAAAAAGTGGAAAAAAAAAACCCCAAAAAAAACTTTAAAATACCATGTGATCGGAGCATGAAGGAGGTGGCAAGAACAAGAGCTAAAACAAAAGGGTGATGACATTCAAGAAAGCACAAATGGAAGTCTACAATCATAGCAATAAGTTGCAAAAAAGTTTTATTACAATGTTCTACAATCAAATGCACCCATCAATGATCTTTAGCAGACGTGCCCTTGTGCCCTTTTCGATGGAGATCGAACTTTTTTTCTTCCCTTGTGCCAATGTTGATGGAGACCAGACTTTTTTGCTTCCCTCGTGCCAATGTTGATGGAGACTAGACTCGCAGCTTCCCTCGCACCAATGTTGATGGAGACTGGACTCGCAGCTTCGCCAAATGAAATGTGAATTACATTTTTGCCCTTTTTTTTGTTTTATGCTACCGTGTGTGTCACAATTCTGACAAAATTAATTTGTCGCAATTGTGACCAACATGGGCATGTTATTAAAAAAAACAAAAAAATTCTTTATAATGTGAGCAACCAATCCATTTAAAAAACTTGGTCGCAATTTTTGCTCACGATTTAGGGTGAAATGCACTAGTGTGGTATGGTAACAACTTCTAATCCTCTGTATGGTATTCATCTATAGCTTGTTTAATGACCAATTGTGAGTCTCCAAAAACAAGAAGGCTTTTGATATTCCATTTGATAACTTGACCCAACCCTGTGACTAATCCTTTATACTTAGCTATATTTTTTGTGCAAGGGAATGATATCTTATAAGACTTAGGAATGAGATTTCCTTGTGGTGTAACAAACAAAACTCCTACCCCTGATCCCTTTTGTGTGAATGAACCATCAAAAAATAGTTTCCATAGTGTAGTGGGAGTAACAGTCATAATGGTGTCATCTAGAAAATCTACTACTATGGGATGGTCTCTTGGAAGAGGAGCTTCATAAAGTTGATTTGTGATTACTTGTCCCTTAATGGCTTTGCATTCTTTATAAACAATGTCAAACTCACTCAAAATCAAGACCCATTTTGTACCTCGACTAGTGAGGGAGGCTTTTGATAGCAAATATTTGAGTGGATCTATCTTGGCAATGAGATGTGTAGTATGATTAAGCATGTAATGGCGTAGCTTCTATGTGCAAAAGACTACTGCCAAACAAGCTCTCTCAATAGCAGTGTAGTTTAACTCATAACCAACTAATGTTTGACTAAGATAGTATATAGGTTGCTCATTACCATTGTCATCTAATTGTGCCAAAAGAGAACCTAAGGGAACTGAAGTGGCTAAAATGTATAAGATCAATGGTCATCCTACAATTGGAGGGACTAGAACTAGAGGATTAGCCAAGTATGCCTTAATTTTTTCAAATTCTTTCTAACATAGACAATCCCACTAAAACTTAGTGTCCTTGCGAAGAAATTTTTGAAGTGGATGAACCTTATCTGCTAACTGGGCCACAAATCATCTGATGGACTGTAACTTTCCTTGAAAACTACAGAGTTGTTTCAATGTGGTAGGTGAAGGCATTTCCATGATGGCTTTTACTTTAGTAGGATCTACCTCAATACCTCTTCTTGACACAATGTAGCCTAACAACTTGCTAGATTTGACCCCAAAAACACATTTCTTAGGATTTAGGCACACTTTATATTTCTCCAATCTCTCAAAAATGGTGGTGAGTACATCAATGTGGGACTCACATGTCTTTAATTTTCCTAGGATGTCATCAACATAGTCCTCCATTATGACATGTAGCAGATCATGGAATATGGTAGTCATTATGCATTGATAAGCATCGCTAGCATTTTTCAAGCCAAAAGGCATGACTTGATAATAAAAGGTTCCCCATGCATTGGTAAATGTCATTTTATGTTGATCTTTGTTTGCAATTTTGATTTGGTTATAACTGGAGAAACCATCCATCAAAGACAACATCTCATGTCTAGCAATCAAATCCACTATGATGTCTATGTTAGGAAGTGGATAATCATCCTTAGGACATGTGATATTTAAATCTTGAAAATCTAAACAAACACAGATGCCCCCAGATACTTGCCCTATAGGAACAATGTTGGAGACCCACTCAAGATAATCAATAGGGCAGATGAACTTTGCCTCTAACATTTTCTGCAACTCTACTTTGACTAAAAGTGCTACCTTAGGATGCATCTTGCGCAACTTTTATTTCACTAGTTTAATCTTGGGATCTACTGTCAAGTGATGCACAAACAAATCTGTATCTAAACTAGGCATATCACTATATCTCCATGCAAAATTGATTTTACCTTTTCTCAAGAATTCAGTCATTTCTTTTTGCTCTTCAGGACTTAGGGTAGCTGCAATGTAGGTGGTTTGTGGATTATCCTCTATACCCAAGTTAACTAGAATTGTGTCCTCATTCAAAATAGATGACTTTTCTGGTGGTAAAGATATGAATGGCAAGTCAATCTCTCCCTCTTTTGGTGCCTCTAAGAGGTTTTCACTAGAAGATACATCCTTTATTTTATCTTTTTCTTCATCCAAAAGTGCCCTAGAAGAGTTTTCACTAGAGGATGTTTCTTTTATTTTTCCATTTTTATTTTATTTTTCACTTTTGTGACTAAGAGAGTTGACTTGGTGACCAAAGTAGGCTTCCTCATTGTATTAGATCTCATGTTCATAATCTTGGAGATTCTTAAGGCCAAAGAGTGCCATCACTACCTCATTAGACTTATAGATATTGAGAGCTGGTGGTGTGTCTTGAAGGTCCTAGTCTATCATGTCAGGGTTGGTGAGAGGTAGGTCAGTGGATGAAAGGTTAGCTATGGTAATGGAATAGACATAGGTGTCTAGGTCATCTTCAATGTACTGGAAGGGTATTTCAAAGAATTCCTCCTTGTCAGTCTCAGAATCAGATTTGATCATACAATAGTTATCAGCAAAGGATACCTTAGGTTTAATGGAGCCCAAACTACATCACACCAAACATGCCAAAATGTATGCTAGAAAAATAGACCTGTTGGAAGCAAGGGTTAACAAAAAAACATTAGTTAATATGCATGCATTAAAGATTCAACAATGAAATAAAAGCTAACAAACATTTGCTTGAGTTTTGCAACTCAAAGCAACCAACAACTCAAGTCCTCAAGCAACCTCAAATAGCTCAACAAATGAATTCATAAGAGGCCTTGTTGGTGTGTTGGATTGAAGGGATGTTTGGTGTGCTCTCCTCAAAAAAACTATGTTTGAATCTCTTGATGTGAAGGTGCAAGTGTGATTGATGAAACTATGACACTAAGCTATATGAGATGAAAAACACCTCAAACAATGGCTATAGAGGAAGCCATGTTTGAAAGCATTCAAGGATGTGGAGATGGAATGCAATAAAGAAACTAAGCTAATGTGCAAGCTAGACTATTATGCAAGAGAAATGAAGATCTAAATGCATGAGTACGCTAAATCTAACAATGCAAATGTAATCTAAAGTCAGCTATCAAGGGTTAATATGCAACATGAAATCACTATAAAAACTCAAACTAGCATGATAACACTACGAAAGCTCAAAACTCAAAGTAACATGATAATAATGCATGTGGAAGAGATGAAAATGTTTGAGACAAGGGTCCTATTTATAGGTTTGAGAGAGACCCTGGGTGAGGTGGCATCTATGTGGCATCCACATAGTGCCACAAGGAGACACATAAGCAAGCCATGCAAGTGGTCAAAATTTCAAAGTTTTCTCACACATGTGTGAGAAAACTTGAGGAGAGTAGTGGGGGACAAAGTTGTAAGAGGTGTGGAAGGCATGAGGGGTGTGGAAAGTGTGAGTGGTCCTCACACATGTGTGAGCACACACTTAGGCTAAGAAGGGGGTTTAACAAGGTGATTAAGGTAATTAAGTGGGATTAAAATGGTGGATAGGTTTAGGAGGATGAAAGTGATGGTTGTAGGCTAGGCTTAAGATTAAATTAAATAAGATTTAATTTAATCATAGGTTTAGAGAAATTAATGAGATGGGGGGATTTAAATAAATAAAATTTATTTAAAAAAGGGATACATGGAGGATTATGTATTAAATGAATTTAACACATTAAGGTTGGAAGTATCTAAATTAAATTTAAATACTTTAGGAAAGTGAACCTACCTAATTAAATAAATTTAATTAAATAGGTAGAAGAATATGACTAACATAATTAATTAATTAATAATTAATTATAATGTCAAGGGCAATATTAAATAAATTAATATAGTCTTTTGGGACGATTTTAAATGTCTATAGTGGTGAATCTTTGAGTTTTTTTTTTAATAAAATAAATTATTGAGCAATTCTAAATATTTTAGAACTAAATTTAATAAAAATGTGACAATTTAGGTTGCACTAAATCTTAAATTATTAGCCAAATTACTAGCAAAAAATTTCTAAAATTAGCCAATTTACGAATATTAGCCACTAAAAATTACCTTGACCTCCAGTGGCTTCGTAAGAGAAGTTGAGGCTAGCAGCCCACAACAACATCCCTAAGTGCACACACTTCACTAGCAAGACTGGGGCTAGTGTCATCCAATGTAGTTTACAAAGCCTCTTTTAGATAAGCGTTATTAGAATGAAGAAGAGGAAGTTAATAAGGCTTTCGAGTCTTTTTCTCTACAAAGCTTCTTTATTATAATGAGTTGGAATCTTTGGCGAAAGGAGTGTTCTCACTTGGGTTATTCTTAGAGGTTGGATCGCTCTAGTAAGTCCTCTAAGGGTTGACTAAGACTGGTGGTTTAGATCTAAGGGTCCAAGTTTATGATTTCCGTCAAGGGGAAAGAGCATACTCCTCTACCTCATCACCTTGCCCAAAAACATAAGACATATTTATCATTGAGTTAGCTTAATTGATCCCAATTCTTCCTTTCTCAAGATTTTGACTTCTTAAAAGGAAATCATCATCCCTTCATAGAAAAAACTCATATAGAAGAACCACTAACTTGCTTGCCTCCATCGAGTGTCATCTTTCAAAGGCATCTAGGTTTCTGATTTACTCTTGGGCATCACTTCCAAGTAGTAAAGAGCATACTCCCCTATTCCTTTGTCTTGCACCCTAAAAAGTTCACAAGCCCTATTTATACTATGTGTAAGAAACTAGTAAAAGAAAACATGACATTTAAGTGGGTTGAAAAGATCTCTTTGAAATGTGTATCTTTGACAAACATCCTACATTCAAACTATCAATAATGTTTCAAGTGTTTGTAATAAGGTGTCTTCGACAAATGTCCTACAAACCACTATTAAGCTGTTTAAAATCGATAATCAGAAATTAAATTCTTGAGAAACAACTTGTTAGTTAAAACATGATGATAAAACTAAATTATAAAAATTGCATTTGCATTTTTTGATGCAAAATTTCACACAAAATCCTGTAGAAGTCCGCACAAGGAAATGGTGTGTACCGCACTAGAAATTGTGCAATTACACACTTTTTTGCATGAGAAAGTACTATGAAAGAGGTCAAATCTTAGTTTCTTCATGCAAAAAAGATATTTCTTGCATGAGAATTTGGTAAATTATGCGAACGATAGTGACAAAATAATTAAAAATATAGAAAAATAGAATAAATGAGGCCAAAAATTTGATTTCTTGACCCCACGGTGGGCATCAGATGTGTATGCATTAATTATGGCCTATTAAGCAACCACACTTCAACATGATCCTTACATGTGAAACCATCCCAAAATGAATATTGAATAGTTCATCCAAAATGATTTGGAAAATTGACCCATTGTCTCCTAACTAGATGGATTATGCTATTTGTCTCAAAACGAGAAGCTAGCAACCAAATTTCTAGTATGAAGAATTTTTGCTTAAGCTATATGAGAATGAAATATTAAATCTATATGAAATATAGATTAAGATAATAAATAAAAGAGCATATTAATCTAAATGAATGCATATTAACACTAATATGAGATTATAATTCAAGAAATTAAGCTATGGATGTATGAGCAAGTGAGTAGATATTTCAGCATAAATTTGATGCCAAATCGATTCAACCTCTGTAGTGAGGAGTTAAAGGCTCCTTAAGTAGAATCCTAAGGTCAATCGATGGTCAAGAGCAATTAGAATGAATGGTTGAGATTGAAGATGTGATTTAGTCATAATACAAAATTTCTTTTGCAGGTGAAGTTAACTATTTCAGATCAAAATGTAATGAAGAGTTAACTGAGTTTTACTTGAGTGTGAGAACAAGTTAATTAAGTTGATTCCATTCCAAGTTGTAGACTACTCAGAATTCCCATTTATGAATTGAAGAGAAGATTTTGGAGAAGATATTCAATTTAATAAAATAGGATATGACCTCATAAATGCATAACTTTAATTAATTGAATAATTAAGCTCAATAATTAAAATAAGGACATTATCTTATTAAATCAAATACACATTTAATTCCTTTGTACATTAGGTAAAGAAGTAATTTTAATTTAATTAAAGTATGAACACTTATAATTTAATTAAAGTATGAACACTTATAATTAAATTAAACTTAATCAATAGGTTTAATGTAGCTAATTTGAGTTGATACTTAGGAATTAAATAAAAAGCATAATTAATGTAGGTTAGGGTTCTCTGCATCTAACACTTAGGTCAAATAGTGAGTATTGGAATTAGAATTGCCAAGTAAAATAGGACTTAGGATTGATCAAATAGACTAGAATTGGTTAACATGGCAATGTGGTAATTTTATGGTATTACACTATGCAGTACATGCAACTAATTAGTGAAAGGAATAGATTAAGTGGAAAAATCAATGAATCACAACTATTGATTCATACATAACCCTAAGTCACCTAGGCCTTCTTAACAAAGGAAAACCCTAAAACGTTATACATGTAGAGAGAAGTTTTCATGCACAGACATAGCATTCATGGTGGCTAAGGAGTTGTGAATTGAGACATACATTGAAGAATTAGTTATAGGAGAATAAAGGAAATAAGTTAGATGACAAAAGTGACACATCTAATTAGAGAGGACCAAGGATACATGCAAAGAGGTGATCTGTTATCTAGTAGCAGAGTGCTAACTGTGGGATCGTTATTGAGACATTCTAATAGGCAAATCAGTTAAACCTCTTAATAGAGCAGTCCTAATAGGCTATTATAAATCCTTTAATAAGGTTAATACTTTACTATAAGTTAAAGTCCTTTAATTAGGCACACTTCTAAGAGGTTGTTGAAATTCTTTAATAGGGTAAGATCTAACAATCTTGTAAGCCTTTAACAGGGCAGACCTTACATAAAGTAAATCATAGTTTATGATCAAACATTGTAACCTTAATTAGATACACTTGACAACAGTGGTAGTGAAGATTTGTGGGTGTCATCCCTACCCTAGTCTTACCTTCTCATTAGAGGCTTTCTATGTAACCAAATATCTTGTGTCATATTTGTGTTCAATGTCATTTGATTTCATGCTATATATGAATATGTTTAGCTAGCTATTTCAGCTTAGATGAAAATTGTGAGATGGATGTGTGGTGAATGTTTCCTTGTTGCATTTCCAACAATTGGTATCAGAGCCTTGTTCTCTAGAAAGGAAAGCTTTGCAGCTTTGAGGAAAGATCTTGAAGATGGAAGTATACAAGATGGAAGACACTATTGAATTGTTTGTAGATGGAAACATAAGTGAATTTGATGTAGTAGTTGCAGATCTAATGGAAAAGAATGGTTCCTTAATTGAAGAGGTCATAAATCTTAAGATAGAACAAGAAGTCCAATCAGTACAACTATGTGAGGTGACTAAGTAGAAAAATAAAGTTGAAGAAGACAAAGTCATGATTGAAGATGAGAAAAGCATACTAACCAATAGACTAGAAGAGAAGACATCAGAGGTGAATAGGATTGCTCACATGGAACTAGAAATAATAAATCAAGTGGTAATTGCAAATAATGAATTAAATTGAAAAGATATTGAGATAACAACTTTGAAGTTGTAGAATGTACAACTGAGAAATGATCTGAAAAGAAAAAATTGCTAAAAGTTTCAACAGACCTAGTGAAGCCATCAAGTATATTGAGCAATTGATGAGATATCCTAGATCCAATAGTGATACTACTAGATTGGGCTACATCAACACTAAAGAAGGAGAATCATCTAAAAGTGATGAACAAAGAAGAAACAAAGGTAAGTACTACAATCTACTTGTCATAATTGTGGAAAGATAGGTCATACAACAAATGTTTGCACGATTAACAATGCAAATCAGAACACTAAGAAGAAATTCATGGGTAACTATCATAAGTGCAACAATCAAGGACATTAAGCACATGAATTCAAGACCAAGATGTCAAGCACAAAAAGATTTGAAGGTTATTGCTACAACTGTAAGAAATATGAAAATAGAACATATGAGTGCAGATCCAAGCCTAACTGGTCATCAAACAAGTAATCCAAGGTAAACCATACTGAAAAATCCTACAATTGGGATTACAATAAAAGTTATAGTTGTCATTATTGTTGAGAGTATGGAAATTTTTTAGAAAATTGCATTAGAACACATTTTAGAAGTGACTATAGTAGATGGTTGAGTCAAACTACATGTTTTAGTTGTTTGAAGACTGGTCACATTAGCAAAAATTGTCCAACAAGGTCAAAAGAACCTAATAGTGAGTTCAATAAAGGAAAAGTAAAGGTTGATGTTGAAGACTTCAAACTGTGGATGAAAAAGACATGGAAGAAAAAAGGAAGATTGCAGAACATCAAGTTCAGATGGGATCACTTCATCCAATGGATCAGGTGATCATACCAACCCCAACTAGGAAATCAAGAGGTATGTGTGGGATAGATATTTCAAAGTTCAATTATACCTCAATTCCAAGGATTCAATTCTAAAAAGATCATATATGCATGAAGTAAGATGCAAAGTATTGGTTAGAACATAAAATAACTCTATAAGTTTTCATGTTACTGTCGACCATGAAAAATTTCATTGTTGATGTCAAGTAAAAGTTTAGTTGTTGCTGAGGTATTGAAGGTGATAGTGTTGTCCAAACTTGTTGTGGTTACCAAGCTTGGTAGGAATTACATGGAAACTGAGTCAAAATTGCTATTGGAGTTGAGCTTATAGTTGTGTAAGCATTGAGCATTTATTACAAAATTTTAAGGGCTATATGATCATTTTTTGACTCATTTGCAATCATTCAAGACTAAAGAGAGCATAAAGAGCATAAGGAAAATTGGAGAAATAAATTCAAGCAATTTCATACTGAATTCAATTGCTACTCAATACCAAACATAAGATTTTTCAAGGTATTTATCATGTGTGAAGCTACACTATTTGAATTTATGCAAAACCTAGATAGTTCTCATGGTTTCTAGCTCTTCTAGTGTTGTGATTAAGGAAGGAAAGGAAGTTTTAAATATTCAATTAATTAGTAATGAGATTAAACAACCACATTTTTGGGCAATTCCTAATATTGCATACAAAGGAGATCTATCTGGTGTGTTATCTATGAAACCACCACGAGTTATAATGATACAAGATGTAAGGTGTTGCTACACTTGTAAGGTAGGAAGTATAAGAGACATGGGAATCAGAGACATGTATGGAAAATTGTGTGAAAGTGGAGTGCAGAAAGAGGAAAACAAAATTGTAGAGAGAAAAGGGTTAACCCATGCCCTAAATTTTCCTAATGTATTCAAGACAGATTGGATTAAGATAGTTCTCAGCAGAATACGTGACAACTCTATATGGTTAGAAGATGACCCTATCAAAAGTACAAAGAGAATTATTCAAATGGTAATAGGATATCCTACCCTAGACATAATAAAGACTATAAGGAGTGATACAAAAGAAGCAATTGAAAAGAATATAGGGGCAATGTGGAACAAGAGAGGGATGACCATAGATAAAATCACTAATCGACTAATTGTATTTGCAATTAGAGTCATTGCACATAAGTTATTTCAATCTAGCAGATTGAATAGTCTACCATGTAGAGCTATGGATTTAGGCTATAAAATGGTAAAGAAGGACCACTCTTATGACCTTGACAAGTTACAACTCCAACAGTTATCAAAAAAATTGGGAGCCATAAGAAAGACAAAAAGTGCACAATACAAATCTGGTTCAATACTTGTTTGAATATTTTTCTATGTGCAAAAAACTTTTCCTTTATTTGGTAAATTTGCTTCAAAGATCAACAGGTCTATTATAGTACATATTGGAGAATACATAGATCAACTCACTAATACATTTGGCATCAATTCGCGATGGCTAAGTGTCACCATTGTGATGGCAATGTGTCGCCATTGCGACGGTAATGTGTCGCCACTATGACGGCAGTAGAAATCATTGTTTTTTAGTCACAAATTACAACGTCTATCCTTAGACGTCACAATTTTGACGCCTATTCGTCGCAATCTCACCATTCTAAACCTGCATGGCTCCCATTGCAATGCATGCAGATCCCGTCACAATTTCAACGTCTTCCCCATGCATTGCAATGGGGTGGCATCGGCATCTACCCACGGGATTTCTGAGGCAAGAGCCTTTCCAGTTCTTCCTTGGGCGTCACACTTGTGACGATCTTGGAAAATTGCGATGGGGACGCGATGGTGCTAGCAGCGTGATAGCACTAGTGTTGATGTCGCTGGCCATCGCAATCTTTCCAAATGTGTCACAATTGTGACACATAGTCAGGAATTGTGATGGCATCGCTAAGCATGTGATGCACATTTCGTCACAATGCATGGACGAACATCGCAATTGCGACGTCTACGGTTAGCAATATGGCAGGGCCACTGTGGCAGCAATGCCAACTTCTGTCGCCGCCACAGCAGCCCCACAACAAGCATGATGCATCATGGGGCATATGAATTCATATGCCCCCCAGGTAATAGAAAACATGCATTCTTTCCAAACAACAGCAATCTCTTTTAGTGTTGTAGGTGTAAACAAGATATCCCAACAGGTAGAAAATTTGTCAAATGTCAATTTCATTTCAGAAAGTCTAGAAAAGAACATAGGTTCTGGCCAGTCATGCAGTAAATCCAGATCATCAGTAGATCATGGTGCATCATGCTTGCAACGAGGCCGCTCGCGTTGCCGCCACAGTGGCCCTGCCACAAGCATGATGCATCATGATCTGCTGATGATCTAGATTTACTGCATGACTGGCCAGAACTTGTGTTCTTTTCTAGACTTTTTGAAATGAAATTAACATTTGACAAATTTTCTACCTATTGGGATATCTTGTTTACACCTGCAACACTAAAAGAGATTGATGTTGTTTGGAAAGAATGCATGTTTTCTGTCACATACGGTGAAAAGGATATTGTGAATTCGTAATGAATTATAAGATTAAAATTACACTTTCAAAACTAAATACAGTGTTCTTATCAAAAGATTGTAGAAAAGGATACCAATAATAAAACTATAAAAATACATCAAACAGTGGGAGAGAAAGAATCTAAATGTTTATTCTCAAAAGGTACATGTTGAGATAAATCACCATATTCCTCAAAGAGATAGGAGATGGTGTACTTTCTCTCTTGGATGCATAGATAATGAAACACTTTATTGGTTGATGTCTTGAGATAAGGGGGGTGCATCACTATATGTAGAAAAACTTAGAGAAAAGTACCTAGTTAGGTTTATGTATTAGTATAGTTTTAGATGTACTACTTGTTGAGCAGTTTTCACAACATCACCCCATTGCAAATAGTGACCCCCCCTCCTCTTTTTCTGATGAGCATGGCTAGTTGAGTAGGTTGGCAGAAATCTAGGGTGCAAAAGGCTGTGTTTGGATAGATTATGAAAATTGAGAAAATTTGGCTAACTCTAAAAGGGGGAGTAAAGATAGAAATTGAGCTAAGGAAATGTAAAATTCACTGAAGTAGTAAATGGAGCTGAGATTCCTCTTTGTTCCTAGCAAATGGAAATGAGACTCCAATTCATTCCTAGCAAATGGAGATGAAACTAGTCTTCATTCCTAGCAAATGAGATTCCTCTTCATTCCTTGAAAATAGAAATGAGACTCTTCTTTATTCCTAGCAAATGAAGCTAAGAATCTTGTTCATTCCTAGAAAATGGTGATGTGAAGGGAGAAGCGGATAAGGCCCGAGATTGATCCTATGGGCCCAAAATTCAATCCCACATGGCTCAAAACTCTTAGTATTAGTAATAATGCCCTACAGCTGAGAATGTAAACTTAGGCTTGTGAGCAACATCTAATGCATATAGACAGCCCTTGGGGGTAAAATGTGGGGGCCGGGTCTAATAACACCAAGCCACAATTCCATAAGAATGGGGCTTAAAATTAGGCACTATGGTTGGTGAATGGGCTTGAGAAGGCCTAAAACTTAATAATCAAGGCTTGGCAATGAAATGTTGTGACCTTAAAAGCCTGCTTAAGCCAATATTCAAGTTGAATAAGCTCCAAATGGCCTTGAACTTTTCAATCTGAAAGTAATTACAACTCTGATCTGCCCTTTACTACAGAAGGCCAGATCTAAATCTGATAACAGTGGATTTTAAATTTGCATCTTGTGCAAAGTGTAGCCCTATATGAAGTATGGGGGGGAATCTAAGGCCTTACTATAAGAACAAATAATTGAATGTATGCTAGATCTGGGCCCAATTTCAAGGTGGATCAAGCCCTAAGACAGTGGGGTTATACTTGAAATGAATTGAAACTTGCCCCTATTTGAGGTGTGTGGATGTAAGGCTTTTAATTAAGACCCATGTATAAGATGTGTGGCCTAATATAGGCCCAAATTATGATTAGATCAGAGAGTTCAATCAACTAAGCTCTATCCTAGATAAAATGTATGGGCTGAGAGCATCAAAATGTGTTTGTAATTTGAAATGGGGTCTACCCTATGGCTAACTTAGGGTGAATTAAGCCTAGATCTATGCTCAAAGACCAATGAAATGAACCCTTATGCCCAGAATGTAACATCAGTTGGCTAAATTAGGCCCTAAAGATGTAGCATCTGGCCTTAAGGATTTAAATTTAAGTCGCTTAGGCCCTAGTTCAATCCAAATAGCTGGATCTTGGGCATTAAACTCGAGTAGGGGTATGGAGGATTAATTGAATTAAATACATGCAGATCTGGGCCCAAAAGTCAATGGCAACCCTTGCTATCATTGTCTTACCTTAACCTTTGTGAATCGAGGCATTAAATTTAATATCTTTTATCAGGTTCTACCCGATGCACAATCTTGAATTTCAGATTTCAAAGGGAAATGAATTAAATGCCATGTCTCTCACCCTCAGAACTTGAGGCAATCTTCATTTAATGAAGATTTGCAAGCATTTAAGATTAATTTGCATTGATAATTGCCCCATATACCAAGACATTTTCTATGAAGGCAGGGCAGCAGGGCTCTATTTTGAAGATCTCTTGATTGCAATTACAAGACAAGGGCAGAAATTTCAAACTTTCAGAGGCAAATTTGAATAAAGTTGTTTCATTTTACTTAGACTTTTGAGAGTAGCAGAGGTTTGATCCATCATTATGACCTACATTTGCAAATTAAGACTATTCTGGTGCCTATATCAATCATGATAATCCATCCTCAAGCTGGTACTATCAAGAAGATTATATCCCGAATCAATTAAAATTAAATAGGCTTTGACTTCAGACTAACACCATTGTCAAATTCTGATTTTAGATTACAGTGAGGCCTTCACCAGTAAATTAAATCTGATTGCAGGTCTGATATCAACCTTTTCTGAAGACCTTAGTTTCAAATTAGAGGGGCCACTTCTTAACAATCTAAATTTGATCACAGGCATTAGACTCAAGGAGATAGCTTGATCCCAGCCTGTCATCGTAGTTTTAGCTCCACTCATTGAGGTTTATTTTAATCGTCAGAGTTGTAAATCAGGCCATATTTTCAAACCTAATCGCATCATTTGGCTAAATGTAGTTAACAAACTAGACTAAAAACTAAGCTGAGAAAAAACAAAAAGGAAAAGACTAAGCTAAGACACAACAAAACCCAACCTGGAAAACAATCATAACTGATAAAGCTTCAAATCATGTCCATTGTAAGAAAGGTATTTCGGTTCCATCCAAATACCTTAGTCTGAAATAATTAGCTCCAAGCACTTTGCAAATTAAACATGTCTTCACAACTGTAGCAAATGTATACCCGATTATCATCTAAAGCATGTTAGATGCCTAGGGATGAACGAATAAAGCAGAAATAATGACCAGAATGTGTGCTCCAGCCATCATGAACAAAAACACCATAAAGAGTGTTCTTAAAATTTCCCTCCTATGATTGATCAATAGACAAAGAAACTAGAATATCATTCAAATGTGCAATATTTATTAAAAAACCAGTAGATATTACAAAAACTATATTATTAGATTCCACTGAAAATGTGATCCACTGGAAAATAATATTGTAAGGGCTACTTACATGTGAACTGCTAAAAAATGGTTTGAGATCCAACGTACAACCAAAGTCTACTTTTTTGTCAATTTTTCCTCCAGATCCAACTACACTGAAGCGCTTGAGATGAATTGCAAGAACATGTGGTGCTTTATCAATTTTGAGTTGTTCTAGAGCCTTCACTTTTACTTTGCATCGTTCACATTGATCTCTCTTCACACCCCCATCTAACTGCTCCACTACCGTGTAATGGGATAATGCTTTCAACAATAGATCATTTCAAATCTCAATACAACCTCAACGATGAACACAATTCAAGAACAAAAATTATTTATTGACCAAAAGAATACCTTAGAGCTTCTCTTAGATTGAGATTCCTGTGTAGATTTACTATTATTTGAACCAGACATTGATGTCCAGGCATGGTTCAGCATAACTTGAGTTTCTAAGCCTAACTTTCTAACCTCTGAAAATGGAAGTTCAAATGTCGATCCCAAAAAATTAGTTGAATAATTGACCTGCAATAAAAGAAAGTGAGCAAAATTCATATACATATTCTATTAAACATTTGAAGACATGAGATTTCTACATTCCATCAAGTGAAAATTGAAAGAGCTTCTAGCAGTAACTGTGTAGACATTTTTCAATCTAACTAAATCAAATTAAAACAAAAATTATGTTAAAACACCATACAATTAGAAGTTACAAACTACACAACATTTTTGTAGTAATAGAATCTCGACAAAAATGTAAACCATATCTAATACAATGCAATTACATACCTGGGTCTTCCCAAACAACTAAGTGGTTGGTCATGACTAAAAATCTGAAGTACAGGATCAAACATTGTTGGATAGAAAGGCTTCCCAGCTTCAAGCCATCCAATCTCATGTTCCAATCTGTGAAATTTTAAAAGGTTATTGTTTCAAGTGGTTCATTTACAAATCTTGTTTCATTTGAGATGGTTAACAAATTGAATCTACCAAGAATAGCACATGTTAGGCCTTACAAAGCACAAGGATTGGATGTTGGATGTTGTGTTGATGTGAAGGAGCAAGCTTATGTTCCCTTCACCATTGGATCATATAATGATGTTGTGTTGTGTGACATTGTACCTTTGAGTGGTTGTCATATAATTTTAGGATGGGCTTGGTAGGTTGAGAAGAGATCCCTACATGATGTCAGAAAGAACACCTACACTTTCACAAATAATGGAGAGAAGATGGTATTAACACCATTAGAGGAGCACAAGAAAACTTTGAAGGTGTCAGCGAGCATTGGCATCTTTGAGAGGGAAAGGTTCCTAAGAAAAGAGGAACATGGTGAAGCAATGGAAGATGTTTTGATAAAAAAGGATGATGCTTTGAAGCAAATAGCTAATGAGAATGAGGTTGAGGAAAAGAACCTAGAAAAGGATGATATGAAGACAAGTTGTCCATTTGAAGGACAAATAACAAATTAAGAGCAAGGAGAACCTAACACCAAAAAGGTTCAAAAGGTTGTAGTAGAGGTAAAGAGAAAGGATGTTGAAGAAGACAGAAAAAGAATTTTGTTGCAGGCATATGAGAATATGATGGAGATTCCTAGTGTGGGGAAGATAGCAATAATTGATAAGAGTTATGTTCTAGAAGGAGCTTGTTATTGCTTCTTGTTTCTACCTATTGTTAGTATCTTATTGAGCTTCACTTTGTTTCGAGAATAGTTTAATATTCTCTACTAAACAGGGCCAACCATGTGAAGATAGAAGCTCATTTGGCCGCACCCCCCTCCTCCTAACATCACTCTACATTTCCTGTTAACATCTAACATTCATTCATTCTTTCAACCATTAATAAAATGTAACATTCAATCAATATCACACGATAACATTCAATCAATATCACATGATAACATTCATTAACACATTAGATTCGTTAACCTACAACATTCATCAATATTTTGCATTAACACATAATTCATGAACATTCATTAGCACATAATTAAATTCATTGAGACATAAAATTCATTCATTATCAATTAAGGTATGTAGATGACAATCACTTCTTTTTTTTCTTTCTATTTCTTTTTTCTATGTAAGCTCTAAGAGGAGCATCAATGTCATCATCAATTCCCCCCTCATCAGTTGTTCTGTTCTCTGTTCTTGATGATCTCAAATTCCTATGCTGTTGCAAAGGGGGGTCCTCTGCAATAACAAATAAAAGAGTTAAATTAAAAATAATTTATTATAATTGTTACAAGTATTTAATTATTTTAAATAACATAATTGTGGCACTCTTTACCTGATCTTACCACATCATTTTGTCTGGACTCAACGTCAACACGGTCATGAACATCGACCCCTCGATCCTCTATAGCTGCTATACAAAATGTTACTTTAATCCAAACACCAATTGCAATTACATATAAAAAATTTAATAGCAAATGTATACCTCCACCACTGGGATGCACATCACGTGAACCTTCGGCATCCATAGATTGTGTAGAAGGATTGTCAGGCTGCATTCCAACATCCTACGCATTGTTATCATTGCTTGCTTAAAACAAATATACTCACTTTATATTGGAACTTAACATCAAATAGACTAATTGGTAAAGTATTCAATTTGAAATAAATTTCATTTAGCTTATTTACATGTGGCTCAAATGCATCATTATTAGAACCTTCCACACTGATTTCAGCTCGTAGCCATTCAGCCACGGCTCTATAGCCTTGTTGGAAGCCAATTCTCTTATCCTCTTCTATGAGGCATCTCTTGAACTCTGAGCCCTACATTTTTGCGTGGTATGGTGAATTTTACTTGCATTTTTTCATCAACCAATGGAGGGTAATTAAAATATCAACAGCAAATCATCTATATCCATCACAATATAATAGGAGAAAAATCGAGCAGTTTTGATGGAGCAATCTACTATATAAATGTTACGTGTTTGTATGCTTTGCTTGTACCAACATATTTTCTCCAAATTCTTAAGTTGGGTAAGAGTTCTTCAGCTCTTTGGAAATAAAAATGGCTGCAAGTTTTGTTGCATTCCCTCATTCTTTCAATCACTGCCTTTATTCTCAACTATTGGAGGAAAATTCAATCTCAACCATGGCCTCCATTTGTGAGATTTCTTCATATGAGGATTTTGTGAACGAAGAGAAAAGTAAAATATTAGTGATTGGAGCCACTGGTTATATTGGTCGCTTTGTTGCTCTTGCAGCTGTAAATAATGTCATATTAGTAAATGAAGGAATCTTCACTAATCTAGATTGCAGAGTCTGACTTCAATTGTTGAATTGTTTATATTGAATATGAAAATCCACTACTGTTATTATATTCTATTGACCTATTTATAATTGATGATCTAAATAAGGGAGTCCTAGCATTTCCCATCACATTATATAAAAAATTTGATACAATTTTTCATTTACTAATACTTACAACTCTTGCTTGAAGTTTCAAAAAACCACCAGAGCTGAGCTTGTGTGTCCCATGCTTTTCTAGTCTTGCCTTTGTTGCCTTTGATGTGTCAGGCAATCTATGAAAAGTTTTAAATATGTTAGATAGTATAAATATAGAGGTTAATTAGTACATAATTAGATTCTCAACAGTATCACATACCTTGCTGTACTCTCCATTGGTGTAATATTATTTTTCTTGTCAGCTTTATACTTTCCATCCAAAATCAGAGCCTGCCACTCAGCCTCAGGAACATAGGGCAGATGCTCGTACCTAGGGTTATCCTGTAAATTTTTTCTGTACTGGTCCCTAATATACTTCAAACATAAACTAGCTTTTTCAAGGAGCTTGTTTCTCTCGAATGCACGAGGTCCAAAGAGTTGGGTCATGCTCTCTATAAGATCATCCTTCAACAGTTTGTGTTGGTTATTCCACCTTTTAAGTAAAAAAAACATGTTAGACTCATAAATGAAGTGAAGCTACCTTTAATATATATAGTTCAAGAAATGGATGAAAAGGAAAACTATTATAGCAATGATATGAAATCAAAATAGTGGTTTGGGGTTTTAGTTAAGATATGATGTTCCACCAGGTACGCATGGTGGGCCCGAATATTTGCAAACACTCATCACCAAGTTTTCTCCAAAAAAGATCATTCCGTACAAAACAATCATGGGATCATTAGTCGATGAAGAGTGATCAAAAACTAAATTACTATTATATCACTATAGAATAATAATAACTTTAAAATACTTGGAACTTTGGCTACTTTTAATGGAATGCCTTCATCGTCGCTGACGATCAATGTGACATCCTTCATCGTTCTCGTACTAGGAACATAGGAATATCCAGGAAATGATGCTGCAGCTCCTATTGTAAAAAGTTTCATAAGTTTCATAAGTCTTTGTCACGAAGTATAAAAGAACAAATGATAATTGATGTTAAAAAGTTGTAAAAAAAAACCGTTTGTTGCTGTCATAAGAGAGAAAAAGAGGGATTTGTGTACAAGCAGATGGTGCAACAGTCGATGCCTGTAAGCTGCATGTTGTTGACTCAGCAGTCGAAAAGAGATTTGTGGTTGTCCTGGATGGAGGCAGCGTCATCATAGGATTCAATTGATGTGAAGCTGAAGAATAAAATTGTTAGAGCATGCATAAATATAGAATGCATGGACTAGCATCGACAAGATTGTTAGAGCATTAAAAAAAGGATTGTTAGAGCATGTATTGTCAATGATTATGATCATTCCTATATATATATATATATTCAGTGGAAAATAGAAGTGGGGAATGGAACATGCGATCTACCTGAACCACCTGCAGCACCCTCATCATGGGAACAGGGCTCGAAATCATGCAAAAAACTCTGTAAAGACAACGCATCCATATTTTAATTAATGCCATAAAAGAGCATAACATAAAAACCATTATTGAACTCTTGTTATAATTAAAAATTTCATTAATACTTACTTTTAAGGTTTCAGAGGTGTGCATCAATTCAGCTCCCCTTTCTCTTATTTCCTGAGTAGTAGGCTTTATGGTTGCCAAATGTAAAATTTCTCTGCCAATTTTCTTTAGCAACTTTTTAGTCGAACCGATCGGGTCATCGGTGTCTGCTAAATCAATATAAAAAGAGTCCTCCTCAGGGGGGGATTGCTGATCAGGGTCTGCAGGTTCCTTTCCCTCCCTCCGACCACTGGCCCTCTGTGACAACAATAGTATTAGTATTATCAAAATTACTCCAAAACAATGAAGAAAATAACATTTTGCTTCTATCTAGTTTGCACAATTACAATTAGTTTTACCTGCTTATGTGTAGATGAGTCGGGAACATCGCCAGCATCCCCTCCGGGCGGTTGCTCCATATTGTGCCCCTATGTCAAAGATCAAGTATAAAAATGTTAGCAAAAAATTTATTAACTAAATGGTATGTTGGAGTCATTGATTAGAAGTTGGTTTAATAGTATGTACCACCCCATGATAGTAGCCTTGTTTGTATCTATGCGGTTCAAATTGTAATCAATAAGAAGCTCTTCCCCTGCATGTATTGATTTTATCACATAGATGAATACACGATTTCCCTCGCACGCCTCAAATATGCAATTGGGTTGCTTTATAGTTGACCCAGGTCATGTACTATTTATAAAACTCGCAATATTCCCTGTTGCTTTTGGCCTTCCATCAATGTATATAGCCACACTTTTACTTTGATTATTGTCTTGTTGTTGTATATAATTTGCCGAGAGGGCATACCTACGCGTACTTTTTTTATATTTAACAATATGCATCCAACTTTTGTAATCGTAACATGGTCCAACATACTCCATCAATTCAGAAACTTTTTTGTAAGACACCTTTATGCCATCCATAGATAATAGGCCCAAACCATGTAGTGATGATGGTGCTATGCGATATATCCTCTCGTTAACACAAAAATTAGTGTTTAGTGGAGGAAGTTCCTTGGGTACCCAATGTTTTTGTAGATGTTGGTACCTCAAGGGCACCTCGATGTCGCCTTCCATCTCATCATCATAAGAACATGACCCCCCTTGAGCAAGGAAAAATATCATGCATTTATTAAATTTCCTTCTAGTCCTTTGACCTCTAGTTAATCTCCTTGTTCTAGATAAACTGCATGTCTCACTTTCCTCTTCTATTCCTATATTTCCCTCACTCGAGGAAGACACTTCTGACAAATACCTATTCATTAGTACCTATAAATGGGAGAGATCTTAGAAGACATCAATCTTACTATTGATAAGTGTATTAAATAGACTGTCTATAAGGAGTATTGACTTATACCTATCAATCCATGAGACTGTGCGGGATGCTCCTGAAAGGGGTTCAGTTTCCTGCAAATGTAATTCAATTATCGTGAGCATAATCACATCTATCATTAGCATCACATAAAATTTAAAAACATTAAAAGGTACACAATAAAACACTTAAATCAGGCTCACATTATAAGCCTACTAGGGAAGTAGGCCTATTGAAGGGCTAAAACTAGGTTTTTGTATCAGCTGATGAGTTGAGGGCTTAGTCACCTTGGGGACATGCTATTTGAAGTTGCTTGATGTGTGTGGAGGTGGAGAAAACACCTAGTTAAGGTGAAGTCAAGTTTGGCGCCTATTGAGGCATTGTGAGCATTTGATAGTTTGTTGATTAGATTGCTTGGATGAATCTATTGGATGGATTGTGGGACATTCATGGGATTATTCCAAAGATGTAGAACCTAAGGTGGCATAAGGATTTGGTGTGCACTCTGATAGGTTATGGAGTTGGCTTGGATCAAGGAGAGGGATCTTATGAAGATGCTTGGTTGGTGTTGTGAGAACACTATGGAAGTCCCTCTTGTTATGAATGATGGCAAGACCACCTGGGGTCTCTGCATCAGCTACGGAGGCAGAATTATTAACCAAAAAATTAGGTAAGCACTTATATTATGTTTTCCCTATGATATTCTAGGTACAACTCCCTTTTATAGATATTTAATGAATTCCCTTTTCTAAAATAAACACTTACAAATGCTTTTGACCTGAAAAAAAATAAGGCTCAATACATTCATTCATCAATATGTGTTTTAAATAGTTTAATTTAATTAATTTAGATTAGCAGTATTCTATTTGTAGTTGAAACTTGTAGCTTTTAAATAGATAATGAATAAACTATGTAACCATATATATAAGACAAATATATTTCTATCAAGAAATGAATATTAAATAGATTAAGGATTGATGGCATACCTCTAAATTCCATCATCATCATCCTCGTCATCATCATCATCATCATCGTCATCGTCATCGTCCTCGTCATCATCATCATCGTTGTCATCATCATCATCCTTGCCATTGTCGTCATCGTCGTTGTCATCATCATCAACATCATCATCATCTTCATCATCATCATCAGTAGCAGCATCATCATCATCATCTTCTTCTTCTTCTTCATGAAAATTTGTGTCAGGAACATCATCCAATAATTGTCGATCATGATCACCATCTACATCATCTTCTACTTCTTCGGTATCTTCTTCTTCCATCGCATTATACTTTATTGGCCATCCTCTTGGTTCATGTCTAACAACAAATGACCAACCCAGTTTATGTGGAACCTCTGAGTAAAATACCTGCTCACATTGGCTTGGAAGAACATAAGGCTCATCCCCAACTGGCTCAAACGACCTTGTATTAACCATTGTAAATCCATTATCATGTTCAATAACAGTTTTATCAGGATCATTTGGATTAAGTCGTAGCTTGTACCATTTGACAACAAAGAGTACTAATTTGAAGGAACTAAAGTCACACTCAAGTATCTCATCCAAAATGCCATAGTATCGATTTTTAGACTCTTGAGGATGTAAGTCATTTCTAGATGAAATATTAGTCACTTGAAAGACTGCAGTTATTCTTGAATCACAAGTTTTCTTCGTGTCATCCAACACTTTAACGCAAAATTTATAACCATTATAGAACATAGCCTTGTGGTGTTTAACCTGCAATAATATGTGAAACATATCAAAATTATTGTATCATGAGTTGATAAACATACGGGTGATTAATAAATTTGTACGTAGCTAGAAATCTCTTGAACCACGTGCTAAATCTATTTCCCTTTGCATAAAATTGGAATCTCCATTATGATGAGCTTCTTTAACCAATGAAGATACACCTTCCAATGTTAATGTGCGACCAGAATGTTGACATCATTCAATCCATACCGTCATCAAATCAAGATTGTTTGCAATATACAAATGTAGTGCATCCCACTCTCGAGCACCTGTACAAAAAAAAAAATAGACAACTTACAACCGATTTATTTTGAAGATTAAGAAATAATTTATTACAATAACATCTTATAGTTTATTACCTCTCACTTTCCTCAATGTACCTTTCCCCATCAAGTACTCCCCTTCTAATTTTTTAAAAGGATCGAGATCCCAAATGTGATCTACATGGATATTTGATGCAAACTTAGGAAGATATTCAGTAATGTACACCATAGTCTGGTATACCATATATCCCTCTACCATAGAACCCTCAAGATGTGCTCTTTGTCGAACGAAAGCCTTCAAAGATTTCAAATGCCTCTCAACCATCCACATTGACCTAGTGTGTATAGGTCCACACAATTCAATCTCCTCAACTAGGTGTATGAGGTAGTGTTCCTGTGCATTGAAAAAAGTTGGAGGTAGACACTTTTGCATTTCGCACAGTAAATGAGGAATTCTTCTCTTCCAATAGTTTATATCTTCTTTATGGATTTCTTTAGATGACAACCACCTACATTAAGAGATTCAAGTCAAAAAATATATATAGATATGAGACTTTATAAAATAATATACAATAGATTACATAGAAAAAAAAACAAATCGCGAATATAATAAATATATACAACAAATTGAACAGATATTACTACTTACCTCATATATTTTCCAAGATTGTATATCACTTGTTTGATGTTATTGTTGAAGTGCTCTGGGAGAGATAGAGGAAGCACGTACTGCAGTAATTATAAACCAATCATTTCATTGTTTTCTAACATAACATAACGAACAGTACATGTAGTTTATGAATATATTGTAAATACAGAAGAACATAAGTTACCTTGACAAAAGTATGCCAATCATGCATTTTGAGCCCTGGCCCAAATTCACTTTTTTTTGATATGAGATTGTTTATGTTCGCAGAAAATCCTGTGGGAAATCAAATTTTTCGTATGACTTCTTTTATGGCATCACTTTGCTGCTCCGTTAATAACCATGGAAGGGCACTTATATTAATCTGATCTTTGTTGCTATTTGAGTGAATGAAATTTTTCAATGCATGATTGGATTCATGTATGTCATTACAAATTTTGACAATTTTTTCTTTGTCACGCCTTCCATCCAATATTTTCCACAATGTCTCTGTTATATTCTTTCCAATATGCATAGTATCAAACAAATGCACAATTTGTAAGTGCTCGTAGTAGGGCAACCTACTAAATTGTCTGGGATAGCTTTTTAGTCCCTTTGGAAGGTTGTTAGTATTGCCTTGACAACCTTCACAATCATCAATTACAAAATTAGTCAACAAAAATCATAATAGAAATATATAAATTACAAACATAAACCATTAGGTGGAATGACATTACCTCGACAATTAATTCTATTATATTCCAACTTCCATAGGCGAGGTGTCATTCTTTGTGGCTTTGATGTAGTCTCTTCTTTCCCATTGAAAAGAGGTTTTTCTGTACTTCGATACTTATGATTCCTATGGAGGAAGTGTCTACACTCATCAAACACTTGCTTTCCTAAACTTTTTGAATGACGAGATTTCATCTTTGGACCACAACCTGGACATGCAAATTTTCCCTTTGTTTGAAGACCTACCAGATAATGATGTAATTGGATTATTAAATATGTTGATTTTTATAATTAGAATTATTGTGCGCAACTTGAATTCACTATAACATACCACAAAAATGTGTTAGCCCTGGGGCATCATGTATTGTCCATGCAAGTATTGCATGGAATTGAAATTGTCTTTGTCCTATTGGTCTAGACACGTCATACATAGTGACACCGTTCCATAACTCCACCAACTCGTCGATAAGAGGCTCAATATATACATTCATATCTTTTACTTGATATTTACCTACTTGAATGAACAGTAACATTACATAATTATTGTGACCGTTTTACTGCAAGATTTGTAAGTACATGTAAATTAATAACTATCAAATGATAAGATACCTGGAACAATCATTGCCAACATAATGTGTTCCCTCTTTATTGACATCCACAGAGGAATGTTATTGTTGATAACAAAAATAGGCCACACCAAGTAAATAGATCTCATCTCTCCAAATAGATTGACACTATCCGCTGCCAATGAAAGCCTGAGATTACAAGGTTCTTCTTTGAAGTGTTGCCACTTTTCCTCTATGTGCATAAATGTCGAACCATCTGCAGGGATTCGAATAATGTCATCTCAACTTCTATTGCATGCATGATAAACCATAAATTGAGCCAAGCTACTACACCTGAATAATTGTCACATCCGTGGAATAATGGGGATGTAACGAAGAACCTTTTGAGGCACCTTTTTTGTTAGTCGATCTGTCCGATATCTACTCGTATGACATACAGGGCATTGTGTTGCAAATTCATGTTCATTATAATATATAATATGATCATTGGGACAAGCATGTATTGCTTCATACTCCATTCCAATATCTTTCATAACAATAGTTAATTCTTGATATGAGCGAGGTAGAATATTTGATGATGGTAACAGAAAATTCACCTATCAATCTACAACAAAAAATATAAGTTGTTAATATAAACATTATTAGTGGTACATTATTCACCCTTTGTTAACTATAAAGACATATATGACATACCTTAACATACGTGACATTGTTATGTTGGATAAACCATTCATAACCTTCAAGTTCAACAACAACAATACAGAAGAGAGAAGAGTTGTTTGGGAGTCTTTGTAGAGGGGCTCATATGCCTTCTGAAGAAGAGGTACATTGAGGCTATCATCATCATCATGATCAGATACGCTTGGACTAGATGTGTCATGGATCAATGTATTTATACCATCCTCTTCAATTGTGTTTTCTGGCGCATGATCGTCATCTTCCATGGGATCATTATCTTCACCTTGGATATTTGCACCTCCATGTTCCTCCACTTCGAAAACCATATTCTTCGGATTTTTGTGGTTCATATCATGTACTTCCCTGGGAAGATCAACCTATATAAAATTGATTAACATAAATAAACCATGATCATCAACTCATCATCAAGTGATTTCATATGTATATAAATTGTTAAAATGATATAATGAACGACTTACCAGTGGATGATAGTCATGCCCCCCTTCAATGTGACCATTCTCCCTACAATGTCTCTTAACTGTTTTGATTAGCAGTCTTCTACGGTTTAAGCCCTTACAAATATTGCAAGGACAATAACATTTTCCATCACCTTTTCTTTTCAAGTTAGACCACAATCTAGCATTTGTCTCCCTGTTTTGTTCTTCACTTATATTATCTGACATGATCGTCAGGAAGCAAAAATCGGGCTATGAAAACTTTGGTCTACAACTTTCACAAACTAAGTAAAACTATCAAAAGTACAAAAATATTCTTAGACCTAGCTAAATACTTTAATATTTTAAAAATACTTTCTTTGACTTTATTCCTAAGATTATTTGTAAAACTTTGACCAACCGCCTGAAGGTCTTATTTCAAGAGACCTTACAACATTAAGCCACTAAAAGCAATTTCAAAACATATAAGCTAAAGTCTAGTTAAAATATACATTAGAATAAAAAAAAAACAATTTTCATACTCGAGCGCGTGGCTATAACTCGTGCAACAGCCTTCTTGCTTAGCTGTAGAAGCTCTCCAGCAATCAAATTATACAAACTACAAGGCCTAACAAAAATTTCAAAACACATAAGCTACAAGTCTAGTTAAAATATACATTAGATTAGATTCAGCAATAGCAAGCAATGTTATTCAGAATTAGATTCAACAAACCTTAGCAGTGTAAATAGCCATCTCCTCTAAACTGGACTCCAGACATGAGGGGGCATTCACATACTCTTCCCCTAAAGGTATCCTAAAGAACAAAAGCCACTATTCGTGAGTTTGTGAATTGCACCTCGAGATGAATGAAGCTTAAAAGGAATGAAAATTGTTTTCATACATTTAAATCAGGATGTAATATTTATTCATAAGTATATACCTTGCAAGCACTTAAAATTGTTGTTATATGTGTTGCAAGAAAAGAAGAAGTTTATACTTATGTGTATAGACGCACTTCCTGTATGTGATCCAAAGCTTGAATGTTATCAAGTGTGTCCAATGATGGGGAGAGACCTCCGTGCAAGCAGAAGATATGTAATGAAACAAAAGAAAAGAAAATTTTCTTATAGTAAGAACAAGTTTGTTGTGCTGCATAGGGTACCAAAAAAATATTGTATAATATCTTTTTCTTTACCTAGCTTTCAATTCAACATGAGAGCCTTTAATAGAAAAGTCAAGTTGATAACATATTTAACAAGAGCTGCAGGGCAACATAGTTCTTGCGTAAGTCCAAGAAAATGTGTGAGGATTGACATAGATTTGTGTAAGTCCAAGAAGATGTGTGAGCATTGACATAGATTTTGTGAACATTTTCTAAGTAATGAAGATTTTACTGCAAATGGAATGAATCTAGGGGTCGATTGGTAAACTGATTATTTGTATCAAATGGTGTAAAATTGAAACTAAAACCATTTCAACTAGCCACGCCACTCATGGACTGTTCCTCCATATGTTATAATACTTTCATCATATATCACAAATATGAAATAGAATATGTAGCACACTGAAATAAAGCATTAAAAGATAGTGTCTAAATGTAATTAAATATATGGAACTGGTTATAAGAATCTATACAAATCAATCAGAATGGGTTGAAATTAGTGCATCTTACTTCAGCATTTCATGTAACACAGCCAAATCCAAAAGAAATCTCGCAGACAAACTACCTGAGATTTATAACCTTTATCTTCCAATATCCAATGGCTCCTTATAGGCGTTAATACAAAGAAGCCAACTGTCAAAAACTATGGTAGTGATAAACATTTTAAAAAATAAAATTGTATTAGGTATAAATAAAAAATAGTGAAGAATGGTGTAGACTTGTAGCCAAAAGATAACATAGTGAAAATTGATGAGCTCTTTGTTATCACCCACCTCTTTGTTCATACCTCGTTGTATTGGTAATTTATGTGTTTCATTATTCTTACTGGTTATATATTGCCTTTATTATGAAAAGTCAATTTAACCAATTAGAATATGAGTGTAGGTGAGTCCATGTATAGAAAGAGCAGTTCTAGATCAGTTATCTAGTTACTTCAGAGAACGACTTGCAAGCTATCCATCAACTGCTAGTGAAGATGAAAGAGCGGTAAGAATTTGTTCCCTTCATGTTGGGGATAACTATATCCTTATACTTTTTCAACCAACATATGTTTCAAAGTGATTTTTTACAACATATTTGCACTGCATCAGCTTGCAGACCCAAGTACGGACCCCAAAAGGCAGGTGGCAACACGGTTGGTATGAATAGAGAAAAAAATGCTTAACATGTGCCTAGAAGCAGTTAATGAAATTATTGACTGATTACCCGATCTTGCTGTAGCTCCATGTCCCAGTCCATACAGTCCCACATTGAAATGAAAATTTCATTTGGGGTCTAAGTTGGAAGATTGTCTCTTGGTTGAGGCCATTCTGTAAGTATTTGATGTTTAAATCTGTTGTATGCCATTCTGTAAGTATTTGATGTTTAAATTTGTTGTATGCCTGATGTCATGTAGCTTTTTACATAATGTAGGTCTTCTTGGAATGAAAATTTCTCAATTATTATTTTCAGATTTTATTATTGGTATAATCTCGTAGGTCTAATATATGTCATTAGATATCAATTCTACAAAATATATACTTTAACCGACATGCAGATTCATGTTTTAAGCGAAGCTGTGCGGTGGATAGTATTGTATGATTGCATCTTAAATGTCGACAATTAGAGGGCTTCCTGTACAGGTCTAATTTTTAACTTGCACATCGAAGTTCATGGCAATATATTGAGATGTGATGGAACTTTTCTACAGCCTGAAATTAGTAGCACGTGAAAGCAATAATGAATGGTGATGACACACTAAAATATTGAAGTGCGATGTGTCAGAATCAACAATATTCATGACTGAGGGAAGAGAGCAATAGTTTTTCATATTAAAAATAGTGACAAAATTTGTCTATTCAAGTCAGTGCTGGGTTGAGGTGTTTGTAACATTGTACAGTTTGAATAATATCTTAATAATGCCATGTTATCTTGTTTATGGATTTTCCATATTGCTTTAAAGGCTATGAGACATGTTTTGGTTTTTGAGTATAAAAATAAAAATTAACAATTTTATTCAAACTGCAAGTTTCTTACATATATTTTTTGGAAAAGACATTTTCTTTCTCCCTTTGACTGAGACAATGATGTTGGGAATCTGTAAATCTATAAAGTAACTACTAATTACTCAAAATAATTAGATCCCATTTCTCCAAGGGCCAACACCATGACATCCCTTTCTACTGCCCATAGCATTATTTGTCCTTTTGCAAATATACAAACTAGGATCCACCTCCCTTAGGCTTTTACAAGCTCAATATTAATGGAGTGTCCAAAAGTAATTCAGGGCGGGCAAGAATAATGAACACCATAGGAGGTCGCTTTGAATGAGTTGTGGTAACCTTTTGCCAAGTGATCCACACTAAAACGATTGTGGAAGCCTCTTAATATAGGTTCACAGAAATGTGAGGCTAAAGAATGAAAGGCCTTCCTATTGAAGGAGATTCCCTCTCCATTCTTTGAGGCTAGCAATTTCCATAATAAAGAGGACGAGGAAATGAAAGTTTTTGATTTTATGGGTAAAATATGTTTTCAAGGGGCCCTGAAACCTTTTGGAAAGCCAGACATTGAACACAAAAATAATAGCAAAAGAGTAGGCAAAAGAAATATGATATTAAGCAACTAAGACATGGAAACACTAAAAAATATTGAGAACATCTATGCTGATGCACGTCTTTGAAAAATAATGGGTATTTGTCTTACACCTTGCCGATGCGCGTCTCTGCCCGACCCTCTGAATGCCTCAAGTTTGCCTTACACCTTGCTAAAGTGATCTCCCACGCGCGCGCCTTTCCTTTCAAAAGAACCCTGTGTCATGCAATTTCATTCAAATGAGGGTTTTTGGCTTTTTTTTTCTCTTATATCTTGCTGGTGTCACAATTGCGATGCCTGCCATCGCAATTGCGATGGCATCGGGCTAAAATTGAAAAAAAAAAAGCCAAAACCACATTACCTTTTCTTGCTGTTGCAAATTAACATCACAAATTGACCCCTAATGTATTAGTGACTTGGAGATAATTTTGAGACTGTGATTGCAAGTTATTTTGAAGACTTTAAGAAGTCAATGAAACAAAGACAAAGGATACCAATATCACTAGTAAAGAATTTTTTTAATGATGTTTTTTTTCTAGTTGATGTTGATTTTACTCATGTTCAAGCCATTGTTCCAAGGGTTAGATGGCTCAGGCCATTGCCTTATGAAATTAATGTGGATGAGGCATCTGCATCCATCACTACTTTACTGGCATATGAAGTAGATAAGAAGGTTACTACATTTGGAAACTATGATGTAGCCACATCTAAAATCACAATGGACTTGAAGAAAACTTTTGTGATGAGGAAAAAGGACAAAATTGTGAAAAAAATCAAGGAACAATATGGTGAAGAAGTAGAAGGAGATGAAGAAAAATAGTATAATGAAGATGAAGAAGAAGATACACCTACCCAAGAACCACTTTCTCTGACATAGGGTCAAGGTGAGGACCAAGGAGAAGAAGAAGCATAATTTGATGAAGGTTTTGAGGGAGAAGAAGCCAATGAAGCACCTATTGCTATAGAAAAGAAGAAGAGAAAAGAAAAGAAGTCAACAACAAGAAAACCCAAGAAAGTTGTGAAACCTTCACAACAAAAGCCTATAGTTACTATCACTAGGGCTAGTGCAAGAGCTACTACTAAGAAGACTCAAGAAGTTGAGATGTCTAAAGGGAAAGTTGAAGTAGAATGTCTTGTGGAAGTAGGAGAAGACAAGGTTGAACAAGAGGAAGTTGATGTAACAATGGATGAATCTATAAGGGAAGGGCATAAGGAAGGCACTATAAAAGAAAATATAGAGGCTACAACTGAGGAAGAGAAACAAGACCAAAATGTACCAGAGGTACATACACTGAGTGCCAATCCACCTCATGTGGACAAGAGTATCAACAAGAAAAAATAGTAAAGATCAAGGATGTCTTTAACAACACCATGTAGAACATCAATCCCTTAATAGAGGAGGATATGAAGAAGATATTGATCAATACCAACACCAAGGAAAAACTATGTGGCCATCTTGTATTGGTGAGTGTGGATGAGATTAAGAAGGAAGAATTGGCATCCTTAAGGGAGAAAACTCAAGAATTATCTAATGCCTCCCCTACCCCTACACACCCCCCAATCTACCATGCCTATGGTAGTATATCAAAGAAAGGACACAAAAATAGCACATATTAGCACATTGCTGCAAAATTTCTTAGTACATGTAGTTTCAATAGATAAGAAAGATGGGACACTAGTCCAAATAGGTCAAGAAGCTAGTCCCACACCTATAACACAAGCACAGGGTGATACAAAGATCACAAAAAAGAAGAAGGATAGGGCTAAAGATTCAATCTTAACTATGAAACCATAGGAAGTGATAGAAATTTAGACACAAGTTACCCTACCAGATACTACTATTCCTATTCCTATTCAAGCACTTCATAGGCCAAGTGTAGAAGCTACACCATTGTAGTCATCAAAGCCTAGTCCTAGCACATCTAAAGTTTATGAGGTCACATATTATGGTGATATCAACTTAGATGAGGTGATTGAATTACCAAAGTTTGATCTTGTTTCAATCACCAAAGAGAAAATGGGCATATTAGAGGATGTTCTAGCCAGAAAGAAACAACAAGAACTTCTCAAAAGGAAGCATAGGAAAAAAAAGCACTTCTTGACATCAAGGACATATTTCTTGATGCCTTCAGCCTCCTATACCTGATGAATTGCAAAGACACATTGATCACCTACAGGGAGATTTGAAGTCAACAAGTAAAATCCTACAACAATATCCTAGTCAATTTTTTCTCATTTCAGAAATTTGTTGTCAGCACAAGGTCAGTTAGTAGTATTGCAAGCTCAAAATGCCAACATTTGGGCTACATTGATTAGTATCTAGTCCATGTTGACCCCTCACACAGAAGTGTTACACAAGGAACTAGCCTTTGCAAAAATATTGATGAAGAAAGATCCCCATCTTTCTACTTATGAAGGCCTACTTAACCTTACTGCCGAGTTAGCTATTCAAATCAAATTTGTAGAGGTAGCATGTGATAACTGGGATGCAACACTATAGCTCATAGTGGAGTTCCATAAATCATTCTTGGAAAAACACACTATTTGTGTACCACCCATGACATAAGTGTCAAAAAGGAGGAGAATGAGAAAAAAAAGGGGAATGGATAAGGGAAGAATGCATAAGTTTTGAGGGAGATCAAACTAAGGGAGAGTTAGTACAAAAAAACAAAGCCAACACAATAGTGCAATAGATATATTCAGTAGGAGTATTTAGATTAAGAAAAGAATAGTCAACTTAGTGGGAGTTATAAAATTTTGAGGTATGACTGATAAGTCACAAGTTTTGCAAAAAAATTAAGTTTCAAAATTTTGTATGAAAGCCGAGTATTGAAAAGAGATTATCTAAGTTATGCTTATAAGATAATGATATTTATGCATGATGAAGTATTTTTGCCACTCATGTCAAAGGGGGAGATTGTTAATCTTAGATTGGTTTTAACATATGATTGACAATACACTTAAATCATTTACAAGATAGAACTTATTTTATGTCAAATAAGTAATGTATGCCAAGCATAAGTTGTCAAATAGTATATGTTGAGCAAGATATATAGTATGTGTTGAATAACTAGTAAGTGTCGAGTCACTCAAGTGCCAAGAAGATAGTTTATACTAAGTCATTTAGAGGTTGAGTTACAACATTGAAGATATAGTGGATGTTGAGCATCAAAGACTTCAAGTGCCAAGTAAAACAATTTTGCACATAGTTGTTTGTAATGGAACAAACTTTTATGCAAATAATTTTTTAGCCATCCTAAGGATTGTTTTGGAATTTTAGATGATAAGAATGAATCTATATTGAGGATCCCTATGTAATACATGCAACTAATTAGTGAAAGAGATGGATTAAGTGGAAAAATGGTTGAATCACAATTTTTGATTCATACCTAACCCTAAGTCACCTAGGTCTTACTAAGAAAAACAAACCCTAAAACATTGTATGTGTAGAGAGAGAAATTTGCATGTGCCAACAAAGCATTCGTGCTAGCTAATGAGTTGTGAATTGAGACATACAGTGCCAAATTAGTTAAAGAAGAATAGAGGAAAGAAGTTAAAGGATAGAATTGACACATTTGATCAGAGAGGATCAAGGATACATGCAAAGAGGTGATGTGTTATCTAGTAGTAGAGTGCTAATTGCATGATCATTGTTAAGACATTCTAACAAGTGAATTAGTTAAATCTCTTAACATAGTAGTCTTAATAGGCTATTGTGAATCCCTTAATAGGGTGGTTACTTCATTGTAAGTTTAAGTCCTTTAATCAGGCACACTTCTAACAAGATGTTGAAATCCTTTAACATGGTAAGATCTAACAATCTTGTAAGCCTTTAACAAGGTAGATCATAGTTTATGATCCAACATTGTAACCTTCATTAGATACACATTATAGTTGTAGTAGTGAAGATTTATGGGTGTCATCCCTACCCCATTTTTACCTTCTCATTGGAGGGTTTTTGGGTAACCAAATATCTTGTGTCATATATGTGTTCAATGTCATTTTCTTTCATACTAGGGATGAATATGTTTAGCTAGCAATTCCAGTTTACATGAAAATTTTGAAATGGATGTGTGGTGAATGATTTTATGGTTAAGATTTTGAAGGACTGATTCACCACCCCCACCCCCCCCCCCTTTCAGATTTTACATGCCCTATTGCATTTCTAATAACTAACCTCAATTCCTTTATTCATTGTGCTTGTAGATGAGTTGGTTACCATTATTTTTGATTTAGGGTTTGATTGCAAGCTTATGTAAAACTTGCTAATTTCAATCTTTTACACTTAAATATGCTTTGCCAAAGGTGCATTTCAAATGTCATTAATTACTTCTCAAGGCTTTCTAGATGCTCTTCTCTCTAAAAATTCAAATGCAAGGTATGTAAAATGACTTCAAAATTTTACAATATACCTCAAAAAGTCAATTTTAGGACATCACTAATGCATAGTACATATTGTAGGTGAAATACAATTGTCTAAGAAAACATAAGACAACTTGAACTTTATAGTCCACTTTACTAGTTCAATCAACACATCAACTTAATCAATACTATAACTCTGTCACTGCCAAATAACCAATATTATCCCTTTGCACCAATTGTTTACCAATATGGTATATGTATTATTTTCTTAGTTTGCATCTCAAGTCTATCCTAATGTATCCCATCTCATGTAGATATGGACTTCTCTACATCATACATTAGTAACTGATTTATGATATATCATTTGAAATATAGTTCCTTAAATACCTTCTTTACTTAGTTTGAGGTACTGTGATCATGTAGTCCATTGGATTTGGCATCATTAGTTAAACTATTGTTACATTCCTCCTTCTTTCTCCATGTTTGATTCACTTGTTTTTTCCCTTGTTTAGTATTCACAACTTCTTTTCCTTTGTTATGTTCATTGTTAGGTGGGGGTGCTCAGGTCCTACATTTTTTTCTTAAATGACCAATCTTATGACAACTATAATAAACTATACTTCCATTCATCAAACTCTTAGATTTACCTCTGAAATGTGTGCTAATTTAGTTTTTTGTGACTATTGGAATTCTTTAGAATAACCAAGAGGTAGGGTGAATCAATTATCCAAGGTCCAAATGTACAAATAAAACTTTTCATAACTTAGTGAACCCATAAAACATTTATCATCATGCATGCATCCATAAGATTATGTAATCAATTAAAACTTGTAGGTTGCTGTTAAATCAATTTGCAAAAATGTAAACATGAAACATAATAGATTCAATAACACACTTAACAAAATTATTTATGTGGAAACCCAATTTGAGAAAAACTAGTAGTAACATGCTACACTTTATCACTCTTCTAAAGTGATACCCTATGAAAGACTGACCCTGTTAAAGGTTACAATGCACACTGTTAAATGTGACCTGGTTAAAGGATTTTAATCACCATGTCAGGAGTGAGCCTTGTTAGAGGACTTTAGTCCATTCACTTGGAATGTCACCTGGTTAAAGGATTTACAAATGACTATTAGGTCAACCTTAATCCAAAGGATTTACCCTAGACTAATAAATTATTAGAGACTAATAGTGAGGCTTGATCTGATAACAACTTACAACTCCATTTGTAGAATATAGATCTCTATTTAAGTCCTTAATTCTACTTGGCTTTCATACACTTTAGCTCTAATAGCTTGTTCATGCTTCAAGCTTCCATATAATTAAGCTTTCTTGCTTAACTTGCCAATGCAAACTCTTCACTTAGGTTACCAAATAAAGCAATACCCTAGACTTCTTGTCTTCCTTAGGTTCTTGCAGATGACAACCTTTTCTTTTGACCAACCATCTCTATAAATAGAGAATTAAGATATTTTATCATTCATTCTCCATCGTCCAATTTAGGGTTAGGACAGATTACGTAGGATTCAATGAATCTAACCCTCACTCCATTTCATTTCTAGAAAATTATCCTTTAATCTTCTTTGAATTCTCCTCAAAATGATTTACCATTAATTCTATACCACCAGCTCATCAATCTTATCTTCCACATGGTTCACACAATCCAAGAAAATAAACTTGTTAGCTTAGATCCATCAAATTCATGATCTTTCTAATCATACTGACACTTGGCATTAGCTTTCTTTTGATGCTCGACACATACTACATTTCTTGGCATCCTCTATAAAATCACTCGACATGAACTAAAGTTTCCTAGTGCTTGAGATAAATTAAATTATACTCAACATCAACTATTTTACTTAGCATACACTAAAATAGACCTTTACTCAGCACCAACTGATTTCTTTCTCAACTTGTACTAACTTTGCTTGACACCTACTATCCAGTCAATCAAGCTTGGTAGAAAAACTTTTTTTAACTTGTTCTTCTAAACTTGTCTAGTGGACCAACCTTTGCAACATTAAGTAGATTAGCAATGCACTATGATATCACTGTCTTTGCTCATTCTCGTACTTCTTTTCATATCACAACTCAACCTTTCCTCTAGGTGCTATTGTTCCATGATTTGATCAAATAATCTTCATCAATCAAATAAGTGACAATACTTAAATCATATAAGTAGTTGTCTTGCAAAAAAATAGTAGGTTTGACATTAGTGACAAAACAATGATTGAGACATATTTATCATACTTGTATCAATCTATTTTCAACAATCTCCCTCTTTGGCATTGATGGAAAACCAAACTTATTAATGAAACTAACTCAGTTTAAATAGTAAGACTAATGAAACACCCAAAAGAAAATGATTCCTTGTATTGAAATCTCTCCCTCTATCAAAAATTTTCATCTTCTGAATAGGTTAAAAAAAAATTGTTCTATTCTAATTAGCAAACAATCAACTCATCCATATGATTCCCTCTGAATTACTTCTTATATCTCCCTCTACATTATCTTCCTCTTACTAGGTAGATGTAATCAATAGCTACACTTTCTTTCTTAGTAGTCAAAATTTCTCCCTTATACTATACATATCTCCCTTCAGTTATATCTCCCTCTTTAAAAATAATGCCAAAGAATTGTCATCTAAATATGCAGATATGAACTTCTTCAGTTTCTCTCTTTGCCACCTTGCTTGTGACTAATTTGTAGTTTTAGCTATTTGATTACTTTAGGCAACCCCTAAAGTATGATCCACTATAGCTATGTGTAACATATGTTAATCAACTTGTTTGATGTAGGGCATTCCTCTTGTTTCGTAGATAGCCTCTAATAGGGGTATTACCCCTAGTTCACCTCTTAGATACTCATGAGCATTCTTGGGTAATGCTTTTGTGAAGATATTGGCAATTTTCTCTTTTTTGTTAACATATTCCATTTTCACATCTTTATCGTGAACTAATTCTCTCAAGTAATGATACTTGTTTGCAATGTGCTTAGTCTTTGTGTACATCACAGGATTCTTTGATATATTTATAGTACTTATATTATCACAATAAAGTATCACTAGTTTAGTGATCTCTTCCTTCATACCTTTGAATAACTATTTGATTCATACAATATTTGTACAATTTACAACAACAACATATTCAGCTTTAGCATAAAATGTAGTTTTATTTCTTGCTAGTCCATGTAACTAGCATCTTGCCTAAAAAAAATGCTCCTCCACTGGTACTCTTTCTGTCATCAATGTTTCTAGCCCAATCAACATTGGTATAGGCTCTTAATTCAAATTTTTCATTTTTCTTGTAGTATAGACCATATTCCTTTGTTCCTTTCAAATATCTCATTATTCAATTTACAACCATCAAATGATTCTCCTTGGGATTAGTAGAGAATATTGCAGCTATCCCTATAGATAATGCAATATGAGATATGTTGTGTACTACATATTGTAATATGTCAATCATAGACCTGTATAATGTTTGATTCACCTTAACTAAATCATCATTCTTTGACAATTTATGTCCTATCACCATAGGTGTGCTTACTAGCTTGGAATCCTCCAATCCAAAAAATTTTAATATCTCCTTGACATACTTTGACTAAGTGATATATATGCCATATTTCATCTAGTGTACTTACAAACCCACAAAGAACTTGATCTCTCCAAACATAGACATCTCAAATTCTTGCTTCATTTCATTTGAAAAATCCTTACATAAAGTATCTTGACCTCAAAATATTATATCTTCAACAAAAATTTTAGAAAAAAAAAAACTTTTCCTTTCTCTATCTTCAAGTATAGATTGTTGTTATCATTTGTCAATTCA
This sequence comes from Cupressus sempervirens, assembly GCA_028749045.1. NCBI lineage: Eukaryota > Viridiplantae > Streptophyta > Pinopsida > Cupressales > Cupressaceae > Cupressus > Cupressus sempervirens. The sequence continues at coordinate 807,964,137 of CM053786.1, read as the reverse complement.
AATCCAATCTTCACAAGATAATTATGAAGTTTCTCATAGCATGCTCTTAGTGATTGTTTAGACCATATAAAGATTTGTGTAATCTACATACCATTTTTTTATTGTCAACATCAATAGATCATTCTGGCTATTCTATATAAACTTCTTCCTCTAATACACCATTCGAAAATGTCGGTTTAATATCCATTTGATAAACTTTGAAACCTTTGTATGCAAAATAAGTAATCATAGTTCTTACTCCTTCCAATCTAGCAACATGGGAAAATTTATCTCCATATTAAATTCCTTCTTATTGTGCATATCCTTTGCAGACTAATCTTGCCTTGTTCCTTATGAGTTCATCATCTTCATCTATCTTGTTTATGTATACCCACTTGGTGCCAATCACATTTTTGTCTTCTGGTCTAGGAACTAGAGTCCATGTCTTATTTTTCTCAATTTGTTCAATCTCTTCTCCCATTGGTTTACTCTAGTCCACATTTTCTATGACATCTTTCACTATTTTGGACTCTTTCATGCTCAAAAAACATGTATCATTTCTCAACTTGTTTCTTGTCATTGGTCTAGCATCTTTATCTTCAATAATTTGTGTAATAGGATAAGGTCTCTTGACATATTTAGACAATCTTGGTTCAACTCTAGTTTCTTTATTTGGTCTTTCAACTTCTAAGTCACTATGTACCTCTCTGTCAGGTTTTGTAGCATCTCTTTCATGTACACTAATCTCATAATTAAAATGTACCTCAACCTTATTTTGTAACTCGACATCTGAATGTAGATTGATTCCTGAATGCAACTCAATATTTATAGTATATAACTTGGTAGCCACTGAAAATTATTATTGGTTTATAACATGATTTTCAACATCTTCTTCAATAACCATACCATCATAAAAGTATACAAATTTTTGTATTCTTATGCTTTCTTTATAGGTTCAGCCTCATATACTTCGATATATTTATCAAATTTCACATTTGCACTTTCCATAACTTTGTTAGTATTAGTATTTAAACACTGTTAGGATTAACCTATGACAATAATAAAAATTACATGAAAATATAACCAATATCAAAAAATAATAGATCACACATAAGAGAACAGAAGACACCAATATTTAATGTGGTTCACCCAATCCCTAGGCTACACCCACCAGCAACAGGTCCAATATTATTATTATCTAGTGATTACAACCTGATTACAATTTGTAATCCTTTATAGCTCAATACCACTGCAAGAACCAATTTTTACATCACACATTATGAAAATACCTAACCCTAAGCCTTTTTATACAAGATTTTTGCCACTTACAAAATTAGGACTAGAATAATAGAAGGACTAGAATAATAGAAAAATAGTAGCTGACACCTTTTACAATATATAAGGTCATTTTTGGCTTTGAGGGTGCTACACCCAAAAACCCCTGTGAGGATGTTTCCCCTTGACCCCACCCTATACTATGATAGGGAGTGTACCTGGGGCACTACCTCAAGACCCCATAGGTGTGCCACCCCTTGACCCTATCTTGGGGGCTGCCCCTAAACCCCTGTAGAAATAATCTGGAGGGAAACTATACTAAATAAACCTCTGAGTCTGATTAGGCTCCACATCACAACAATATCCCACTTGGAGACTAATTAGGCTCCACAATGATATCCTCCCACTTGCAGACTGATCATAGCACTACTAAACCTATAGCTCCCATTAGAATATGAAACCACCCTGGATGCTATTGTTCTCTTATGTTGTTCAGTCAAGAAGACCAATCGAAGCTAAAGAAGAGTTCAACTTCTCCCTTGTCACTACCTTTGTAAACATATTTGCCAAATTTTTATTTGTATCTTCTCTAGCTTTAACTATCCATCATCCAAAAGTAACCAAATGAAATGGTATCGCAACTATATGTGTTTTGTCTTTGAATGCAGATCTGAATTCTTTGTAAGATGAATGACACTCTAACTATCTATAAATAAATAATTATCCTTCTGAGGGTGTCCCAATTCTTCTAGGAAGAACTAAAGCCATATTATCTCCTTGGTTGCCTCTGTAGCAACAACATACTCTACTTCTGTAGTGGATAAAGAATTAGCCTTCTATAATTGAAAAAACTAGCTCACTACTACACTACCAATAGTAAATACATAACCTATAGTACTCCACCTAGCATTGATATCCCCTACCAAATCTAACTCAACATAGCCCTATAAATCAATAGTAGAGCCCCCAAAGTGCAAACACTTACTAGATGTTCCTCTCAGATATTTGAGAATCCATTTTAATGCATTCCAATGCTTAATTTCTAGATGACTCATATACCTACTAACAACTCCCACTACATGTGTAATATATGTTAGATTGTGGTGACTGATCAGGAAAGTACTGTACATACTTCATAAATAGTGGGGTTCGGGGCATCGCCCCGAAAAAAAAAAATTTTGGAAGTAGCTGACATGGTAGCCGACATATTATGGCCCACATATGGCCGACATGTTATAACCCTAAAGTGGTTTAATACTTGTATAAAAAGGGCTTAGGGTTGGGTATTTTTCATAGGTGGTGATACGAAATTGGTTCTTGCGGCGGTATTGAGCTGTAAGGGATTACGGATTGTAATCAGGTTGTAATCACTGGATTGTAATAAGATCGGACTTGCTGTTTGGTGGACGTAGCCCAGGGATTGGGTGAACCACGTTAAATCTTGGTGCCTTGTGTTTATTTCTGTGTGTTCTATTATTTTCTGTTATTGGTTATATTTACATGTAGTTTTTATTTCTGTCTGTGGTTTATCCTAACAATATATGGCTTAGTACATACCATAGCATACATCAAGCTTCCTACAGCTGAAGCATAAGGTACCTCAGACATCTTTTTCTCTTCTTCTTGTTTCTTGGGACACATCTCCTTACTCAACTACAAATGATCAGGTAAAGATATGCCAATAGCTTTACCATTCTCGATAGAGAAATGTTGCAACACCTTTATAATATAATTAGCCTGAGATAATATAAATTTCCTATTCTTCCTATCTCTACAAATCTTCATACCAAGGATTTGTTTTGCTACTCCTAAATCCTTCATAGAAAATGCATGTGCTAACTAGCATTTCAACCCCTTAATGTGATCCATGTTAAACCTAGCTATAAGCATATCATCAACATATAAACATAAAAAAAAAAAAATTAAATTTTTTTTTAAAAATTTGGAGGAGAGAGAAAGTGAAGAAAATAGAAAGAAAATAATAAAAAATTAAAAAATAGAAAAAAAGGAGAAAAGAGGAATTTCTATTTTCAAGGTGCATAGGTGGTGTAAATAGAAAAATAGGAAAATAGTTCTCATTCCATTTATCGAAGTGTGTAGGTGGCATCTTAGAATTTTGTGGAAAGTTCCTTAAATCATGCATTTAATATTTGTTGTGATCCATAAAGCAAATGTAATTTTCTAATTGGGCCACATGGTGGTGGTTAGTTGTATTTAGGTAGAAATTCTAGAAGGTTCTGGATATTGTAGAAGGTTGTGGATATTCTAGAATATTGTGGATAAATCATGCATTGGGTGTTAAGTGCCTATTTAAGGAAGGCTTATGTTCATTTGAAATCAAGCTCTTCGAATGTAATATCTTGTAAGGAAGCTCTCAAGGTGTAGCAAACAAGCTCTTTTTTTGTAAGCTCTTCTAGTTGGAAGGCCTTAGTGAGGAATCTCTTAGTGAGCAAATATCTCTTATATTGTAAGAATTTGGAGTCCTTTCATTTGGAGAATATTTTAATGAATTGCAAGTATTAATGGATGCTTTATGAAGCAATTTTTTCATCTCTTTGTCTCCATATTGTTGTGATCTTGGTTGTGAGTTGGTATGGGTGGTGTGGCCCTTTGTCAGTGGTATCAGAGTGAGAGTTCTTGAGCATGCAGATAGATTACCGAATGTGATGCAGTTTGCACCAGGACCTTGAGTTGGGTGAAGTTTGTCAAGAAGTTCTTGATTGTGTAGATAGATCATCGACTGTGAGGCAGTTTGCACAAGGTTGTTGTGTTACATTGGATTTATCTTTTAAAGACTTGATTATGGAGAAGAGATAGAAGAAGATGACTTATGTTATTGGATGGATTCTGAGGATTCCTCAACTAGAGAAAATTAGGGCAAGAAATCAAGAGGCATTGATAGTTGATTTGCAGAAGCAAGTGAATGAATTAGAAGCTGAGTTGCAAAAACAAAGAGCGCATTACCAGAAAAGGGATGTTGATAATTCCTTGGATGTAAAAAAGAAAGAAGATATACTAGAGTATCTGACAAGTGGTACAAAAGAAGAGCAAGCAGAAGAAGAGGAAATTATTTTCAAACCTAAAGTTGAAGAAGATAAAAGAGAAGAGGAAGAGCATGAAGATGACAAGACTTACGAACTTGAAGTAGATCAACATGATTTGAAGATTGCAAAAATGGAGGAAAAGTATAGTGCCTTAGGTGGAGATCAGGCAAGTGGGGTAGTTAAATAGGCAAGCAAAGATGAAGATGTCAAATAGGTAAATTCTTATGAATCATGGGATGCTGTCTTTGAGGTGAGTTTGAAAGATATTGATAATGGTTTGCATGAGAATCTTGTTAGTCATGTGTGGCATGCAAAGGAAGATTGGTATGGTGTTGCTAGGTTTATTACAGGTGTGATTAATTCAACAAGACTGGATGAGGATGAGAGTTATACTTGGATAGAGTTCATTGCGAAGGAGTATTTTCAGCAGCAAATAGTTGTTCCAACTAGGTGTTGGAAAAGAAGAAAGATGGAAATATATCGACACCGGATACTTGTTCCAGCTATGTGTTGGAGGAAGATATATATATATATATATATATATATATATATATATATATATATATATAGTGGCTACTTCATTTTGTGAATCCATATTCACAAAATTTTTCCTGCCATGGGAGTCGAATGCAGGAGCATCATGCATCAGAAAAAAAATTTAAAAAAATGTAGAAGATTTGCATGTTGGTTTTCTTGTCCTTGTTGAGGTGGAAGCTTGTGGTGAAGATGAAGATGGTTGTATATCTTTCTTTTGTGTCAAAGTGTGGGACACACTTTTCTATCTACCAAGGGAATCTGATGCAAGAGCATCTTGCATGAAAAATTAAATTTAAAAAAAAAAAATTGGAGGAGAGAGAAAGTGACGAAAATAGAAAGAAAATAATAAAAAATTGAAAAATAGGAAAAAAGGAGAAAAGACGAATTTCTATTTTCAAGGTGCATAGGTGAAGTAAATAGAAAAATAGGAAAATAGTTCTCATTCCATTTATCGAAGTGCGTAGGTGGCATCTTAGAAGTTTGTGGAAAGTTCCTTAAATCATGCATTTAATATTTGTTGTGATCCATAAAGAAAATGTAATTTTCTAATTGGGCCACATGGTGGCGGTTAGTTGTATTTAGGTAAAAATTCTAGAAGGTTCTGGATATTGTAGAAGGTTGTGGATATTCTAAAATATTGTGGATAAATCATGCATTAGGTGTTAAGTGCCTATTTAAGGAAGGCTTATGTTCATTTGAAATCAAGCTCTTTGAATGTAATATCTTGTAAGGAAGCTCTCAAGGTGTAGCGAACAAGCTCTTTTGTTGTAAGCTCCTCTAGTTGGAGGGCCTTAGTGAGGAATCTCTTAGTGAGAAAATATCTCTTATATTGTAAGAATTTGGAGTCCTTTCATTTGGAGAATATTGTAATGAATTGCAAGTATTAATGGATGCTTTATGAAGCAATTTTTTCATCTCTTTGTCTCCATATTGTTGTGATCTTGGTTGTGAGTTGGTATGGGTGGTGTGGCCCTTCGTCAGTGGTATTAGAGCGGGAGTTCCTGAGCATGCAGACAGATTGCCGAATGTAAGGCAGTTTGCACCAGGACCTTAAGTTGGGTGAAGTTTGTCAAGAAGTTCTTGATTGTGTAGACAGATCACCGACTGTGAGGCAGTTTGCACAAGGTTGTTGTGTTACATTGGATTTATCTTCTAAAGACTTGATTATGGAGAAGAGAAAGAAGAAGATGACTTCTTTTATTAGATGGATTCTGAGGATTCCTCGACTAGAGAAAATTAGGGCAAGAAATCAAGAGGCATTGATAGTTGATTTGCAAAAGCAAGTGAATGAATTAGAAGTTGAGTTGCGAAAACAAAGAGCGCATTACCAAAAAAGGGATGTTGATAATTCCTTGGATGCAAAAAAGAAAGAAGATCTACTGGAGTATCTGACAAGTGGTACAAAAGAAGAGCAAGCAGATGAAGAGGAAATTATTTGCAAACCTAAAGTTGAAGAAGATGAAAGAGAAGAGGAAGAGCATGAAGATGACAAGACTTACGAACCTGAAGTAGATCAAGATGATTTGAAGATTGCAAAAATGGAGGAAAAGTATATTGCCTTAGGTGGAGATCAGGAAAGTGGGGTAGTTAAATAGGCAAGCAAAGATGAAGATATCAAACAGGTAAATTCTTATGAATCATGGGATGCTGTCTTTGAGGTGAGTTTGAAATATATTGATAATGGTTTGCATGAGGATCTTGTTAGTCATGTGTGGCATGCAAAGGAAGATTGGTATGGTGTTGCTAGGTTTATTACAGGTGTGGTTAATTCAACAAGACTGGATGAGGATGAGAGTTATACTTGGATAGAGTTCATTGCAAAGGAGTATTTTCAGCAACAAATAGTTGTTCCAGCTAGGTGTTGGAAAAGAAAAAAGACAGAAATATATCAACACCGAATACTTGTTCCAGCTATGTGTTGGAGGAAGAGAAATATATATATATATATATATAGTGGCTACTTCATTTTTTGAATCCATATTCACAAAATTTCTCCTACCATGGGAGTCGAATGCAGGAGCATCATGCATCAGAAAAAAAAATTTTAAAATGTGGAAGATTTGCATGTTGGTTTTCTTGTCCTTGTTGGGGTGGAAGCTTGTGGTGAAGATGAAGATGGTTGTATATCTTTCTTTTGGCATCAAAGTGTGGGACACACTTTTCTATCTACCAAGGGAGTTTGATGCAGGAGCATCTTGCATGGAAAATTAAATTTTTAAAAAAATTTAAAAAAATTTTAAAAAATTTTTAAAAAAAAAATTGAAAAAAAAAAATTGGAGGAGAGAGAAAGTGACAAAAATAGAAAGAAAATAATAAAAAATTGAAAAATAGGAAAAAAGGAGAAAAGAGGAATTTATATTTTCAAGGTGCATAGGTGGCGTAAATAGAAAAATAGGAAAATAGTTCTCATTCCATTTATCGAAGTGTGTAGGTGGCATCTTAGAAGTTTGTGGAAAGTTCCTTTAATATTTGTTGTGATCCATAAAGCAAATGTAATTTTCTAATTGGGCCACATGGTGGTGGTTAGTTGCATTTAGGTAGAAATTCTAGAAGGTTCTGGATATTGTAGAAGGTTGTGGATATTCTAGAATGTTGTGGATAAATCATGCATTAGGTGTTAAGTGCCTATTTAAAGAAGGCTTATGTTCATTTTTAATCAAGCTCTTTGAATGTAATATCTTGTAAGGAAGCTCTCAAGGTGTAGCGAACAAGCTCTTTTGTTGTAAGCTCCTCTAGTTGGAAGCCCTTAGTGAGGAATCTCTTAGTGAGCAAATATCTCTTATATTGTAAGAATTTGGAGTCCTTTCATTTGGACAATATTGTAATGAATTGCAAGTATTAATGGATGCTTTATGAAGCAATTTTTTCATCTCTTTGTCTCCATATTGTTGTGATCTTGGTTGTGAGTTGGTACAGGTGGTGTGGCCCTTCGTCAGCTAGTATCATCCAAACTCTTAAAATAAACACAATAATCTGAATGATACCTACTATATCCATGCTCATGCATAAAACTATCAAATTTCAAATATCATTACTAAGGTGCTTGCTTCAAGCCAAATAAACTTTTCTTTAATCTGCACACTAAGTTCTCCTTACCTTTGACCTCAAATACCTATCGCTAAGCTATATATATATCTTCATCCAAATCACCATGAAGGAAGGTTTTTTTAACATCAAGTTACTCCAAATGCAAATCTTCAATAGCCACAATACTTAAAATAGTGTGAATAGAAGTCATCTTAATAACAGGAGAAAATATCTCATCAAAATCAATGTCTTTTTCTATGAAATTTCTTTTACCACTAATCTAGCTCTTAATCATTTCTTACCTCCATCCTCTTCTTTCAACCTATAAACCCATTTATTCTATAAATCTTTTTTACCTGCAGGAAACTTGCATAAATCCCATGTCTTATTTTTTAGCAAAGATTCCATTTTGTCTTTCATTTCAAACTCTTACTAAATCTTTGTATCCACCTAAATAGCTTCATCATAACATTCAGGTTCACCTACATCAGTAAGTAAAATAGAATACAAAGAAGGATAAAATCTTTCTGGAGGACTACTTATCCTTGTTGACTACCTAACATTCACTGTGGTGTGTGATATTTGTTGTTGCGGTTGTTGCAGATCATGAGGAATAGCTAGAATATTAACTTTTGGAGTATCATCCAACACTACATAATCATTTTCTTTCTTTGCATGTTATTGTAACAAATCTTTGTACAACACTTTCTCATTGAATATGACATCCCTCCTTCTTACAATACTATGATTTTCAAAATTTCAAAGCCTATAACCAAATTCATTAATGTCATATCCAACAAATACACATTTCTTTGACTTAGCTTCTAGCTTGGTTCTATTTTCAAAATCTATATGAGCAAATGCTTCATAACCAAAAGTTTTGAGAAAAGAATAACTCACCTTCTTACTAGTCCATGCTTCCTTTGGAATACCACAACCCAAAGGAGTAGAGGGACCTCTATTAATCAAATATATAACAATATTAACAACCTCTACCCACATGTTTAAGGGAAACCTTGCATGCAACCTCATGCTTCTTGCACACTCCATTATAATCTTGTTCATCTATTCAACTAATTCATTTTCATGTGGAGTTCTTAGAACAATTTTCTATCTACAAATATCATTAGTCAAGTAATAATGTTCAAATTCATGACTACAATACTCACCACCATATTTAGATCTAAGACATTTGAATTTCCTACCAATCTCATTTTCAATCAGATATTTCCATTTCTTAAAAGTTTGAAATACATTAAATTTTTGTCTAAGGAAATAAACCCATACTTTTCTAGTTGCATCATCAATAAATGTAACATAATAATGAAAACCACCAAGCGAAGACACCTAAGCTGGTCCCCATACATCTGTATGCACAAGCTCTAATTTCTCACTTTTATTTTCCTTCCCAGTCTTCACAAAACTCACTCTCTTTTATTTTCCATACACACAACTTTCACAAAAATCTATACTAACACATTTCAGAATTGTTAAAACTTTCTTTGAATGAAGTACTTTCATACTTTTCTCACTCATGTGCCCAAGTCTATTGTGCCACAATATTGTATTAGAATCTACAACAGTTATTTGTTCTCCTTGCTCAACTACAACAAATGTTCCTAAACATTCATTTTTCTCTGCAACAATCAAAGTAGAAGGAACAATATGACCTATACAAAGATATAAACTTTCTTTCTACTATAAGGAAACATTTTGAAACCTTCCAATTTTTATCATTAAAAGTAACTATACAACCGTGATCATCAAGTTTCCTTGTTGAAATTAAATTTGTACTCAGCCTTGGAACATGTATTACCTCATGTAGTAGCCAATGATGCTCATTCTGCAGCTTAATCTTAACTTTTCCCTTTCCAAATCTGACATGGTTCATTATCCCCCAAATAAACAACCCCAAAATCCCCTTGGACATAATCAATGAAATAACCTCTATAAGGTGTAGCATAAAATGAAGCATAGAATCTAAAACACATGAATCATCAATACTTTCTAAAGGCAGAAGCAAAGCATCCTCTTCAAATTTGTTACTAACCACATTTGCCTCCTTTTTCTCTTCTAGTTCATCTCCTTCATTGATCTTTCAAGTCCAACAATATTTCTTCTTATGCCCTGGTTTACCACAGTACCAACAATCTCTCGGTCCTCTAGATTAAGACCTCTTCCCCTTTGAATTTTCTCTTGATTTCCCATAATTTCTATAATTATTTCCTCTCTTAGTTGTTATGCCTCTACTTTGTGCATTCAAAGCACTTCCTAATGTAGATCCACTTGAGTTTTTCTTACAAGTTTCCTCACTCAAAATAACACTAATCACATCATCATATTTTGGAGTATTAGATTTAGAAAAATAATTACTCATAGCCATTACCAAGCCATTCTAGCTTTCAAACAAAGAACACAAAATAAAGAGAGCCCTAATTTCATCATCAAAATTGATACCCACAGAAGATAAATAACTAGTAATAGTATTAAACTTATTTAAATTATTTGCAACTGATCCACCTTCTATCATTTTCATATTTAACAAACATTTTATAAGAAATACCTTGTTTGAAGCAGAGGGCTTTTCATACAGTTTTGCTAAGGTTTGCATCAACTCTTCTATCATCTTCATTTTTGTAATATTAAATGCCATCAATGGTGCTAGACATAATATCAAATGCTTCCAAGTGCCTTTCTATCTAAAAGATCCCCATCATCATTTTTCATATATCCCTAATTCTTGGGTTTTCCTTCAAATAGCTTCCATAAATCCTTCTGATAAAGATAGTCCTCCATTGAATTTTTCATCGCTGAAAGTTCTTCCCATTAAACTTGCCAACCCTAAGCTTACCCTCATCTACCATCACTCCCACACTATGAGACCTTCCTACAAAAGATCACTATAAAAAAATGATGATGGTCTAGCTAAAAAAAAAATAATGATCGTCTGGCTCTAATACCACTTGTTAGGATTAACCTCAGACAACAATAATAGTTACATGAAAATATAACCAATATTAAAAAATAATAGAACACAAATAAGAGAACACAAGACACCAAGATTTAACATGGTTCACCCAATCCCTAAGATAAATCCACTGACAATAAGTCTAATATTATTATTATCCAATGATTATAACCTAATTACAATTCATAATCCCTTACAGCCCAATACCACTACAAGAACCAATTTTTGCATCACATAATGAAAATATCTAACCCTAAGCCTTTCTATACAAGCTTTTTATCATTTACAAAATTAAGGCTATAATAATAGAAAATAGTAGTGATGCCCCTTGACCCCATTTTGGTGGTCCTACCCCCAAACCCCCATAGAAATAATCTAGAGGAAAATTGCATTGAATAAACCTTTGAGTCTGAGTAGGTTCCACATCACAAAAAACACTTATAAGCTTTATTTCTTGTGGAATAACCTAGGAATATACCTTCTTCACTTTTTTCATCTACTTTACCATTCCTGAAATCTTTGAGAATAAAGCATTTTCTTCTAAATATATTAAAATATTTTACATTGGGTGAGTATCCATATCATAGTTCAAAAGGTATTGAATGAGTACCTTTCCCTTTTGTTTTTTTAGGCAAAAGTGGCAAGCCACTATATTATTTTATTATTTTATAAATTCTAATTCAACGAGGTCAACTGAGAAAAAATCAGAGAAGAAAACCCAGCATCATCCCTAATACATACAAAAGTATAGATAGTTTAAACAAATAATTACAAGAGGCATTTCAACTACCACCTCATTGCAAAACAGAAATTGTCATGGCATTTTGGCAGCCTCCAAGCACTATCTTCATGACAATGACCAAGCAGAAAAGACAAATCTTACAAATCTATCTAATCAGATCCAAAACCACCTTCAAGTGACCCTAGCTCACTAGGAAGAGGGCCCAAGCCAGTACCAAAGTCTGAGGAAGATTGACTCCCATCCAAATCCAAGTAAACCTAATCAATTAATTCCCAAAATTCTATTCAATCGGTAGCACTGAATCTACATTCATACCCCTAGAAACTGAAGTAGTAGAAACCATCTGTAAATCAAACAAAGCCTGACCTGCTAACTTAATATGCTTCACCAAGTGAACATCCATTAAATTTGGTGCAGAGGGCAGAGCATATTTCAAATAATTAAAGCTCCTAGTGTCTACAGCTTTCTTAATTGCTTCAAAAATATCAAAAAACTCATGTTTATGCTGAAGTTGATAATGTGAGAATAAACCACCAACTAAGGCTGCTCCATTCCATAAGTCATACTTTTGCATAGCCAAAATTAGTTTATTATCAACCTGAAAATGAGGATGGATTACCTCATGGGGCAATGTTTGAAGCAAATCAGGTGACTATATTAAATCCATAACATTAGAAAGGAAACTTGAAATAAACTGAGATGGATATAGAAATATTAGTGCCGAGGAGCAGAAGAACTCTTCACCCATAATATGCTTAATAGCTCTTTGAACTGTGGTTGAATAAATTAAAAACATATGATCCATCACTTCATCCGTAATAATGTTCGATAACACCTTTTCCTCCCAAGATGAGGATAAGCAAATATGAAAATTCTTTGGGAAGATGGCATGGTGTTGTTTGTGACACATATCACAAGCCTGAGTGATATCCCACCCATAATTCATCTTGTAACCAGATGACAAAATTGAATTCTTGCAAAAAATAACTAAAGGCTGAGGTAAATAAAGATTGCATTCCTCATGTAATAAATTATACAGTGCAACATGCTAAAAGCCATCTATGTTTGCACAAGAGAACGTCCTTGCAAGAGCTAAAAAAAGTATTGGTGCCAGTGTATTTTAATGACTCAGATTTAGCCACATGAGAAAATCAAATTCCATTATCAAAAAATTCAATATCGTTAGGGAATAATCAAAATTGAAGCACTTAAAATATATTGTGCAAGTCATGTCCTCATAAATGTTTCTGAGAGAATCATGCGACATTTATTAATGTGCACTTTGTTACCAGGGCAACTCGGCACTTATTTGGCAACTGAAAGCATTAAACTTAGCACCAAACTTGACATGTACAAATTTTCACTTGGCAAAAAACATATAGCTCTGCATCAATTGACACCTGATACAATTCTGAACAACTCAGCCCCTGATACCAATTTGGACAACTTGGTACTGAATACAAATAATGTCAAACAAGCACTTCACCAAGTAACTGACATACAACTCTACATCACTTGGCACCTCTAACTAACCAGCTCGGCACCTGATACATTTCTGAACAACTCAAACTAGCACTACACCAAGTAACTGACCATTTCGGCACTTGAAGCAAATCTGAACAACTCGGCTCCTGATACAATCTTGGACAACTCGACACTTGATACTACACTAGACAACTCAACACCTAATGCAAATCTAGATTACTCGGCATCATGATAAAAATCTGGACAGCTTGGCACTTGATACAACTCCAAACAACTCGACACTTAATGCAAATCTGAATTACTCAGCACCTAAACAACACACTCGACACCTGATAAAGCTTGGTCTACTCGGCACTAAGGGACATCTGATTATAGTTCACAAAACTCGATAGCCATGGCATCTACTCAACACCTGAAATATGAACTTTAAATGCTGAGTGGGTAGATGTAGATGCATCCAAGTCTTCTTGAAAAATATTTTGAAGGACCTTGTATTTCTCAATAAAAGTTACTCGGCACCTAATAAAGCTTGGACTGCTCGGCACTAAGGGACATAGTTCACAAAACTCGGCAGCCATGACATCTACTTGGCACCTGAAATATGAACTTCAGATGCTAAGTGGGTAGATGTAGATGCATCCAAGTCTTCTTGAATAAGATTTTGAAGGGCCTTGTATTTCTCAACAAAAGGCAAAGGGTGAAGAGTAGAAGTAGTAATCCCTGCACAACCCAAATTTGATAAAAAAATCTACAACTTTATTCCCTTCTTGATAAATATGTGAAATGCTAATATCGAGACATTCATCAAGAAGTCCCCAAATTTGATTAAGAACAAATTTTAGTTTCCAAAAAATGATGCGCCTATGGATACAAGCATCAATAACAACTGATGAATCCCCTTCTATATGTAGCCTATGGAAACAACCTTGTTTAGCTAGAATAAGTCCAGCCAATAGTGCTTGAGCCTCTGCAATATTATTAGTGTCAATAGGCAAAGGAGAAACTGTAATAGCCACAACCTAGCTAGAAGGATTTCTAATACATGCTCCAAAACTCGATGGGCCAAGATTTCCTTTTGAAGCTCCATCAAAGTTCAGCTTCCAAAAATCATAAGCTGGAGGTCCCCAAAAATTATTTCTAGGTAAGAGAGAAGATGGAGAATAGTTAATTTTCAACCATATGGTATGAACAAATATTTCCATTTTTGGTCAATTTGAGAATCCCATTGGGTTACAATCAGGTTGATTTTAACCATTTTTAGACTAGAATTAGTCACTTCTGAGATTGATTTTTCAATACCATTGAAAATAATGTCCAGAGGGAGTGATTCCTTTCTAAAAATGTGCTTGTTAAGTTCCCACCAAATAGCCCAAATAACCAATGCTGGTATGCATTTCCAGAGATTTGCAAACAAAGATTTTTGATAAAGAACTAGCCAAGCTTGAAAGAGATCCCAAAGATTGTTTGGCAAAGGAGTATAATAATTGAGTTTACTCAAAATAAAGTACCAACATTGAGAAGCAAAGGAACATGTAACAAATAGGTGATCCATAGATTCTTCATGCTCCTCACAAAGAACACATTTAAAAGGAGGAGCAATATTTAATCTGGTCAATCTGTCACTAGTTAAAATTCTTTTTTTAAGAGCTAACCATGCGAAACAACCTGCTTTAGGAAGAACAATCAGATTCCAATAGAATGAGAAAGCTCTTGAAATAGGATTTTGCAGACCATTCTGTTGTAGAATTTTGTACCCTTCTTTCACTAAATAATTACCATCCTTAGCTGGAGCCCAAAAAATCTGATCTTGGGTTTCAGAGAAAAAAACTTGTCTAGAAGACAAAATATGTTGAAATTGACTGATTTCTTGAGGTGATAGAGGTAACTTCATGGGATCCTTCCAAACTATTTTCTTAGAAAATTCACAGACATGATCCACATAATGAAAAAATTGAGACCCCCAATGAAGCTCAACAACTTGGATAACATTCACTGAGATTCCACTCTTAGAGAGTGGAATTTGACCATTCCAAGAATCATTCCAAAATTTAATACTAAAACCATTATTTACTTCCCAAGAGATGAAGTCAACTATGATTTTGTGTGAAGCTATCATAAAGACCCAAATAACTAAGCCTTTTGGAGGATTTGAGATAGTGAGGATTCTAGAGGGATCATTATTATCAAGATATTTTTGCTGCATAATTTTACACCACTTGGACTGAGATTTACAATACATGTGCCAAATCAATTTCCCACCAAAAGCTTCATTTCTAAAGGATAGATCATGAATACCTACCCCTCCAGCACTAGGAATTTGTGACATATCTTGCAAAGAAATGAGTGGGATCTTACGAGATTCATTCAAATTACCCAACCAAAGAAAACCCTTAATCAATTTTTGAATTGTTTGTAACACTTTAGAAGGGATCTTGAGAACAGCAATGAAGTAATTAGGAATTGCAGCTAGAACTGATTTGATCAGCAATATTTTTCTTGCCAATGACAACCATCTAACTTTCCAAGAAGCAATTCTACTCTGAATACATTGAATAACCGAAGACCAATATGAAGATCTATTTGAACCCATGAAAAAAGGAATACCCAAGTATACTGAGGGAAGAAAATCTTCTGAGAAACCCAGGATCCATTTAACTTTATCTGAAACCAACTTCTTAGTATTGAAAAAGTAAATCTTGGATTTTTGAGCATTAATAACTTGGCCAGACACAACTGAGTAGAGATCAAGGGTATAAAGAATTTGGCGAGCTTCCTAGACATTTGACAATCCAAACAATAGAGTATCATCTGCAAAAAGAGAATGTGTGATAGATATGTTTTTTCCTAAAATAAGAGCTCCTTTCCATTTCTGTAACACATGCTCATGTGAGATTTCCCTACTAAATGCTTTAGCCATAATAATAAAAAGGATTGGGGATAAAGGATCCCCTTGTCTAATCCCTTGTGTAGAGGGAAAAAAACCCACGGGCTTACCATTAATGATCAAAGAAAACCAAGCTCCCGAAATGCATGCCTTAATCCATTTACACCAGTTTTTGGAAAAACCCATTTTATCAAGTACTTGAAGCAAAAAATTTCAGCAAACTCTATCATAAGCTTTCATCATATCTAGTTTAATAATAAAATTTGAAGAATTACTTGAAGAAATAGAATGGAGAACTTCATGAGCCACAAGAGCCCCTTCCATGGTTTCCCTTCCTGGGACAAAACTACCTTGTTCTGGAGAGATGATACGTGAAATAAGATGTTGAATCCTCAGATATATGGCTTTAGTGATAATCTTATAAGATAAATTACACAAAGAGATTGGTCAAAAATTTGCAAAGGTTTGGGGATCCTTAATCTTTGGAATAATGGAAATATTTTTAGTATTAAAATATTTCAGCATATTTTTAGATCATCAAGATTCTTCAACAACTACCAATAAATCCCACCCAATAATATTCCAACAACTCTAGTAGAATAATGCTTCTTGACTTGTACATGGTTTAAGGTATAAACAATTGAACTTATAGCTTCTCTCCAATATTTTAAAGCAACATTTTTCTCCATCATGAGTGTCCAAGCATAGTCCATTACAAGCATGTTCCTCCTTTTAGAAATTCCATTTTGTGGAGGGGTTCTAGGAGTAGATGTTTGTCTTTTGATTCTTTTGTCATTACAAAACATCTCAAACTCATTTGATGTAAATTCTCCTCCTCTATCAAATCTCAAATATTTCAAACTTTTACCTATTTCCTTCTCAACTCTTGCTAAGTACCACTTAAATATTTGAAAAGCGTTAGATTTTTATTTCAGAAACATAATTTTCATCATTCTAGAATAATGGTCAACAAGCAACATAATTTACTTATCTGCTTTGTAGCTTTGCACTTCAATTGGTTCACACAAGTTAGTAAGAACAATCTCTTGTATTCCTTTATAGTTATGAGTCTTACTCTTAAAACTTGACTTTGTCATTTTTCCTAACTGACATTGTTTGCACATTATATTATCAAGCTTCTTCAACATAGGAAAACCTCTAACTTTTTTCATGTTACTGATACTAACCAAGTTATCAAAATTAACATGACATAACCTTTTGTTCCATAGCCACACATCATCAAATTTTACAACTAGACAAGTACCATCCTCTATATCAAGGTAGAATAGATTACTCCTAGTTTGTTCATCCTTTCCAATTAGCTTTCCATCAGTATCATATATCATAGCAATCTTGTTTTCAAACTCAACCTTACATCCTAAATTATTTAGTTGTGACACTCAACAAATTATAGTTAATTCCTTTAACATAGTAAGCATTGTCACATAAAATCTTTTTGTGAGTTTGATAAAACTTTTTCATTTTATAAAACATGATGCATCATTATCAAGTCTTACACTATTTTCATCATAACAATTCAAGGTACTGAACTTACTTTTATCTCTAGTCATGTGATGTGAACACTCACTATCAATGATACATCTGTCATTCTTGTTCACATAAGAAATAAGTGCAGTTGCCTTATATTCGTCAGATTCATCCTTTATTGCAACATTCACCACTCTATCATCATGTTCATCAGATTCATCTCTTGTTTCCTCTTCAACAATGTGGCTAGACTTCTTGCCTTTGTCTTTGTAATCTTTATTGTCTTCATCTCTTCTACTTTTGTACTTGTCACCACCTCTATAGTTCTTCTTCTCTGGACATCTAGTAGCAATATTACCAACCTCATTACAATTGAAACAAATGATAGGTAGTTTACCTTTAAACTTTCCTTTGCCTCTGTGAAATCTCCTTACCAGTAGTGCTTCAAGTTGATCTACATCCTCCTCATCTATCTCACTATCACTGGACACATATTTTGTCTTTTTTTCTTCACATTAAGTTCTATCAATGAAAGTTTAGCTTTGAAAGTAGATTCAATATTTTTAGTTTTGTAATTATCAAAGTTATATAGCTCAAAAGTAGTGAGTCTACCTACCAAACCTTCAAGAGTTATAACATTTCCTAGTATACATCTCAGTTCTTGTATTACAAAAATTCTAATAGTATATATAGGCAGCAGTGTTCTAAAAACTTTTCTTAGTACTTTATCATCATCTATTGTACCAATAGATCCTTTTATTGCATTAACAACATCTTTTATCCTTGAGCAATATTGAGAAATACTTTCACCTTCTTGCATTCTCATATCATCAAACTTACCTCTAAGACTCTCACATTTGGCTCTTAGAACATTTTTGTCTACTCCATAGATGGTTTGAAGAGCATCCCACATTTTCTTTGCATTGTCAAGACTTTTGATGTCATCAAACTCAACATAGTTTAAGGTAGAGAAAATCTCTAACATTTCCTAGTTGTGTTCTTTCTTCTTTTTTAAATCCTCAGTAGTTAGGGCTCTTGCAGGATCAACATGCTCAACAATAATGGTAGATTGTGCATAATCTCCATTTCCTCCAAGGTGTAACTTCATCAAACTTTTCCATGTAGGAAAGTTATTTCTATTAAACATGGGTACTTCTCTTTTTGACATTTTAATCTTTGTGCTTCTAGTACCTTCAAACTAGTCCTCTTAAGCAGATGGCTCTGATACCAATTTTTTGAATTCTTTAGGATAATAGAGAGGAGGGGTGAATCAGTTATCCAAGTTCCAGGTGTACAAATAAAAATTTTCACAGCTTACTAAACCCATACAACATTTATCATCATGCATGCATCCATAAGATTATGCAATCACTTAAATCTTTTAGGTTACTGTAAAATCAATTTGTAGAAATGTAAACATGAAACATAATAGATTCAATAACACAATTAACACAATGATTTATGTGGAAACCCAATTTGGGAAAAACCACTAGTAACATGCTACTCTTTCTCACTCTTCTAAAGTGATGCCTTGTAAAAGGCCAACCCTATTAAATGTTACAATGCACATTGTTAAATGACCCAGTTAAAGGATTTCAATCAACTTGTTAGGAGTGAGCCTTGTTAGAGGACTTTAGACAATTCAATTGGAAAATCAACCAATTAAAAGATCTAAAAATGATTGTTAGTTCAACCTTAATCCAAAGGATTTACCCTAGATTGATACAATTATTAGAGAGTAACAGTAAGGCTTGATCTGATAACAACTTACAACTCTATTTGTAGATTACAAATCTATGTTTCAATCCTCGATTCTACTTGGCTTTCACACACTTTAGCTTTGATAGCTTGTTCACCCTTCAAGCTTCCATACCATTAAGCCTTCTTTCTTAACTTGCCAATGTAGACTTTTTACTTATATTACTAAATCAAGTAGTACCCTAGACTCCTTGTCCTTTGTAGGTTCTCACACATGACAACCTTTGCTTCTGACTAGCCATCCCTATAAATAGAGAATTAAGATATTTTGTCATTCATTCTCCATCATCCAATTTAGGATTAGTATAGATTAGGTAGGATTCAATGAATCTTCCCCTCATTCCATTTCATTTCTAGAAATTTTTCCTTCAATATTCTTTGAATTCACCTGAAAATGGTTTACCATGAACTATGTGCCACCAACTCATCTTCCATATGGTTCACACAATGCAAGAAAAAAAACTTGTTGGTTTAGACCCATCAAATTCATAATCTTTCTAATAATGTTGACACTTAGCATTAATTTTCTTCTGATTCTCAGCACACACTTCATTGCTTCACATCCTTTATAAAATCACTCGGCATGAACTAAAATTTACTGGTGCCCATCATCAACTAAACTTTACTTGGCATCAACTATTTTACCTGGCATACACTAAAATAGACTTTTACTTGGCTGCAATTGATTTTCTCCTCAGCTTGCACTAACTTTTCTTAGAACCTACTATCCACTTGGTCAAGCTTGGAAGAAAAACTTTGTTTAACTTATTCTCCTAAACTTTCTTAGTGTAACCAATCTTTGCAACCTTAAGTAGATTATCAATGTACTATGATATCACTGTCTTAGCTTATTCATGTACTTCTTTTCATATCATAACTCAACCTTTCCTCTAGGTGCTATTGTTCCATCATTTTATCAAATCATCTTCATGAATCAAATAAGTGATAGTACTTAATCATATAAGTAGTTGTCTTGCTAGCAAATAATAGGTTTGACATCAATGACAAAATAATGATTGAGACATATTTATCATACTTGTATCAATTTGTTTTCAATAGTGATATAACCATATTCACCACATACCTAACAATTATACCATGCATTGTAATCCTAATTTATTGTATTATCTTACTTAGGTACATTTCCTTGCTTCTTGGGTGTCTAGTTAGGTTTTTCATTAGATCTACAGTCATGTGCTCTATGACCATACTTCTAATAATTGTAGCGATATTATTCAAATCTAGGTGCAATTGGTGTATTACTGATGTAGTGCAAGGAAGGGGAATCCCCAAAGGAGATTTCCTAGCCCCCAACAAATAACCACACAATGGAAACACAATGTAAGAAATAAGATATGATACCAAACACAACTCTTTATTCATAAAATAACTAATTACATGCAATGTGTTAGGCTATTATGCCTTCCCAGTTATGACCAAATACAAAGCAAGTAATAGTTCCGCAAGATCCAACCCAAACCCTAGCTAGTCTAGATCCACACTCTAGTAGATACCTCCAAAGAAAATTTAAACATGTGTTCACAATCCACTAAGCAATCTCCTTGTTTCCCAAGCCACAGCTACTAGCTCTTCTCAAACTTCACACCTATTCTTCATCCTTCCCTCCAAGCTTCTACTAAGAAGATATCACACCTTGAGAGCTTGATTTAAAATGCTCATATGCCTTTCTTAAATAGGCACTTACCACCCAAGATATTGCAAACCAAATCAATGTGGGATAAAAGGTAAATACAAATAGCTTACGACAAATATTTAATTTCCACCCAAATACAACTAAGCACCACCATATGGCCAATTAGAAAATTACATTGCCTTTGTGGATCACAACTAATATTAAACGCATGATTTAAGGAACTTTTCACAAAATTCTAAGATGTCACCTACACACCTCGATAAATGGCATGACAACCATTTTTCTTATTTTTCATTTTATGCCACCCATTCACCTTGGTAAATGAAAAAGCCTTTTCTCTCCATTTTTCCATTTTCTATTTTTTTTAAATTATTTTTCCATTGATTTCCATCACTTTATCTCTCCTCCAATTTTTTTACTTATATATATATATATATATATATATATATATATATATATATATATATATATATATATATATATATATATATACATATATATATATACACATATATATATACACATATATATATACACATATATATGTATATATGTATATATGTATGTATATATGTATATATATATAATATACATATATATATATACATATAATATATACATATATATAATATATACTATATATAATATATAGTATATATGTATATATTATATGTATATATATATGTATATTATATATATATATATACATATATACATATATATACATATATATGTATATATATACATATATATATATATATATATATATATGGAGAAATTTCTTTTGGCATCAAAGTATGGGACATGCTTTTCTATCTACCTGAGGAGTCTAATGCGAGAGCATCTCGCATTACAAAATAAAAGGGGGTGTGATAATATACATATACATACATATATATATATATATATATATTATCACACCCCCTTTTATTTTGTAATGCGAGATCATCTCGCATTAGACTCCTCAGGTAGATAGAAAAGCATGTCCCATACTTTGATGCCAAAATAAATTTCTCCAACCAACTTCATCTTTACCAAAGGTTTCTAATCCATCCTAGACAAAAGAACAAATATGTACACCAACCATGTCATCTTCATCCATACAAACATCTAAATCAAATGAATCTCAACAACCCAATCAACATGCTCGCTCCTAGGAACAAACTGAACATAATGCTTCACCAAAAATCCCTCTTACTCAAGAAAATCAGTAACACACATATCTATAGTATCATGTAGATCCTCAACCACATCAGCAACATCCAACTCCACATTAGTAGAAACATCCATATCAACCATATTAGTAGTAATAGGTACATCCTCAATCATCTCAGCAACAACAATTGAATATGGATTCATATCAGCAACCATATGCAAATCCTCATCCATATGTAAATCCCCATAGCCAGCAATCTCATCATCCACAATAAGATGATCTATAATTTCCATGTCAGCCACAACCAACTGATCATGAAAATAAATCTTCTTTCGAGCCTCAACAAAGTTAGAGATCTCTTCTATAAGCTCAGGTATCTTAGCAACAACCACAAGTTGCTCTATAGATTTCATATCAAATTCCACAAACTAGTCAAAAAAACCAACCTCAACCTTGCCATGTCCTCTTCTCTCTCAAACAAGTCTTCCAACTGACCATACAACTCACTTCTAAATTGGTATACTCTAGCTCCATAAATCTCTATGAAATGCAACTATTCCTTCCTTAACTTGATCAAACAAACAAGCTTCCAAATAAGCAGACATCTCTAAAATGTTCTCCACCACATCACAAATATTTGCAATGATCCTAGGGTCCAATTTTCTTGGAAGCATCTTCCAAGATCTCTACATACCCTCTACAATAAATCCCATCCAAGCATCTTTTGACTTAGGAGTGGCCTTATTAGAGGTCTTGACATAATTCAATAGAACTGCCACCTTGTTAGAGGATTTAAAAATAGATGTTAAGCAAAATCTGTTAGGAGATTTAGATCACTACTACAATGGTTGGAGAGTAACAATGAGATGATTTGATTTGAATACAACTAAATTAATGATTATAGATCTTTGTTTTGGCTTGTACTTGATCCTTCCTAATCAAATATAACTTTTCTTCTCCACAAGGATATTCTTTGTATCCTTCAAATTTGCTTCCTCTCTTCATCTTTTATACATTCATAACATCTTCATACTTGCACACACACTTGAAATTCACAACTTGACCTTATACATATATCTTTCATATTTTCAAGTTGGATCATGTGCAACTTAGAATAACTAATATTCATTACCTCAGTCAACTAGAACCAATAGATAAATCAATTAAGCTTACTATGCCAAAATAAGAAAATCCTTTGTTAGTTGAACTAGCTTAGTAGACACTAACTTAGAAGCTATTTTTTGTGTTAATCAACAGAAGCTTGGTTAACATTGCATACTCACAAAGATCCTTTGACAACTAAGTGAGCTCGGTTAGCACTAGTTCCATCTAACTTTTCTTCATTAATTGAGTGGGCTTGATTGAAACTCATCTTCTGCAGACTTTTCTACGATGCCCAAGTGAACTTGGTAGGCACAACCTTCTAAGCTAGGCAATCACAAGAACACTTGATAGACACATAAAACTATCTTCACTGCCTGAGTGAGCTCAGTATACACTGACTAATAATGATATGACATTTTTGTAATATTAGAAACAATACACAATTAATCAATTGTATCCATTTTTGCTGATTTTTTTTTTGGCATGTTGTCTTGAGATCTCGTGCCAGCATGCAAGATCTCGTGTGGTATATTGGGTTTCTTTGTGTGGCTTGGCACTTTATCACATGAAACCCTACACTAGGTTTGGGTGTCTTGGTTGTATGGCCAAACACTTCCTCATGCCATTGTGCACATCTTCACACAAAAAGGTATTTCTTGTGTGGCATGTGGCACTTCTTCATGTGAAAATCTATCAAAGGAAGGTCCTTACGCAAAAAAAAAAAGTTGTCTCCATTAGTTTTTGAGGATCAACTTTCAGTGCTTCTATTACCCATCAGGTTGCTTTAATTTTCCTTGGTTGGGCAAATTAGAGATTTTGTGTTCTTTTATCGTCTTTGGTTTTCTTTCTTGAGTTTGTGTGTGTCAGTTTAGTAGGAGCATTTGGAGATTTTTTGGTTTCCAAGATTGTTGGTGTAGTCTTCCATTGTGATCTTTGTGAGCATTATATAATGTTATCATGTAAATTCATACTTGTAAAAAAAAAAATATCTTGGTGTGAATTGAATCCTTGTTCCAAGGATCTCCAAATGGGGCATTACACCCCATGTCAAAGCATAATAACTAACTGAATACCAATTTCCATTCTATAGAGGACACTTAGGCTACATACTAGGGAGTTCCATCACATTTTCAAATTACTTGAGTTACCCTAGAGTGGTCTCTCATTAGACCCTAGACCCTCAAGCATTGAGTTACACTGGACTGATCACTTTGGACCCTAGACCCTAAATGTGACACATGCAGAACCCAAATACCCTCTCATGAAGATGAGGAAAACTAGTCATTCCTCTCACTAGGTATCATCCCATTCTCATCCTTAGCCTATACAAGTGCTCAAGGCATGGGCAAGGTAAACATATCTAACTTATCTTTTAAGTGTATCTCAAGGAAAGGGCTAGGCAAGATATATTAGTTACTATGTTATCACATGTTGTATAACATACAATAGGTTACCTTGGTATTGACCACTTTGGGCCCCAGACCCCTATTGTAAGTCACTCCCAAAGAAATGCAGCCATTTGATCTCTCCTAAGCATAAAAATCATAGTTGTGTCCCTTACCACAACATCCATAATGATCAAATTTGGTTCCCTAATAAGCAACCCAAAAATAAGTTGGTTCTCCCAACCCAAGTAAACATAAATTCACCACAAGTAAATCTCATAAATGTAATTTTCAATTCAAATCACAAAGCTCATCATGCCAACCAAATAGATACAACATTATAAAAGAAAACACAAAAAGCCTTTGGTGTACATCCTAGTTAGTCTGCTAAGCATCTCATACAACAATCATCACAAAAAAGTACACCTTAAGACTTCAAGTAAAACAAAAGGAGAAACATAGATACCCAAATCCCATGCTTAAAAATAATTTGTTTTCAAAAGTTTGGTTTGTGCAAATAGAACTTCTTTTTAATCATCAAATTATACTTGATTTCGAAATAAAACGATGTCCCCATGACTAAATATTTAAATCTATTCAAATTCTTATCCACTTACAAAATCAAAAGTTATAAGTCAATAATAAAGTCATCATATTTAAATCAATCTATATAAATATCAAACTTCATTAGAATAATAATATTTAAATATAATAATCCTAAGTATAAAATTTTATAATTTAAAATATGTTTACTTTTACCTCAATATTTTAAAAATTAAACACAACTAATTTTAAAATAATAAAGTATACTAACCTAGTTTTAACAAAACATATTTTAAATAAATATAAAATAATTATAAAATAATCTAAGTATAACTTATATTATATTTACTAAACTTTGGAATTTACCAAATTTATACTAAATAAAACTCAACTTTAAAATAATAATGTAAACTAAAACTAATTTTAACATTTAATTTATATATATATATATATATATAATATTTATTAATTTAATTTATTATATACTAATTAATTATCATCTAAAAAATATTCCCATAAAAATTTATTATGAAAAACTAATAAAAAATTAATATGAAAAAAATAACAAGTATAAATTGGAGAAAAAAATATAAACTAAAATAATTATAAAAACTAAAAACTAAACTAAGGGAAGTCTCGATGATTCACCTCTCTGAGCATTGCCTAGTTCTAATGACTACTAAGTGTTCTATTTATTACCATGAGAGATGGATTCTTGGAAATCGCTACTTATCAAACATGAGTCAATGAGTTTCACTCAAAAACTAAATAGTTAAACCCTGATAAGAATATCACGATTTAACTTGTGGAAAAATATCTCCTACTTATTAATTTAAAGTCTATTAGCTTAAATATATGAACAAAATCATTTTAAAAAATTATAAACTAAACTAATATAAAATCTACCAACTCAAATATATGGAAAAAATAATCATTTAAAAACAGTTTCCGTAAAGAAAAACTATTATGAAAAAATAATATGAGAAATTAAAAAATAATATATATTAAAAATAGTAGCTCCCACAAATATCATATTGGCTAAACTAGAAATCAAAATCAATATTTAAATGAAAAACTATACTAATTTAAAAAATAAATCAAAAATTAAAACTTCAATCATACAAATATCCTAATCGATAATCCTATTTGTTAAACTCAAAATCAATATTTAAAGTGAAAAACTAAACTAATTTAACAAATAAATTAAAAACTAAGACTTTAAAAAATAATTATAATAAAGTAATTTATTGTCTATTAATAGGCTTAAATATATGAATAAAATAAATATTTTTAAAAATCTACAAAAATTAACATGAGAAATATTTTTTTAAATATAGTAAAGCAAATAGGAACTCCTCCCACAAATGTCCTATTGGCTAAACTAAAAATTAAAATTTGAAGCAAAAAATAAAACTAATTTAAATAATTTAAAAACTAAAACTTCAATCAATATTAAAAATCAAAATTAAATTAAAAAAGAAAAACATAAGTAAAAAGTGGAGGTAACAACTAATTAATTTTCTAAAAAAATAAAAATAAAATAAAGGTTTATAGTATAGATAAATCAATTTATAAATTAAATACAAGAGTTAAAAAATAGAGATAAATAAATAAGGAAAAAAAAAGACGTAACAGTGTAGATAATAGCTAATTAAATTAAATAAATAAGAAAAAAAAAATAAGAGTTAAAGTTGGAGTGAGATAAAACTGGGTGGAAAATAATTAATAGCAAGGGCTAACAATTTTTCAGCCAAAAAAGTAATTTTAAGAGAACAAAATTCACACATATAACCTGTCAGCTAATAATAATAAATGAAGAGTTAGGACCACCTCCCCTCTTACCCACATAAGAGTAAGGAATGCATGCTATTTATAAATAGAATAAGAGAGTTCATGTTTACTTTAAATAAGGAAAATAAAATGTATTCTATACATTTTCTTTTACATGGATTACTCTCCCTTAAAGTGGGATGCACTCTACCATGTTGTCCTTTTCATGATTTTTTGTTAGGATAAACCACGGACAGAAAATAAAAACTACATGCAAATATAACCAATAACAGAAAATAATAGAACACACAGAAATGAACACAAGGCACCAAGATTTAACGTGGTTCACCCAATCCCTGGGCTACGTCCACCAAACAGCAAGTCCAATCTTATTACAATCCAGTGATTACAACCTGATTACAATCCGTAATCCCTTACAGCTCAATACCGTCGCAAGAACCAATTTCGTATCACCACATATCAAAAATACCCAACCCTAAGCCCTTTTTATACAAGTATTAAATCGCTTTAGGGTTATAACATGTCGGCCATATGTCGGCCATATGTCGGCCATAATATGTCGGCTACCATGTCGATGTCGGCTACTTCCAAAAAAAAAAAAATTTATGAAGTATGTACAGTACTTTCCTGATCAGTCACCACAATCTAACATTTTTTTTTTGTTTTCTTCTTAAAATGGTATGTGACGAAGGTGAATGAAAGTTGGATATGGTGAATAAACATGCATATATATATATATATATATATATATATATATATATATATATATATATATATATATATATATATTCATGATTTTTTTGTTTTCTTCTTAAAATGGTATGTGAGGAAGGTAAATGAAAGGTGGATATGTTGAATAAAAATACATCCCCACTCCACACACACATAGATGCACACACACACGCACACCCACACGCGCGCGCGCGCACACACACACACACATATGCACATGCACACACATGCACACGCACATGCACATACATGCACACACACACACACAAAGTTAGATAAATGGATTCCACTTTTTTTGGAAAAAGAGGGGTAAATTTTTATTAAGACTGAAAATATTACAACAAGGAGAGCTCTTGTCCTAAGCAACAAATTTATCAAATTCTTGCAATAGATTGAGGGAAATTTGTTCCTATCCATAATATTCCAGCCAGGTGTAACGCCCCGCCAAAGGATCCAAAAGAATTAACCTAAAGTTTCACTAAGTTTGCTAAACATTTTTTTTTTTTTTTAAAGTAAGAATGTATAACATACACATCAAACATATAGTAGCGGAAGCAATAACATGTAATCATCGACAAACATACATTGCAAGTTACATTTCTTAAAGATCCCAAGACGTTGAGTCACGTTTAAATTTAATTAAATTCTAAGTCTAACAACTATCACATACATATGAAAGAATAATCAGAAACTCCAATGTCCATAATATACATTTGTTCCGAATGCTCCTTGGCAAATTAATTCGGAATGCTCAATCATCCACTGTACATGTCATAGGGTATGAAAGGCTTAAAAGAATATACATATGTAAAGATAAAGATACAACATCCTCAAATCCATGATACAAAGTACAGTAAAAATATATGAAACTATTCCCATACATGATACATCAATACATCCATAATGATAAAACATCTATCATAAAATCTAACCATCCATCATAATAATCCAAGAACATAGTGAAGGTAAATGCCAATCACGAACACTCCAGCCACGGTGACCACGGAACGGATCTCAATGGTAAGAGTAAAAGCACTACCACCCGACCACGTGGAACCTAAATGGTCCACTCCCACCGTGTTGAGGAGATAGTCTCAAGTCCCAAATAGGATAACAAAACCTATAATCATAAATACTCTCTAAGTCCAGGAAATCCTATAAGTATGCTAACTCAAGGGTTCCTAAAAAGATCGACATCTAAATCCCAGAGGTACCACAAGACACGTAGGAAACCTAATATGCAAGCGGGAAAGTGTCATCGCAAAAGTCACGTAGAAGTTACCCGAGCAATCCCTTAGGAATCTCGAGTCCCTACTAATCCCTGCGGCCACCAATATCCTCTCGTACTGACGAGGCATACTATGGAATGCAAGGTCATAACCAAGCGTTCTCTCTACCCCATCCTAGTCTGTACTAGCACTCAAGGCATGGGAGAGAACATACAATTATCTTGTTAGGTTCATTTTCTCCCATTTAGTGTAAATGTTTTCACTTATTAAATCAACTTACAATGGGTTACTCTAGGCAGCCTCTTAGGGCCCCGATCCCCATTGCAAGCCACTTCCCGACACTATACATAGATAACCTACCCTAGGCTCATGAAATCACGAATCAAAGAATCATAATAAAATCACCTCAGTCCTATACAAGCAACTGAAAAACATCATAAAAAGATAAGCCACAAAATTACATCAGTTCTTCATGAGCAACAGATAATATCAAATAATAAACATATGATCACGACAGTTCTCTACCAGCAACTGAAGGCATCAATGATAAATCACAAAATCCAATGGTTCTCCAATGAGCAACCAAAAAGTATCCCAATAGTAAATTAAAATACTGATCGAAGACTCCAAAATGGTCAAGTCAAAACATGACATCATCAAGAACATAACACACACTTCAGTCCTCTCAAGCGACCGAAAAGCAATCCAAGTATAACTGATCGAGACTCAAGAATGGTTATCACATATAACTGATCGAGACTCAAAAATGGTTAAGTTAGGTATCTCATATACATACGCTTTAGTTTCACACAAGGAAACTGGAAAGCAGCAACAACCAGTAAAAACATCCATCATAGAGCATACTAAGCACATCACCAGGGTTGGGTTTAAAAGATCGAGATAAAAAAACAACATAACATCACATTCACATAATCCCCGAGCCTCTGGTAACAACCTAGGACTGGTCAACCCTAGGACAAAACCCGAACACCCCATAATACAGATAACACATAGAAATATAGAATAGTCTCACAATTTGGTTTAATCTTGATAATATAATGTTAATTCAAATGTACGGGTTTCTATTCACGTTTCCAGTGTATAATCTAGGTACTTATGATTTACAATATATCCATTAACCTGTTCTTATATTTAATTAGAATCAAGCTATAACCCTAATTCGGTTTTAAAACAATTTTCTAAAATGATCTAAAGACAAGTTACTTATCAAAATAAATAAGTAATTTATAAATTTACAATTTTCATTTAACTATATACATCATTAATCAATTTTAATTAAACTAATTTTTAATTAAATTAACTAATGATTATCCAACTAAGTACCAACTCAATAATTATTAATTATTAATAATTAATAGCAATTACAAACAACTTTATTAATTAAAAATAAACAATATTTAAATAAATTATTATTTAAATTAATAAATAATAATAAAACTTTATTAATATCTATTATTCAAATAATAATTTAATAATTAAGAATTATTAAAAATATTATTAATATTATTATTAAATAATAATTAATTATATCATTGAAACCTTTTTAATAAATAATAACAAAATAAAAATTAATATTATTAACAAGTTTATTAATTTAAAACTTATCATAAAAGAAATCAATTTGCATTCATATTAGAAAGGGCATGCATTAAAGTTTCTTTTAACATATAACAAAGTTTATGTAAATTTTTTTTTTATGAAATAATAATAATTTTTTTTTAAAATTAAAAGCCAAACTTTATAAACAAAACAAACGCACCCATAAAAGACTGCCAGTATAAACATAGCCCTCTGGCCTCCTTTAAAAAAGGGTGCCGACATTTTTAATGCACCCTGCCATGGAGATTCACAGGTGCAGGCGTGCGTTCAAACCGCCAGTTAAGAAAGTACATGGGGGTAAGTGCAATATGATTTTATTTATATATATATTTTAAAAAAAATTATATTTCATTAAAACAATTCAACCCACATACAAGTATAAAAAGATATATATTATTTCAGTTTATTGATTTGAATTTGTTTATTATAAATTTAAAAAAAAAAAAAAACTTAAAAACAAGTTCCCTTCCATAAAAATGTGTGTTTTAATTTATTTTAAATTTCTATAATAATAATTCATATACAAAAATTATTTTAAATTTTATTCATTATAAAAACTTTAAAGCAAATTCCCCTTGATAAAAATGTTTGTTTTATTTATTTTAGATTTCCAATAATAATATTTTAAATAATAAAATAATTTTTTTATTTTTATTTCTAATTAAATCTCTTTCTCTTTTTTCCTTTTTTTTTTTAATAATAAAAATTCACAATTTTATTCTATACAAGAAATACGGGTATCCATTCAAATTTCCAATTTAGACTTCCCTTTTACATCTCATACGGATGAAAGTGAACAACAAAAGATTCAAGATGAAGAATTGACACATTCGAGAAGACAAGTTCTTACAATCACGAAGTAGACAGGAATATCAAATAGCATAATTCAATTAGTGATCAAAACACAAGACCCTACCTAACCCGATGCTAATATGCAATCTCCAGAAAACTGTAAGAGAATTCACTCCTCTCAATAACCTTCCTCTGGAAAACTTTCTTGGTATCAGCCTTCTGAAATTCGCTTCCAAAAGTTGTCCCCCAAAAATTCCCGTCCAAAATACCTGTGTCCCAAAAATGAACCCCCAAAGTTGTGATAAGCAAATTCTCCTCAAATCGGGGCACTAATTGTGCGTTCACCCGAGAAGACTCTTTGCACAACTCAATTAACTCCAAATTAACCTTTATTATCTTTTCTTTTATTTTGCATTCATCTTTCATGCACATTAAGTTGATTTATTAAATAACTTTATTTAATATTCCACTTGAATTCTATTTTAAATTAATTTATTACTTTAATCTCATGTGCACTTTATGAAATTAAAATAACATTATTAATTTCTATTATTTAATCTTTTAATTTAATTCTCATATTTAAACTCATGCTTAGATCATGCGATCTAGAATTCTTAATAATTTTATATCTTTCAACTTTTAATTATTTTAGAAACTTAATTGATAACATATTTAATTAATTTAAATAACAATAATATTTAGCATTTATTTAAAAATGAACTCCAAATATATTATTATTAAATTAAATAAATATTATCCTGTTCTAAATTTATCTTTGAACTTTTATTTAATTCTTTTATTTAATTAATTTCTCAATTAATTAAATATTAAAGACATCATATTAATTCTCTATTAAATTAAATCATTAATTAATCTTTTTAATTAGACTTTAATTAATAGAAAATACATCAAGGACTCATAAAGAAATATACGAAAACCCATCATAGAAAAACACATACTAAATGAAACAAAAAGGGTTATAATCACGAAATTACATCATTTGATGCATTCAGAGGGTACTTAACTCAGATAATTGTCCTAATTATCAATTAGGACAATTGGCTAAAGGGTTTAGGAATTTGGACTTAAGAGTTTATCTCCCCTCTCTTACCATTGAGACAATGCGATAGGGTACACTCATCCTGGCAATTCAGGGAAGTCGATACCCGGTACTTGCAACTTGCATAAAATCCACGCATGTACAAACACAATATTCTAAGCTAAACAGACAAAGGCAGGAAGTGGTGCATCGTGTAGATCCCGACTAGCAGGTGACTACGACTCCCTTCCTTAACCACATCAGAAACACCATACATAAATAAAACAAACACGCACACCATACACATGCAGTATGGGGTAAGTATCCATAAGAAAACACGTACAATAACCATCTAGCTAATCATCATCAGTAACTGCAAACACTGCGATAATCATCATACATACATGAAGTATAGAGTATCAAGTAATCTCATCATATAATCAACTGAATGTAAAACAATATCTAATAATCTAAGAGTAATGCTACTAAACATCATGCATAAAACTGGTCTAGAAGAGATCAACAATGATAATAGAAATGCGAACTAGGGGCAGGCACTACATCAGGAGCATGAACAGAAACCCATTTGACCAAACAATCAGCAACTCTATTGCATTCACAAGGAATGTAAGTAAATGTAATGAACTCAAGAGAGGTATAAAAGAGAAGAGTCTAAATAACAACAGTGTTAGATTATGGTGACTAATTAGGGAAGTATTGTACATACTCCATAATTTCTCGCCAGTGTTTGGGGATTTTTTGGGCCCTATTTATTAGGATTTTGGGCCGATATGTAATTATTAATTGTAACCCTAAAGTGGTAAAAATACTTGTATAAAAGGGCTTAGATTTAGAGATTGTTTCATAAGTTGTGATGCGAAAATTAGTTTTTGTAGCAATATTGAGTTGTAAGGGATTATAGATTGTAATCAAGTTGTAATCACTAGATTGTAATAATATCAAATTTTTTATTTGGTGGGCGTAGCCTAGGGATTGGGTGAACCACGTTAAATCTTGGTGTCTTGTGTTCTTTTCTGTGTGATCTATTATTTTTTAATATTGGTTATATTTGCATGTAAATTTTATTTCTGTCTGTGGTTTAATCCTAACAAGTGTTATCAAAGCATGGTTGTTTTTTTAGTTATCCTCTGCAGGAAAGTCTCACAGTTAAGTGAGAGTCTCATAGTTGAGTGGGAGTCTCACAATTGAGTGGGAGTGATGGCAGACAAGGGTAAGTTGACGATTGATAGGTTTAATGGGAAGAACTTCTAGTTATGGAAGATGCAAATGGAAGACTATCTTTATCAGAAGGATTTATGGAAGCCATTGGAAGGAAAAGGAAAGAATCAGGGATCTATATCAAATGATGAATGGGATCTTTTGGATAGAAAGGCACTTGGAAGCATTTGATTATGCCTAGCACCATCGGTGGCATTTAATATTACAAAAGTGAAGACAATAGAAGAATTGATAAAAACGCTAGCGATACTATATGAAAAGCCCTCCACTTCAAACAAGGTATTTCTCATGAAGCATTCATTTAATATGAAAATGGCAGAAGGTGGATCTATTTCAGATCATTTAAATGAGTTTAATACTATTACTAATCAGTTATCTTCTATAGGTATCAATTTTGATGAAGAAATTAGAGCTCTCTTGATTTTGTGTTCTTTGCCTAAAAGCTGCAATGGCTTGGTAATGGCTATGAATAATTCTATTCTTGAATCTAGTACCCTAAAATATGAGGATGTGATCAGTGTTGTTTTGAGTGAGGAAACTCATAGGAAAATATCAGGTGGATCTACATTAGGAAGTGCTTTGAATACACAAAGTAGGGGCAGAACAATTGAGAGAGGAAGTAATTCCAAAAATCATGGGAAATCAAGAGGAGAGTCAAAGGGGAAGAAGTCTCAATTGAGAGGACCCAATGATTGCTAGTACTATGGGAAACTAGGGCATAAAAAGAAATATTGTTGGAATCAAAAGAAAAATGAAGGAAATAAACTGAATGGAGACAAAGAGAAAAATGTGGTAAGTAACAAATCCAAAGAGGATGCTTTGCTTCTATCTTTAGAAAGTGTTGATGATTCATGGGTTTTAGATTTTGATGCTTCATTTCATGCTACACATCATAGAGGTTATTTCATTAATTATGTCCAAGGGGATTTTGGGCTTGTTTATTTGGGGGATAATGAACCCTATCAAATTGTTGGAAAGGGAAAAGTTAAGATTAAGTTTCAAAATGGGAATAATTGGCTACTACATGATATAAGACATGTTCCAAGGCTAAGTAAGAATTTAATTTTAGTAGGGCAACTCGGTGATGAGGGTTGTGTAGTTACTTTTAATGATAAAAATTGGAAGGTTTCAAAAGGTTCCCTTATAGTAACAAAAGGTGTGAAAGTAGGCATGTTATATCTTTGTATAAGTCATGTTGTTCCTTCTACTTTAATTGTTTTAGAGAAAAATGAATATTTAGGAATAGTTGCTACCATTGAGCAGGGAGAAAAAATAGCTATTGTAAATTCTAATACAGTTTTGTGGCACAATAGACTTGGGCACATGAGTGAGAAAGGTATGAAAGTACTTCATTCAAAGAAAGTTCTACCAGGTTTGAAGTGTGTTAATATGGATTTTTCTGAAAGTTGTGTGTATGGGAAACAAAAGAGAGTGAGTTTTGTGAAGACTAAGAAGGAAAACAAAAAGGAGAAATTAGAGATTGTGCATATAGATGTATGGGGGTCAGCTCAGGTATCTTCCCTTGGTGG
Organism: Cupressus sempervirens; assembly: GCA_028749045.1. NCBI lineage: Eukaryota > Viridiplantae > Streptophyta > Pinopsida > Cupressales > Cupressaceae > Cupressus > Cupressus sempervirens. Next base: position 807,929,137 of record CM053786.1, on the reverse strand, counting down.
CTCTCATTATTATGTTACATTTATTGATGATGCAACTAGAAAAGTATGGGTTCATTTCCTTAAACAAAAATCTGATGTATTTCAAACTTTTAAGAAATTGAAATGCTTAGTTGAAAATGAGACTGGTAAGAAATTAAAATGTCTTAGATCTGATAATCGTGGTGAGTATTGTAGTCATGAATTTGAAAATTATTGCTCCACTAATGGTATTCATAAACAAAAAACTATTCCAAGGACTTCACAGGAAAATGGAGTGGTTGAACACATGAACAGGACTATAATGGAACGTACAAGGAGCATGAGGTTGCATACTTGGTTGTCCTTACACATGTGGGTAGAGGCTATCAATACTATTGTATATTTGATTAATAGATGTCCCTCTACTCCTTTGGGTTGTGGTATTCCAGAGGAAGCATGGACTGATAAGAAGGTGAGTTATTCTTTTCTCAAAACCTTCAGTTGTGAAGCATTTGCTCACATAGATTATGAAAATAGAACCAAGCTGGAAGCTAAGTAAAAGAAATGTGTATTTTTTGGATATGGCATTAATGAATTTGGTTATAGGCTTTGGGGTTTTGAAAATTAAAAAATTGTAAGAAGCAGGGATGTCATATTCAATGAGAAAGTTTTGTACAAAGATCTATTGCAATAACATGAGAAGAAAGAAGATGATTATGTAGTGTTGGATGATACTCCAATAGCTAATGTTCTAGCCATTCCTCATAATGTGCAACAAATGCAACAACAAATACCACACACACTAGTGAATGTTAGATGGACAACAAGGCAAATTAGACATCCAAAAAGATTTTCTCCCTCTTTGTATTCAATTTTACTTATCGATGCTAGTGAACCTGAATGTTATGATGAAGCTCTGCAGGTGGATACTAAGATTCAGTAGGAGTCTGCAATGAATGATGAAATGGACCTTTCCTAAAAAATGAGACATGGGATTTATGCCAGTTTCCTGTACATAAAAGGGCTTTAAAAAATAGGTGGGTTTATAGGTTAAAAGAAGAGGATGGAGGTAAGAAAAAATTTAAAGCCAAGTTATTTGTAAAAGGATTTGCATAGAAAAAGGGCATTGATTTTGATGAGATATTTTCTCGTGTTGTTAAGATGACTTCTATTTGTATTGTTTTAAGTATTGTGGCTAGTGAAGATTTGCATTTAGAGTAGCTTGATGTTAAAATAGCCTTTCTTCATAGTGATTTGGATGAAGAGATATATATGGCTTATCTACAGGGATTTGAGGTCAAAGGTAAGGAGAACTTAGTGTGCAAATTGAAAAAAAGTTTATATGGCTTGAAGCAAGTACCTCAGAAATGGTATCTAAAATTTGATAGTTTTATGCATGAGCATGGATACAATAGGTGTCATTTAGATCATTGTGTTTACTTTAAGAGATTGGATGGTGATAGGTACATTATATAATATTTATATGTTGATGATATGCTTGTAGCTGGGTCTAACATGGATCACATTAAGGGGCTGAAATGCTAGTTAGCACATGCATTTGCTATGAAGGATTTGGGGGTAGCAAAAAAAATCCTTGGTATGAATATTTGTAAAGATAGGAAGAATAGGAAATTGATGCTATGTCAGGATGATTATGTTGAGAAGCTGTTGAAACATTTCTCTTTGGAGAATGTTAAAGCTGCCAGCACACCTTTACCTGGTCATTTGAAGTTGACTAAAGAGATGTGTCCTAAGACACAAGAATAGGAGGATAAGATATCCAAGGTACCCTATGTTCAACTATAGGAAGCTTGATGTATGCTATAGTATGCACTAGACTAGATATTGCACATGTAGTGGGAGTTGTTAGCAGGTATATGAGTCTTTCAGAAACTAAGCATTGGAATGTAGTCAAATAGATTCTTAGATATTTGAGAGGAACATATAATAAGTGTTTACACTTTGGGGGATCTACTACTAATTTACAGGGCTATGTTGACTCAGATTTGGTAGGGGATATTGATACTAGGCTGAGTACTATAGGGTATGTCTTTACTATTGGTGGGGTAGCCATAAGTTGGGTTTCTAGGTTACAGAAGATTAAAGCTCTATCCACTACAGAGGCAGAGTATGTTGCTGGTACAGAGGTAGCCAACGAGATGATATTATTTTAATTCTTCTTAGACGAATCGGGACACCCTTAGAAGGATAGTTACTTGTTTACAGATAGTTAGAGTGTCATTCATCTTGCTAAAAATTTAGCTCTGCATTCAAAGACCAAACACAGCCAATTTTGGAAGATGGATAGTTAAAGTTGGATAAGATACATATAGATGACAATCTAGTAGATATGTTGACAAAGGTAGTAACAAGGGAGAAGCTAAACTCATCTTCGGCTTCATTTGGTCTTCTAGACTGAACATGAATAAAAGAACAGTAGGGTCTAGGGTGGTTTGATACAGTGGGAGTCTCATGGAGTAGCGACATAGCCATAGGATTAGTCTTTAAGTGGGAGATTTTTGTTTAGTGTGGAACCTGATTAGTCCCCAAGTGGGAGATTGTTAGATTGTGGTGACTAGTTAGGGAAGTACTATACATACTCCATAATTCCTCCCTGGGGTTCGAGGATTTTTTCGGCCCTATTTTATCAAGATTTTGGGCTGACATGTAATTATTAATTATAACCCTAAAGCGGTAAAAATACTAGTAAAAAAGGGCTTAGGGTTAGGGATTGTTTTATAAGTTGTGATGCAAAAATTGGTTCTTGCAGTGGTATTGAGATGTAAGGGATTACAAATTATAATCAAGTTGTAATCACTAGATCATAATAATTTCGGACTTGCTATTTGGTGGATGCAACCTAGGGATTGGGTGAACCACATTAAATCTTGGTGTCTTGTGTTCCTTTCTGTGTGATATATTATTTTTTGATATTTTTTATATTTGCATGTAATTTTTTTTTTTTTTGTGGTTTAATGCTAACAAATAGTAGCCAACTACCAACTAACATTCTCAAGCTCTTGCAAAGAAAGCAAGTTCACCACCACTTGGGAGCTAGACTAATAGATAATCTTGTGTCATCCCTATAAACAACATTGTTCCACAACATATAAAATGACCTGAGCCTCCATGAGATTGTTAGTATGGTAACCCTTACGCATTGAGTAAAATAATTTAACTTTGACAGAGCTGCAACAAATTGCTCCCCCAATACCAATAGGGCCTGGATTCCCCTAGGAAAAGCCATTAGTGTTAATTTTTAGAACTCCATGATCAGGAGGATGCCAATGACCCTCTTGATTCACCCATCCTTTCCCGTATTGCCGAGGTTGCTTGGGCACTCTTTGATACCATTGAGCTATAACCCTATCTTGGAGATAAAAATTGAGGTGATTGCATATAGCAAGATCAATCAGATCCATGCCCCTATCTAGCATACACTTCACTTGAATAGTTTCCTAAAGAGAATGTGAGATCTTCCACCAAAGATGCATAACACTAATTCAAACATCTTGGAATATTCTTTGATTCCTCTCTAGCTAGGTATGCCAAAGAAAGAATGATGGGCTAGCAATGCAAGAAACTTGGAGAAGAGAAGACTTGGAGGGAGCACTACCCAAGCGAGCTCAAAACTTAAGCAAAGAAGAAGCATGCCTACAAGAGCTACCCCAATGCTCTGCTAAAGATGTCATAACTAAGTAGAAAAGGAGCAATGGATGAATAGATGGGAGACAGACTCCTCCCGATTACCACACAATATGAGGGGCCCTAAAATCCACATTTACAAAGATTATCCCACATAAGACAATGGTTGTGAGCTACTAGCTACATGAAAAAATTACACTTGGACCAAGAAAATTTATTCCAAACTTGCTTCCACCAAGGGACCTCAACATCCCCAAATAATTGTCTAGTTATCTCCTGATACCTAGTAGAGACATAATATTTACCAGAAAAGGTACCTCCCCAAGACAAAACATCTAGTCCTAGTAGAAAGCAACACACCTTAGATGCAAAAATATAAAAAAGCTCATGATGATCCATCTCTGTGCCTCCAAGAGGCCAATCAAAAGAGTGCTTCCATTTGTAACCAACAACAAGTCCCAATTAATAAGAAGTATTATAATGAGCCACTTTATCCCATCTAGTAGCATGAAAAGAATAATAGAGAGTCTAGAGATGAGGGTACATGGATAATATGGAGGGGAGTCCATCCAAGAATCAAACTAAAACAAAGCCTCAGAGCCTCCCTTACATATCCAAAAAAGACCCCTCTTGACTAATACAACACTAGTCTTCAAAGTATGCTAGACCATAGAGCCACGACCTTCAAGAGGAAGTGTAGAAATAGAGAAAGGTTCAACACCTCTAAAATATTTATGAGTGATAATATGAGCCCAAAGTTGATGTTTCCTAGAGCACCATCACCAGTAAACCTTAGCAACAAATGCTTGACTACTCAAGAGAGTTGATTCAAGACCAAGACCACCCTCCTTTTTAGGCCTGCAAGCAATCTCCTAGCTAATCAAACTCCACTTAGAGCTATGCAAATTACCATTCCAAAGGAATTGCCAAGAAAAAGCATCAAACTCCTTCACAAAGTAAAAAAACAACCTAAACCATGCTTCTATAAGTATGAAGAGCTTGAATAATAGATTGAAGACAGATAACCCATGTAGTAGTAAAAGCCATCTATGAGTCCAATGATTTACCTTTTTCTAAAGCTTGATAATCAAAATTTTCCAGAAGAGTCGTGACTACCTAAAAACAACAATAGGGATGCCAAGATAAGTTAAAGGAAGAGATCCAATCTAAAACCATAGGATATCATCAATCTTTTGCTGAATAGACTCAGGAGTGTTAAAAAAGTAAATGGAAGATTTGTGCTCATTAACTTTTTGTCCTAAATCTACCAAATAATTATCCAAAGTATGTCAAAAGGCTTTAGCTTCCTTGATCCTAGCAAGTCCCACAAGAGTGGAATCATCAACAAATTAAAGGTGAGAAAGAGTAGAAAAACCATTAGCCCACCACCACCCCAATAGAGTTCTAAGACACCCAATACTTAACAAATCTACCCAAACCCTCAGCCATAATGATGAAAATATAGGGGGGAGAGGATCACCCTAGCAAAGACCTCTAGAGACACCAAATACCTAGGAAGGTTGACCATTAAGAAGAATAGAATAAGAAGAATAAGTAACACAACTTGTAGTCCAACTCACCCAATTAGAGCTAAAGCCAAAGCTAAGAAGAATATTTCTCAGGAAATTCCATTTAACTCTATCATAGGCCTTAGCCAAATTTAGCTTAACAAGCATAGATCTCTCCCTTGAACTATCCATGGAATGAATAGCCTCAATAGAAATAACCACCCCATCCAATATTTGTCTTCCTACAACAAAACCACCTTGTTCCTTTGAGATAATATTGGGGAGCCACTTTTGAATTTTCTCAGCAATCAACTTAGTAATGACTTTGTAAACCACATTAAATAAAGCAATTGGTCTAGAAAACTCCAATTGATTAGCCCCCTCTCTTTTTTGGAATAAGAGTTAAGAAAGTAGAATTCAATGCTCAAAGCATTTGCTTGCTAGAATAGGATTCCTTAACCACCTCAAAAAAATCATGAAAGGATTCAACTGGATAGCTATTAGGACTAGAAGCTTTTCCTTTAGGATGCCAAAGAACACCACCTCCAACTCTTCCAAAGATATTAGTCACATGAGATAATCCTTCATTTCCTAGGTAATAAGGGAAGGAATACAAGACAAAATAATATTTTCTTCATTGCCAGTAGGAGAAGAGTCCTCAGAGAAGAGGGTAGAAAAGTATTGAGCAGCCTCCTAGAACAAAATAGGCAAGGAAGATAGTTGAATACCTTGAAGACTAACCAATGAAGATATATTATTCTATTTCCAATGAGATTTCATAGTTTTATGGAAAAATGCAATGTTCCTATCTACTTCCTAGAGCCAATCAACTCTAGCCTTTTGCTTCCAAAAAAGAATTCATCTCAAAGTTCCCATTCTTCTAGAACTCTAAAAGCTAGGGATTCAGCCATTCCAAGATCCTTCAAGAGACCTTGATCTCTATTATGTCTACTTATGACATCAAGATCTTCCTGAACAAACCTCCTCATAGAGTGAAGGTTCCAAAAACATTGTCTATTCCATATCCTAAGTTTCCTTTTAACATATTGAAGCCTTTTGAGAAAATGACAACATAGTAGTACCATATGCAGGAGCTCTATCTTGCCACCAACATAATACAAGATCATGAAGAGATGAGTTACGAAGCCATGTTAATTGAAACTTAAAAGGTGGACACTTTGGAACAATAGCCATAGTAGCAAAAAATTTGATTGGCCAATGATTAGAACCCCTCCAATCCATAATTTTTGATGAGAGAGTAAGGGTGCCACTAACCCAACAACAAGAAATAAGAATTCTATCCAGATGTTTTGAGATAGCATCAGCCCCAGTCCTTTGAATATTCCAAGTATAGAGACCATTAGAAGGATTAACATAATAGAGGTGCAAAAGAGCTATGTGTTGACAAAGAAGAGCAAAAGAAGGCCCCAATCTAGCCAAACCACCTTGCTTCTCCTCCAGACTTAAAATTGAATTGAAGTCTCTTGCTAACACCCAAGGATGAAAAGGGTGACAATTTCTAACATACTGAATGTGCCTCCAAAGTTCCTCCATTCCAATAAAATCAATAGGTGCATACACATTAGTAATCATGATTACCTCTCTAGAGTCCAAAGTAGAAGCCACCATAGAGAGAGTTGAGTGAGATCTACAGATCCCAAAAGATAGCCAAACCACCAACATTTCACATAGCCCCAACACACTAGCATTTCCCATGAGGCCAAATACTAGAGGCATATCTCTTGGATATAAAAAAACATCAAGAGAATGATCAACCACCAGATCCTGAATAGCCTTTTTTCTAGGGATACTATTCAACCCCCTAACATTCCATGAGAGAATAATCATCATTGAGTAGAATGGGGAAAATGAGCATCCAATGGTTTCACTAACCCAAACTCTATCAATATATCTCTTGTGAGTTTAATCTTCTCTTGGTCTATTTTGCACCCACTCCTTAAAGGAGTAAAGGAAACCCACTTATAAAGTCTATGCATCAACCCCAAGGGAAGAGGAGACCCCTTACCCTTACTAGATACTAACATATCCTTAACCAATTCAGCCAATGTCATTATCCTTAGCACCACAAGTGTCACCAAAATAGCTGACTCAAGAGCTATAGGGAGCTCACTCTTTTGGTGAACCACAACTTGGGATCCCCCACAAGTTTCATGAGGTGAAAGTCCCTCATCTAGGAAAATTGAATCAAAAGGGATACTAGGAGGAATACCCTCTAAAACCATACTATACAGCACCTCAAAGTGATTAAAACTCAAATTAGATTATAGATCTTTCAAAGGCCTCTTTTGACCATGCCCCTTAGCTCGTGGGTGAGCACAGATAAATCCATCCTTATCCTGCATTTGAGCCTTTCCTTTTCTTGTATTATCTAGTTTATTTTTCCCCTTAGCTGTATTATCCATCTTAGCTTTCCTTTTCCTACAACATCTACCAGACCACCACCATTGTTGGCCATAGAACCATCCACTCCTTTGCAAGTCAATTTGTGAGGAAACTGATGCTATAAATGACCATACTTGTGACATATCTGACAATGGAAAGGGGGGGATTTATAATCTAATTGTTGTACCCAGGCAGAAGCCCCAACACAAATTTCCAAAGAATCTGGTAATAGGTTATTCAAATCAATTTCAACAAAAATTATAGCAAAATAAATAACCTTTTATTAAGGAATTAATGCACAAACACAATTGGCTTTCCTAGCAAAGTAGCAATTTAATGGAGAATGTCTTCTTGCCAGAATTCTAGGGGAAGGCGAGGCAAGCGAACTCAAACTGGCACTATTAAAGGGGGATCCTCAGTAGAATTAAATCATGAATAGCCCCACATGGTTGTAGAAATAAGGCCCTCCTTCAAAAACATGAGAATGCAAACAAACAATAGCTATTCCCAGCCAGCATGATCTCCATATCTCCTTCTACCTACCATGAGTGACAAATCCATGCCTCAAGAGTAGATAAGGAAATCTAAATTCCATGAAATTTTCATATCAAAGCATGCTTAGTCCCATATTCAATATCCTCCATCACCACCACTGGAGGAATAACCAGAATAGGGCAATCATGGCTACACAAAAAATTAACCATTAAATTTTTTAATCTTGGAGCTCTCCCCTAAATAAAATGATTCAGTCTCATTGCATGCATAGTTGGAGAAGAACCATCTATCCTCACCAACATAAAACAAAATCATAGGCCCTCCCATGAAAATAATAAAAACCCCAATCCAAGAATGTCTGCAAATGCTCTCCAAAATTTGGAACCCACACTAACTTTGCCTAGCAGTTGTCAATCCAAAAATGAATAGAGAATAAATTCAGAACGGAAGACAAACAAAAAATACAAGGGCTAGGGATTGAGCCCTAGCCCAACATACCTTCATCGCTCCTCATCGTGGCCTCCAACTCTTTCCACAATAGTTTTGGGATGTTCTTTACCATGCTATCATTTTCATGATTTTTTTCCTCTTAAAATGGTATGTGAGGAATATGAATGGAAGGTGGATATGGTGAATAAACATGCAACCCCACTTTAAATACACACGCACACGCACACACACACACACACACACACACACACACACACACACACACACACACACACACACACACACACACACACACACACACACACACACATACATACGTACATACATATAGATAGATAGATAGATAGATATAAATCAAATTTCTTTTTAATATATTTTAAAATATATCTTTTTTAATTGGTTTTTATAACAACAGTCTGATAGGGAAATTTAAACTAGCCAATTAAGAATTTGTTTGTAATAATATAATGAATCTTTTTACCAAGGTCTCAATCAAGATTTTGTTGTACAAATTAGATGTGTGAGCGTGATTTTATTTGATAGTATCAAACGAAGGTTTTTGTTTCCATTGAAGACTTTTGAATTAATTTTCATTGAAACCCTTGGTAGATTTTAGAACGATTTATCCAACTATATTTTTTTGTTGTTTAATATCAAAATTTCTAAGCTCCACTTATCTTTTTATTTAAAAAAATAATTCAATTCAAAGATACCAAGAAGACACAAAGAATATAGATCTTATAGAAGAAATTTACTATCATGGGTTTTCAAAACCCTACCTTACTCTAATGTTAAATCCTGGGCAATTTGGTGGAACCCTTGCCAATCCAAAACCCTCAAAGCTTCTAGAAGTTTTTTTACTCCAACTCTAGAAAATTTCTCCCTAAAACCTATGTGTGAAATAATGAACCAAAATCCTCTAATATAGACCCCTAACTTCTCTTTAGGGTTTATGTCTATAAAGGCCCTAAAATATAATTATTCTATTTAATTAATCCATTTATACATGTTTAACTCACTTTTTAATAAAATAAACTCTTATTTTATTTCCCACTTTATTATTTAATACAAACACATTAAAAATAAATAAATTATTATTTTTATCAATAAAGATAATTAAAGTGCATTCTTTAAATACAACTCTAATTAAATCAATATTAATTAAATACTTTTACTAAGACAACATTTAATATAATATTTAATTAATGCTGATAGGCATTCTAAAATGGCGGAATGGGGAGTGAGATGGCGTGAGCGTGTTAATGTTAACTTTTACTCTTCTAGGTTAAATTTGACAACCATCTACATGTCAAAAGTTTAAATCTTATCATAAATAGAATATACATTTAAAAATAATTTAATAAATACAACATTAAGTATCCATTTAAACTATAATATTTGAAGATATAAATCATCTATTTTTTAAGAAATTAAAATAAATAGATTAGTTAGTAAAAAACTAAATAAATGGAGATAAAGGAAATATAAATATTTTTAGATGCAGTAAATTAAATTATAATTATTTTATAGTGGATATTTATTGACATTTCTTTAGATATATTTATTTAAGATATCTATACTAGTATTTAAATTCTTTTAATTTAATTTGCTAAATTAGGACCTTGAGTTAACTCTTCTAATTTAGCCAAATATTCCAATAATTCCAACCAATGAAATATCGACTTATTTTAATATTTTTCTCTTTTTAATTAATTAACATTTAATAATTTGAATTTCAATGATTAATTCAAATATCATAAATTAGTATTATACTAAGAAAATCAAAAGGTCAAACCACATGAAATGCATAAGGAAATCAACCATAGTGAAAGTCAAACAACACACACACACACACACAAGAGGACTCACAGGTTTGAAAAGGGAAAACAATCAATTAGGAGTCCTCCTTGCAAGACAAGTATTTAGACTATGGTTGGGATTGGACCTAATCATCATCTTCCCATTCTTACCATTGAGTTATTGTGAGAGGGCATGCTCATCCTGGCAATTCAGGGAAGTTGATGACCAGTACTTGCATCTTGCATAAAAGATGAGTATGTATATATATGTATATGTATATGTATATGTATATGTATATGTATATGTATATTCAATGGTAGAGAGTGGTACATCATGTAGATCTTGAAAAGTATGTGACTATAACTCCCTCCCTTTACCACAGTAGACATGACAAACATAAAAGTAAAATAGACATGCACACTATACACATGCAAGTATGGGGTAAGTACCATAAGTAATTGCAAGTACAAGGAACATCATCTTTCTATATAAATATTCATATTCATGAATACACAATCATTATTATTTAAAGATACATTGTAAGAAATCGTCAGTATGAAAGTATTCAATCTATACATGATACCAAGTCATGGAATAATGTCATATAGCTATAAATCAAATATATCTTAAACCAACACATGCATGAAAATATGCCTAAAAGAGTTTAGGACACAAAATAGAAAGGAAAGCCATGGGTGGGCACTACATGTATGACCTAGTTTTCCATAGTCATAACATGTGGGTTTGTTCATCTTTGGCTTTTCATTCCTCTTTTCTTCACTCTTTGATGATTCTCCTTCCTCAATTCATGATAGGTTCTTGGTATAGCTTATTCCAGAGGTGCCATGGGGTCTTCTCTGTTATCTCATTATTTCTTCATAGTATCTCACAACTTCTTTGGGTTTATTCATCCTTTCAATGAATTCCTTTTTAGATCTTAGCTCCTTCCTCACATGATCATTTTCTGATTTTATATTTGCAATGTCCACATTTTTCCTATTTAGCTCTTTATTTACACTTGGTTGTTGGTTGAGCATATCAAATTTATTGTGTGTGAGTTTCTACGCATTAGATGTCCTTTCATCAAGTCTTGTAGTCATTTCTCTCTTGTCTTCATCATCTATTATTTTATCTTCTTTAGATTTTTTTTTTGTTCAGTTACTTTATATAGTCTTACTGATAGGATTGTTAGACTTCTTTAGAATGAGAGGGAGGCAAATTAGTTATCCATGGCCTAGATGTACAAATAAACCTTTTCAATGCTTAGTAGACCCATATCCATAAAACCTTATTATGCATACATACATTAGATCATGCAACACTTGAACTTTATAGGTTACTGTCCTAGGTCAAAAAAACATTGCAGAAATGTAAACATGAAACATAACATATTCAATAACATATTTGACACAAGGATTTTACATGGAAACCCAATTTGGGAAAAACCTCCAGTAACATCTTACTAATTCTCACACTTCTGAAGTGATGCCTTGTGAAAGGCCAACCCTATTAAAGGTTGCAATACACACTGTTAAATGTGACCTGGTTAGAGATTTCCAATCACCCTATTAGGAGTGAGCCTTGTTAGAGGACTTTAGATCATTCACTTGGAATGTCAGCTAGTTAAAGGATTTACAAATGACTATTAGGTCAACCTTAATCCAAATGATTTACCCTAGATTGATATAATGATTAGAAAGTAACAGGAAGGCTCGATCTGATAACAAATTACAACTCACTTGTAGATTATAGATCTATGTATCAGTCCTCCATTCTGCCTAGCTTTCACACACTTTAGCTCTAATAGCTTGTTCACCCTTCAAGCATTCATATTCTTACACCTTCTTTCTTTGCATGTAAATTTTAGTCTCTTCTATTTAGCCACAGAATGAAGCAATACCCTAGACTCCTTGTCTTCCTTAGGTTCTCGCACATCACAACCTTTGCTTCTGACTAGCTCTCTGTATATAGAGAGATTTAAGATCTTTTTCTACTTAACCATAATCATCCATTTTAGTGTTATGTTAGATTAGGTAGGATACAATGAATCTATCCACTTTTCTATTTGGCTCCTCTAGAAACCTCATCTACAATCTTCTTTAAATTCACCACAAAATGGTTTACCTTGAATTTTGTGCCACCATCTCATCATATTTATCTTCCACATGCTTCACATAATTCAAGAAAATAAAATAGTCAACTCAAATTTGTCAAATCTATGATTTAACATGAATACTAGAATTCAACATCAATATGTTGTCACTCAGCTTCCATACTAGTCTTCCACTCGGCTTACACTAGTTTACTCGGTGAACACTAAATTTTATTGATGCTCGGCATCAACTAAACTTTACTCGGCATATACTAACAATAACTTGGCATACATTGAATCTTAACTTTGCTCGGCTCAAACTGATTTTCTGCTTAGCTTGCACTAACTTTTCTCAGCACCTACTGTGCACTTAGTCAATCTTGGCATACACAATTCTTCTTACTTGTTCTTCTAGACTTAATTAATGTAGCCAACCTTTATAGCCTTAAGTAGATAAACAATACACTCTATCATCATTGTCTTAACTTATCTTTGTACTCTTTTTTCATACCATAACTCAACCTTTCCTCTAGGTGCTCTTGTCATCTCATTTGATCAAATCCTCTTCATCAATAAAAAAAATGATAGTACTCAAATCAACTAAACAGTTGTCTTACCAACAAGTAGCAAGTTTGGCATTAGTGACAAAATAATGATTGAAACACATCCTCATACTTGTATCAATCTTTTCTCAACAATCTCTCTCTTTGGCATTGATGGCAAACCAATACCAACAACAATACCAAAAAAAAAATTAAAAATTCTTGTATTGAAATCTCTCCCTTTATCAATAGCTTTCATCTTCTATATAGGCTACATAATTTTGTCCTGAACAATAGACAATCAACTCTTCCTTATGAATCCCTTCATCTGTCATCTTGTAGGGCTCCTCCTTCTGACTTTCTCTTTTCACTCCCTCTTTATGATATTTAGGTGTCTATCTCTCTATCTGCACTTATTTCTCCCTTGGGAGTATATCTCCCTCTGAGTAGATATTTCATATTTCTTTCTCCTTCTAAATTATTTGTCCCTCTTTCTCACTTTTTTTGGTATTCTTTATTTCTCCCTCTTTGACAACAATGCCAAAGACTTGTCATCTCAACATGCAAATCTTAAAAAAAATAGTTTCTCCATCTATCACCTTTCATTGTGACCCTAAATCTTCTAATTCAACTCCTTCATTACTCTAGGCACCTCCTAAAGTAATATTCATTGTATCAAGTTGTAAGATACAAAATTCAACTTGGTTGATGCAGTGCACTACTCATACTTCTTAAGTAGCTTTGGATAGGGGTATCACCCCTAGTTTACCTCTTAGATACTCATGAGCATCCTTAGGTAAAACTTTTGTGAAGATATCAACTATCTTCTCTTTTGTATTCACATATTCCATCCTCACTTCTTTGTCTTGAACTAACTCTCTCAAGTAATGATATTTGATTGCAATGTGCTTAGTCTTTGTGTGCATCATAGGGTTCTTTGATCTATTTATAGCACTTGTATTATCACAATAAAGTACCACATGTTTAGTAATTTCCTCCTTCATACCTTTGAGTAACTGTTTGATCCATAAAATATTTGTACAATTTACTATTGCACCCACATATTCAGCTCTAGTAGTAGATTGAGATATACAGTTTTGTTTCTTACTGGTCCAAGTGACCAACCTCTTTCCTAAGAAGAATGCTCCTCCACTTGTGCTCTTTTTTTCATCGATGTTTCCATCCCAATCAGCATCAATGTAGGCTCTCAACTAAAAAAAATTATTTTTCTTGTATTATAAACCATAGTCTTATGTTCCTTTCAGATATCTCATAATTCTCTTAACAACCATCGAATAATTCTCCTTAGGATTAGCAAAGAATCTATAACAATCCCAATAGATAATGCAATGCCAGGTCTTCTACATACTACATATTTCTATTTTCTAATCATAGGCTTGTACAATGTTTGATTCGCATCAGCTAAATCATGATTCTTTGACAACTTGGGTCCTATCACCATAGGTGTGCAAAACTAGTTTGGAATCTTGCAATCCAAAAGTTTTCAATATTTCCTTCACATACTTAGACTGAGTGTTGTATATATCATATTTCATCTAATATACTTGCAAACCAACAAAGAACTTGATCTCTTCAAACATAGACATCTCAAATTATTTCTTCATTTCATTTTAAAATGCCTTACATAATCCATCTTGGCCTCCAAATATGATATCATCAACAAAAATTTCAGCTAGTAAAATACCTTTACCTCCTCCTATCTTCAAGTGCAGATTGTTGTTATCATCAGTCCTCTCAAATCCAATCTTCACAAGATAGTTGTGAAGTCTTTCATACCATGCTCTTAGGGCTTTCTTTAAACCATATAAAGCTTTGTGTAGTCTACATACCATTTTCTTGTTGTTAGCATCAATAAATCCTTCTAGGTATTCTATGTAAACCTCTTCTTCTAATATACCATTAAGAAATGTTGACTTCACATCCATCTGATAAACTTTGAAATCTTTGTATGTAGAGTAAGCAAGCAAAATTCGTACTACTTCCAATATTGTGACAAGGGAAAATGTTTCTCCATAGTCTATTCCTTCTTCTTGTGCATACCCCTTGCATACTAATCTTGCCTTATTTCTTATGACTTCACCATTTTCATCTAACTTGTTTCTATACACCCACTTGGTTCCTACCACATTCTTATCTTCTAGTCTAGGAACTGGAGTCCTTGTCTTATTCTTCTTAATCTGCTCAATCTCTTCTTTCATGGCTTTACTCTAGTCCTTATTTTCTAAGGCATCTTTCACTATCTTAGGTTTATGCATGCTTAGCAAACATGTATCACTTCTTAGCTTGTCCTTGTCATTGGTTTAGCATCTTTGTCTCCAATAATTTGCTCAACAAGGTGATGTCTTTTGACATACTTTGACAATCTTGGTTCTTCTATACATTCCTCATTATTTTTGTCAACTTTAGAATCACTATGTACTTCTCTATTAGGTAATTCAATATCTTTGTCATGTACACTAATCTCAGAAGTAGAATGTGCCTCAGCTTCTGTCTACAACTTGGTTACTGATTGCAGCTTAGTTCTTGAATACAACTTGGCATTCATTTTATGTGACTCGAAATTCACTAAAACTTGTTGATTTACAACTTGGTTTATAGCATCTTCATCAACAATCATACCTTCATAAAAGTATACAAAATATTTGTATTCCTCTAGTTCCTTCATAGGTTCAACCTCATGTACATATATATATTCATCAAATTTCACATTTGCACTTTCCACAACTTTGTTAGTGTTAGTATTTAAACACTTGTAAGCTTTACTTCTTGTGAAATAGCCAAGGAATGTACCTTCTTCACTTTTATTATATAATTTACCATTCCTAAAATCCTTAAGAATGTAGCACTTGCTTCCAAATACCTTAAAATATTTTACATTAGGTGAGTATTCATACCATAATTCAAAAGGTGTTGAATGAGTACCTTTCTTTACATACACATGGTTTAAGGTATAGAAAATTATACTTATAGCCTCTCTCTAATAATTCAAAGAAAAATTATTCTCTGTCATGAGTGTCCTAGCATAGTCCATTATAGATTTGTTCCTCCTTTCAGCAATTTTATTTTGTAGAGGGGTCCTAGGTGTAGATGTCTATCTTTTGATTCCTCTGTCATTACAAAACATCTCAAACTCATTTATTTAAATTCTCCACCTCTATCAAATCTCAGAAATTTCAAGCTTTTTCCTGTCTCCTTTTCAACTCTAGCTAAGTACCACTTAAACATTTGGAAAGCATCAGATTTATATTTCAGAAAGATAACTGTCATCATCCTAGAATGATCATCAGCAAATAGGATAATGTTCTTGTCACCCTGGTAGCTTTGCACATTAATTGGTCCACACAAGTCAATATGAACAATCTCAAGAATTTCTTTAGAGTTGTGAGTCTTACTTTTAAAACTAGATTTTTTTATCTTGCCTAATTGACATTGTTTGCAAATTATATTGTCAGATTTCTTAAATATAAGAAAACCTCTCACTCTTTTCATGTTCATGATACTCACTAAGTTATCAAATTTAACATGACATAACCTCTTGTACCATAACCACACATCATCAAATTCTACAACAAGACAAGTAGCATCATTCATATCAAGATAAAAATAGATTACCTCTAGTTTGATCATCTTTCCCAATTAGTATCCTATTAGTATCATTGATCTTAGCTATCTTGTTCTCAAACTTGACCTTGCAACCTGAACTATTTAGTTATGACACACTCAACAAATTATAGTGAAGTCCTTGAACATAATAATCATTGTCACACAAAATCTTTTCTGTGAGTTTGATATATCCTTTTCCTTTTATCAGACAGGGTGCATCATTACCAAACGTTACACTATTTCCATCACAATAATTTAGGGTAATGAAAATTCTTTTATCTCCAATCATGTGATGTGAACACCCACTATCAATGATCCATCTATCACTCTTATTTGCATAAGACACCAGTGGAGTTGCCTCATCCTCATCATATTTGTCCTTCATTGCAACATACACCACTTCATCATCATGGTCATCAGATCCATCTTTGGTTTCTTCTTCTACAATGTAGTAAGACTTCTTGTCTTTTTCTTTGTAATATGTGTTGTCCTCATCTCTTTTACATCTGTATTTGTCTCCACTTCTATTCTTCTTCTTCTTTGCACATCTAAAAATAATATGACCAACCTTATTGCAGTTAAAATACATGATAGGTAACTTACCTTTGAATTTTCCTTTGCCTCTATGAAATATCCTTGCTAGCAATGCTTCAAGTTGTTCTACATCTGTATCACTGTCACTATAAAAATATTTGACCTTTTTTTTCTTCTCTTTAGGTTTCTTTAATGATAGTTTAGCTTTGAAAGAAGATTCAACTTTTTTAGATTTGAAGTTATTAAAATTAGAGAGCTCAAAGGAAGTGAGCCTACCTACCAAACCTTCCATACTCATATTAGAACCTAGTATACATCTTAATTCTTGTATGGAAGAAACTCTAATAACATAGATGGGCAGTAGTGTTCTCAATATTTTTCTTAATATAGTATCATTATCTATCTTATCTGTAGCTCCTCTTATAGCATTAACAACATATTTTATTCTAGAACAAAATTGAGCAACATTCTTACCTTCTTGCATCCTCATATCATCGAACTTACCTCTAAAACTTTTAGATTTGGCTCTCAAAACATTTGCATCTCCTCCATAAATGGTGTGAATAACATCCCACATCTTCTTTTCACTATCACAACCCTTGATGTCATCAAATTTAGCATAACATAGGGAAGAGGCAATCTCCAACATTTCTTGATTGTGTTATTTCTTCTTTTTTCAGATCATTAGCAGTTAGGGCTCTAGCAAGATTGACATGCTTAGTGGAGATAGTAGATTGTGCATGGTCTCTAAGACCTCCTAGGTGTTGCTTTATCAGACTTTTCCATGTAGGGAAGTTCTCCTTGTTAAGCTTAGATACCTCTCTTTTTGACATCTTGATCTTTTGCTTCTAGTACCTTTAAACTAGTCCTCTTAAGCACTATGGCACTATGATACTAATCGTTGAAATTATTTAGAATAACTGAGAGGGGGAGTGAATTACTTATCCAAGGTCCAAATGTAAAAAGAAAAATTTTCAATGCTTAGTAGACCCATATCTAGAAAATCTTATTATGCATGCATCCATTAGATCATACAACACTTAAACTTTGTAGGTTACTATCCTAGGTCAAAAAAACTTTGTAGAAATGTAAACATGAAAAATAACAAATTCAATAACACATTTGACACAAGGATTTTATGTGGAAACCAAATTTGGGAAAAACCACTAGTAACAGGCCGCTAATTCTCACTCTTCTGAAGTGATGCCCTGTGAAAGACCAAACTTGTTAAAGATTACAATAAAGACTATTAAATGTGACATAGTTAGAGGATTTCAATTTCCCTATTAGGAGTGAGCCTTGTTAGAGGACTTTAGATCATTCACTTGGAATGTCACCTAGTTAAAGGATTTACAAATGACTATTAAGTCAACCTTAATCCAAAGGATTTACCCTAGACTGATACAATGATTAGAAAGTAACAATAATGCTTGATCTGATAACAAATTACAACTCACTTACAGATTATAGATCACTATTTCATTCCTCCATTCTACTTGGCTTTCACACACTTCATCTCCATTAGCTTGTTCACCCTTCAAGAATTCATATTCTTAAGCCTTCTTGTTTTGCATGCTAATTGTAGTCTCTTTAGTTTAGCCATTGAATGAAGTAATACCCTAGACTTCTTTTCTTCCTTAGGTTCTCACACATGGCAACCTTTGCTTCTGACCAACTCTCTCTATATATAAGTGTAATCATCCCTTAGCGGTTTGCTTAAAAAATAAAAATTGTCATATAAATAAATTTTTTTTTTTTAATCAATTGTAATATTCAAATCCAATCAAATACTTTGCACTTCAATTAGGAGGGAGGAAATATTTTGCAACTTGTCTATTTTCAAATTTTGGGAAAAAAATTTGTGACATGGGCAATAAAAGTAAAAGAAAAAGTAAATATTTATGAAGAAGAATTGATGAACAAGAAGATGAAAATCATCGAAAAACTTTAGTAGGATACTGTAGGAGGCAAGTTATGTACATGTGCAATATTTTTCCCAATGCATTTTTAGTTCATATAGTGTGCAATTTTGTATTTTAGACTTTTTGTATGCATATAGTTAGGATTAGGGTTTATCCAATTAAGAATATGGTAAACATAAACTTAGGGTCACTATTAACTTAATGTTAAGGGTTTATTGAATTATAAATATTTAGGAATAGTTTTATTAAATTATGAATATTTAGAATTAGAGTTTATTACATTATGGTTTTTAATTTATAAATATTTAGAATTAGGGTTTATTCATTATGGTTTTTAAATTATGAATATTTAAAATTAGGTTACATTATGGTTTTTTAATTATGAATATTTAGAATTAGGGTACATTTTAATTATGATGTTTTAAATTATGAATTTTTTTAGGACATAGTGAAACATGACAACCTACTAAGGTTGAAGAAGGTTCATCCCAAGTTCAAACATGTATATATGCATGCATCTCTCTCAAGTACAATCTTTCTCTAAATTTCTACTTGTCTACAGGCAAACTTTATATCTGTGATTGTTAATTTTAGAGACAAATCCCCTTACAAACTTGTTTGATTTTATTTGTTATATAATGCACATGCAATAGTGGATGATGAAAATGTTGGACATGAGGAAATTGAAGATGAAGCAATGCACATTGAAGAAGGACCATCTGAAGCTTAGATAAAATTGTATTTGATTTTGTTCATTTGTTATATATATACACATATGTGGACCCTAAAGAGAAGTTGTATCTAAAGTCTTTATTTTAGTTTTTCTTGCAGCCCAAGATCAAACACCAAATGAGAATGTTAATCTAGCTCAAAGTTTGAAGATAAAAATTAATCATAGAAACATAGATCATTTAATTGAAATGGATGTGGAAAAATTGAGAGAATATGTGAGTCAACCTACACATACTACGAAGAGGAAATTGAATAAAAAGTCTAAAGAAATGATTGCACAATTTGAGAGTCTTGATACAGTGGAGAAAACTCAACTATTATCAATTTCACTTCTTGAAGATGAATTAAAAGAACCATTGAAACTATTGGGTATAGATACAAGTGTAAAACAAAGGAAGACTTCTCAACTACAAAAAGATATTTGAAAGTGTTAAGGAAGGGTTACATTCCATTGGGAAAAAAGCTAGATTTGCAGATAAATTCATTGCACAAAGAGTGATACTGACATCTATTTTAAATAAGAAGTAATGGTGAAAAAGACAAGTCTCTTCACTATGATCTCATATTGGGTATAGTCAAAAGATGATATTACATTATCTAAAAGAAGAAACAATTTGGATGATAGTACATTAGAAGGAAATTGGGTGCTAATGTGTAGAGTTCCTCAATTTGATCGAATTGGGTAAACAGTTAAGAACTTAGTCATTCAATTTTGGATTGATAATACTCATCCTTCACCAAATAGAAGAGATATCACCAAGCAGAGGATTGGGCCTAAGGAGTATCTTCAATACACAAAACATTGGTTGGATGTCACACAACATGAATTGCATCTCTCATTTTGTAATTTAAATTTGGACACAAAGATTGGACAAACAATGTTTGAAATATTGAAACCCTATTTTGTGAAGATAAATAGATCTTTTGAAACATGTTATTTTTTGTATCATGTTGAATTTTATTTGTACTATCAAGGGTTTATAAAGATGATAGAAGAAAGTGGTGGTTCTCAAATTCTTTTCATAAATGATCAAGCCTATTCATAACATCAATCTTATATGACAAACCAAATAATCATGCAATATGTGAAATAGATTGCATAAGAGGAACTTGTGAAATATGTGGTAACCTGACAAAATTTCCTTTGAGAGATGAAGATATTGATATGATGAGGATCATAAAATGTAAGAGATATAAGTACATAAAGTCATAAACAAAAGTTGGAAAGGAATCAAAAAGGTCAAAATATGTAGAGGATGACATACATGTTGGGAATTTAAATCAAATTTTCATAAATTGAATCAACCATATATAGGTCATATTTTTTTGCTACATAATAAGAAAAATAGTTTCAAACACTAAGAGAAACTACCCGCTCGAGACAATTTTATCTATTGTTGACTCTGCAGAGAATTACTCCTTCATTTCTCAAAAACAACTTCAAGTGGAAAACTGCCATATGGAGTAGGTTATTATTATGGCTTAAGTGTCTTATCAACATGCACAAATTGATCTGGATGGTGTGGAAATTATAGATCAAGCACAAGTCATTAAAAAAGAGTATCACTTTTACATTAGTGATGACAAAGAACATGACACACACTTTATTGAACATTGTATTAAGACACTTTTTTTATTATTTGAAAAAAAAAGGCATAAGAAAAACATTTTTTATGGTTAGATGGATGTGCAACACAATTTAAATCAGCTAGACCTTCTTTATGCATTATGTAGATATCATCGATACCTTAATATACCACACATTTGGAGTTCTTTCAAGAGTGGACATGGAAAGGGTGAGCATGATGGTGCAAGAGCTTGTATCAAATGTTATTTTATAAAGTATCAAATGGATTATAAAGGATATCACATTAATAATTCTCATGATGTGGTTGAGTGATGCAAAACACATTTTATAGTGCCAACAAATACAAATAACACATCATCACAAGTAGATCGAGTCATACAATTCAAAGTGTTTTGGGATGTATCAGGTATAAATTAATTTGAATATTATAATTGAATCAATTTTATATTTAATACACTAAATGTGATAAGTAAATTAAGGTACACACACGTGTTTAAAAATCATTTTTTATATGTATGTATGGACCTTACATTCAAGTATCAATAGAAGATCAATGCATGCATGCAAGAGGGTGGAGAAGACAAGATCTTTCAATTTAGTTATGAGTATAGATAGTAATGTGCATTCATTGTACACAAGAGAATACTCATGTTTTTGTCCTGATTATATTGATGTAAACTATGATGGTTGCATTAATTGAGAACGTGGATATAATGGTGAATGGACTTTGGTGCCACTAGATATTATCAATATGAATTAGTTTGAGGATGAAAACTACGATGATCTATCCCATTGATTTCTAGTGATTATGACCATATTTCAAGATTGATAAGAGTTGGTATGTATTTCATAATTTTTGTTACACACACACACACACACACACACACACACACACACACACACACACACACACACACACACACACACACAAACTCATGTACATGATACATAGAATTTATATACATATAATTTGTGCAAGCAATGTTTTTGCAGTCATGGCAGAATTTGGAAACATAGAAGGTGTTAGCTATTATTTATTGTGTTGCACCATACAAAGAGAGAAGCTAACAAAGACTAAAATAAGTGATGGAATTATGTTTCCTATAGGTTATATATAGTTGAATCATGTATGTGCGTGTACATCTATGTTTTTTTATGAACTTAAATTTATTGACTTATTTGATTGACCTATATGTAGGTTCTGTTGTTGTATAGGGAGCATATTTGAAGCAAAATAGAGTACTTAAGAACGGGATTCATTTAATTGATTATCAACCTAAGAATAAGGCATATTAGTATAGTAACCATGTTATTGCCACTAGTATAACTCTTTATTCAGTCAAAGGACCTAGAATACGTAAATGGAGGCTTGATATTGATTATCACGAGAAAATATTTAATGTTATCCAACAACGAACTAACCCACTTGAAATGAGATAGAAACAACTTCTAATTTGAAACAACTTGAACATTTTAAAATTTGGTTGAACTATTTGAAATATGAAATTTGGTTCAATAATTTGAAATTTGGTTGAATTTGATCATTTTCAATTTTCAATTTGGTTGAACTAATTATATATTACTTTTACTATTTCATTTAACTTGTGAAGTTTAAATTGTGATTTGTACCTAATTATAGAAATTAGGAATTTGTATGCAGCTAATTGGACATGTGCCTTTGAATGGGAAGAAATTTGAACACTTGTCTTAAGGGGATCAAATTAGGACTTGTGTCTTAAGGGGATAAAATTAGGACTTGTAGCTAATTATATATTACTTTTACTCTTTCATTTAACTTGTGAAGTTTAAATTGTGATTTGTAACTAATTATAGAAATTAGGAACTTGTATGCAACTAATTAGGACTTGTGTCTTAAGGGGATTAAATTAGGACTGGTAAATAATTATATATTACTTTTGCTCTTTCATTTAACTTGTGAAGCTTAAATTTTGATTTGTAACTAATTATAGAAATTAGGAACTTACTTGCAACTAATTAGGACATGTGCCTTTGAAGGGGAAGAAATTCAAACACTTGTCTTAAGGGGATCAAATTAGGACTTGTGTCTTAAGAGGATGAAATTAGGAATTGTAACTAATTATATATTACTTTTACTCTTTCATTTAATTTGTGAAGTTTAAATTGTAATTTGTAACTAATTATAAAAATTAGGAACTTGTATGCAACTAATTAGGATGTGTGCCTTTGAAGGGGAAGAAATTCAAACACTTGTCTTAAGGGGAATGAAATTAGGACTTGTAACTAATTATATATTGCTTTTACTCTTTCATGTAACTTGTGAAATTTAAATTGTGAATTGTAACTAATTATAGAAATTAGGAACTTGTATGCAACTAATTAGGACATGTGCCTTGTAGGGAAGAAATTCAAAATATCTAAATATCACTTGCACTGTCAAGAATTAAGAATTATATAACTACTTAGGAATTATGTAAAATTAATTACCTAATTGTAACCCTAACCAATTTCATATGTACACACATCAATTTCATAAACCAACATAATGCAACATAATCTAACATGTAAAAGAACATGTAATCTACCATAATCTAACATAATTTCTAGATAATAGAACATTATCCTTGACATAATCTAACATATCAAAGAACATAATCTAACATATAAGAATATATATATATATATATATATATATATATATATATATATATATATATATATATATATATGTCAATCATCAAACGTGTATAAGTTGGATGCAAGTCTAGATCAAATAATCTATAATATAAAAAAACTATAGATCGTCAGGTGTAGGACTATCATCATGACATCTCCTCATGGTGCGGTCTAAAGACTAACTATCAAGGTGCTCACTAGGATATGCCAACCCCTATATATATTCAACAGAAAGTGAAACCAATGTACATAATTTCATATTTAATTAAACCTCTTTTAAATTTACAAATTGCATGTAATTTATATATTACATTTAAAACTCACATGTGTCTAATTTTTTATTTTTATTTTTAAAAACTCACGTGCCCACTACTGACATCATCAAATGAGTCTCGATGATATACATGATCTAGCATCAAAGATGGAGTAAAAAGATGTCCCCCTACAATACATACATACATACATACATGTGTGCAACAAATAATATTAAAACATGTAAATTTAATTACAAAGGCACAATATGTATATGTGCATAAATTATTAGTTGAACAAATGTTTGAAATTGAAATTTTAACATGAATTTAAAAAAATATAGATTTACCTATTTAGATGCTAACATCTGATAATACTCAGACTTCCTAGCATTGATTGCATCCACCAATATATCTAGATTTTGTTGGGCCTCATCTATCTCCATTGTTCCATCTATGCTAGCATGACTAGTGGTTGACATACATCCTAATAATGACAATCCAATTGGACTGACTAGATGAGATAGCATAGAAGTAGAATCATCATGTGTGAATAAGCCCATCCATCCTATGTTCAACAAGATGAAGTCAACATCGTCAAGGCCCGCATCTAAACTCTGACTATTCTCTACACTAGCTGAAGGGTTTGTACTACTATGTATATGTTTCTCTGCAGAAAAAGAGTGGTCAGTAGGTGAATCATGATGTGTACTACCACCATGACCACTACCTGATTGATGAGAGGAATGTGGGTGAGGATGTCTCCCAATACCACCATGGACACAATGTCAAACATCTAATATGGGTATGCCAAGATGCTCTAATATGAATCTATATGAATATAATAGATCCTCGGCAAGACTACTCATAGTATCTCATGCCAACACTCTAGTGAGACCCTCTAAGCTAGTCAGTGAAGGGATGTTTGCTACATTATACAAGTCTCCTAAAGATGAAGCACCAGGCAATGATCTGGAATGTTGATGTGAAATCAAATACTAGCCAACCTCATCACTAGAAATAGATCTGATAGCTACGACAATGTCTCCAACTCCTTGAATCACCCCCTGCAACTAAGTGCTACACATGGCCTCATCAACTAATGGACCAAAAATAGTACGTGCACTCTCTCTGAAAATCAACCTATGTGTCAGTGGTGGATGAACCAACTATCTATCAACTAGTCTACCATGCCACTATCCTAAATGTGATGGTAAATTAGTGTAGTTCACCACCCTACCTAAGTGAATCTTGGCATAAAGTTGTTGTGCAAAATAGAGTGGAATTTGGTTGTTATCTAGATAATGACCATGAGAAACAAGGAAGTGTGGATATATAAGTGAAGCCATCTGTGGATCTATACACTTAAGGGGAGAATAACCCTTCACATACTTTAGTGGAAGATAATGAGGGAATCATTCCCTCTTTAGTGTCTCTTTGGGCACTAAGCCATGTACTTGTTGTAGTGAGATCCCTGAAGAGACCTCTTGTCTCTTACTATCAAGGACAATCTATATAGTATGTGTAGAATATGGAGTAGCACCACGAATCTCATCTCTAATATATGTGAGACTCCGTAAGATGCTCTAACATGTACTACTATACACACTAGAGCATGTGCCACTAGCCAAGGATTCATGAAGTATATGAATCTTTTGGTTAGTGTGATCATAGAGCATGTTGGGTGGGATAGGTTATTGATATGTAGGAATAGCGTGTTGATGGGGGGGAAAGGTTAATGCTCGAGGGGATAGGAGGTTGTTGTTGCTTAGGGGGGATAGGAGGTTGCTGCTACTCAGGGCAGATATGAGGTTGTTGCTCAGGGGGGATAGGAGGTTGTTGCTCTTGGGGGATATGAAGTTGCTAATGTGCCATGTGAAGGTCAATGTATGTAGTATGCATGCATGTACATATAATGTGTAAACCTAAAATTTAACTTTAAAAATGATATTTTTAATAAACTTGAAATTTATCAAGTACTTGTATGGCATTTAAGAAACTAGAATTTGGTAAACATGAAATTAAATGTATATAATATGCACGTGTAAACATGAAATGAACATAACATATATGTATAGTACTACATGTGTGAACTTGTACATCCTAAATTAAAATATGACATTTAATAAACTTCAAATTTATTGTACTTGGTGATATTTAAGAAACTAGAATTTCATAAACACATGAAATTAAAAATAATACATGTTTAAACATGAAACAAACATATGTTATGTACATGTACATAGAATTTCAAAAACAATAAGCAAACATGTAACACATGTACATGTACATAAATTGTGTGTGTGCGATAACTTCATAAAATTGTTTCAAAATTGCTTGTCTATATAGAGTCTAGATCACATGGGTGGACTACATGATGTACATAACTCTAGGTTAAATATAGAACTAGAGATTCACTATATAATTTAATAGGTATATCAAGTCACAATCATGGCTAAAATTACTAGGGAAATAAGTAGGACTATGGTTAGAGTTAGAGTTAGTGTTAAGTTTAGAGTTAATTTTAGGGTTAGCGTTAAAGTTAAAACATTATGTAGGGTTATAGTTAGGTTACGAGTTATAAAATTAGTAGTACTACATATTTTTCTTGAACTACACGTGCCTCATAGCATGCATAAATTAATTTGATTAGGGTTGGTATTAAAGGTTAATGTAATATCTTGATTATGGTTTATATTATGATTCTAGGGTTATCTAGTTTAGTATTTCTTAGATTGAGTTTAGGGGACTATTATTACCTGGTTTAATCATGGTAAATTTTCATTAAGTTAGGGTTAGGAAAATATTTAGGGCTAGGGTTAAAGGAGTGTGTATTTAGAATAGTGTTCTATGTTGAGTAAGCTATTATGGTTAGAGTTAGGGTTAGTATTATAAAATTGTGTAACTTATATAGTCAGATCATTAATTACGTCAAGAGGCATTCTATGCAATCACAGCACAAATACCTAGCATGAGAATATGCCAAAAAAGATTCTCCGTCAATAAAAAAGAATCGGGAGCGGTTACAAACTTCCAAATTAAATATTAAAAAAGAATTCCCGAAATAATAGCTAGTCGAAATAATAGCTGGCTGAATGGAGGCCTGAAATAATAGGGCCCGAAAAAGTAGGGCCCAAAAAAGTAGGACCCGAAAAAATAGGGACCAAAAAACAGGGCCCAAAAGAATAGGGCTCAAAAAAATAGGGGTGAAATAGTTTCAATATGATTTTTTTTTGTTAAATATAATTTTGCATGCACATTCATGCTTATTTTTTTGTGGGGAGTGGGGGAATTTGAAACAAATTTGTGGAATGTGAAGAGATGTCTATTGGGGGATATGAGGAGCCTCTCAGAAGTTATAAAACCAAGGCCCCTCATTTCATTTTCATTTTATGTTTTTGCAGGAAGGAAGAGGTGGAGGTTATTGGAGGATTAGATTGGAGTTTTTTAATAGGAGTAGATTGAAGTTTTGGAGTAACATTTTTGCAGGTTAGATTTCTATTTTTTATTTAGATTTTCATTTAGATTTAGATGTAGATGTAAATTGAAATTCAAAATTAGTTATAATATTCTACTTTGATTTAGATTTCAATTTTAATTAATTTCATTTAGATTTAGAGTTCTATTCATAACTATTTAGGCTTGCATTTAATAGTTTAGTGTTGCATGTTTGATTTAGATTTAGATTTATATTCAAAATCTATTTGATTTATATATTTTATAATACTTTTCATTTACATATTTTAAAAGTGCATGTTTCAAATTAGTTTTATATTTTGCATTTTTCATATTAGTTTTAGATTTGCATATTTCAAAATAGTTTTGGTTTGCATGTTTTAGATTTGAATGTTTCACAATAGTTTTACATTTGCATGTTTCTAAGTATTTATATTTTCATGTTTCAAAGCATAATTTTATCATTACTCTGGATGAGAATGTTGCCATATCAATACAATTTATATTTTATTAAAGTTAATGATTTATTTAAAGTAGATAAATCATATATTTAGTATATATTTTATCATTATTGAATTATAAAATAAAATAAAATTCTCAAAATAATAGCTAGCCAAAATAATATTAAGCCAAATGGATGTCGAAATAATAGGACCTGAAAAAATAAGGCCAAAAAAATAGAACCTAAGAAAATAGGGCTAAAATAGCTTAATTAAAATTTTAAATATAAAACATTTTCTTTTTGTTAAATATATTTTTGCATGCACATTCATGCTTATTTTTTGTGAGGAGTGGGGGAATTTGAAACAAATTCATGGAATGTCAAAAGATATCTATTGGGGGATATGAGGGTTCTCTCATAAATTATAAAATAAATGCTCCTCATTTCATTTTCATTTTGTGTTTTTGCAGGGAGGAAGAGATGGAGATTATTGGAGCAATTAGAGTTTTTGAACAGGAGTAGATTAAAGTTCCATATAGTTTAGCCTTGTATGTTTGATTTAGATTTAGGATTCAAAAACTATTTGATTTAGATATTTGATAATACATTTCTTTTGCAAATTTTTAATGTGCATGTTTCAATTTAGTTTTACATTTCCATGTTTTACATTAGTTTTAGATTTTCATATTTCAAAATACATTTGGTTTCCATGTTTTAGATTTTTATGTTTCATAATAGTTTTATATTTGCATGTTTCAAAATATTTATATTTTTAATATTTCATAATTAAATTTAATCATTGATGTGGACAAGAAGGTCACCTTATCAATAAAAGTTATATTTTATTAAAGTTAGTGATTAATTTAAAATAAACGAATCATATATTTAGTTTATATTTTTTCATTATTTAATTAGATTATATGTCTGTTTTATTTAAATATTTTTCATACTATATA
This sequence comes from Cupressus sempervirens, assembly GCA_028749045.1. Lineage (NCBI taxonomy): Eukaryota > Viridiplantae > Streptophyta > Pinopsida > Cupressales > Cupressaceae > Cupressus > Cupressus sempervirens. Next base: position 807,900,084 of record CM053786.1, on the reverse strand, counting down.
TAGATTTTTATTAATATTTATGTTTGTAATGTTTGAAAAGTGAAAGACGATGCCACCATATTTCAGACATTACAATCTAACTATTTCATTTGAAATATTTTTTATTTTTATTTATGTTATTTTGAACATTATTCATTTGAAATAATTTATGTTAACTATTAATACTTTTTCATTATGATTATTTCCATATGTTGATTTTTGTTTATGAGTTTGCAGGTTACTATTTGAGTTATGGATACCTCGAATAGAGAATCAAACATTATTGGATACTAGAGCCTAATTACTTCAATGATCTCAAATGATTTCTTGGAGATTGAGTTTGACAAATGCCAAAAAATAATTAAAGAGGCCCACACAACTATAATTAAAGTTGTAAAGAAGCAATATTTCCAATTGACTATGTTGAGGAAATGGAAGAAATGCATATGGAAGATGCATGAAAATTTCTATGTGACACATCTATAGAACTGGATGGGTTTCCCTCAATGATGAAAGAAGTATTTCACAATCTTTGTTCAAATAAAGGTCACAAAAGAATCCTAATCATTGAAGAATGTGACATGTATTTACACCATCACAGATATATTTTTTGTATATAGTTCATTCTTGTCTCCAATTTCAAATTTTTACTTATAATTAGTTGTATTGGCAATTTTATTTCCCCATTGTTCAACGTAACTTTCATGGAGAAGAGAATGAGACAAAATAAATTTATTGTTGTATGAAAAATTTCTTCAATGGATGTGGCTCCTAAATATATTAATTAAGAAAGAAAATCATAAGTCTAAATAGATTCCTTAATGATAGGGAGATTTATTGATTACAATTCTTAATCATGGCAATAAAAATTGCATTAGCATTATTAAAAATTCAACAATATATAATGTTCTCACATCATGATGGAGAAATAAATTTCATAAAAGTGACTCTTATATATTCTTTCACACTTTTAACATCATTTGAATTATTGTGTTGGGACTTATAACTTCCCTTTCAAGAATTAATTTTTCCACTATTTGAGTCATTTGTATAACATATATCTCAAATTTGACCATAGTTGTACTCCAAATGCTCCAACACTACACCTAAATCTCATACTTCCCTTAACTTTGTCCCTTATTTTAGTGTAACATTTAACCACTTATTAACCCTAACCATAACACCGAGTGTCATATAAATGAAATTGTAAACCTTGGATCCTAACTTTAACTCTTACTCTATATATGATTGTACTAATCATTTAGTAAATTATATACCTTAGCCTAACCCTATATGTACAAGTAATTAGAAATAATATTATATTTTTTATAAGTGATAATATGTATATACACAAACCTAGAGAGAGAGAGATATATATATATATATTAGGGGTGTATCTAGAGAGCATAAAGGGAGAGAGAGATTAGGAGGAGTATCTAGAAAGTAGGGTGGGAGAGATAAGTGGGTGTATCTAGAGATTAGAGAGACAAATTAGGGGGCATTACTAGAGACTATAGAGAGAGGGTATATTTAGATAGTGGGGGGAGATATTAATGGGTGTAGTTAGAGAGAGAGAGAGAGGGAGAGAGAGAGGGGAGAGAGAGAGGGGGGGATGGCTTACATTATTAAAAAGGTTAATAACTTGTATCACAATAGCACTAATCATGGGAACTATAATAGAACTAACCCATATTAAAATTTAACCTGTCAGTTATCCTAACACCAAGGTAAAGTGTAATAACAGCACTAACATCAGCTATAATAACACAAACCCTAACTCTAACTCTAACTCTAACTAGATAATTCTAATTTTAACCCTAACCCTAACCCTAACCCTAACTCTAACTCTAACTCTATCTCTAACTTTAATTCTCCCCCTAACCCTAACCTTAACCCTTTATAATCCTAAATCTAACGCTAATTCTAACCCTAACCTTAATTCTAGCCTTAACCCTAAGCCTTACTATAACTCTAATCCTAACTCTAATTCCAACTCTAATGCTAATTCTAACCCTAAATCTAACCCTAATTTTAATCCATATTCTAACTCTAACCCTAACTCTAACTCCAACTCTATCTCTAACCCTAACCCTACCCCTACCCCTAATTCTAACCTTAACTATAACTCTAACCCTAACTATAATTATAACTCTAACTCTAATTGTAACCCTAACACTAACCCTAACTCTAACCCTAATCCTACCCATAATCCTAATCCTAACACTCTATATAATGCTAATCCTAACCCTAACACTATATGTAACTCTAACTCTAATCCTAACCCTAATTCTAATCATAAACCCAATCCTAATTCTAACCCTAACTCTAACTCTAAACCTAAATCTAACCCTAAATCTAACCCTAACTCCAACCCTAACCCTAACCCCAACTATATCTCCAACTTTAACTCTAACTTGATCCCTAACTCTAGCTCTATTTCTAACCCTAACCCTAACCCTAACCCTAGCCTCAATTCTAGCCCCAATTCCAACCCTAACACTAACACTAATTATAACCCTAACCCTAATGCTAACCCTAACTCTAATCATAACCCTTATGCTAACCATAATCCTAGCCATAATTCTAACCCTAACTCTAACTCCAACTCTTGTTCTAATTCTAATTCTAACTCTAACTCTAGCTCAAATCCTACCTCTAAATCTATCCCTAACCCTAACTCTAATTCTAACCCTAACTTTATTTGTAACCCTAATTCTAGCCCTAACCCTAATTGTTACCCTTACCCTAACTCTAGCTCTAACTCAATCTGTAACCCTAATTATATTTGTAACCCTAACTCTAATGCTAACTCTAACACTAATTGTAACTCTAATTCTACCCCTAATCCTAACCCGAACCTATATAACCCTAATTCTAACCCTAACCCCAATTCTAGCTCTAACCCTAACCTAATTCTAACCCTAACTATAACTCTATTCCTAACTTTAACCCTAATTATAACTTTAACTCTAATTCTTACCCTAACCCTTATTCTAACCCTAACTCGAACTCTAATGCTAATTCTAATCCTAACCCTAATTCTAATCTTGATTCTTACACTAAATCTAACTCTAACTCTAAATCTAACCCTCACTCCAACTCTAACTTTATCTCTAATTCTAACCCTACCCCTAACTCTAACTCTAACTCTTTTTGTAACCTTAACCCTAATATTAACCCTAACCCTAACTTTGACTATAAACCTACCCCTAATCCTAACCCTAACACTATATATAACTCTAACTCTAACACTAATCCTAATTCTAATCCTAATTCTAGCCCTAACTCTTACCCTAACCCTAAATCTAATCAAGTAACGTTAACCCTAACCCTAATCTAACCCTAACCACAACTCTATCTCTAACTTTAACTCTAACTCTAACTTGAACCCTAACTCTAACTCTAATTCTAACTCTAACTCTTATACTAACACTAACACTAACACTAACACTAACACTACCTCTAATTTTAACTCTAACTCTAATTGTAACCCTAACCCTAATGCTAATCCTAACCATAACCCTAGCACTAACCCTAACCCTAACCCTAACCCTAATGCTAACCATAACCATAACCCTAACACTAACCCTAACCCTAACTCTAACACTAATTCTAATCCTAACCTTAATTCTAACCCTAAATATAACCCTAGCTCTAACTCTAACTCTATCTCCAACCCTTATTCTAACTCTATCTCTAACCCTAACCCTAACTCTTATTCTAACCCTAACTATATTTGTAACCCTAATTCTAACCCTCACCCTAATTCTTACCCTTACCCTAAACCTAACTCTATCTCTAATCCTAACTATATTTCTAACCCTAATTCTAACCCTAACCCTAATCCCAACTTTAACTCTAATTTTAAACCTAACCCTAACCCTAACTCTAACTCTAACCTTGAGTGTAACTCTAACCCTAACCATAACTCTAGCTCTAATTGTAAACCTAACCCTAACAAGAACGCTAACTCTAATTCAAACCCTATCCCTTACCCTAATTTTCATCCTAATGCTAACCCTAACTCTAACTCTAACCCTAACCCTAACCTTAACACTAACCCCAACCTTAATTCTAACCTTAACCCTAACCTTAACTCTAACTCTAACCCTAACCCTCGGCTTAACACTAACCTTAACCATAAACATTAATTTGTTCCTAACTCCAACCCTAAATCTAACTCTACCATAATTGGACTCTAACCATAACCCTAACCCTAACTTTGATCTTGGCTCAAAACTTTTCCCTAACCATAACTCTAGAACCTTAACCCTTACTCAAGCCCTAGCCCTAACCCTAACCCTAACCTTGGCCCTACTATAACTCTAACCCTAACCATAACCATAAGTCTAACCCTAATCTTAACCATGAGCATAACTCTAACCCTAAACTTAACCATAAACATAACTCTAACCCTAAATCTAACTCTACCATAATTAGACTCTAACCCTAACCCTAATCCTAACTTTAATCCTAACTACAACCCTAACCCTAATCCTAAATCTAACCTTAACCCTAACTCAAACCCTAACCCTATCCCTACAATAACCCTAACCCTAACCATAACCATAACTCTAACCCTAACCTTAACCATGAGCATAACTCTAACCCTTAACTCTAACCCTAAATCTAAGTCTACCATAATTGGATTCTAACCCTAACCCTAACCCTTACTTTAATCCTGACTCAAACCCTAACCTTGACTCTAACCTTAACCCTGTCTCAAACCCTAACCCTAGCCTTACTATAACACTAACCCTAACCATAACCATAACTCTAACCCTAACCTTAACAATGACCATAACTCTAACCCTAACCTTAACCATAAACATAACTCTAATCTGAACCTTAACCATAACCATAACTCTAACCCTAACTTTAACCATAAGCATAACTCTAACCCA